>QJPP01001079.1:0-604350 GCA_003996215.1 Jaltomata sinuosa
CTACCGGGCCATGCAGGTGCCTACTCTATGCACCTAGATAGATGAACCCTTACCACCCGTCCAACAGGAAAAATGCAGAAAATAGAAAATAAACCCTGAAATAACCTTTTTGATATACGAAAAACCTTTACTATATTTTTTTTATGGAGATTAAAACCAACAATTTTACAATTTAAATTTACTCTCCTTAGGACCTAGTCTAAACAGGTCAAAGAGCTACTACATGATTTATATAGAGAAAAGTAAATGAGACACAACTTCCGTCATGGAGGAAGGACAGAAGCTGCTGCAGATCACCATAGTCATGTACCTATGAAGCATCACCAGCCCTGCAACTGGACTATACCCAAAAGGGTATAGCAAGAGTAGAATCAGTACAACCACACGTACTGGTAAGCATCATCGGTCGACCCAAATCCAAAGGTACCATTATATAGAAAAACCAAAAAAACATGAAAATAAATAATATAGCTCCCTCCTTCACCTTTCACCCTTACCAGACCCGATCTCAAACGATCGTCTACTCACCCCCTTACCTTAATCCTTTCTATTCCTTCCGCTTCTAACTCCCTCTCTCTTAGGTCTTTCGAGTCATGCTAAGCTTAGACTTCCCAAGTCACACTAACCTTAGACTTCCCAAGTCACACAACCTTAGCCCAAGTCACACAATCTTAGACTTCCCAAGTCATACAACCTTAGCCCAAGTCACACAACCTTAGCCCAATCGCTAAATCCAACTCTGACTGCCTCATCATTATCCTAGTCAACCCCCATGACTATGCATCCAGAAATGACCCAGTCCCTGTCATTCAAGACCCACTACACCCAAGAAACTACACACAATTACCCGGACCCGTCCCGGATCCCTAGACAATTCTTCCCAGGATATCACCTGTTAGTCACACAATGTCAGACTCCCAAACATTCCCCTAGTTTATCAACCACATGTAAACCACTCCACAACCATGATCAACAATCCACAACAAACAACCATTATACCTCATTACATATCCCGGACCCACCCTGGATCCCCTCTAGACAACACCTAAGTGACAGACATACAACCCGATCTACCAAGACCAAAACTCATAGAGCAATTCAACTAATCTTGGCCTCTCAAGGACTAATATACATAACTATATTTCAAGTTCACAACCCGATCTACTCATGGAACCAATACCAACTACAATAATGCAAACAATATCAATGCAACAAATGCAGTAAATAAACCTGTACCAGGCATGGTACCCGAGCCAACTATTAGTATATCCCGTACCAGGCGTGGTACCCGAGCCAACCGTTAGTATATTTCGTACCAGATATGGTACCCGAGTCAACCGTTAGTATTTCCGTACCAGGCGTGGTACCCGAGCCAATCAAATGTTAAAAATTCCACAGTCACAATTGTAAACCAACAAGCAAAATACATAGTTCAATTTACCAGACTGTTAAACAGGACTATCAGACATTCCTAATAAACCCCTAAAAAATGCATCTCATACAATTACTTAGATAATAGTACACAACCACACAAAGCATACAGGAATCAAGCCATCACCTACTGATACTAGCATGGATAGCATGGTTGACACGAGCATGGATGGCATAGATAACACATACGATGTTCATGCAAAGGGAAGCTTATGAGTCCGTGGGAGTGATGTGGATGAAGAAAAGAGGCCATTTGTGCAAGTGGCTAGGCTTTAAATTCAAGAATCAATAAAGAAGACAACCAAACAAGGCCCTTGCTTCATTAAGGGCAATATTGTAAAAAGTCAATGTCTTCTTATTTCCTTAGTATAAGTAGTAGCTTTTCTTTATTTTGAAGACCAGTTTTTGATGAATATTGAATATTGAGCTTTGAAGCTTGTAGTTTCTAAGTATTTAGCTTTTAGTTTCTAGGTGAAGCCTAGCATTAGTTGGTAATTTTAGTAGTGTGGATCTTGGAATTGTTGGTGAACTTCTTGGTTTGGTTAATCGAAGGTTGCTCATTTGTGGTTTCTTGAGTTCCTTGATTTTTCTCAAACTAGGGTTTGTGTTTGAATTATTGAATTCAATTGGGAGGTGAGGGTATCAAGTCCCTTGTTGCCCATAAATTCAAGAGTTTGAATATTAACTCACATATCCTTCTTTTGTTTTCTTTCCTTCTTGTTCTTCCCTTTTTATCCGTTATCATTTGGTATCAGAGCCAGGTTTAGGTTTGTTTCCACAAATCTAAGTCTTGGGAATTTGATATCTTCAAAATAAAAAAAAATAAAAAAAATAAAAAAAAAATAAAAAAATCCGAAAATTTTCTTGTTTGATTTCTTGTTTTTGACACTAGATTCTTGTTCCCTAGTGTTTTTTGAGTCTAGATTTCAAATTTCATGCGATTTGGAGTTGTAGAGGTGAAGTTGCCATTAAAGGGTTTTGAGCTTTTGAAGCTTTACAAACTTTGAAAGTGGGTCTATTGATTGAGGAGGAATTGGAGCTTAAAAACCATTGGGGTTTGTTCCTTACGTTAAGGGGAAGCTAATCCTAAAATTTGAGCCAATTCCGAGCTCATTTGAAGGTGTTGGTGTTTAGTGTGTGTTCTTGGTGTTCTAGGTGTTTTGATATTCATCAAGAACATTTTGAAGAAGAAGAAGCCAAAAGGTACATTTGATCCAATTTTTTTCAAGTCAAAGTGGTCAAAGATGTTTGTTGGGTCCACAAGTGGAATTTAAAAAAAAAAAAAAAAATCCACGTGGACTGCCACGTCAGCAGCGCGTGTTGCCCAATTTCAGAGAGCAAAAATCTGCAGGTTCTATACTTAGTTTTTTTTAGGGGTCTCAAATTTTGGACCCCAAAATTTTTCTAAGTGTTGGAACTTTTAAGACCCCAATTTTTTTTCTAAGTGTTGGAACTTCAAACTTCTTCTTCTACACTCATTTTTCTTTGATTTCTTAATTATTTAACATCTAATTAACATCTTTAATTACTTGTTAACTAGTTTTTAAACATCAAATCATCTCTTTGATTCTTCAAATTAAGCAACACAAGTAACTTTTCTACTTTTGTTACTTAGTTTTTTTTGAGTTCGTTTTCTTTCGTGCTTTTTTTCTTCAACTTTTCTCATCTTAATTCGTTGATAAATTTCTTGATTCAAGTCTTTTTACCTTCAATCGAGTCGTCCGTCTTTCAAGAGTCACAAAAATCCACTCCACTACAAAGGATAGGTGATCTTGAATTGATCAAGCAAAGCTAGTTCACTACCAATTTTGAGATGACATTTTAGGAGGTGAGTTGAGAGTTTGCATACGAGTGATGTGAGGCTTTTTCTACTAATATTGTTTGTTGAGTTTTGTAGGTACAAAAGGAGATATAAGGTAGCATGTCATCCATCGCTTCGGATACTTGTGATGATGACATGGAAAGCTCTATTTGTAGCGATGGAGGCTATGATTCTAATGTTGAGGCCTATGAAGGCTATGATGGAGCCAATGAGGGATATGAAGGATCATGTGTTCATGAACATTATGATGGAGAGAACTACTACTCCGGAGATGAATATGTGATGAATGGAGCTTATAGCTCTTGTGATGATGTTGAAGGGGTAGAGGAACCTTGTGGAGAATATTATAGTGGAGAAGAAGGTTATGAAAGTTCTCATTTTCCACACCATGAGTATGAAGGCGATGTGAGGTACAATGCTTCCTTCCGTATGTCTTGTGAATCCTTTGAGGGAAATCTTGATGAAAATGGAAGTTGTGAGGTTGAATGTCCTTCCTCATCTTGTGTGACTTTCTATCCTAAAAGAGAAGGTATTGATGTATGGTTGGTACCAATTCGAAGATATCGTATGGGCTATAGAAGAGGTACATTTCCTACTTCTCGAAATATGATAATGTGCGATTCTTATCCTAATTCCAATGTGTCTTGTACACGATATAGAAATGGTATTAGAGGAAGTAGAGACAAGTTGATGTTTCAAGATAGGCAAGACCCGGAGAGGCGAAGTCTTGAAACAAAAGTGAATGTTTATCATACTACGGGGTTTGATCTTGTCCTTGATGATCATAGTGTTTCTAACTTTATAACCCCTCAATTGGTTGAATTATTTGGGATACCTTTTTGGCCGAAGCGAGACTCCTTTGTTACTCAAAAAGGGTATCATGTTAATAAAAGGGTGCAAGTACCTATTTCACTTGGGAAATATCAAGAGGAGGTTTGGTGTGATATAGCTCCCATGGATACTTGTCACATATGTTTGGGAAATCCTTGGTTCCAAAGTCATAGGATTCCACATGCACACGATTGGTACAAGTATATCATGGATCGCAAAGGGGAACTTCTCTTTCCACTAATATTTCCTAGAGAAGAAAACACATCCACTCCTTATGCACCAAAATGGAAGCTTGAAGTGAAGGGATCATCTAACCCTTCGCAAGGGATACTTGGCACTTGTCCTAACTCCAATGAAATTGAGAGACAAAAGATTAAGAGGAGTAAGGGTATGATAAGTGACAACTCTAGAGTGAAAAAAGGAGAGGTTGTGTGGAGTGATGTGAGAGGGTTGTCACAACCTTATCTTAACTCATGTAACATTTCTTGTTTCTCTAGTTGTCTTGATACTTGTGCAGGTATTCTTCAAAGCGAACCTATTGTGGAACCTCAAAATGTGGAGCATCATAAGGTGATTGAAAGCTTCCAAAGAGAGCAATTGTACTTAAATGTTGATAACCGAGGTGAAGGGAATTCTTCCTATGAGCTACAAGGTAACAAAGCTAACTCTTGCACTTTATTAAACTTGATGGATCATTGTGTGGCTAATAGTCAATTGAGTGTGAGTGATAGTTTATCTTTGTATGATCTTAATGAGCCTTTACCATGTGGTGAGCTTAATAGCTCTTTCTTGTGTGTTGCAAATTGTGGTGATCAACTTTCTTGTGATACTTGTCCATTAAATGAGGAATTTTGTGATGTACTAAATGAACCTCAATTTAGTGATGATGTTGATGTAGTTGATCATGTGAATAGTCATGTAGGTTCCTTGCTTCTAGATAATGATTCCTTGATTAGTGATTCCATTACTTGTGTCTCTCAAAGAACTCATGTGATGGAATATGTTGTTAAGGATAATATCTTATTTGATGATGACATGACTACTAAAAGTGTGCATAGTGGTAGCTCTTATAATGTTGAAAGTGTAGCTACTCTTGGAGGCTACAAGTTATTTGGTAATCCACTATGGGATGATGACACCTTTCCTGAGGAAGGAACTTCCTTCTTGAGGGACTGTGGACCTCTTACTTGTGAGGTGAAGCTTGGTCAAGATGACAAGCAAGATGTGGGTGAAGATTGTACTATCTACCCACTTGAAGACATCGGCCTATCACTTTCCAAAAGGGATGATCCTTGGGATAAAGCTAACATTGATTTGTTTGATGGTTTGAAAAACCCAACTAGTGATTATCCTTATGAAATTGATGATAATTGTGATCCTTTGTATGACACCCCACCTTTGTTTGTTAAATATGAAGATGAGTTAGTTAATTCATGCGATGGCTCGAATTCTAATCTCTTTGGTTTTAATGGTGGTGTGGGTCAAATTGGGGATAGCAACTTGAGGAAGGAAGGTGACTTTTTCCTACAAAGTATCTTGTCTTCTTCATGTGTCCCAACATGTGTTGATGTGCTTGATAAGATTCATAAACCAAATTGTGATCTTGCATGTGAGGGCACCTTGAGGAGGATTGACAATCTTGACACCTTTCTTTACTACCTCTTTGCATATGATGATGTCTATGTTTGTATTAAATTTGTTTTCTATAGAGGTAGGGGTTCCTTTAATTTGTCCAATTATCTTTGTGACCATGATATGTGGGTCTTTTACTTCTTTCACCCCAATGAACCCTTATGGGTGATTGCACCACTTTTGGTGTGGCCTTCTTGCGAGACAATGAAACAATTGTGTCTTATGGCTCCAAAGTTAAATATGATACCATCTTTTGGAATTCTTGATGCCACGAAGACCTTTGTATTTGCCTTGTCTCTTGATGTTTATCATAACCAAAACCTTTGCACCTTGTATGATGAGTTGCTTTTATTGGAAGCAAAGGATATTTGGTTGTACCTCAAATTTGTGCCTCCTTGGCATGATGATATTATTGCTAACCCTTGTACTAACCCTCATGCTTTGAGGATATTTTGGTTGTTGTCCTTCTCATGTGTTTTAAGATTTGGATTCGAGGACGAATCATTTTCAAGAAGGAGAGGATGATACTAGCATGGATAGCATGGTTGACACGAGCATGGATGGCATAGATAACACATACGATGTTCATGCAAAGGGAAGCTTATGAGTCCGTGGGAGTGATGTGGATGAAGAAAAGAGGCCATTTGTGCAAGTGGCTAGGCTTTAAATTCAAGAATCCATAAAGAAGACAACCAAACAAGGCCCTTGCTTCATTAAGGGCAATATTGTAAAAAGTCAATGTCTTCTTATTTCCTTAGTATAAGTAGTAGCTTTTCTTTATTTTGAAGACCAGTTTTTGATGAATATTGAATATTGAGCTTTGAAGCTTGTAGTTTCTAAGTATTTAGCTTTTAGTTTCTAGGTGAAGCCTAGCATTAGTTGGTAATTTTAGTAGTGTGGATCTTGGAATTGTTGGTGAACTTCTTGGTTTGGTTAATCGAAGTTTGCTCATTTGTGGTTTCTTGAGTTCCTTTGATTTTTCTCAAACTAGGGTTTGTGTTTGAATTATTGAATTCAATTGGGAGGTGAGGGTATCAAGTCCCTTGTTGCCCATAAATTCAAGAGTTTGAATATTAACTCACATATCCTTCTTTTGTTCTCTTTCCTTCTTGTTCTTCCCTCTTTGTCCGTTATCACCTACCCTCTTTCCTGGGTATATAACTTAACCTCAACCTCCGTCCGAAGACTAAACACACTCAACCTTTATTTACATATAATGAACGGTTTCCCTTTTTAACATAATTTAACAACCACATTGATTTTGGAACTTACATAGATAATAACTATACGGATTACCACCCCTTAGCCTCTAGCAAAACCAACGACTACTCATCATGCCCTCTGCATTCCCGAAACCTCACCTAGAAGTTTCTCATTTTCATACTCATTTAGTTATCCTTGTAATTCTCAGTTCTTTGAACCTTCCTGACATCCCAAACCCTGAGTCCTATCATTTTAGCATACCAAGACAACATAAACAGCCCAAAAATAAATACCATCAACCCGCAATTCAATCCAACCAATCCCTAGCTCACTCATAACCAATACCGAATCCACCAGACTCTGTGCCCGAAAGCCTAATCATGGATTCTCCTTTTCCACTATACAATAAGTACAGAATGTAAGCAGGTCTATCTACTCAAATGAAAACCTAGCCTACCTGGGCGCCAAGAAGCTGCAAGGATGTGTTTCTTTCTCCGTGAAGGCGTCCCAGCTGGGTAATGATCCTGGAATCCGCTGTTCTACATCCCTCCAGCAATAGTCCCTTCTCCTCATGGTTTTCTAGTCTTGGAGCAGCATGAGAGGGTTTTTGGAGAAACTCCCATATGTTTTCAGCTGAGGAGGAGAAGTCTTTTTATTAAATCCTGTTCTGAGGCTACTGCCTCCCGGCAGTCCGCTATAGCGGATGACCTTCCGCCATAGAGGTTCCACTATAGCGGATAAAATACCACTATAGCGGAGTGATGTCAGCCCAGATGATTTCTAAAAATCTAAACTTTTCCGTCATGTCACCCACTTGAAACCAAAAAAATATTTTAGCTCGTTCTCAAAATTTTAAAATGTCGTGGTTCCTGAAATAACGACGGATCCGGTCGTTACAGAACGTCTTATATAAATCTATTTTGAAGACTTTTATGAAATAACACATATATTCAAAGTAAATACATAGCCACTAATGGATCTAACTTCATCATTGTCGGTTATTCAATTAGTATCACAAAAGCTTTTTAAAATAGCAAAAAAGTTTATGAAAATGCAAACACCAATTTATAGTACCTCTCAAATACCTTAGTAAGCAATGAAAATTAAATGTTCACTACTGAAATTATGTGTGTATCTACTCAATCTAGTAAAATCACAAGCTATATTAGAACGAATATAGTTTATGAGAAACATTACACTCTTAATTATTTTAGCATATTTAGTTTGAGAAATACTAACTTCTTCATTCTTTTTTAAGTGTATGCTTGAATCATCAAGAGTTTTTACTGAAACTACATCAAAATAATCAAACTTTTTCAATATCTTTTTAATGTAATGAGACTGACCTAAAGAAAGATCATTAACAATTATTTTTATTTTAATCCATAAAATCACACTTATTTTTTCAAGATTTATCTTTTCAAACTTAAAAGATAAAAAAAATTTTAGTCGCATTAACAATATTCATTAGAGCTAAAAATTGACATGTCATCCACATCAAATATAATCACACAATTTGATTTTACATTTTGAAATAAATACAAATATCAGTTGAATTGAGAATAAAATTATTATTCATTAATGTGACACTAAATTTTTTATACCATTGTTTAGGTGTTTGTTTTACGCCATATAAGAACTTCCTCAATTTGCATACTTCATCTTTCTGTTCTAGAACAACAAAGTTCTCAGGTTAAGTTATATAGATCTCTTCCTCTAAATCATCATTTAAAAATATTATTTTAATAGCTATTTGATGTACCACAAAATTATGAATAACGGCTAAAGAAATAATATTCTTGATGATCACTATATTAGTCATATGAGAATAAGTATCAAAGCAATTAATACCTTTCTTTTGATTAAAATCTCTAATCACAAGTCTAGCTGTATATTTATCAATTGTACTATTAATTTTTATTTTTTTGATAAATATTCATTCACTTCTTATGGGCTTATAACCTTTAGACAAATCATATAAGTCTCAAGTGTGAATAGAAATTATGGAGTCCAATTCACTTTTAATAGCCTCTTTCTAAAATATTACATCTATTCATCTAATTTTTTCATCATAAATTTTAGGGTCTTCTACAATTAAGCAGATAGATACTAATTCATCATTTAAAGTATTAATATCAAAATTCTCAATCAAGAAGGAAGTGATAAAATCAGACAAAAGCTAGTCTCAGTTCTACATTTTTTACTCCTAAGTCCATTTTCATGCTAAAAAATAACATCAGAGGAAGACACACTATGAGAATCAACAGACGTAGGCGTAAAAATATTATTTTACATATCACTAGACATATTAATTTTCAAAGAAAAGACATACTTAAAAGATTTTACATTTTTAAATTCACAAATAGAATAATTGTTCAAAGATATAAATCTATATGTAATACTATTTTAAGCATAGTTAATAAAGACAGTTTCAAAAATCTTAACGCCTATGTTTACTCATTTAAGATCAGGTAGATCAACCTTAGTCAAACACTTCGATATTTTTAATTTTTTTAAATTAAGGATAAACTTTTTTCACAATTCATATGACGTCTTGTTCAACTTCTTATGAGAGACTTTATTAAGAAGCATACAAACAGATAGATTTCCTCCTTCCTGCTCCCTCCCCATTAATTCACATATTTGTTAAGTAAAGCACTAACAAAGTGCATGATAAGGTAGCATCGGAAGAATATTCAAGTCTAAAATTTCTCAATCAATTTGAACCAAGAGAAGACAAAAAAAATCAAGCACAATGATGATAAGGCAACACATATATCAGCCAAAAATTCATGACAAGGTAAAATAAAATCAACCACATGAGACATCAAGATTTTTACGTGAAAATTTTTTCAGTGTGAAGAGTAAAAAATCAAAGTTTTCAAGTATGATAATTAATACCCGCTCATATTTGTCTCCATCATTCAAATCGACAATCAACAATAATCAATGCTTTGATACCTTTTTGTTGAGAAAAATAAAGCACTAACAAAATGCGCGACATGATAGCAGCGGAAGAATACAAAGTCTAAAATTTTCTCAATCAATTTGAACTAAGAGAAGACAAATAAAATCAAGCAGAAAGATGATAAAGCAACACGTATATCAACCAATAAAATATGATAAGATAAAATAAAATTAACCACACGAGATACCAATATTTACGTGAAAAACTCTTCAGTGTGAAGAGTAAAAATCTACGAAACCAAAAGCTCTAATATAATCATCAAGAGTTATAATAATGTTCTTTAAAATGGAACAAAAAAAAGTTCCAAACAATGAGCTACAACGAAATAAGATTATACCAAAACTAGAGAAAAAAATGAGAGGATTCACCCAAAAATAAGTTACTAATTATGCTACAAAAATATAAGCTACAGATCATCAAATTCGATCTTCACCATTGAAATATAAGAATTAGATGTTGATAAACACCAGTTCAAATTTGAGCACGATCTAACGGTTAACAAAGCAGAAAATGCAGTTTAAAGTGGACTGTCTGAGAAAAACTTTTCTGAAGTAAAAGAACAAAATTTCCTCTCTTTCTCTCAACCTCAATAACGACTTTTCACTCTTGTGTGTCTGAAAATAAGACCTAAAAAAGTTTTAAGTATGCACCATAATATTGAGCTTATGGACAAAAATGAATTGATTCAAATTGAACTTTTATTTATCCACATAAAAAGAGAAAAGACCTATAACCCAATAATTTCCCCCCTTTCCAACTATGTAGAGGAGATTGCCATTTCAACGATCATGCAACAATTTTTAAACTTCCTTCTTGGCAAAGTTTAGTCATCATGTCAAAATTATTATTATCCGTATGAATCTTATCAAGTTTAAGAAACTTAGAATCCAACACATCTCGAATCCAATGGTATCTCACAATAATGTGTTTAGATCGACTATGAAATGTAATTTTTTTGTCAAGATGTATAGCACTTTGACTACAAAAATAAAACACATACCTCTTCTGAGCACAATCAAGTTTTTCCAAAAATCTCTTCATCCAGAGCAACTCTTTACAAGATTTAACATAAGCAATAAGCTCAGCTTCTATAGTAGATAGAACAACATATTTTTGCAACCTAGATTGCCAAGACACAGTCCCTCCCCCTCTAGCAAAAGTAATCTAGTACCTTGAAGTAGATTTACGAGTATCAACATCACCATCCATGTCTGAATCAGTAGAATCATAAAGAATAGACTGTTTTGTACCAAAATACAAACTCAGACTAGAAGTACACAAAGATATCTCATAATCCACTTCACAACATTCCAATGCTCTCTTCCTGGATTAAAAGGAAAACTGTTATTTATGAGGCATACAATCTGTATTTAATATAAGAACAGAAATAAGAACTTAAACTATTTCAGAAAAAATAGTAAAGTAAAAGAGATGAGAGAAAAATCAAGCCTACTGAATACACAGTGTGTCCTGAAGGAAATTATTTTCCTCAAGCACCCGAGTTTGATAAAATATATCCTCCCAGAATAGAACGATTTAAATTCAATGGAATAGCTCAAACTCGTTTGAAGTACGAATCACTAAACGACAGTAAATAACACTTGAATTTTTTGAAGAAGAAATGTAAATGTTGTCACGACCCGATTTCTCAGGTCATGATGGCAGCTACAACCCCCAGTAGGAGAACCAATTCCCGTAGCCTGGAACGGTTAGTAATGGGCTACCACCTAACCAATACACACAATAAGTAGAAATAATCGGAAGCAGAATATAAAGATAAGGACAAAGCGGAAGAAACAACCTGAATATATACATAATGGAACTACACACACCCCAAGACTTGGTATCGACAGTACAGAAGCTTCTAATGGAATACAAGTGTTAGATGGAACAAAAGATAAGCACAACTGTCTCTGAATATTTACAAGAGTAACATTATAACATATGAGATGTAGACAAACCCCGACCATCAGGCGCTCACCCTAGTCTCCAATCTCCCAAAAGCTACACGAGACTCCAATGCGATCAATGACGAAAGCTCAACTAATATCTGCACCAAGAAGTACAGAAGTGTAGTATGAGCACCAATTGCTAAGCAACGGGTACCCAGTAGGTATCATCGGCCGACTAAGCGCATATAAGTTATAAAAACAGTAAATAGCAAATAGCAAGAAAGCAGTCACAGAAGCAATAGATAAAGCACAAGGAACTAGGACGGAGAATAGACAACCAAGAGTTATAAGAAAACAATGCTAGCATAAAAGATATATACACATAGAATGCAGGTGAAAGAAGGAAAAAATGACACACCTGGGATCCTCGCAACAACAGTATATATAAAGAAAATTCAAAGAGATGGGCAGTATACCGGTAACCTCAAAATAACGGGAAGGAAAACAAGCCAACAATTGAACTAGAAATCACATACTAACAGAAACATGCCTAAGACATCAAATACCAATATAAAGATAAACATAATCTACTTATAAGTCAAGCCTAAGATGGAATAACTAACCCACAAGTACCCAGATACGCTAAACAAGACCAGGATACAACAGGAATCAAACTTCACAATCGTTTAAAAAGCTACACAATCAGAATCTTAGTGATATGGGACCCACTAGCCCCTCAATAATCTCAGTCCTAAGAACGGTGCCTCCAAAGGCTAAACCACTCATCCAATCGATACCAAAAGTCCAAGCTAGTTCTACAAGACGACAGAAGTAATATAATCTACCTACAGTCCCAACGGCCACCTATACAATCGAGGAACATAATCAAGTGAAAAAAAGCCCTCTGGCCTCCCATACAACCAGAGCATACACTGAACACACAACAAACAAGGGTGGAATCGGAGTGCCAAATGCATGATAATGATATGATGTGAAAGTAATCAGTATGTTCCCCCTCAGGTACCTCAAGGGCCCATATAGAAGAAGGACCCATGGAAAGACTCTACCTGTGTACCTCTCCGACACCGTACACCGCTCATTCAGAAAACGCAGCCTAAAGTCCCAGGTCCTGGATTAACAAGGTCCATGGAGGTCTAATCGTAGACCACATATAAAACCGCGCAATCTCATATAGTAGCTCAATACTCGAAACCTCATAGTATATGCACGGAATCAAACTGGGTCTAAAATAGTAGTAGTAATCTCAAAAGACCCTTACAAGAGGCACATACTCAAGTCTAAATCAGTGATAAAAGTCTCAATAACCCTCTCACAGGGTTCCCAGAACGTATCCGGGTCTAAATCAATAATAAAATCAAGTCTAGTGCTCTGCCCTGCCAAGCCTAGCATCAGTAGGAAAACCAGTGTGAAATCATCCAAATCCTGTTTTATCATCATCTATACCAAAAATGAGCCTTCGAGCCCATGCAAGGTTTAGAAAATTGTCTATAGTAGGCCCAAAGCCAAAACAGTGATAAAATATGCAGGGAAAAACCTTTTTCATAGATTATATGCTCGCAAATAATAGGGTAGCCCCAAGTGGCTTGCAAATATTTCCTATCGGCCCCTGCACAGGATCAACAGCTCTACAACAGACATAACCAGCTTAAAATGAAAGCTCTATGTTCGAGACTCACGGACATTCCCAAATAACCCATCATCTATGTTCCAGAGTCAATACAAGGCCACACAGGACCACAAGGGTAATGTAGAATACTACACGAATACTATAAACAACGTATGAAATAAACGGGCATAAAAGGCGGATAAGGTCTGGGGTGCCAACCTAATACAACCCACCCAAGGATACTAATTAATGCTGTTATAGCCTATATACGCAGAGTCTAGGTAGGAAAAGCCATAACCTACTTGTCATCCAATGACTAGCTACAGGGATAGCGTCGTCCAAGCTCAAACTACTCTGAGAAGCTCCAAATTGAAAAACCACTATCAACACAGTAATCTAGGTGTTAACACAAGACTAACAATACCCATAATGCTATGAACATAATCGGGTTGAAATTTGGGTCATAAATGGGCCCATGGGTCCCGTAATCCAAAACTGGAAACGAAAAATACACATGTGTTCTTTACCATCTCGGGAGCACATGCTCAAAATTTGAGCAGAAATGGACATGAAATGGGGCCCCAAAATAGCCCACCATGCAAGGATTTAAAGAGGGAAATCAAAGAGGAAAACAGGAATTAAAGAGAGAGCTTACCATCTTAGAAGTCAATAAATGAGCTAGGATCAATAAAATATTATCCCCCAATCAGTTGGGGTCAAAAATGGTGAAATATGGAGTATTTGGGGGTTCTTGGCTATGGAGGAACGGGTGTTGTGTTTGGAGAAATGAAGATGGAAGAAGGAAAAGCCAACTTAAAGCTGACTCCTTGGCCTTCGCAAACGCGGCCAAGGCATCGCCTACGCGAAGAACAAAATGGGCAGCTGGCCAAATGCCCTTCGCGAACGCGGCCAAGTCCCGTGAATGCAAAGAACAAATTTGGGGCAACTGGAATTTGCTCTATGAGAATGCGGCCAACACCCTGCGTTCATGATGAACAAAATGGGATATGACAACAACCAGCTGTCAAGGGAAGATTTTCATAATTTGGGTCCCCTGAAACGCATTCGGGGTCCCACGAACACAAACAACCTGCGTTATTCGACTAGAAATGGCATTTTAAATCCAATAGAATTGATGAAAATCCTATCGGAGGTCGATTTAATAAAAAGTGGGCCCCACGCCCAACATCAACCTTTAGCCAACTATTTCTAAAATGGAACCCAATGGCCCAAATCAAGCTTGGAAGCCTCGGGACTCGAATCAATAGCCTCTCTAGCCTAAAATCGATGTTCTAGAGCTAATTGCATTGACGGAATTTCCATCCGAGGTCGTCTTCTCCAAATGTTGACCAAATTCAACCAAGCAAGCCTAATTGGCCTGAAAACACATAACGAGAGAGAATTCCAAGCTGAAAAGCTCTCGGATCCCTACCAAAGGTCCTACTAGACCAAAGTCTATGTTCCAGAGCTAATGGAACTGTCGAAATACGATTTTGAGCATGTTCACCAAGAATGTTGACCGAAGTCAACAATTTCAAAAGCTTAAAGCTCTAAAACAAGGAACAACCAAAAGACCAAATAAATGGCCCGGGCACCGAACTACCGATCCCAGTAAGCCATAAATGACTTGGGGCCGCTATAGGCAAGCTCTAATGGTACAAGAAAGGTGAACACGCATAAATGACCAGAAGGGTCATTACATCACCACTACTAAAAAGACTTTCGTCCCCCAAAGTCAGGAAAGAAGGAGAGACTAGAGATTTAAGACAATAGATACAAAGCCCGCACTACTCTCTCAGACAACCTGGGTAGCCTCCTCGACTGGACGACACCCAACAGAAAAGAACCAAATAAAGCAACCAAGCCTAAACTTCTTACTAGCAAAGCTAGATTTCAAACTCAAACTCCAAAACTCCAAAGACCGGCCAACCCAGACTGAACATCGAGAATCTCAACCAGAAAATATCGACACCACACTGAAACCAGAGAATCAAGGCGACCAACACACAAAACTCGAATCCTCAAAACCACAACCATGTTTTACTAGAAAAAGCCATGACCCAAAATTCTAACTCATGAACCCGCTGAGCTACAAAACCCTTTTATTCTAAACTGAATCCTTTTTGCACCATGAACAGAAAGCTTCATGTAAGTCGGACACTCAAACCACCCTCGAAGCATCAACTGAAACACTAGAGGTCCATAGTCCCCGCTTATACTTCACTATAAACGAAGCCATCCTTTTCACTCAAACTCCTTCCAAGCCAATCTATAACCTACTATCATTTGACATCCAAAACACTAACCCAAAGCACATACTCAAAAACTGTAGTAGTTTTACCCCAACTGACCACTAACCAACAAACGAATACCTCTACTAACATCAACCTCGCTAAATGAACCCAAATAGACAATCCATATGAACCCAACTAAAGCTTGCACATCCAAGTTAGGAAAGGCATGTATGAATACCCTGTGTTGACAGAGAAACTTCTAAACTGTAGAACGAAACCAACCTCGTTGAACCGGACCCAATTTGAATTAACTGAATATAAAGGCACTAGGTAAATCTGTCCAATAGACCCAAACTAGAATGAAGACCTTGCAAGGAGTGTGGTAAGCCTACCACGAAGCCTGTAATCATCAGCTAAGCTCCCAACTCTAAGAAGTACCGCTGCTACTCCAAATACTCAAACTCCATTCGGATTTGAAATTGCTTTACAAATCTCAACTCAGGAAGGAGTCTACCATACCACGAATATCAAGTCAGGACACCCCGTAGGCAAAGGAAAGGGTGTTTGAATTCCAAAGTCACCATCTAGTTGTAGAAATTTTGTATAAACCATCAACTCACCTCTTTGGCTCAAATCAACTCCTCTACTATATCAACACACAAACCATCTCAAAGTACATAACATACCGAACTTGTAGCCCATACTGGCCAAGTCTAACCAATACTAGAACTTCATATAAAAGACAACCCTTGAAGACCCAACTAAACAAGCATTTCAAACTCTCGGTAACAAAGACAACGATCAATCTCAAAGTACCATTAGAACTTAAAATGGACTCGCTAGCCTCAACCCGTATAACGTGATCACATATAGCATACACCACTACTGAATTTCGAACTTACACCACTGAGTCTGTCCAACCATGAAAGAAGGAACCTCGTACTATTTAGAACACTGGTAAAATCTGGAATGTCCAGCCTATCTCAAGGGTTAGCCAAGGACTAGGTGTCCAAGGCCAATTGCCACTCCATAACTGAAAATGGGTAAGCTAAGTTGTCCGAACTCAATGCCTTCCAGCCCACAAAGCTGCAACTAAAAGAACCAACCACGAACCATCCAGAGTATTTTGCTAGCCCGCGATTCTGAAACCCAACCTTGAAATTTCCAACCAGAGCCTCTGTCGAACCCATATGCTGCCAATGAATCCTTAGGAACCTAAGTCAACTAGGCTTTGAATAAAAAGTTGTCCCATCCATAGATACTACTGAACCCCAAATCGATCGAAGGAAAAGCCACTGCAATCTATAAACGGCTGAATCAAATCACCAACACACAACGCAAAGCAACCCTCCATCGTCACCTCAGTAAATTACTAAAACACATAAGCACGAACAAGGAGTCATCTCCCTCCTTTTCCAACTAAACAGACCTTTCCTTAGCATATATTGACCCTTACAAACTCTTTCTCAATTTAAATATGGAGCCATTTCCTTATCTCCCATACTTACATTGTAAAAACTTAACAAGGTAGGAGAAAAAAATGGGCCGAATGCCCAACTCACCCAGAATGCTATGAATAAAACTCAACCACGAGGCTACAGTCAACACTTAATTAAAAATGCTAAAGCCAAACTCAATCACAATGCTAACATCAAGAGCTCATCCAGAGAAATATGATCAAAAGTCAATCTAACTGGAACTAGGGTAAACAACAAATCAACTCAACCGGGCAAGAAACTGAAGGAGACTATGGGAACAACCCACATACCTGCCAACCTCCTAAACGTACCAAACAAAGAGGGTCGACTCTAAACACCTGAGAAAACCAAACCAATCTAAGCACGCTAGCATACCCGACCCCTCTCAACTCAAGACAAGGGTTCAAACTTCAGCACCACCATCAGTAACACCAAACCAACACAAGGACTTCTAGCAATGCTAGAAAATAGCCTAGGCATCAATCGTCTAGGACCGCTAAAAAGGAGAGACTCAACACAAGTCTAGAGCCATAGGGAAACAGGAAACAAACCCAATCAGAAATAGACTAACAAGAGATACCCACGAGCTACAACTCTGGGTAAAACACCTCACAAGGGTAACTCACCCCCATCCACTACTAAGGAATAAACTACCATGAAAACAATGCATAAAAACTACAACTCAGGTAGTCAAACAACTAAACAAGTAGTAGGTAGGCATATAAGCAACTAAATGATAGAAGGGAAAGAATCAAAATGTGAACAGGACTATCACAAGTCAAAGGTAGCAAAAGCCTAACCTGGAGCAACAATATCAGGAACCTCAACCTCGAGCCCTCCAAGAGGGGCATCAGACTAATGTGGTCTAACACTGGTCGGAGTAATCGAAGCTGAAGGCTCTACCATCCCTCGACAGGGACAGTCTCTAGCATAATATACCATTACCCCACAGTTATAGCAACCCAAAGAATCCCTACTCCGATGCATGGTGCCTGTCTACTTTAGAAGGATACCTGAACCACCTAGCTGAAATCCACCTCTAACCCTCTGGGGACCACCCCTACAACCCTGCACTCCACCTCTAGCCGGTGGCACCAAAGCCCCGGGAGATAACACCTACTGACCCTGCTGACTGGAAGGTGGGATTGTGGGACAATCCCTAGAAAAGTGCCCATGACCACCGCACTGAAAACAACTCCCACTGGGTATATACAGGCGAGGAGATCTCACTGAACCTGATCGTCCACCACGACCTACATAACTTGAAAGCGAGCCTCAAAGAATCTGACCCATACCATGTTCGCTAAGCTCAACATGCCCTGTACCACCACCCTCTGGAACATGTGGAGTAATCAAAATTGGCCAGATAGATAAGAAGCAATGGAACCTATCTCTGGAAGAGAATCCTCTTCCTCGAGTCTGGGAACCTCAGAAACTATCCTGGCGATGATGTTTCTTAGTATTACCTCCATAAGCCTCATGACATAAACCCTCAATAGCCCAAGAATGATCGACCACCTAGAGAAAGGTAGTCCCAACTGTAACCAAGTGCTTGATCACCAAATAGAGTGGCGAAATCAAACCTCTAACAAAGCTCTGAACCATATCAAATTCTAAAGGCACAGTCCTAGCAGTACGCCTAACCATCTCATGAAATCTAGTCTCATAATCCAATATCGACATACCACTCTGCTGAAAGACTGGAGCTCAACCCTAACTGAAACACCACTCATAGAACGAGGTACTGAAACACCTATCGGAGGACTCAGAGTCCTAGCCACGGTGTCCTGAAGAATTGGGTAGCTAAAAATCCAATCAAAGGCTGGGCTGGCCTCACACCCCCTATCTGATATGGTAAACTCTCACTCTGAAGTCCTAGTGCTAATGGAGGCACTGACGCAATAGGAATAGAAGCCTCGACATCACCCACTGTCAAACTCCTCTTAGGCATATGAGAAGGAATGAAACAACCGAAGTTTAAAAAACAATAGAGCCAGGAACGCACGATAAGGAGCCAAGAATATGGAACTTTTCCTAACAATGCCCTGTAGCCTCCCGTAGATCAGATACGGATGTCATCGTACCGATCCATGAGACTCTACTTAGATACTTGCTTCTGTACCACGACACTGGTGAACCTAGAGCTCTGATACCAAGCTGTCACGACCTAATTTCTCAGGTCATGATGGCACCTACAACCCCCTAGTAGCCGAACCAATCTTCGTAGCCTAGAATGGTTAGTAATGGGCTAGTACCTAACCAATACACAGAATAAGCAGAAATAAGCGGAAGAATAATATAAAGATAAGGACTAAGCGGAAGCAACAACCTGAATATATACATAATGGAACTACACCAACCCCAAGACTTGGTATCGATAATACACAAGCTTCTAATGGAATACAAGTGCTAGATGTAACAAAAGATAAGCACAACTGTCTCCGAATATATACAAGAGTAACAATACAATAGATGAGATGTAGACAAACCCCGACCATCAGATGCTCGCCCTGGTCTCAAATCTCCCAAAAGCTGCACGAGTCTCCAATGTGATCAACAACGAAAGCTTAACTAATATTTGTACCAAGAAGTGCAGAAGTGTAGTATGAGCACTAATTTCTAAGCAACGGGTACCCAGTAGGCATCATCGGCCGACTGAGCGCATATAAGATATAAAAATAGTAAATAGCAGATAGCAAGAAAGCAGTCACGGAAGTAATAGATAAAGCACAAGGAACTAGCATGGAGAATAGACAACCAAGAGTTATAAGCAAACAATGCTAGCACAGAAGATATATACACATAGAATGCAAGTGAAAGAAGGAAAAAAACATGCACCTGGGATCCTCGCAATAAAAGTATATATAAAGAAAATTCAAAGAGATGGGCGGTATACCGGTAACCTCAAAATAACAGAAAGGAAGGAAAGAAAGCCCACAATTGAACTAGAAATCACATACTAGTAGAAACATGCCTAAGACATCAAATACCAAGATAAAGATAAAAGTAATCCACTTATAAGTCAAGCCTAAGATGGAATAACTAACCCACAAGTATCCAGATACGCTAAACAAGACCAGGATAATACAGGAATCAAATTCTACAATTATTTAGAAAGCTACACAATCAGAATCTCAGAGATATAGGACCCACTAGCCCCTCAATAATCTCAGTCCCAAGAATGGTGCCTTCACAGGCTAAACCACTCATCCAATGGTGCCTTCACAGGCTAAACCACTCATCCAATCGATACCAAAAAGCCAGGCTAGCTTTACAAGATGACAGAAGTAATATATTCTACCTATAGTCCCAACAACCACCCATACAATCGAGGAACACAATCAAGTGAAAATAAACCCTCTAACAGCCTATACAACCAGAGCATACATTGAATACACAGCAAACAAGGGTGGAATCGGAGTGTCAAATACGCGATAATGATATGATATAAAAGTAACCGGTATGTTGCCCCTCAGGTTCCTCAAGGGCCCATATAGAGGCAGGACCCATGAAAGGACTCTACTCGTGTACCTCTCCGATGCTGTACACCCCTCATCTGGCACACGCAGCCCAAATCCCCAGGTCCTGGATCAACAGGGTCCATGGAGGTCTACTCGTAGACCACATACAAAACCGCACAATATCATATAGTAGCTCAATACTCAGAACCTCGTAGTACATTCTCGGAATTGAACCAGGTCTAAAACAATAGTAGTAATCTCAAAAGACCCTCACAACGAGTACTCAAAGTATACTCGGGTGTAAATTAGTGATAAAAGTCTCAATAACCCTCTCACAGGGTGCCCAGAACATATGTGCGTCTAAATCAATAATAAAATCAAGTCTAGTGCTCTGCCCTGCCGAGCTTAGAATCAGTAGGAAAACTAGGGTGAAATCATACAAATCCTATTTATCATCATCCATACCAAAACCGGGCCCTCGGGGCCATGCAAGGTTTAGAAAACCATCTATAGTAGGCCCGAAGCCAAAATAGTGATAAAACATGCAGGGAAAAACCTTTTTCATGGATGATATGCTCGCAAACAATAAGGTAGCCCAAAGTAGCTCACAAACATTTCCTATCGGCCCTGCACAAGCTCAACAATTTACAACAGACATAACCAGCGTAAAATAAAAGCTCTATGTCCGGGACTCACGAACATTTCCAAATAACCCACCATCTATTTTTCATAGTCAATACAAGGCCACACAAGACCACAAGGGTAATGTAAAATACTACACGAATACTACAAATAATGTATGAAATAAACGGGCATAAAAGGTAGACAAGGTCTGGGGTACCAACCTAATACAACCCACCCAAGGATACTAATTAATGCCGTTATAGCCTATATACACAAAGTCTAGGTAGGGAAAGTCATAACCTACCTGTCATCCAATGACTACCTGCGGGGATAGCGTCGTCCAAGCTCAAACTACTCCGAGAAACTCCAAATCGGAAAACCATTATCAACACAGTAATGTAGGTGTTAACATAAGACTAACAATACCCATAATGTTATGAACATAATCGGGTCGAAATTTGGGTCACAAATGGGCCCATGGGCCCCGTAACCCAAAACTGGAAATGAAAAATACACATGTGTTCTTTACCATCTCGGGAGCACATGCTCAAATTTTGAGAGGAAATGGACATGAAATGGGGCCCCAAAATAGTCCACCATGCAAGGATTTAAAGATGGAAATCAAAGAGCAAAACGGGAATTAAAGAGATAACTTACCCATCTTAGAAGTCAATAAATGAGATAGGATCGATAAAATATTATCCCCCAATCAGTTGGGGTAAAAAATGGTAATAAATGGAGTATTTGGAGGTTCTTGGCTATGGAGGAACGGAGGTGTTATGTTTGGAGAAATGAAGATGGAAGAAGGAAAAGCCAACTTAAAGCTGCCTGCCTTGGCCTTCGCGAACGTGGCCAAGGCGTCGCCTACGCGAAGAACAAAATGGGCGGCTGACCAAATGCCCTTCGCAAACGCGGCCAAGGCCCACAAACGTGAAGAATAAATTTGGGGTAGCTGGAATTTTCTCTATGTGAACGAGGCCAATACCCCGTGGTCGCGATGAACAAAATGGGCTATGACAACAACCAGCTGTCAAGGGCAGATTTTCACACTTTGGGTCCCCAGGAACGCATCTGGGGTCCCGCGAACATAAATAACCTGCACTATTCGACTAGAAACAGCATTCCAGATCCAATGGAATTGATGAAAATACCATCGAAGGTCGATTTAACAAACAGTTGGCCCCACGCCCAACATCAACCTTTAGCCAACTATTTCCAAAATGGAACCCAATGGCTAAAATCAAGCTCGGAAGCCTCGAGACCCAAACCAATGGCCCCTCTAGCCTAAACTCGATGTTCTGGAGCTAACATCACTGGCAGAATTTCCATCCGAGGTCGTCTTCTCCAAATATTGACCAAAGTCAACTAAGCAAGCCCAACTGGCCTGAAAACACAGAACGAGAGAGAATTCCAAGTTGAAAAGCTCTCGAATCCCGATCAAAGGTCTTACTAGACTAAAGTCCATGCTCCAGAGCTAATGGAACTGTCAGAATTTAATTCCGAGCATGTTCACCAAGAATGTTGACTGAAGTCAATGATTTCAAAAGCTTAAATCTCTAAAACAAGGAACGTCCAAAAGACCAAACAAATGGCCCAGGCACCGAATTACCAGTCCCAACAATCCATAAATAACTTGGGGCCGCTACAGAAAAGCTCTAATGGTACAAGAAAAGCGAACACGTATAAATGACCGGAAGGGTCATTACAGAAGTATATAAATTTCAATCATATCTGAGGAAGAATTATATATTTATAGCCAAAGAGCACTGCTTCAAAAAAAAATAAAGGTTTACAAAAGTTGCACTGTTTCAAAAATAATGGGACACCTGCCTTAGGACTTGCATTTCGCAAGTGAAAACTTGTGGCTCGCAGGTCTATTCCAGTGACACTGCCAAAACTGGCAGGAACTTGCATTAGGACCTACATTCCGCAAGTGGTGACTTACGACACGCATGTTTTAACGCATGTCTTCAAAGAGTGAGTCAAAGGGATGCACCCTTTTGACTTGCATTATGTTTTGTAGTTGTCGATTTGTGGCTTGCACATGGAGAAATCTGGGTTAGAATTAATTTTGTCTTTAAACAATTAAGTTTAAATAAACTTTCTCCAAAAGATAATCTCTTGATCAATCTTTGACAAATTCAAATTTAAAGCCAAAGCCGAGTTGAGTGAGTGATGACGGTGGCACGAGGCTTATCTTCTTCAACCCCTTTAAGATAATGCAAAAGTTCTTATTAATATAAACACATAAAAATTCCTTTCCACCACAAATGTGGTACAAATTCTTCTTCCAAAAAGCAAAAGAAATATTTCATTTTCCCTCCAATTTTATTCCCTCTATTTTTCATTTACTTTTCATAATTACCCCCAACAATTCTCCACATGAATGGGGAATGTCTATAAGGATAAAGAATATACAAAAACGTGTTTGATCTACAAAAAAAGATTAATTGCATCTGGATAACTAGGTTTTCCTTTGAACTTTCCGTAGTGAACTTCTATCAGATGCACTCGGTCAATTGGTAGATGTGATACTTTAAACTGTCAAACTTTGTTGTACACCTAGACAATACAAGTTACATAACTAACCTTTAATTATTTATGGTTATTACATTTTTGTTTGTTTCAACCATGAACACTGTCTGGTTTCATAAGTGCATAAAGAATTGGCCTTTACCATAATTCTCCTTGAAACGGCATATACTTCACACTCACATAGGTATTTTCTAAGCGTTTAATCCTAGATAAACTATTTAGTCATATTTGTAAAACTTAGAAAATATTAAAAAGCTTTAAGCCTTAAAGCTTTATCCTTATTTCTAAATATTGTCTTCATCATGAGAATGAGTTGAGTTATTTGACAATGTTCAATTATCAATCATAACTTTATTTCATCTCTTTGAACTTAGATCTTGGGATCTCTATTCTACTAGGTAGAGTTACCACTATGATGACTTGTCCTAGGCCTTAAACCTATTTCCCTTGATGATCTTTCAACTACCTCTCTAGTTAGACCTTTTGTAAGTGGATCCGACATATTATCTTTTGACTTTACATAGTCAATCATGATAATTCCACTAGAGAGTAGTTATCTAACAATATTATGTCTTTGTCGTATGTGATGAGATTTTCTGTTATACATAGTGCTCTCTGCCCTACCTATTACCTCTTGGCTATCACAGTTGTGATTACCATTCCAGTCATCTTTGCATTTACGCATTCATTGTACTGTTAGAGCATTCCTATAGTGACCCTAATTCATTTATGACTTGCTGGGATCGGTAGTTTGGTGCCCTCATCATTCGTTTGGTTGTTTTAGCCATTTGTCTATTTTAGAGCCTTAACTTAGAATATCATTAATTTTAGTCAATATTCTTGCTAAAGTGCTCAGAATTGAATTCTGATAGTTTTGTTAGCTCCGGAGCATTGTGTTTGGTCTAGTTGGACCTTTAGTTGAGACCTAGGAACTTTTGGTGTGAGTTTTGTGTTATTTTCTCTATTTTTAGGCTATTTGGAGTTGGAAGTGTAACTTTGGTTAGCTTTCAATGATCGGAGCATCAGATTCAAAATCCAACAATTCCATCAGCTCCAAAATATTGATTTTGGGTAGGTAGTGGTTGGTTCGAGTTCTGGGGGAGCCGTGCTTATTTTGAACCTTTGAGTTCTTATTAGTTAGTGTTGACTTGGGTCAACATTTCTCCGAAATGACCTCGTATGGAAGTTTCATCAATTCCGTTGAGTCCGGAATGTCGTTTCCTCTCTATTAGTATTATTGGTTTTTGAATATCAATTTCTGATTGTGCTCGAAATACCCCATGCAAATCCTTAGTGTAGCTAGTTTTATTGCAGTTGCAGGCCTTCAGCACCAACGGCGGCCAGGCAGCGCGATCGCGCTAGCCTGTGGCCGACCCTTGTGCGCTATTGCACCAGGCCGACAGCGATGGCACCAGGCCAGTGCCGATGACACCTAGGCCAGCGCCTGCTTGACAACGCCTTCTTGATAGGGCTGGTAGCGCTATTTGCGTGCGATCACGCCTTGGCGCCTGCCCTCCTTTAGTGCATTGGCGCTGGTTTAGCACGATAGCGCTGAACAGCGGCCATTAGCTATATATTTCTTGTTAGTTCAATTTTCCAGCCATTTCTCTCAACTTTTCCTACTCTAAAACACATATACTCTCTACCAAATTGCTCCATATCAGTCCTAGCCTAGGGGAAATCAATTGTTCTTTGATAATCCATGATTCTTCAATACTTGGTAAGCTTTCTTCCCCAACTTTCTTTCTCTCGTCCTTTTCTAAATCCTCCATTGTTGTTCATTTCCAAAAGCTTGGAAATTATTGTAGAGGCTGCCTTCTTGCTCTTGCATGTTCGTGGGTTCAAGGAATTCACCGTCTTGGCTTAATTTCTCTCCTTGTGGTAAGTAATCCTTGCCTAATTTCCAATTTTGTTCATAGAATTCCAACTTTAAGCCTTCTCTTGAGTGGGCTGTTTTGGCACCCTCCTCTTGGCCAATTGTGCTTAATTTTGGAGCATGTCTTCTTGGCACCGTTGTGGCCATCATGCTTTCTTCCATTTTTGGTTTTAGATTGTGGGCCTTGTGAGCCCGATTTTGACCCAGATTTCAACCCAGCTACAACTGTAGTGATATGGGTATCGTTAGACACATTTTAATATTTTATTTATGTTTTTGATAGCTTGATCATCATTTGGGGTTTCTCGGAGTAATTCGGGCTTGGATTTCATTGTCCCAGCAACTTATCATCGGACGAAAGGTAGGTTACGGTCTAAACTTCCTAGAATTAGCATATATCAAATAAAATTATACTAGCTGGCATCTTTGGGTTGGGTTATTAGGTTGGTACCACGGACTCTGACCGCTTTCCACAATTTGCCTCGTTTCTTTCCTCCGTTATGTGTAGTATTCTCCGTAGTTGATATTATCACCCTTATGGTCTTGCGTGGCCTTGTTTTGACTCTGGACCATAGATGATGGCTTATTTGGGGGTGACCATTTGTCCCGGGCATTATTATCATGATATTATGCTGGCTATTTGTGTTATAGAGCGATTAGATCCTGTGTAGGGCCGATAGGTTGATTATGAGTTGCTGGGAGACTATTTGTATTTGATGATATCATTTCCATGCATATAAAGAGGTTTTATCCATGTTTTACTATAATTTTGGCTTTGGGCCTACTGGAACTATTTTTCTAAACTTTACATGACCCTGGGGCCCGTTTGCGAAGGAAGTGAATTGGAAATGGTTTGACTTAACATGTGGATCTTCTTGGGGTAAAGAGAATTAAATTTTGATTTCTATCACTAGTTTTACTATTAATTCTAGACTCAGAAGGGCCGGGGTGCTAGTTGAGTTTTATTACTGATTTGAGATGACTTTAGCCTCGATTGGACCAAGCACCTAAGTTGACTTTCTACTATTTTAGACCCAGTTACGCCCGGGCACCCTTGGAGGGATTTTTGAGACATTTTCCACTACTTTAGTCCTGGATAGGGTCTGTGCATGCATATTCGAGATAGGGTTTCTAGCTTGAACCCGGACTTACTTCGAATGACATTTTTTAATACTGAGTTTTAGTATGGGGTCCGGGACCTCTATGGACCTTGCCATTCCGAACCTGGGGCCTGGGGCTGCATGTGCAGGAGGAAGGGTATACGGTGGAGTTGATGTATAGGGGCAGTGTCCTTCCATGGAATCTACCTTCTGGGCCCGATCAGCACCGGAAGGGGTACATACAGAGTTATTATTTCACCACTGAGATCTTTAGGCATCATATCATTCATTATTTGAGGCTCCACCCTTGTTTTTTGTGTGTTGAGTGTACGATCAGGTTGTATGAGCGGCCGGAGGATTTGTTTTCACTTATTTGTGTTCCTTGGTTTTATGGGAGGTCGGGGGATTGTAGGTAGACTCCAGTTACTTATCGCAGTGTTATCCCCTGCTATGGTTATATTTATGATATTGTATACTGCTAGGTTTTTATTTCCTGGATTTGAGTTTGGCATGATTGGTTTGGCTATTGATTCTTGTTTTCGAGAATGTCTATCTTTACTCTCCTCTTCCTTCCCTTGTACTTGAGGTTACCGGTATACCAACCACTTCTAAAACTTATTATGTATATACTGTTATTGCAAGGATCGCAGGTGCATCATTTCTTACTTTCACTTATGCCTGTTGGGTATATATTATACTTACTAGCCTTGTGTGTTATTTCTGTTGTCTTCCCTCTAGGATAGTTCCTATGTACTTTTTCGTAGATTTCCATGACTACTTGCTTCTATTCTATCTGTTACTACACTTTTATCTTATATTTGCCCAGTCGGCTTATGATACCTACTGGGTACCTTTTGCTTTGCATTTGGTACTCATACTACACTCTGTATCTTCTGGTGCAGATCCTAGTATGGGCCATTACCATTAGCTCATTGAAGACTCGTGCAAGGAGCTGCTTTTGTGATATTCAAGACTAAGGGTGAGCTCTTGGCCACCGGAGCTTAGCTTTTAGTTTATCTTTTGCTTATGTACTCTTTTACTACTCGGAGACATTTATGTATATATTATTTTGGATTATTTCATACTCCTGACATATAGATCCGACTCCATACTATGATACCAGATTTTGGGATTGGCTTAGCTTCCGCATCATGTATATATATCCCGGTTATCTATTTTCTTCATCTTGTTTCCTTGCTTCCACTTATTAAACTATTCTTCTGCTTAAATTATCATAATGTAGCCCATTACTAACCGTTCTGGGCTACGGGGATTGGTTCACCTACAGAGGGGTTGTAAGTGTCATCATGACCGAGAAATCGAATTGTGACAGCTTGGTATCAGAGCCTTAGGTTCACCGGTGTCATTGGTATAACAACTAATGTCTAATAGAGTCCTGCGGATCAAGGCAGAGACGTCCGTACTCAATCTTTGGGAGGCTATGGTGACATCTTAGGAAAAATGGACTTTTTTTGTTTCTCTCTCATGTGTAGTATCCTTGAAAGTTTCTGGAAATCTCACTTGTTCTGGTTCACTCATTCGCAGATGGTTCACACGAGATCTTCAGCTTCTGGTAGAGGAGAGCCTTCGACCACTGCACCTCCAGCTCCATCTAGGGGCTTGGGTTGTCACAAGGGTAGAGATTGAGGTCATCCCAAAGCAGCGACACCTGCTAGAGCTGCTAGAGTTGAGTTATATTTGGGCACCAGGCCCATTTCTATTCCTCCTTACCGTATGGCTCCTGCTGAGTTGAGGGAGCTTAAGGAGCAGCTCCAGGACTTGTTAGCTAAGGGGTTCATTAGACTAAGTGTGTCTCCTTGGGGTGCTCCTGTTCTTTTCATGAAGAAGAAGGATGGGTTGATACAGATGTGTATTGATTATTGACAGCTGAATAAGGTGATAGTGAAAAATAGGTATCCGATGCCGAGGATAGATGATTTGTTTGATTAGCTTCAGGGTTCGGCCGTGTTTTCGAAGATTGATTTGAGGTCCAGCTACCATCAATTGAGGATTAGAGCGGAGGACATCACTAAGATAGCATTCAGGACACGCTATGGCCATTATGAGTTTCTGGTGATGTATTGTGGGTTGACTAATTCCCCCGCAACGTTCATGGACTTGATGCACACGGTTCTTAGCCCGTACTTGGATATGTTCATGATAGCCCTTATTGATGACATTCTGGTATACTCTCGGAGTAGGGACGAGCATGAGCAACACTTGAGGACTATACTTCAGACTTTGAGAGATCATTGGCTTTATGCTAGGTTCTCAAAGTGTGAGTTTTGGCTTGAGTCAGTTGCATTCCTAGGACACGTGGTGTCTAAGGATAGGATTAGAGTTAACCCGGGTAAGATTTCTGCAGTTCGTGATTATCCTAGACCTGCTACTACTACTGAGGTTCGCAACTTTATTGGGTTAGCTAGGTACTACAGATGATTTACTGAGGGATTTTCTTTCATAGAAGCACCCTTGACTATGCTGACTAGAAAGAAGTTCCATTTCAATAGTCAGATAAGTGCGACGATAGCTTCCAGAGGCTTAAGGCCTTGTTGACTTCATCTTCAATATTGACTTTGTCGGTTGAGGGTCACAGTTTCTCCGTGTATTGTGAGGCTTCCAGGGTCAGTCTTGGTTGTGTGCTGATGCAGCAAGGTCGTGTGATTGCATATGTGTCGAGGCAGCTAAAAGTTCACGAGCATAATTACCCCACTCATGACTTGGAGTTGGAAACAGTAGTCTTCGTGCTCAAGATGTAGAGGCACTACTTATATGGAGTTCATTGTGAGATATTCACCGATTACCATAGTCTTTAGTACATTATGAGTCAGCGAGAGCTGAACTCGAGGCAGAGGAGATGGATTGAGTTACTGAAGGACTATGATTTTACTATTCTATACCATCCAGGCAAGGCAAACGTGGTAGCAGATGCCTTGAGTCGAAAGGCGGTGAGTATGGGCAGCCTAGCTTTTCTTTCAGCTTCTGAGCAACCATTGGCCTTGGACATCCAGTCCCTGGCTAACCATTTGGTTAGGCTTGACTTGTCGGATCCTAGCAGAGTTCTAGCCAATATTGAGATTCGTTCTACTCTAGTCGATCAGATTCAGAGCTGACAGTTTGAGGATCAGCGTTTGTGTGACCTTCGTGATTAGGTGGTTTGGGGTGAGGCCATCTGGGCTACTTTGGGTTCTGATGGTATTCTGAGGTTTGGTGGTCGACTTTGTGTTCCGAGGGTTGGAGATTTGATTCAGTTGATACTTCGTGAGGCGCATTATTTTAGATACTCCATCTATTCTGGCGCAATGAAGATGTATAGAGATTTGAGATAGCTTTACTAGTAGAGTGGTATGAAGTGGTACATAGCAGAGTTTGTATCTCGGTGCTTGAACTGCCAGCAGGTGAAGTTCGAGCACATGAGGCCAGGTGGTTTGATGCAGCAACTTCCCATTACTGAGTGGAAGTGGGAAGGGATTACTATGGACTTCATTGTTGGGTTGCCTCGTACTCCTAGGAGGTTTGATTCCATATGGGTGATTGTTGGTCGGCCCATTTCTTGTCAGTTCAGACTTTGTACAGCACCAAGAGGTTAGCTCAAATCTATATTTGTGAGGTTGTTCGGTTGCATGGGGTACCAGCTTCTATCATTTCAGACTGCGACACTGAGTTCACATCTCAGTTTTGGAGAGCTATACAGAGGGATTTGGGTACATAGGTTCAACTTAGTACTGCATTCCATCCTCAGATAGATGGCCAGTCCGAGAGGACTATTTAAGTCCTGGAGGACATGCTTCTGGCCTGTGTTCTTGATTTTGGAGGTTCATGGGATCAGTTTATGCCTTTGGCCGAGTTTGATCATAATAATAGCTTTAATTCGAGCATCGATATGGCACTTTTTGAGGCCTTGTATGGTAGGCATTGAAGATCACCGATTGGTTGGTTTGATGGGTTAGAGTTCAAACTGCAGAGTACAGATTTGCTTAGAGATTCCTTAGATAGAGTCCGTCTAATCCAGGATAGACTCAGAGCAGCCCAGAGTAGGCAGAAGAGTTATGCTGATCGTATACTTCATACCTTGGAGTTCAGTGTTGTCGACTTGGTTTTCCTTCGAGTATCGCTTGTGAAGGGCGTGATGAAATTTTGTCAGCGGGGCAAGCTTAGCCCCAGATTCATTAGGCCTTTTGAGATTCTCCAAAGGGTTAGTAGTGTTTCCTACATGTTAGCTTTGCATCCAATGTTTTCGGCTGTTCACCTAGTTTTCCATGTCTTGATGTTGCACTGGTATGTTCCAGATGAGTCTCATGTGTTGCATTGGGATTCAATTCAGTTAGATGAGAGTTTATGCTTTGTTGAAGAGCCGATAGCTATTCTGGCCAGAGATATCAGGAGATTGAGATCTAGGGAGATTTCAGTTATGAAAGTTTAGTGGAGGCATCGTTCGGTCGAGGAGGCTACTTGGGAGACCGAGAGTGAGTTGCATGCTCAGTATCTGCAGTTGTTTGAGCCTTTAGGTACTCTCTTCTTCTTGACTTTTGAGGACGAATGTCTTTTTAGTAGTGGATGTTGTTATGACCCTTTCGGTCATCTTCGCATTTACGTATTCATTGTATTGTTAGAGCCTTCCTATAGTGACCCCAAGTCATTTATGGCTTGCTGGGACCGGTAGTTTGGTGTCCTGGTCATTCATTTAGTTGTTTTGGCCGTTTGCCTATTTTAGAGCCATAACTTAGAATATCATTGACTTTAGTCAACATTCGTATCTAACATGCTCAGAATTGAATTCTGACAGTTCTGTTAGCTCTAGATCATTGTGTTTGGTCTAGTTGGACCTTTAGTTGAGCCCTGAGAACTTCCAGTGTGAGTTTTGTGCTATTTTTTTTTTTAGGCCATTTGGAGTTGGAAGTGTAACTTTGGTCAGCTTTTGATGATCGAAGCGTCAGATTCAAAATCCGACGATTCCATTAGCTTTGGAATGTTGAGTTTGGGTTAGGTAGGTGGTTGGTTTGGGTTCCGGGTGAGCCGGGCTCATTTTGAGCCTTTGAGTTCTTATTAGTTAGTGTTGCCTTGGGTCAAATATTTTCCAAAACGACCTCGTATGGAAGTTTCATTGATTCCGTTGAGTCTGAAACGTCGTTTCCACTCTATTAGCATTATTAGGTTTTGAATATCGGTTTCTAATTATGCCCGGAATGCCCCGTGGAAATCCTTAGTGCAGCTGGTTTTAGTGCATTTGCATGCCTTCACCGCCAACGGCACCCAGGCAACGCGATCGTGCTAGCCTGTGGCTGGCCCTTATGCGCGATAGCGACAGGCCTGCACCGATGGTGCCTAGGCCAGCGCCTGCTTACCAGCACCAATGGCGCCATCTGTGTGCGATTGCGCCTTGGCGCCTGCCCTCACTTAGCGCGATGGCGCTGGTTTAGCTCGATAGCGCTAACCAGCGGCCATCAACTATATATTTCTTGTTCGTTAGATTTTCCAGCCATCTCTCTCAACTTTTCAAACTCTAAAACATATGTACTCTCTACCGAATTGCTCCATATCAATCCTAGCCTTGGGGAAATCAATTGTTCTTCGATAATCCGTGATTCTTCGATACTTGGTAAGCTTTCTTCCCCAGCTTGCTTTCTCTTGTCCTTTTCTAAATCCTCCATTGTTGCTCATTTCCAAGAGCTTGGAAATTGTTGTAGAGGCTGCCTTCTTGCTCTTGCATATTCGTGGGTTCAAGGAATTCACCTTCTTGGCTTAATTTCTCTCCTTGTGATAAGTAATCCTTGCCTAATTTCCAATTTTGTTATTAGAATTCCAACTTTAAGTCTTCTCTTGAGCGGGCTATTTTGGCGCCCTACTCTTGGCCAATTGTGCTCAATTTTGGAGCATGTCTTCTTGGCATTGTTGTGGCCATCGTGCTTCCTTTAATTTTTGGTTTCGAGTTGTGGGCCTCGGGGGCCTGCTTTTGACCCAGATTTTGACCCGACTACAAATGTAGTGATATGGGTATTGTTAGACTCGTTTTAATATTTTATTTATGTTCTGATAGCTTGATCATCATTCGGGGTTTCTCGGAGTGATTCGGGCTTGGATTTTATTGTCCCAACAGTTTTCCATCGGATGACAGGTAAGTTACGGTCTAAACTCCCTAGACTTAGCATATATTGGATAAAATTGTACTAGCTAGCTTCCTTGGGTTGGGTTATTATGATTGTATCACAAACTCTGACCACTTTCCTTGATTCACCTTGTTTCTTTCCTCTGTTGTGTGTAGTATATGCCGTAGTTGATATTATCACCCTTATGGTCTTGTGTGGCCTTGTTTTGACTCTGGACCATACATGGTGGGTTATTGGGGGTGCCCGTGAGTCTCGGGCATCATTATCATGATATTATGCTGGCTATATGTGTTGTAGAGCGATTGGAGCCTATCCAGGGCCGATAGGTTGATTGTGAGCTGCTAGGCGGCCATTTGTGTTTGATGATATTATTTCGAAGCATATAAAGAGATTTTATCCACATTTTTCTACTGTTTTGGTTTTGGGCCTACTGGAACTGATTTTCTAAACTTTGCATGGCCCTGGGGGCCCATTTGCGACGAAAGTGAATTGAAAATGGTTTGACTTAACATGTGGATCTTCTTGGGGTAAAGGAGAGTTAAATTCTGATATCTATCACTAGTTTTACTAATAATGCTAAACTCGGCAGGGATGGGGTGCTAGTTGAGTTTTCTTACTGATTTGAGATGACTTTAGCCTCAGTCGGACCGAGCACCTGAGTTGACTTTCTACTGTTTTAGACCCGGTTACGCCCGAGTACCCTTGGAGAGTTTTTTGAGACATTTCCCACTACTTTAGTCCTGGACAGGGTGTGGGCATGCATATTCAAGACTGGGTCTCTAGCTTGAACTCGGACTTACTCCGGATGATATGTTTTGATACTGAGTTTTAGTATGGGGTCCGGGACCTCCATGGACCTTGCCATTTCAAACCTGGTGCTTGGGGTTGCGTGTGCTGGATGAAGAGTATATAGTGGAGTTGAGGTATATCAGCAGTGTACTTCCATGGAACCTACCTGCTCGGCCTGATCGGCACCGGAGGGGGTACATACAGAGTTACCATTTCACCACTGAGATCTTCATGCATCATATCATTCATTCTTTGAGGCTCCTCCCTTGTTTGCTGCGTGTTGAGTGTACACTCCAGTTGTATGGGCGGTCGGAGGGTTTGTTTCACTTGTTTGCATTCCTTGGTTGTATGGGCGGCCGAGGGACTGTAGGTAGACTCCAATTACTTTATCACAGTGTTATCCCCTCCTACAGTTATATTTGATAGATTGTATACTTCTAGGTTGTTATTTCCTGGATTTGAGATTGGCATGATTAGTTTGGCTATTGATTCTTGTTTCCGAGCATGTCTATCTTTACTCTCCTCTTCCTTCCCTTGTACTTGAGGTTACCGATATACCATCCACTTCTAAAAATTATTATGTATATACTGTTATTGCAAGGATCCTAGGTGCATCATTTATTTCTTTCACCTGTGCCTATTGTGTGTATATTCTACTTGCTAGCCTTGTGAGTTATTTCTGTTGTCTTTCCTCTGGGCTAGTTCTTGTGTACTTTTTCATAGATTTCTGTGACTACTTTCTTCTATTCTGTCTGTTACTACACTTTTATCTTATACGTGCCCAGTCGGCCTATGATACCTATTAGGTACCTTTTACTTCACATTTGGTGCTCATACTACACTCTGCATCTTCTGGTGCAGATCCTAGTGTGGGCCATCGCCATTAGCTCGTTGGAGACTCGTGCGAGAAGCTGCTTTCGTGATATTCCACACTTAGGGTGAGCTCTTGGCGACCAGAGTTTAGCTTTTGCCTATGTACTCTTTTACTACTCGGAGACATTTATGTATATATTATTTTTGATCTTTTCGTACTCCTGACATGTAGATCCGGCTCCATACTATGATACAAGGTTTTGGGTTTGGTTTAGCTTTCGCATCATGTATATATATCCTTGTTATCTATTTTCTTCATCTTGTTCCCTTGCTTTCACTTATTAAACTGTTCTTCCACTTAAATTGTTAGAATGTAGCCCATTACTAACCGTTCCAGTCCATGAGGATTGGTTCGCCTACTGGAGGGTTGTAGGTGCCATCATGACCGAGATATCGGGTTGTGAAAATAGTGTATGCATACAAGTGTCAATAATTTGGGCGAGAAGAGAATATCTTCCAAGAAATTTCGTTGCCACTTAACTTCTTCACCGGCTTTATCTAAAGCTATAAATTTAGATTTTATTATAAAGTGAGCGATACCAATTTTTTTTGAAGACTTTCAAGAAACTGCTCCTTCATCAAGAGTAAATACATACCCACTTGTGAATTTAACTTCAAATAATTCGGTGATACAATTTGCATCACTATATCCTTCAATTACTGTGGGATAATTGTTATAATGCAAAGTATAGTTTTGATTATGTTTTAAATACCCAAAAATTATTTCATTGCCCTCCAATAAGTTTGATTGGGATTACTTGTGTACCTACTCAATTTACTAATAACACATGCTATATTTGGTCGCGTACAGATCATGATATACATTAAACTTTCCAATAGTCGTGCATATTCCAATTATGAATCACTTTCACCTTCATTATTTTGAAGTGAAAAACTCATATCGATTAGTGTCTAGGCAATATTGAAATTTAAATACTTGAACTTATCAAGTACCTTTTCAATGTAATGAGACTGTGATAATGCTAGACCTTGAGAAGTTTTATGAATTCTGATCCCTAAGATCACATCAACAACTCCTAAGTCTTTCATATCAAATTTACTAGCTAGCATACTCTTAGTAGTATTTATGCCAGAAACGTCTCTACTGATGATCAACATGTTATCAACATACAAACAAATAATGACTTTATGATTCAGAGTGTCTTTAATGTCAATGCATTTATCACACTCATTAATATTTAGTTCATTTGTCAATATTGTTTGGTCAAACTTTACATGCCATTGTTTGGGTGTTTGTTTTCTAAGGCAAAGTATGAGCCTGAGCCAATTCTTGACCAACAACTTGTGGAACAAGGAGCAACCTAGGTGCCACCAGGGCCAGCCGCAACCTCAGTGTCAGCACCAACCCCAGCTCTTTTATCAGATATCCGAGGTTTGCTTCTTCAGTTGTTGGGTATGGTTGGGGGTCAGTCTTATGATATGGCCAGACATCCGCTCAGGGCGCAAACCTGGGTGTTCAGAGTTTAGGGGTACAGCCTTCTACTACAGCTCCCCGTGCATAGGTTCTTTCAGTGCCTACAATTTCTCATCCTCTTGCTCCTCGCCCAGTCATGACAGAGTCAGAGCAGAAGGCTATGTACTAATTTCTGAGATTATCCCCACTGTGGTTCTCCAGTGCTTCCAGATAGGATGCTTATGACTTTATCTCTACTTTCGAGGAGATACTTCACCATCTTGGTCTATTGGATACTCACGGAGTGGGTTATACCACCTATCAGCTGGAGGCCCCAGCTAAGCTTTGGTGGAGGGCACATGTAGCTTGCAGGCCCCTTCTGTCTCCTTAATTGACTTGGAGAGAGTTCTACGAGGCTTTCATGGCTAAGTTCTTGCCACAGAGTGATTGTGAGCACCGTAGAGAGTTGTTCACGTGATTGACGTAGGGATCTATGAAAGTGTCTGAGTATGAGACCCATTTTCACTAGTTGGCTCCATTTGGGGCTATGATCATTCCAATGGAGCCAGAAAGGGTTCATTAATTTATTTGGGGGTTGAGGACCGAGCTTCGACAGACTACAGAGATACTAGTTGTTAGTGGATGGCCATTTCAAGCTAAAGTGAACCATGCACGTACTATGGAGGATTTGTATTGTCAGGACCCTGGGGTAATAGATAAGAGGCCACGCCATCAGGGCGGTTACAGTGGTTCCTATTTTAGCGGTAGAGGTTCAGGTCAGTGGGGCCAAGGATATCAACCATATTAGCATCAGGGTCAGTCTAGCTGGCCAGTTTAGGCATCACTTCAGACTTCTATTGGGACTCAGTTTGATTAGAGTTATGGTAGTCAACATGGTTATGGTGGTCAGTCATCGAGGGGTACATCATTAAGGTATAAGACTATAGTGGCCATACCAGTTTAGAAAATTCATCTCGATAGGGTGGGCCATCAGGGTCGTGCTATGAGTATGGTATCATTGGTCATTTCTCAAGAGAGTTCTCCCAGTGGGTTATAGTTTAGCCATCCACTTAACCGACTCAGCCTTTGAGGTCAATGCAACAACCAATTAGAGAAGGTGGTATCCCTAGCAGAGGTGGTTCCCAGCGTGGAAAGACAGGTGGTCGAGTTAGAGGTTGGTCAAGTAGAGGTCAACATCAATTCTATGTGGTCCCTAGTAGACCAGAGGTAAAGGCCTCAAATGCAGTGATTACATGTACGATTTTTGTCTGTTGCTGGTCAGCTTTAGCATTGTTTGATGCTAGATCTTCATATTCGTATGTATCTACCTACTTTGTTCCTTGTTTGGGTTGGCTAGTGAGACATTATCTATTCTTGTATCTGTTGCTACCTCGGTAGGCAATTCTTTAGTAGTGGATTAGATTGTTAGATCTTGCTTGATAGTTTTTGATGATATTGAGACTTGGACTGACTTGATGATTTTAGATATGCTAGATTTTAATGTGATTCTGGGAATGAACTGGTGATTGTTATACCTAGACCATTACCATAGCTATTCCCGATATATCCCCGGTTGTATAGTAGGGTTCTATTAGCCATGCACCGTCTAGGATTATTTCTTGCCTTTAGGCGAGGAAGTTTATTTCACGTGGGTGTTTGGCTTATTTAGCATATGTCCTGGATATTAGCACCGATACTTCTTTTCCCGAGTTGGTCCTTATGGTTAAGGAGTTTGTAGATGTGTTTCTGACTGACATGCCAGGCCTTCTACCTGAGGGTGATATAGAGTTTTCCATTGATTTAGAGTCAGGTACTAGACCCATTTCCATTACTCTGTATCATATAGCTCCAGCTGAGTTGAGAGAGCTTAAGGTTCAGCTTCAGGATTTATTAGCTAAGGATTTTATTAGGCCGAGTGTGTCATCTTGGGGTGCTCCAGTTCTATTTGTAAAGAAGAAAGATGGTTCAATATGGATGTGTATTGATTATCAACGGCTGAATAAGGTGACTATAAAGAACAGGTATCCGATGCCACGTATAAATGACTTGTTTAATGAGCTCCAGGGTGCAACAATGTTCTCTAAGATAGATTTGAGGTCATTCTACAACCAGTTGAGGATTAGGGATGAGGACATCCCTAAGACAGCATTCAGGACACATTATAGCCATTATGAGTTCCTGGTGAAGTCTTTTAGGTTGACTAATGCCCCCACAACTTTCATGGACTTGATGCACAGGGTGCTCAAACCGTACTTCGATTTGTTTGTGATAGTCTTCATTGATGACATATTGATATACTCACAGAGTGGAGTGGAGCATGAGCAGCTCTTGCGGATCATACAACAAAATTTGAGTGATCATAAGCTTTATGCCAAGTTCTCAAAGTACGAGTTTTGGCTTGAGTCAGTATCATTCCTAGGACACGTGGTGTCTAAGGATGGGATTAGAGTGGACCCAGGGAATATTGCAACCATTCGTGATTAGCCGAGACCTACTCCTCCTACCAAGGTTCACAGTTTTGTTGGGTTGTTATGGTACTATAGATAGTTTGTTAAGGGATTTTCTTCCATAGCAGCACCTTTGACTAGGCTGACTAGGAAAGATGTCTCAATTAGTGGTCTGATCAATGCAAGGATATCTTCTCAAGGCTTAAGGCCTTATTGACTTTAGCTCTGGTATTTACATTGCCAGTTGAAGGTCAACTCTTCTCAGTCTATTGTGATGCTTCATCAGTTGGTGTTAGTTGTGTATAGATGCAGCAGGGTTGTGTGATAGTGTATGCATCAAGGCAGCTGAAGGATCATGAGTGCAACTACCCCATTCATGACTTAGAGTTAGCAGCGGTAGTCTTCACACTCAAGATCATGAGGCACTATCTATATGGAGTTAATTATGAGAGTTACAATAACCACCATAGTCTTCGTACATCATGAGTCAGTGAGAGCTAAACTCAAGGAAGTGGAGATAGGTTGAGTTACTGATGGACTACGAATTCACTATTCTATTACATCTGGGCAAGGCAAACATAGTGGCGGATGCCTTGAGCTAGAAAGCAGTGAGTATGGGCATCTTGGCTTCTCTTTCAAATTCGAAGTGACCATTGGCTTGGACATCCAATCCTTGGCTAACCGTTAAGTTAAGCTTGACTTGTCAGATTCCAACAGAGTTCTTGCTAGTGTTGAGATCCATTCTACTCTGGTTGATAAGATTCATCAACGTTAGTTTGAGGATCAGCAGTTGTGTGACATTTGTGATCAGGCTGTGCGGGGTGAGGCCAGCAGGGCTACTTTAGATTTTGATGGTGTTATGAGATTTGATAGTCACCTTTGTGTTCTGAGAGTTGGGAATTTGATTCAGTTGATTCTTTGTGAGACTCATTGTTCTAGATATTTCATCTATTTGGGCATAGCTAAGATGTATCGAGATTTGAGGTAGCTTTACTGGTTGAGTGGTATGAAGAGGGACATAGCAGGGTTTGTATCACGACACTTAAATTTCCAATAGGTTAAGTGCGAGCACATGAGACCTGGTGGATTGATGCAGAGACTTTCAGTTCCTGAGTGGAAGTGGGAAGAGATTATTGTAGACTTTATATCATGTTTTCCATGCACTTCTCAAGGGTTTGACTCTATTTGGGTTGTTGTTCATAGGCTGACTAAGTCTGCACACTTTTTGCCAATTTATTCTTCCTATAGTACAGAGAGGTTAGCTCAGATTTATCTCCGAGAGGTTGTCCATTTTCATGGGGTTCTAGCTTTTATCATTTCAGACCGTGGTACTCAGTTTACATCTCAGTTTTGGAGGACTATTTAGAGAGAGATGGGTACAGAAGTTTAGCTTAGCACTGCATTCCACCCTCAGATAGATGTCCAGTCTGAGAGGACTATCCAGGTCTTAGAGGACATGTTACGAGCCTGTGTTCTTGACTTTAGAGGTTCATGGCATCAGTATGTGCCTTTGGTGGAGTTTTCTTATAATAATAGTTATCACTTGGGTATTAGAATGACGCCTCTTGAGGCATTGTATGGTAGGCGTTATAGATTGCCAGTGGGTTGGTTCGATGGTTTAGAGTCCAAGTCTTAAAGTACAGACTTGCTTTGTGATTCCATAAACAGAGTCTGAGTGATTTAGGATAGACTAAGTAGAAGAGCTACCCAGATCATATATTTCGTGCCTTAGAGTTTAGTTTTGGTGATCCGGTGTTTCTTTGAGTGTCACCCATGAAGGGTGTGATGAGATTCGGTAGGCGGAGCAAGCTTAGCCCCAGGTATATCAGACCATTTGAGATTCTTCAGAGGGTTGGTAATGTTGCTTATTTGTTATCTTTGCCTCCTATATTCTCAGTTATGTACCCAGTCTTCCATGAATCTATATTGCAGCGTTATGTTACGGATAAGTCACATGTACTGCAGTGGGATTCAGTGCAGTTGGATGAGAGTTTGACTTTTGTTGAGGATCTAGTAGCCATTCTAGCCAGAGATGTTAAGAGATTGAGGTCCAGAGACATTCTTGTGGTTAAGGTTCAGTTGAGACATCATCCGGTCGAGGAGGCTTTCTGGGAGATTGAGAGAGAGATGAGGGCTCAATATTCGTAGTTATTTGAGCCTTCTGGTACTCCCTTTTCTTGGCTTTCGAGGATGAAAGTCCTTTTTATTAGTGGGTAATGTAATGACCTTTCTGGTCATGTTTGTAATTTTGCCTTCTTTGTAGTGTTAGAGCTTTCCTGTAGTGGCCCCAAGTCATTTATGAGTTATTGTTACTGATGGCTTGGTGCTCGAGCTGTTCGTTAGGTCATTATGACCATTTTCCTATTTTAGAGTTTTAACTTAGAAAATTGTTGACTTTAGTCAACATTCTTGGAAGCATGCTCATAATTGAATTTTGACAGTTCTGTTAGCTCTGGAGCATGGATTTTGGTCTAGTAGGACCCTTGGTTGGAGCCTAGGAGCTTTCCCTTTGGTTTTATCTCACTTTCTGAGATTTCAGGCTAGTTAAACTTGGAAGTTTGACTTTGGTCAACATTCAGAGAAGACAACCGATGTGAATTCCGTCAGCGTTGTTAGCTCCGAAATGTCGACTTTGGGCTAGAGGGACCTTTGGTTTGGGTCCCAAGGCTTTTGGAATCATTTTGGGCCTTTGGGTTTCATTTTGGAAAAGTTGGCTAATTGGGCGTGGGGCCCACTTTTTGTTAAATCAACCTCCATTAGGAATTTTGTCAATTCCCTTTGAGTCTGGAATGCCATTTTTAATTTAGTAGCATAGTTTGCTTGCGTTTGCGGGACCCAGAATGAATCTCGAGGATCCATCTGATGGCATTTTTGCCATGCCAAGTTGCTGGTTGCTGGTTGTTGTTGCAGCACCACCAAGGCCTTTGCCTACGCGGTGGGCAGGCTGCATGCGCATAGAAGGCCGACCAGCCCCTTCCCTCCTGATCTTCGCCTGCACGGTGGCTAGGTTGAGTGTATGTGCCCACGCATGTGGTGTCCAGCCTACGTGCATGCTGGTTTGGTGCCTGGCCTAGCCTCCGCCTGCCTTTGGCATGACCATGCGCCTGGTCGTGTGCACACTGGCTAGCGGCTCAAAGCACATATAGTCCTCCTCTATATTTTTCAAACCCCAACTCAACTTTTCTCCATTTCTCCATTTCTCTTGAGCTCAAGCTCCAAATTTCTGTGTGAGCTCATTATAAATTGTTGGGGTGATCAATTCTTGTCCATGGTTGATATTCCGCCTTCGGTTGTAAGTTTTTCCTCTCTTTAATTTTGTAATGTCCTTTTTTAATTCCTTATTTGTTATTGAGAATTTAGGGCTATTTTGGGCCCTTCCCTTGCCCATTTTCTGCTCAATTTTTAAGCCTGCATTACTATTAATGATGGGAACCTCGTGGTAACCTTCATTTCTGGTTTTGGGTTACGGGGCCCACAGGCTCGCTTTTGTCCCAGATTTCGGCTTGGCTAAATTATTAGCATTATGGGTATCACTAGCTTCATATTGATGAATAAATTATGGTTTGATAGTTTGATTGCTATTCGGAGCTTCTCAGAGCAGTTCGGGCTCGAGCAACGGCTTTCCAGCAGCTCTTCATCGGACGCCATGTAGGTTACGACTTACCTACCTTAGAATTTGCTTATATAGAATATAATTGCACTATTCAGCATCTTTGGGTTGGGTTTACTAGGTTGGCACCCCAAACCTTATCCGTTTTCTTTCTATCCGTTCTTACTCTATTGGCATTTGGGCTGGTTTTGATAGTATTACCTTCACAACCCTGTATGGCCTTTGCTTATGCCTTTGGACTATAGAAGGTAGGATACCTGGGAAATGTCTGTGAGTCTCGGACATTGATTTGCGATTATGAGCTGTTTATCTATGTTGTAGAGAAAATTAAGCTTGTGCAAGGCTGGTAGGTTGATTTTGGAATGTTGAGCCGTTGGTTGAATTTGATCATATAATTAGTATTATGCAAAGAGTTTTTTGCATTAATTTACTACTAGTACATGGCTGCGGGCCTGACTATCATCAATTTTTCTAAACATTACATGGCCTCGAGGGCCCATTTTCAATTATAAATGGCTATAAATGGATTTAAAACTGGTTTTATGGGTCTTACTGGAGTAAAAGAGATTTTGTGATGGTTTATCACACTGATACTAGACTCGGCTAGGCTGGAGTACTAGACATGATTTTCTACTAATTTTGAACTAATACTAGACTTGGCTGGGTCGGAGCGCTAGAGATGATTTTATTACTAATTTTAGACCCGCATGGATTCTGGGCATGCATATTAAGATATTAGGGGTTTGTATATGGTCTCAGAGACCTCTATGGACCTTGCCAATCCAAACTAGGGGTTATGGGCTGAGAGTGCCGGAGGTGGGGTATACGGGGGAGTAGAGGTATTCGGGGGAAGCCTTTCATGGGTTCTACCTACTGGGCCTACGGGATCCATAAGAGGTGCATACGATACCACTGGCATGGAATATCATATCATACATTGTTTGCATGATTCCACCCTTGTTTGTTGTTTGTTGAGTGTATGCTCTGGTAGTATGGTATGCCAGAGGGTTTGTTTTCACTTGTATGTATTTCTTGGGTGTATGGGCGCTCGTTGGGATAGTAGGTAGACTAGTTTACTCGTTCATATTATTGTTACTTGTTGGTTTACTTTCCAATCATCCTTACCCTGTAAGCTGTATTACAAGCATGTTTATGTTTATTTTCTTTCCTTCTCTCCCATTATTTGAGATTACCGGTACACCCCTTTATTCGTTAAACTCTTTGTATATATTGTTGTTGCAAGGATCCAGGTGCGTTCTCTACTCTTTCACCTGTGTTCTGTGATATATATTATGTGGCTAGCATAGCTTACTTGGATTTCTTTATGCCTTCTTCCTGTTGCTAGCTTCCGTGTACTTATCTCTATTTGCTTTTGTGACCTCTTCTTTCTTATCTGTTAATTATTGCTTTTATATTTTATATATGCTCAGTCGGCCTATAATGCCTACTGGGTACCCGTTGCTTTGCAAATGGTGCTCATACTACACTTCTGTATCTTTCTGGTGCGGATCCTAGTGTGAGCTATCACTGTTGATGTGGGGACTTATGCAGAGCTTAACATCCGAGACATAAGGTGAGCTCCTAGCGACTGGGGCTTAGCTATATCTCCTCTTTTAGCAGTTGACTCTTTTGTTCATTCAGAGACATTTGTATATTATATTTTTGTACTCTCTTGTACTTTGTATATTTTGTAGTGGCTCCTGTACTTTTGATACCAGGTCATGGGATGGTGTAGTTTCTATATATATATCTAAACTGCTTCCTTCCGCTTTTCTTCCCTTATCTTGCTTCCGCTTATTATGCTTCTTATGTGTGCTTACTTAGCTAGTAGCCCATTACTAACCATTCTGGGCTATGAGGATTAGTTTGCCTACAGGGGTGTAGGTGCCATCATGACTAGAGAAATCGAGTCGTGAGAACTTGGTATCAGATCCTAGGTTCACCGGTGTCATTGGTATAGGAGCCAATGTCTAGTAGAGTCTTGTGGATTGGGGCAGAGATGTTCATACTCTATCTTCGAGAGACTACAGTGGCATTTTAAGAAACATGAATCTTCTCTTTCTTCTATATCGTGCGTCTTATCCTAGATGGTTTCCTAGTATCTTATTTATTTCTTTCACTCTTCCGCATATGACTCGTGCAAGATCTTCAGCAGCGGATAAGGGAGAGCCTTCAGCACCAGCACACCCGACTCCAGTTAGAGGCTAGGGTGGTCATAGAGGTAGTGGTCGAGGACGTGCCCGAGCAGCGGCACCAGTTAGATCTCTTAAGGTCGAGTATGAGCCTGAGCCAATTTCGGACCAGCAGCCCGTGGACCAGGGAGCAGCCCAGGTGCCACCAGGGCCATCAGTAGCCTCAGTGTCAGCACTAGCCCCAGCTCCTTCATCAGATATCCGGGGTTTGCTTCTTAAGTTGTTGGGTATGGTTGGGGGTCAGCTTTCTGATATGGCCTAGACATTCGCTCAGGGGGTAGCCTTGGGTATTCAGAGTTCAAGGGCGCAGCCTGCTACTGCGGCTCCCCATGCATAGGTTCTGTCAGTGCATACAGTTGCTCAATCTCTTGATCCTCCCCCAGTCATGACAAAGTTAGAGCAAAAGAATTTGGGCCAATTTCTGAGATTATCTCCGGCAAGGTTCTCCAATGCTCCTGGACATGATGCTTCTGACTTTATCTCTACTTGCGAGGAGATGATTCACCATCTTGGTCTATTGGATACTCACAGAGTGAGTTATTCCACCTATCAGCTGAAGGTTCTAACTAAGCTTTGGTGGAGGGCAGAGGTAGTTTGCAGGCCCCCTCATTCTCCTCACTTGACTTGGAGAGAGTTGTATGACGCCTTCATGGACAAGTTGTTTCCGCAGAGTGACCGTGAGCACCGTAGAGAGTTATTCACTAGTTGGCTCTATTTGGGACTGTGATTATTCCTATGAAGCCATACATGGTTTGTCAGTTTGCTTGGGGGTTGAGGATCGAACTTCGATAGATTGCAGAGATACTAGTTGCTAGTGGGCGACCATTTCAGGCTATAGCGGACCATGCTCGTACTATAGAGGATTTGCATCATTAGGACCCCAGGTCTAGAGATAAGAGGCCATGCTATAAGGGTAGTTATAGTGTATCATCCTTTGGCGGTAAAGGTTCAGATCAGTGTGGCCAAGGATTTCAACCACAATAACATCAGGGTCAATCTAGCCGGCCAGTTCAGGCATCACTTTAAACTTTTGTTGGGCCTCAGTTTGATTAGAGTTATGGTAGTCAACATTGTTATGGTGGTCTGTCATCGAGGGGTACATCATCTGGGGAATCAAGCCATGGTGGCCATACCAGTTCAGCCAATTCATCTTGATAGGGTAGGCTGTCAGGGTCGTGTTATGAGTGTGGTATCATTGGTCATTTTGCCAGAGAGTGCCCTCAGCGGGGTACAGTTCAACCATCCACTCACCTGGCTCAATCGTTAAGGTCAGTGCAGCCATCGATCAGAGGAAGTGGTATCCCAGGTAGTGTTGGGGCCCAACATAGCAGGATAGGTAGTCGGGATAGAGGTCAGTTAGGTGGGGGTCGGCATTAGTTCTATGTGGTCCCTAGTAGACCGAAGGTAGAGGCTTCAGATGTAGTGATTACATGTATGATTTTTGTCTGTCGCCAGTCAGCTTTACATTATTTGATCCTGGATCTTCATGTTTGTATGTATCTGCCTACTTTGTTCCTTGTTTGGGGTTGGCTAGTGAGCTATTATTTGTTCCTGTATTTGTTGCTACCCCGATAGACAATTCTTTAGTAGTGGATTAGATTGTTAGATCATGCTTGATAGATGTTGGTGATCTTGAGACCTAGACTGACTTGATGAATTTAGACATGCTAGATATTGATGTGATTTTAGGCATGGACTAGTTATCCCCTCACTGAGCGATTTAGGGTTGTTATGCCAAGACCATTACCATAGCCCCAAGGTTCTGTTATCTGTACACTGTCTGGCATCATTTCTTGCCTTCAGGCTAGGAAGTTAATTTTGCGCGGGTGTTTTCCTTATCTAGGATTTGTCTTGGATGTTAGCACCAATATATTTTCTCCTGAGTCAATCTCTATGGTTAGGGAGTTCTAGATGTGTTTCCGATCGACCTACCAGTCCTTCCACCTGAGAGTGACATAGACTTTGCCACTGAGTTAGAGCCGAGTAACAGACCCATTTCAGTTACTTAGTATCGTATAGCTCCAGCTGAGTTAAGGGAGCTTAAGGTTCAGCTTCAGGATTTGTTTGATAAGGGTTTCATTAGGCTTACTGTGTCGCCTTGGGGTGCTCCAGTTCTGTTTGTGAAGAAGAAAAATGGTTCGATGTGGATGTGTATTGATTATCGGCAGGTGAATAAGGTGACTATAAAGAACAGGTATCCCATGCCACATATAGATGACTTGTTTGATCAGCTCCAGGGTTCAGCACTGTTCTCTAAGATAGATTTGAGGTCAGGCTACCACAAGTTGAAAATTAGGGATGAGGATATCTCTAAGACAGCATTCAGGACACGTTATGGCCATTATGAGTTCCTGGTTATGTCTTTTGGGTTGACTAATACCCCCACAACTTTCATAGACTTGATGCATAGGGTGCTCAAGCTGTACTTGGATTCATTTGTCATAGTCTTCATTGATGACATATTGATATACTCGTGGAGTGGAAAAGAGCATAAGCAACACTTAAGGATCACACTCCATACTTTGAGAGATCATCGACTTTATGCCAAGTTCTCAAAGTGTGAGTTTTGGCTTGAGTTAGTAGAATTCCTAGGTTACGTTGTGTCTAAGGATGGGATTAGAGTGGACCTAGGGAAGATTGCAGCTGTTCGTGATTGGCCGAGACCTACTACTTCTACCGAGGTTCATAGTTTTGTTGGGTTAGTAGGGTACTATAGATGGTTCATTGAGGGATTTTTTTCCATAGCAGCACCTTTTACTAGGCTGACAAGGAAGGATGTCCCATTAAAGTGGTCTGATCAATGCGAGGATAGCTTCCAAAGGCTTAAGGCCTTATTGACTTCAGCTCCGTTGTTGACATTGCCAGTTGAGCGTCATGGGCTTCTCAGTCTATTGTGATGCTTCCTCAGTTGGTCTTGGTTGTGTGTTAATGCAGTAGGGTCATGTCATAGCGTATGTGTTGAGGCAACTTAAGGATCATGAGCACAACTCCCCCACTCATGACTTAGAGTTGGCGGCGGTAGACTGCGCGCTCAAGATCTAGAGGAACTATCTATATGGAGTTCACTGTGAGATTTACACCAACCAGTATAGTATTCAGTACATACGAGTCAGCGAGAGCTAAACTCTAGGCAGTGAAGATGGGTTGAGTTATTGAAGGAGTAAGACTTCACTATTTTGTACTATCCAGGCAAGGCAAACATGGTGGTGGATGCCTTGAGCCATAAGGTCGTAAATATGAGCATCTTGGCTTCTCTTTCATTTTCAGAGTGACTGTGGGCCTTGGACATCCATTCATTGGCTAACCGTTTGGTTATGCTTGACTTTTAAGATCCTAGTAGAGTTCTTGCTAGTGTTGAGATCCATTATACTTTGGTTGATCAGATTCAGCAGCGCCAGTTTGAGGATCATCGGTTGTGTGACATTCGTGATTAGGTTATGCAAGGTGAGGCCAGCTGTGATACTTTAGATTCTGATGGTGTTCTGAGATTTAATAGTCGCCTTTGTGTTCTGATAGTTGGGGATTTGATTTAGTTGATTCTCTGTGAGGCTGATTGTTGCAGATATTCTATCCATCCGAGCATAGCTAAGATGTATCAAGATTTAAGGCAGCTTTACTGGTGGAGTGGTATGAAGAGGAACATAGCAGAGTTTGTATCTTGGTGCTTAAACTGCCAACAGGTTAAGTTCGAGCACATGAGACCTGGTGGATTGATGCAGAGAATTTCCATTCTTAAGTGGAAGTGGGAAGAGATCACTATGGACTTCATAGCACAGTTGCCACACACTTCTCAAGGGTTTGACTCTATTTGGGTTGTTGTTGATAGGTTGACTAAGTCTGCACACTTCTTGCTGGTTCATTCTAGAGGTTAGCTCAGATTTATCTCCGAGAGGTTGTCCGTTTTCATGGGGTTCCAGCTTCTATAATTTCAGACTACGGTACTCAGTTTACATCTCTATTTTGGAGAACTATTCAGTAAGACATGGATACATAGGTTCAGATTAACACTGCATTCCACCCTCAGACAGATAGCCAGTCCGAGAGAACTATCCAGGTCTTGGAGGACATGTTACGAGCCTGTGTTCTTGACTTTGGAGGTTCATGAGATCAGCATGTGTGTCACGCCCCAAATCATAGGGGCAGAAAAGAACCATATGACCACCTGTTACGAATAATATATGACATATACAAAGTCACAAACCAATAAACGAGCGAAAGACTAACATATGATGCATATATATATACCATAGGGTCATTTGAACAAAACCTGTACAATATGACACTAGATAATATCTAGGAAGCCTCTAAAGAGTACAAAATGGTATACTACTAATAACTAGCTAGGACAGGCCCCGAGGTACCCAACTAGAGATCTATACATATAACCACAAATACTAGACATAATATGGCTCCAGATGGAGATGGAGCTCACCAAAATACCGACTGAAGGCGCAATAGAACCTAAAGCGGGTGTCTGCTCCCCTGTGAACCTGTCCCTGTATTTATAAGTAAATACAATGTCTCGAATATAGGTACGTCAGTACATATATAACATATACTGGTATGTAAAGCAGACAGAATAACAAGTAGACAAGTATGAAAGCTTATATAAATCAAATGTCAAAATCAAAGAATTATGAGCATGCAAGTAACAGATGTACAATATGAAACTGTAATCTATGCACCAACCTTATTAGTTCTTCATATAACGTTCAAAGAAGCATTCATTATAATATAGCCCCTATGGCTTGCCTAGGTGACGTACTTACACTATATTTATACAAGTGATCATGTGATAGCCTACCAAAGGTGATCCAGGTCACGTGTAAGACATATGTTGCTCGTACTCATTGCTATGATTTTATACGTATAACTGAAATCACGGTCTAATACAGGGTACGCCCTTTGAGGGATCATTATAAGGGTCTGCCCACTGGCAATATGTGCCATGTGTCAGCTCGAGTCAGGGGAACTAGTGCATGATGTTCCAGCTGACTCCAAATGCAAATGGTGTCACAAGGGCGGGTACACCACAAGATTTGGGCTCACTATAATGGTCAGGTCTCAATCCTGTGCACAGAATAGCATCGCGCGGGTGTATCAAGTAAAACCCATGAATACCCTCCCATCACTAACTTTTATCAAGTAATGCCCTTAAAGGCCAATGACATATAATTTACGATAATAGTCGTTCAACTATTTAAGTAAGATCTCCATATGATACCTAACTTACCAAATATGATATCACTATCCAAATACTAGTTCTCACTTATAACTTATGGCTTTATCGAATAGGTTATCACCTAAGCAAGTGTAATTATGCTATGGCCATTTATTTTATTTATAATGCGTCACATATATAAGACCACATCGGATGGAATCTACGGGTTTCAAGTAAAGACACTTACGGTCATGTGAAATATTATGAAAGTTGACGCGAAAGGAGCAATAAGAGTACGTATAGGCTTTAATAATTAAACAAGAGAATTACACATGAAACAACTAAAAACCTTGTTTTCATTTTTCATGTAGGCTATTTGACCTTTATAGAGGGAACATGTGATGTAGGGTGGTGCCTTACAGCGAAGAAAGTTTTAGCTTCACATACCTCGGGTGCTTTCCTAGCTAGTAGTGGTACCACGAGCTTTCAACAATCCAACACACCTCGGTGTAGTCTCTATATGACCAACCCAATCAACTACATACACAAAACATATATATATATCCATCAATAACCCATAGGTTCACCTCATAATTTAATCTAATATTCTTCACTTATTCCCCAAATTAATCAAGTACCTTATCAACCTATTAGAGTGAATTCCTTATTTTCCAACTTATAAATTCAATATTAACTCTTCCAATTAGTAGGAATTCTCAAAAGTTCCTTCTTCATTCACCTTTATTTTCTTCGCTCTATCAAGAATCTGAATCCTAACAATCAAGACCCATTTCAAGAGCTAACAAAAATTAAAATTAAATACCTCAAATACCTATTCATAATCATACTCATGAGTAGGGTAAAGAATTTACCTTTTAGAATTCAAATCCCAACTTTAGCTCTTGAAGATTCCTTGAGTTTGGCACCAAAATTCACTTAATTTATGAGCTCCTTAAAGATGTGGGTATAATTTACCTCTTTTATCTCCTCCCTAATCCTTTAATTTCTCCTTTAATGATGTTGAAAGAAGAAATATTAACCCAAGAAGTGAGTACTAGTACTAGTACTATCGCCTGTTTTCCCAAAAAAAATAGAAAGAAGCATAAACTTTCTTTTTTTCTCAAAATACTAGCCATTGTACGTTTTCTTTTCCCTAACTTACCTTTATGCTTCTCTTCCTATTCTTGCTCTTTCTTTTTATTGTTTTTGTTTATTATTTTTTTCTATTAATAAATTGGGACCCACTTGCCACATAGGAAAGGTTAAATAAGAATTACTCAATTTTCTTTATCCCACTAGCAACAAATATAATAATTGTATGCACCACAATTATATATCCACACTACCATTATCTTTAAGATATATCCACGTAACTGTTTATATATTACGCATTAAACTCGTTTAAAGTGTTAACTTTTATTCAGAATTTATCGAGGCTCTACAATGTGCCTTTGGTGGAATTTGCTTATAATAACAGTTGTCACTCGAGTATTGGCATGACACCTTTTGAGGCATTGTATGGTAGGCATTGCAGATCGCTAGTGGGTTGGTTCGATGGTTTGGAGTCCAGGCTGCAGAGTACATAATTGCTTTGTGATTTCTTAGACATAGTCCTGGTGATTCAGGACAGACTTTGGGCAGCCTAGAGTAGGTAGAAGAGCTACACAGATTGTAGACTTTGTGCCTTAGAGTTTAGTGTTGGTGATTTGGTGATTCTTTGAGTGTCGCCCATGAAGGGCGTGATGAGATTCGGCAGATAGGGCAAGCTTAGCCCCAGGTATATCGGACTGTTTGAGATTCTTCAGAGAGTTGGTAGTGTTTCTTATCTGTAAGCTTGACTCCTATATTCTCAACTATGCACCCAGTCTTCCATGTATCTATGTTACAACATTATGTTCCAGCTGAGTCACATATATGCATTGGTATTTAGTGCAGTTAGATGAGAGTTTGTCTTTTGTTGAGGAGCCGGTAGCCATCATAGACAGAGATGTCAGGAAATTGAGGTCTAGAGACATTACTATGGTTAAGGTTTAGTGGATACATCGTCCAGTCATGGAGACTACATGGGAGACTGAGAGAGAGATGTGGGCTCAGTATCCGCAGTTGCTTAAGCCTTCAGGTACTCTTTTTTCTTGACTTTCGAGGATTAAAGTCCTTTTTAGTAGTGGATAATGTAATGACCCTTCCGGTCATGTTCACATTTTTGCCTTCTTTGTACTGTTAGAGCTTTCCTGTAGTAGCCCCAAGTCATTTATGACTTGTTGGGATCAGTGGTTCGGTGCTCGGGCCGTTTGTTAGGTCGTTATTACCATTTTCCTTTTTTAAAGCTTTAACTTAGGAAATCATTGACTTTAATTAACATTTATAGAAGCATGCTTGAAATCGAATTCTGACAGTTTCATTAGCTTTAGAGCATGGATTTTGGTCTAGTAGGACCCCTGGTCGGAGCCTCAGAGCTTTCAATTTGGTTTTATCTGACTTTCTGATATTTCAGGCTAGTTGAACTTGGAAGTTTGACTTCGGTCAACATTCGGAGAAGACGGCCTCGGATGGGAATTTTGTCAGTGTTGTAAGCTCTAGAATGTCTACTTTAGGCTAGAGGGACCTTTGGTTCAGGTCTCGAGGCTTCTAAACTCATTTTGGGCCTTTGGGTTCCATTTTGGAAAAGTTGGCTAATTGGGAGTGGGGCTCACTTTTCGTTAAATCGACCTCCGTTGGGAATTTTATCGATTTCATTGAGTCTGGAATGCTATTTTTAATTGAGTAGCGTAGTTTATTTGCATTCATAGGACCCCGAATGAATCTCGAGGTTCCATCCGATGATATTTTTGCCATACCAAGTTGATGGTTATTGGTTACTGTTGCAGCACCAACCAGGCCTTGGCCCACGCGGTGAACAGGCAGCATGCGCGTAGAAGGCCGGCCTGCCCCTTCTCTCCTTGCTTTTCACCTTTGCGTCAGCTAGGCTGCGTGCGCGTGCCCGCGCACGGTGGCTAGCCCATGTGCACGTTGGCTTGGCCTCCGCCTGCCTTTGGCATGCGCATGTGCTTGGCCGTATGTACACCACCCAGTGGCTTGCAGCATATATAGTCCTCTTCTTCATTTTTCAAACCCCAACTCGACTTTCCTCCATTTTTCTTGAGCTAAAGCTCCAAATTTCAGTGTGAGCTCATTATAAATTGTTGGGGATGATCAATTCTTGTCCGTGGTTGATATTCCACCTTTGGTTGTAAGTTTTTCCTCTCTTTAATTCTGTAATGTCCTCTTTTAATTCCTTATTTGTTCTTGAGAATTTAGGGCTATTTTGGGCCCTTCCCTTGCCTATTTTCTGCTCAATTGTTTAGCATGTGTTACTGGTAACGTTGGAAACCTCGTGGTAACCATCATTTCTGAATTTGGGTTGTGAGGCCCACAGGCCCACTTTTGATCCGAATTTTGATCTAGCTAAATTATTAGAATTATGGGTATAGTTAGCTTCATATTGATGAGTAGATTATATTTTTGATAGTTTGATTGCTATTCGGGGCTTCTTGGAGTAGTTCAGGCTGGGGCGACGGCTTTCTAATAGCTATTCATCGAACGCCATGTAGGTTATGGTTTACCTACCTTAGTGATAAGAATCAGGTTACTTGAATAAATAAGAAAATGATGCGGAAGCGAAAATACTAAGATTAAAGACAAGAAATTAAAAGATATGTGAAATTTGAGAATAAAATCCCCAAATTTCAAATTAGTGCTAAGAATCCTAATTGATCTTAGTATTCATAAATTAGCAGATTAAAACTAATTATAATATTAATAGAGTTAATTCAAGAACTTAGATCAAAAGTGATCTAGACCCCTATTTTGAAGAAATTAGAGACAATAATTAGTATAAGACTAATCACCTTCTTTAATTTACTTTAATAGAAACCAAAGATATCAAGTTAAGAATTAATCTTACCTCTTAAAGAATCGTTCTTATAAGGTTGCAAGATAAATCTATAGTCACCACACACAAAGGTGTACAGAAGAGAAAACTCTCAAATAATATTAATCATAATGTTCTTAATGAAAATAATAAAATTCATCCCTATATATAGGGAGAAACCTATCCCAAATAGTATGGGATTCGAATCCTACTTTTATGAAAATAAATAATAAAACCTAACTAGAAAACTTTAAACTAGGAAAACAAGTAAAAATATTCCCTAAAAATCTTCCTAAAATAAGCTAACAAAAAAAAAAGAAAAAGTGTCAACTCAGCACCAAAACCTCACGCCCAAGTCAATATCTTTTTGGCATATATTGTACGTGTAATGCAGCCCCATCATGGGTTTGGTCTTCAACTCTTTCACTCATATAAATCAGCCTTTATTAGGCTCTCTTGGGCCTCCATGTGTCAGCCACTTTGACACTATTTCGGCTTTCATATGGTATGCAAAAATCAGCTCTTTTGCGCACCTCTTGAGCTCCATGTTGCCCCAATATTCCTCCTTTTGGGCTTGTACTTGTACCATGAAATAGATGTAGCACATAACCCATTCTTTTCCATAATTCTTGGACTCATTTTTGAGCTTTTCTTCCACAATAAGCGTCTTCGTGATTTTTGATTGAAACCCATCAACTTTAATGGAGGTATGCCACTGTGGATGCTTTGATACTATTTTGGCTTTCATATGGTATGCAAAAATCAGCTCTTTTGCGCACCTCTTGAGCTCTATGTAGCCCCAATTTTCCTCCTTTTGGGCTTGTACTTGGACCATGAAATATATGTAGTACATAACCCATTCTTTTCCATAATTCATGGACTCATTTTTGAGCATTTCTTCCATAATAAACGTCTTCGTGATTTTTGATTGAAACCCATCAACTTTAATGGAGGTATGCCACTGTGGATGCTATCACTTAGATTTTTCTTATATAGAATATAATTTCACTATTTAGCATCTTTGGATTGAATTTACTAGGTTTTCACCCCAGACCTTGTCCACTTTCTTTCTGTGCATTTTTATTCCGTTGGCTTTAGTGTTTGAGCTAGTTTTGATAGTATTATCCTTGCGGTCCTATGTAGCCTTTGCTTATTCCTTTGGACCATAGATGGTGGGATAACTGGGAAATGTCTGTGAGTCCCAGATATTGATATGCGATTATGAGTTGGTTATCTATGCTGTTGAGCAGATTGAGCTTGTGCAGGGCCAGTAGGTTGATTGTGGGCTTTTGAGCCATTGGTTGAATTTTATCATATCATCATTATCATGCAAAGAGTTTTTTGCATTGATTTACTACTACTACATGGCTGTGAGCCTGACTATCTCCAGTTTTTCTAAACTTTCCATGGCCTCGAGGGCCCATTTTCAATTATAAATGGCTATAAATGGAAAACTGGTTCTATGGGTCTTCTTGGAGTAGAAGAGATTGTGTGATGGTTTTTCACACTGATACTAGACTCGGCTAGGCCACAGTGCTTGACATAATTTTCTACTATTTTTTAACTGATACTAGACTCGAGTGGGACAGAGTGCTAGACATGACTTTCTACTGATTTTGAGACTATACTAGGCTCGGCTATGCCGGAGCGCTAGATATAATTTTATTACTAATTTTAGACCCAAATGATTTCTGGATATGCAAATTGAGATATTGGGAGTTCGTATGTGGTCTCAGAGACCTCCATGGACCTTGCCAATCCGGACTAGAGGCTACGGGCTGAGTGTCGGAGGAGGGTTATATGGCAGAGTAGAGGTATATGGGGGAATCCTATCATGGGTCCTACCTGCTGGGCCTTCAGGCGCCGGAGGAGGTGCATATGGTACCACTGACATGATATATCGTATCATACATTGTTTGCATGATTCCACCCTTGTCTACTATTTGTTGAGTGTACGCTCCGGTAGTATGAGATGCTGAAGGGTTTGTTTTCACTTGTATGTATTACTCGGGTGTATGGGCACCCGTTGGGATTGTAGGTAGACTAGTTTACTCGTTCATATTATAGTTAGTTATTGGTTTACTTTTCGATCATTCTTACCCTTTGAGCTGTATTGCAAGCATGTTTATGTTTATTTGTTTTTCTTCTCTCCCATTATTTGAGGTTACCGGTACACTGCCCTGTTTGTTAAACTCTTTGTATATATTGTTATTGCAAGTATCCAGGTGAGTTCTCTACTCTTTCACTTGTGTTCTGTGATATATCTTTTGTGGCTAGCATAGCTTACTTTGATTCTTTTATGCCTTCTTTCTGTTGCTAGCTTCCATTTACTTATCTATGTTTGCTTCTATGACCTCTTCTTTCTTATTTATTATTTACTGCTTTTATATTTTATATATGCTCAGTCAGCCTATAATGCCTACTGGGTACCCGTTGCTTTGCAATTGGTGCTCATACTACACTTCTGCATCTTCTTGGTGCAGATCCTAGTGTGAGCTATCGCCATTGACGTGGGGACTCGTGCAGAGCTTGACATCCAAGATATAGAGTAAGCTCCTGGCGACCGGGGCTTAGCTATATCTTCTCTTTTGGCAGTTGACTCTTTTGTTCATTCAGAGATAGTTGTATATTGTATTTTTGTACTCTCTTGTACTCATTATATTTTGTAGTGGCTCTTGTACTTTTGATACCAAGTCGTGGGATGATATCGTTTTTGTATATATATCTAGATTGTTTCTTTTCTCTTTGCTTTTCTTATCTTGCTTACGCTTCTTATGCGTGCTTACTTAGCTAGTAGCCCATTACTAACCATTCTGGGCTATGAGGATTGGTTCGCCTACATGGGGTGTAGGTGCCATCATGACCTGAAAAATCGGGTCGTGACACTTACTAGCCATGACATGCAGGGGACAAGCTCTTGTCCATGTACCATATCCCAGGCATCAAGTGTCTACCAATCATACACCAACCAATCATGTGGAGATGTCCAAATACCGATACATTTCACAATAATGACAGATATTAATACAATCACAATCACAATGATAACAGAAACAACACTTCTAAAATCCAACAAGCTTTCAACTAAACTCATTGCATGTGATTAACACTTAGGATATCAACCAGTCATTCACTTTTCCATGAACATGCATTTTACAAGCAATACTAAGGAATAGTTATCATATACACATAACATAAATTGGATTTCAACTACAATAAAATATCACCTACCTCAATCCAAGCCTGAAATGCACTACTGAACTTTAGTGTTCCCTTTTCTTGCAACCTCGGCTTGATTGTGGTCTAACAACAGGAATATAAACACATAATCAATCCAATCACCTATAATATTGTGGATTACAGCCTAATCCCCAAGGCCAAGTTCATGATCATCCCATCCATCCTAGGGTTTTCCCACTATAAATTCACCTTAAAACTACTAATTTTATGATTACATTAGTGAATTGTGGTCATGCAAGCGTAAATAACCAACCATTAACCACAACCCCAAGGTGTTACACCTAATTAATCCCCCTTGCACCAGAATTTAAATCTAGGTCAAGTTAAACCCTCCCAAAACCCATAAACTAGTGATTTTAAGGTCAAGGAATCGAAAAACTAGTTAATGGAGATAAATAACTTACCTTTACAAAGAATTCTGGTGGAAAACTGATGAAAATTGCCCCAAATCGCCTAAGCCTTCCCCAAAACGTGTTTTAGTTATAATAAAAGTTTTTGGGGAAGTTTCTACAATAACAAGGATTACCCCGCTATAGTGATCCTATCTAGCTATAGCGGCATCGCTATAGCAAAATTCGTTCGCTATAACGGGATTGACCGGCTTTGGCTCTCGCTATAACGGGAATTATTCTGCTATAGCGGCAGCTCCATAGCAGTACGCCACCCACAATAGCGTGTGTGCTGAGGCAGAAACTCAGGATTGCTTCCAATTTTGCCTTTTTTACAATGCACCCTCAAACCATGACATCCCTAACTAACCCATTTATGTCAAGCTTGATATCGGGAATTCTACTTACCCGAATTCACTATCGAAAAGTCCTGCGGAATCCTTATCACCTTAGCTAACATAAAAACAAGCTAAACTCTATTACATTTACCCAAATCATTCCTAGATTATCCTAGACCATACCTTACTCAGATTTTATCCAAGACTAGCCTAGCTTGAAATTCTTAACTCCCAATTTGGGTGGACACCTAACCCAAATTATTGCACGATTGGATCACTCGTAATGACAGAAAGGGTCATTACAACATATATTAATTTACCCTTCATTATTCCCCGAACAATCAAACAAGAACAATGAGACAAGTCAAGAAAATGAAAGAGTACCTGAATCCTTAAACAAGTGAGAATACTTGTCCCGCATGTCCTTCTCGATTTCCCAAGTGGCTTCTTCAACTACAAAATTCTTCCACTGAACCTTTACCAATCTAATCTCCTTTGTCCTCAACTTTCGGATATCCCGATCAGGAACAACAATCAGCTCCTTTTCATAAGTAAGGTCCTTATCTAACAAAACTAAATCCCACTTTATATGTAATCTCATCTCCATGATATCTCTTAAGCATGGATACATAGAATACCAGATGGACCACCGATAAGCTTGGCGACAATGCAAACATGTATGCTACCGGCCCCAAAATTTAGAAGTAAGATGCGTACCTCTGTCTGAAATAATAGAAGGTGGCACCCCATGTAGCCTCACTCCCTGACGTAGATCTTGGCCAACTGTTTAGAGTTGTAGTCCACTCTAACCGGAATATAATAGGTTGATTTAGCCAGCCTATCCACTATAACCCAAATTGAGGCATGCTTCCCCAAGGTCTTAGGAAGACCTACCACAAACCCATAGTTATCCTCTCCCACTTCCACTCGAGAATGGGCATTCTTTGGAGAAAACTCATAGGCCTTTGATGCTCGTACTATACATGCTGACAGTTGTGACATTTGGATACATACTCCTCTTTGTCCTTCTTCATCCCTGGACACCAATAAAGCTACCGTAAGACATAATACATTTTGGTTACACCTAGATGAATATAATATCGTGAACCATGAGCTTCAGCTAGCATATTCTAGATCAAATCACCAACTCGAGGGACACATACCCACCCTCTAAACCACAATACTCCACATGCATCAAGTGTGGCATCTGAATCCTCACCAGACACTAGCTTTTCCCGAGTTTATTCAATTCCACATCCTTAAACTGTTTGTCCTTGATTTTATCGAGGAATGTTGACTTCACATCAATACTATCCAACACTCCACCCCTTTCTGACATACTAAACTGCATGAACTTAGATGCTAGAGTTTTATACTCCCTAGCCAAGGGTCACCTTGACACCCTTAAATAGGACAAACTGCCCATACTTACTGCTTTTTAGCTTAATGTGTCTGCCACTACATTTGCCTTAACCGGATGATACTGGATGATCACATCATAGTCTTTCAACAACTCCATCCATCTCATCTGTCTCAAGTTTAAATCCCTTCCGTGAATAAATATTGCAAGCTATGATGGTATGTGAATACCTCACACTTGATACCATAAAGATAGTGTCTCCAAATCTTAAGTGCAAACACCACCGCTTCCAACTCCAAGTCATGAGTTAGGTAATTCTTTTCACAAGGCTTCAATTATCTCAAATCATAAGCAATGACATTCCTGTCCTGCATCAGCACAGCACCCAAACCCAAATATGAAGCATCACAAAATACAATAAAATTCTTACCTTAAACCGGTAATGAAAGAATAGGAGTTATAGTTAAAAGTGTCTTGACCTTTTGGAAGCTCTCCTCACACTTATCCGACCAAAAAAATGGCACCTCCTTATGAGTGAACCTTGTCAAGTGGGTAGCAATAGAAGCAAAATTATTGACAAACATGCGATAGTAACTAGCAAGACCCACAAAGCTCCTAACCTCAGTCACAAAGCTCCTAACCTCAGTCACAAAGCTAAGCCGAACCCAACTTTTAACCACCTCAATATTTTAGGGATCTACCACCACCACTTTTTCTACAACTACATGCCCTAAAAAGGCAACCGAAGACAACCAGAACTCACATTTTGAGAACTTTTCATAGAACTGCTTCTCTTTCAAAATTCCCAAGACAATGCGAAAATAATCTGCATGTTCCTGCTTGCTCTTGGAGTAAACCAAAATGTCATCAATAAAAATTATAACAAAAGAATCCAAGAAGGACTTGAAAATACCATTCATCAAGCTTAGAAAGGTTGTTGGCGCATTGGTCAACCCAAAAGATATCACTAGGAACTCGTAATGCCCATATCGAGTCCTGAAAGCTGTCTTAGGTATATCCTCAGGCCAAATTTTTAGCTAATGGAAACCCGACCTCAAGTCAATCTTGGAGAATACCGAAGCACCCTGCAACTGGTCAAAGAGATCATCTATGCAGGGCAAAGGATACTTATTCCTGATGGTATCTTTGTTCAACTTCCTGTAATCAATGCATATCTTCATGCTACTATATTTCTTTTTAACGAACAAAACTAGAACACCCTAAGGTGAAGCACTGGGATGAATAAATCCCTTATCAAGCAGTTCCTGTAACTGGGTTTTGAGTTCCCTCAACACTACTGGATCCATTCGATAAGGAGGAATAGAAATTGGGTGAGTGCCTGGCTCCAAATCAATACAAAAATCAATATCCTTGTTAGGAGGCATACGAGGCAAATTCGTAGGAAATACCTCCTGAAACTCATAAACCACAGGAACTGACTCAATAGAAGAGAAATTCGCACTAACATCCTGAAGATGAACCATAAAAACTGAACACCCCTTCCCCACTAGCTTTCTAGCCTGAACAAAAGATATGATTTTCACCGACTTAGACTTATACTTACCCTCCCACTCTAGTTTATCCATACCCAACATTTCTAGAGTTATTGTCTTAGTATTATAGTTCAAAATAGCATGATACAGAGATAACCAATTCATACTCAGAATAATGTCAAAATCAAACATGTCTAAAATGATCAAGTCTACCCAAGTCTGAAGACCCATAAACAAAATAGAACATGCACGATACACATGGGTCACTACCACAGAATCTCCAACCAAAGTAGAAACATATGTAGGAAAATCGAGTACACCACAGACCAGGTCCATACCCAAAGCAAATCTAACAGATACATAAGAGTAAGTGGAACCCAGATCAAACAAAATAGTAGCCATCTGATCATAGACGAGAATAGTACTTGTAATAATGGCATCAGAAGCCTCATCCTCGGTTTTGCCTGGGAAGGCATAACAGTGAACTCTATCATCAATATGGGCAACCTTCTTAGTAGGTTGCGCTCCACCCTACCCTGCATTACCATTACCTCTGTTTCTACCAGGACCTCTTTGATTATTACCTCGTCCACCTTGTGGACGACCCTTACTATTTCCCCCTCCCCTTCTACCTGCTGGAACCACAGCTCTGGTCTGTTGTTGCACTTGATTACCTGACTTCCTCAAAGGACACTCTCTGTTGAAGTGCCCTAAAGCACCACAAGTATAACAGCCTCCCTCAAGAGAAGGCCTGTCGGCTAAAGAATAGGAAGCCCCTTGGCCTCTAACAACTGGAGACTGTTGAATAGCCCTTGAATAACCACCTACAGCGACTGGCAAAGCTGATTGAATAGGGAAAGCCAAGTGAACCTATTGACTGTGACTCTTGGAATAAGACCAACTGTAGTTACCCGCATTCTGGGACTTGGCTAATACCATATCCTGACCAACGTGCTTAAATCTCTCAAGATTTTTCACATAATCAATCACGTCATTGAAGCTCTTTTCTACAGAATTCATATGAATAGACAAAACCTGAAGATTAGTATTCAAACTCTTGACATATAACCGGATCCTCTCCTACTCAATGTCAAACAACTGGGTAGCATAGCGAGACAAAGCATGGAACTTAGCCTCATAGGCCGCAACTGGCATACTGCCCTATTCAAGGGACAAAAACTCATCCTTCTTGTGGTTCAGAAGAGTACAGGGTACATACTTCTCCAAAAATTGGGCATGAAATTGAGCCCAAGTCAATAGAGGCAAAGATGGTAGCCGACACTCCACATGGGATCTCCACCACTGCTTGACATCCCCTTGCAGTCAAAAAGTCACAAACTCAACACCAAGTTATTGCACAATCACCAATTTATGTAGCCTCTCATAGCAATCAAGGATGAACTCAAATGCATCCTCAGCCTCAGTACTATGAAATGAAGGAGGTTTCATTTTCAAAAATTTGGTTAGCAGCTCATGTCTGGTCCCGATCATGATGGGACCTAACACGTGATGGTAAAATGAATCGGTACCCAAAACCTCATCCATCCTAGGAGGTAAAGTGGCAGTGGGATGAGTACCCACAACTTGGAAAGTCAGCATAGCAAGGGTAACTCCAGTACCACAACCTACTCAGAAATTCCAGAACCTGTTGAATAATCTCAGAAGACATTGGAAGACGGACTGCACCTCCAGCCGATGTCGCCACCTCCGATTCCATGCCATCCTCATCCACTGCCTCAGCCTCCTCAACATGATCCTGGGTTGTGGAGGTGATGTTGGCCTCTGACGGACCTGGTCAGCTACTACCTGAGCTCCACCCCTGGCGGGGGTTGCTCTCCCTTTTCCCTTTCCCCTACCCCTACCTCGTCCTCAAATAGCCAGTTCCGCAGCTAAAGTTGCTACTCTTGCTCTATTCAATCTAGTGTTCACCATCTGCGAACAAAAGAATGAAAGGGGTCAGATACCAATTTGGATCATCAGATACCAATTGGAATCAAGTTATAGCACGGAGAAAGAAAGAAAGGATAGTTTCCTAAAGTCCTATAGACTTTCAAAGAAAAGTACAAACGTTTGTGTACTGTTCTGCAAGACTCTACTAGATCTATTTTGGTACAACAAGATCAACGAACCTAGGGCTTTGATACTAATTTTTCATGATCTAAACTTGCCATGAGTGGCACCCACACTAGACCTCCCAGTAGAAGACTAACTAACCGGATAAACCATCCAACACTTAACCAAAAGTGGCAACTAAACAATCTCATTAATAGAACCAATAACCGATATCATAATTGAAAAGTAAGACTAAGTTTGCAGAATTAAACCATCCCTAGAATATGAAATTCATCATACCAAAACTCTAACAATTGCCAAAAGGAAGGGGATGCAACCCCAAAAATCAAAGCAATATCTAAGTCCAAAACAATGGACCAGAAATCTAATAAAGAACTCATGGTAACTCGAAAGATGCAACTCACCCTTGAGTTCAAATGCTATATGAATCACAGTTGAGGTCTCGAAGCAGTCGCCAAAATATGCTTTGTACTCAAGAAAAAAAGAGCACATGTAGTATCAGTACATAAGAAACAATGGTGTACTGGTAGGATCATCGGCCAATCCAAAATGAAAAATTTGAACATATAACCATAATGTAGTACAACAAAACAACCATGAACCCTATCATGCAACTCTATTCCAAGTTCATAACACTTAACCATGTAATGAGTACAACAGGAAGTTCAATCAATACGAGTCAACAAGAAATAAGTCAAGTCAAACTGTAACCACCAATAAGACTCCGGTCAACCATCCTGACTCAACAACCATATAAATTATGTACCAACAACACAAGTAATGGACATCACAGAATTGTGTCATATCTTGCAATTAGCCCGGATCACCCAAGGATCCCTAAGACAACTACTATGGCAAATAACATGCATCCCCGTTTACATAAAGAAACCCCCTTTAGCAATTAAGCATACAAACCTGGTTCACTCAAGGAACCAATATATATATCAAGTAACAATTAATCCCGGTTCAACTCAAGGAATCAACATATATATCAAGTAATAGTTAAGCCCGGTTCAACTCAAGGAACCAACATAGATATCGATTAATAGTTAAGACTAGTTCAATTCAAGGAATCAATATGTATATCAAATAAGCACATAATCCCCGATTCACTCAAGGAACCGTCACACTCACCAAATACTTGTACACAAATGCTAAGGGTCCTATGATTGTCCACTAGCTATGACCTGCAGGGGACGAGCTCTTGTTCATGTACAAAATATCAGACATCAAGTGTTTGCCAACCTTATACCAACCAATCCCGTGGAGATGTATAAATACTGGTACATTCCACAATAATGACAGATATCAATACAATCACAACCACAATGATAACAGAAACAACACTTGTAAAAATCAACAAGCTTTCAATTAAACTCATTACATGTGATTAACACTTAGGATATTAACCAATCATTCACTTTTCCCTGAACATGCATTGAGCAAACAATACTAAGGAATATTTATCATGCACACATAACACAAATTGAATTTCAACTATAATAAACCATCACCTACCTCAATCCAAGCCTAAAATGCTCTATTGAACCTGAGCTTTCCCTTTTCTTGCAATCTCGACTTGATTGTGGTCTAACAACAGGAATATAAAGCCATAATCAATCGAATGACCTATAATATCCCGGATAACAGACTAATCCTGAACCCCAAGGCCAAGTTCATGATCATCCCACTCATTCTAAGGCTTTCCCACCATAAATTTACCTTGCAACTACCAATTCCATAGTTGCATTAGTGAATTATAGTCATGCAAACGTAAGTAACCAATCTTTAACCAAAACTCCAAGGTTTTACACCCAATTTATCCCCCTTGCACCAAAATTTATAGCTATGTCAAGTTAAATCCTCCCCAAGACCCATAAACTAGTGATTTTAAGATCAAAAAATTAAAAAAATAGTTAATGGGGATAAATAACTTACCTTTACAAAGAATTCTTGTGGAAAATAGGTAAAATCGCCCCAAATCGCCTAAGCCTTCCCCAAAATATGTCTTAGAAATAATAAACATTTTTGGGAAAGTTTCTGCAATAACAATAATTTATCCCGCTATAGCGGCATCGCTATAGTGAAATCCACACGCTATTGTGCGATTGACAGCCTTTGACTCCCACTATAACATGAATTATTTTGCTATAGTGGCAGCCCCATAGTAGCTTGCCACCCGCTATAGTGGGTGTGGCAAGGCAAAAACTCAGGATTGATCCTAGTTTTGTCTTTTTTGTAATGCACCCTCAAACCATGACATATCGAACTTACCCATTTATGTCAAGCTCGATATCAGGAGTTCTACTTACCCGAATTCACTTATGAAAAGTCCTACGAATTTTTTATCGCCTTAGCTAATAAAAATAAGCTAAACTTTATTACATTTACCCTATATATTTCCGAATTTTCCTAGATCGTACCTTACTCGAATTTGTCCAAGACAAGCCTAGACTGAAATTTTTAACTTCCAATTTGGGTGGACACCTAACCTAAATTATTGCACGATTGACTCACTCGTGATAATGTAAAGAGTCATTACAAATATTTTTATATCTAGACTTTAACTTGCTTATACTTTTATCTTTGTCATTCTGACCTCTGAACGTATTTCTCCCCTATCTTCAATAACCAAAATATCAGAGTGTAAAACTGAAGAAGATGAGGCCTAAGATCTTCTCATCTCTTCATTTAAGACACCACTCTTAGCATATTCCATAGTTACAACACCACTTAAAGTGAAATTAGTCAAAAAAACTCAAAGATTTTCTCAAGAGTCTGGCAGAGTATTAAGAAGCCAAAGTCTCTGTATCTCTTCATTAAACTTTACACCCATTTCGGATAGCTGGTCAAGAACACCCTGAAAATCATTTACCGAAATAGAACTGTCCTCCTTATACCTGATATCATCAATTGTTTCAGCATGAATAACTTGTTGTTGCCAGTCTTCAAAGCATAAAGTGTCTCGAGCTTATCCCACAAACTTCTAGCTTGTGTCTGATTCACAATATGATCTCTAATATTATCTTTAACCCATTGTCTAATATAGCCACAAACCTGTAGGTGCTCAAATTTTCAATCCTCATCTTTCATGGACTGAGGTTTATTAGAAGCAAACACAAGCAAATATATTTTCTTGACAAATAGAAAATCTTTCATCTTGCCTTTTCAAGTATAATAATTACTACTATTCAAGCACACAATCTTACTCATATTTGCCTTCGTTATTTGAATCGATAATTAATGCTCTGATATCACTTTATTAGAAAAAATAAAGCACTAACAAAGTGCACGACAGGGTAACAACAGAAGAATACCCAAATCTAAAAAATTTCTAATCAATTTAAATCAAGAGAAGATGAATAAAATCAAGTACAATGATGATAAGGCAACACATATATCAACCAAAAAACTATAATAAGGCAAAATAAAATCAACCACATGAGACACCAAGATTTATATGAAAAACCCTTTAGTGTGAAGAGTAAATAATCATGGGATCAAAAGCTCTACTATAATTATCAAGAGTTACAATAATATTCTCCAAATTTGGACACAAAACAAGTGCCAAACAACTAGCAACAAAGAAATAAGATTACACCAAAATTAGAGAAGAAAAGGAAAGGATTCACCCAAAATTGAGCTACTGTTCACGCCTCAAAAAAAGAGGCTACAAACCACTATATTCGATCTCCACCGTTGAAATGCAAGAACCAGATGTTGATAATCCCCAGTTCAAAGTTTAGCACGATCCAATGATTAAAGAAGTATCAAACACAGTTTGAAGTGGACTACTTGAGCAGAAATTTTCTGAAGCAAAAGAACAAAATTTCATCTCTTTCTCTCAACCTCAATGACGGCTTCTCTCTTGATTTTCACTCTTGTATGTCTAAAAATAAGACATAAAAAAGTCTTAAATATGCACCATAGTATTGGATTTGTGGGCAAAAGTGGATTGATCTAAATTAAACTTTTATTTATCCACATAGAAAAAAAAAAGACCCATAATCCAATAATATTTTCAAATAAAGTCAAGCTTAAAAGCATAAAATTCATTATCTTTTTAAGGATTCTATTTTTTTGTTTGGCTACACTATTTTGTTGGGGAGTATAGGGAGCACTAACCCCATATATAATATCATTTTCTCATAAAAATCCTCTAGATTTTAGTACTGTATTGATCACTCCTATCAAATCAAAATCTCCTTATTTTCTTGTCTAATTAATTTTTTACTTCTGCTTTAAATTTTAAAAATATGCTTTCAGCCTCTTTTTTAGATTTAAGAAGATATATCTTAGTATATCTAAAAAAGGCATCAACAAAAATAATGTAACACTTATTTTCATCTGTACTAACAGTGTTCTTGAAATTTACTAAGTATGAATGTATAAGCAATTTGGTGTTTCTACTAGTAACAGGTTTGAAGAATTTCTTGACATGCTTTGATTTTATACACACAAAATATTTAGAAAAATTATTATTTTTTATCACAAGAATTAATTTTATTTTTCTAAATTTTTTAATAGAAGCAATATCAACATGATTTAATTTACCATTTCACAAATTAATAAACTCAATATATAGATAGAATAAAAATACTTATATTATTGACAATCTCTTAAACAAAATTTTCAGTACAAATAATTTTTTACTGAGATATATCTTTTCAATAAAATATTTTTTACGAGAAATAATTATTTTATCAATTGTCAAAAATAAGTTTGAGATCTACTTTGTTGAAAAGTGCTCTAGAATTTAAGTGTCTATGAAAGAAGAGAAGATACAGAACATTGTTCAAGGCTAATGTTCTTTCAGATGTTAACTTAAGTAAGATTTTTTTACCCGTAATTTCAGTATTAGTGAAGTTGCTCATGTAGACACATTTTTCATCAGTAGACTCTTCAAAGTCATTGAATAATTTTGTATTGGCAAAAAAATGCCTTTAAACGCATATGTCTAGACTCAATCAATTTTATTAGCTATCAAATTTTCCTCGCTGACTATAATAACAATTACTTAATTACCCTTACTAAGATGAGCTTGGAAATTACCTTGTTCTTCCTACTTTGAGTTTTATCTTTGTCTTAAAATAGCACGTGACAACTCTACGATCAAGTTTTTGCACACGAAATAAGGTCCTTTTAATTTTTGAATTTGACTCTCTGATTTAATGAAGTGATTTTTTCACATGTTCTTTTCTCAGAATTTTTTTTGTTTGCGTTTGAACTTGTCTTTCACAACAGTACCAGAATATTCTACAAAATTAGCTTTAGAAGAATTAAGAAAAAGAGATTTTATCTTATCTTTGAGACGATTTGCCTTTTCAGTCCTCGTGTATCTGATAAGTTCTTGGAGAGTCAAATTTTTTATTTTTTTTAAAATATTTTAATTGATTTCTAATCACTCCAAGATGCTGGAAATATTTCAAGTCGAATATTTGCCTGAAAAATTTCACGCATCTTCATGTCCTCGTTGATAACATCAACAGTCAAGTTCTCATATTTGTGGACTTACTTCATGATTGACTTATTGTTAACCATATGAAATTTAATTCACTGGTCGATAACATATTTTTTTTCTTTTTTGCATCGTTAGTATCATATTTTTTTTTGAACTGTCCCATATTTTCTTAGTAGATTTATAAGTAACAAATAAATTAAAATAAAAGATTAATCATATGGTTAAACAAATATCCTCTAACATTCTGTTGTCTTTTTTTTAATTTCTTTTTATTAGTATCATCAACAATCACAATAGTGCTAGAATCAGTGGTAGTGTTAGAACCATCAATAGAAAATTTATTAAATAGAACATGATCTACTTCTAATTGTTTAAAGAAAATAAAAAAAAATTGACCAATGTTTAAAATTATTTTCCTCCAAAGGCTCTAGCTTTGACAGATCAAAAAAAAATTTGTTCAAGAAAATAGTCATTTATCAATATTATATACTAAATCACTTTCAAATTGTTAGAAAAAAAAACTATACTATTAATACCGAAATTGAAAATAGTTATTAAATTATCACGAATACTATATCGTGATAAGTCACTGCCTTGAAAGCGATTTTGATCCGACTTTGATTCAAATCTTTAAGGCCGATCACTTTTCAAGATTTCACAGCTCTTTCAAATATGTTCACTCATTGAAAGTTTGGATTTACACAAATACTATTACCCAGAAATTCACATAGAATAGAAAAATTGTCTATTTGAGATATTAAAAAAATTGGTGAAACAGAGTTAATGAAAGAAAGTATTTGTTTCTGCATGTTTAGTTCACAAAATGATGCTCCTTAAATAGGCACATTACTTATGTTTTCATCCATTAAAAAAATAAAAGAAGACAAATAGAGTTAATATACGTAATATTACATTACTCTTGAATTAATGACAAAATTTTCATAAAAACAAGTAACTTCAAGACTTCTCAAAAGCTAATGTCTTTTTATTCACGAAGTTACAATTAAAAAATAGTCATTTGAATGAATGTGTAATATTTATTCAAATGTGTAATATTTATGAATAAGTAACTTAATTTTTTCACTCCACATATACTTACAATTTTGAAATATTGCACAAATTGATTATGGAGAGATACAAAATATTATTTACTCTTTGTATTAAAGAAATAGTACCAACAATATATATGAATTGTTATATACAAGTTGTCTAATTTAAAAATGTTTTAGTCGTTAATTACTTTTATCCACGTAATTTTAATATTCATATTCCATGTTTTACCTTTGTATAAATAATTGATCACATTAGAATTTATGATACGATATTTAGTTTCTAATATTAAATTTTGCATAACTTATATGAATTTAATACTGTATATCAGAAGTTATATTAGTTATAGAAAATTATATTAATTATGTAGGATGTAATTCCAAAAACTAAATATTGCATAAGTAATAAAAACAATTATAAGAAAATCAATTTTTTTTATAAATTAAACACCAAACGACCTCTTAGATCCCAGGCATCTATTGAAGTTTATTTCTTAGGCGCATAATTAGGTGAGAAAAGAATATTACAGACAAATCGCTTTTTCAAATATTTTTATGCAAGTCCAATTAAATTTATATGTTAGTGATAGAAAAAATAATACAAAAGAAGTGATGATTTTGAAATTTTTCTTAAGTCTCTTTCATAACCTTAAATTTTGTTCGATGGCTCTATGATTTTTAAAAGTTGCATTATAGATCATAAAAAGAATTCAGCTCATATAGACTCTGTATCTTATCACACGACAGGATCATTATTGTATTCGCTATTTGGTACCCCTCCCGCCTAACATTTCCAATAGAAATAAGGGAGAAAAACACAAAGAAGTATAAAATTCTATAGACGTTAACTATCAACTATCTTTTTCTTATGCTAAATTTAAATACCCCTATAAGATTTTTCTTTATCGTTGAGGTAATATTTTCACTAGTACATGAACGAGTCAAGTTTTTTTTTTATTTTTTCAAAAACTATTTATTACATTTAAACTAGTGAGTCTTCAACTCTGCATGCATTTATGTGGGCATCAAATTAGTTTAGCAGTCTCCATCGTAATGTGTCATTATCCAAGGGTGTGTTTGGTATGAAGAAAAATATTTTTCATGGAAAATATTTTATGAAAAATAAGTTGGTTTCTTACTTATTTTTTCATGTTTGGTGGTGAGTGGAAAATATTTTTCGAAAAATATTTTCTATTGTTTGATTGATGAGTGAAAACACATTTTTCAAAAAATATATATATATTTTTTTGATTAGAGAGTAGAAAATATTTTCTAGGGGTAGGTCGGGAGTTGGGGTGTGGTGGTTGGGGGGGTGAGTGGGTGTGGGGGGGCGGGTAACTAAAAAAATTACTTTTTCTAAACAAAACTTTTTTTTTAAGAAAAATTTAAACATTAATTTTTTTTTTGGCGAGGGGAGTAGGGCTGGGTGGGGTGGGGGTGAGGGGGGAGACCAAAAACATTACTTTTTTAAAAAAATAAGTAATTTTTTTTTAAAAATTAAAAATTGAATTTTGAATGGGGAGGGGGGGGGGGGGAGTATCAAAAATATTGTTTTTTTTTTAAAAAATAAGTAATTTTAAAAACATAAATAAATTGAATTTTGGGTTGGGTGGGTGGGGATGGAGGTGGGGGTGTGGGGGGAGGGGAGGAGTACCAAAAATTTTATTTTATTTTTAAAAAAATAAGTAATTTTTAAAAAAATATTAAAAATTGAATTTTGGGTGCAGTGGAGGTGGTAGGGTGGGGTGGGGGTGGGGGTGTAGAGATGGGGGTTGGGGGACCAAAAATATTATTTTTTTAAAAAAAAAGTAAAAAAAAATTCTAAAAAAAAAATTTAAAAATTGTATTTTGGGTGGGGGGAGGTGGAGGAGGAGAGGGGGGTGTGAGGTGGGGGGAGGGTTGGGGGCGTAGGGTGGGGGTTGAGTGGGATGGGGTGGGGGTTGGGGTACAAATATATTACTTTTTTTAAGAAAAAATATATTTTTTGAAAAAAAATTAAAAAAAATGAGTTTGGGTGGATGGAGGTGGTAGTGGTGGTGGGGTGTGTGTCGGGGGGAAGGGTGTTAAAGTGGGGTGGGTGGATGGGTGAGGTGGGATACAAAAAAATTACTTTTTTAAAAAACGTTAATTTTATTTTTTAAAGAAGGAATTAAAAAAAAATGTGGGGTGGAAGTAGGGGTGGGGTGAGTGGGGTGAAATAGAAAAATATGTGAGGTAGAGGTGGGGGGTGGATGTAGGGGTGAGAGTAGGAGGGTGGAGTGGGTGGGATTGGGGTATAGTGAGGGTGAAGACTTGTTTTCCCTACTTTCATTTTTTTTGACCAACCAAAAACAAGAAAATTAGAAAACATTTTCTAGAAAATATTTTCCTCCCTACCAAACACACTCCAAATTTATCTATTTGTCCTGATTTTACATGACATACACGCACATTGATCAGATCTGATCAATTTATGCAATTTTATGGCTAATTTGCTTACTCGACTAAAATGTGATAAATAATAAAGAAACGGAGACCACCCAGTATATCTTATAAGGCACTTATGCCTTATTTATTTTCATTAAGATTAAGACATTTGAATCTAAATGTGCATATGAATAATTAAGATGTTGCCTCTATATTTGGACACTAAATGAATAAGACTGCTTATTTTTCAACATTTGAATGTACATAATTTATTTATTGTAAATATAATAAATATATAATTTAATAAAAAATAAATTAAATATTAAAAAAGAATAATGCAATAAAATAGAATTATTATTTGATAAAAAATAAAATATTTATGTTCTCTAGTGATGGTGGAAATAGTCTGTAGTAGTGATGGTGATGGTAATGGTTGATATTAGTGGCTAGTAATGACGGCGGTGATAGCTGTGATGATCAAGGAATTAGTATTGTAGTGACTGTCATGATGATGGTGATTGATAGTAGTGCTGGTGGTTGTGATGGTGAAGTTGGTTAATGTTAGTAGTTGGCGGTATTGATGGTGATGGCTGAAGAATGTGTGATGATTGACGATGTGTTGGACATGGTAGTTGGTGGTAGTTGTGGTGAAGGTGATAGGCAGTAGGGATTGATTGCTATGGTGATAGTGGCTGATAGTGATGGTGAAGGTGACGCTAACGGTGACGACGATGGTGGTGATAGTTGAAGAATGTGTGGTGATTGATGATGTGTTGGTGATAATTGACGGTGATTCTAGTTACAACAACAACAACAACAACAAACGGTGATTCTAGTTGTGCTGGTGAAATTGATTGGTAGCAGAAAATGACTGCAATGATGGTAGTGATTGATAGTGATGGTGGTGACAATGAATATAATTATAATATTGTAAATGGTAGGTGTGATGGCGACTGATAATATCGATTGACAGGATATTGGTTTCCTTGTGATGAATAGGTGGTTAGTAATGATGGTAGATGGTTGATGATGGTAATGATGATGGTGGTTATGATGGCAGAGGTGGTTAGTGATGCTGACTGATTATTATGGATAGAGTGGTGGTGGTATTAGCTCAGGCAAGAATATCTTTTAATGATATTAAGACTTTGTTCCAAATCTTAATGATTAAGACCTATTCAGATCAATTATATATTTAAATCTTAATGAAAACAAATGCACTTAATGTTATAAAAATATTTTAATTTCTCAAAAAGAACAAAAATTATATTAATAACATATTTATTAGCCTAAATAAGACATCATTCATTTGGTATAAATTTTGATCAAACGATGGTTGTTGTTCAATGTTCAAATTATTAAATTGACATTCATTGTCTTAGGCATTTGTCAGCCAATTCTTTTATTTTCTTTTGAAACGTTGGAGAAGATGTATAACTTAACAGCTCTTTCCTTTTCCACTATAAATTGATTCATATCTTGTTCTTGTTGGGAATAGTAAGAACAGAGAGCAATTATTCACAATCAGAGACCAACTTTTTCTTTTTATCTTTTATTTTGCTGGGCTTTATATTATTTATAAATCTTTGTTAGTTTATGGTTTTTAGTTTTAAACTAGAAGAGCTTGTTGAATTTTGATGGATACAGCTTAATTGGTGAAATATTCTTAAGGATAGTGTCAATAGGCATGCCTCAAGCTACGAGAATTTCCGTGATTCTTAAATCAACAATATTAAGGATATTTTTTATGAATCACAATAATAAAAAGAAGCACTACTTCTTATCCAAGAAGAAGAATAACCGTGACATTTCTTTTTTATCCTTCTATTGAGCTTTACAGAAGCAAGATATTATTTGGTGTGTGGAAAAATTGATTCTTTAAAAATCCCATCTTCAAAATCAGATTCCTCAATTGTTGGGCTGAAAAATCTCGATTTCTCATTGTTCATGGGAAAGAGAGGAGCAACGATGGTTGAGCGATCGAAGAGCAATGATGGGAAGCGTAGCAACAAGCTTTGTTGCTTCAAATTCAGGATTTACAGCTTTGTGTTAAGAAGCTTGAGAGTCCTGATTTTGGAGGTAATATTATACAATCTCCACTTTGATGTAAATGGTATTTTTTTATTATAAGGTATGTCGATATATTATAATATTTTTTTACTGTTTTATGAGAAAAAGATTGATACTTTAAATCAAAATCACTAATAAATTTTTTGAGAAAAGAGTTGGAAAAGTTGACAATTTTGCTAAGCCAAAAATTAATTTAAATAAAAAAATGATATAATTATTGTGATCATTTTTGTAGTGACCCTCCAGGTCATTTTCTATTTTTCATCATTTTTCTGCGTTTCGAGCTTTTTTTCAGCGGCTACAGGTCATTTATGGCTTGTCGGGACTGACAGTTTGGTGCCCGGGCCGTTTGTTAAGTCCTTATGACCATTTTCCTGTTTTAGAACTTCAACTTAGAAAATCTTTGACTTTGGTCGACTTTCTTGGTAAACATGCTCTGAACCAAATTTTGATAGTTCTGTTGGCTCCGAAATGGAGATTTTGGTCTAGTAGGACCATTGGTCTGGGTCTGAGTGCTTTCGATTTGGTTTTCTGTTGCTTTCTGTGTTTTCAAGCCAGTTTGGTTGGTAAGGTTGACTTTGGTCAACATTCAGAGAAGACGACCTCGGATGGAAAATCCGCCAGTGCTGTTAGCTCCGGAATGTCGACTTTTGGCTAGGGGGACCTTTGGTTTGGGTCCCGGGGCTTCTGGACATGTTTTGAGGTGATGAGTTCCGAGTTGGTTTTGGGCATGGGGCCCACCTTTTTCCTTAAAACAATCTCCATTGGGAGTTTCGCCGATTCCATTGAGTCTGAAATGTTATTTCTGGTAGGGTTGCATGGTTGGTTTGTGTTCACGGGGTTTTAAATAAATTTCTAGGGTCCGTCGGATGACTTTTCTGCCTTGTAAATTGTTGGTTGTTGCAATAAAGTTGCAGACCAATTTGGTCATTGCGAAGGCGAGGTAGCCGTCGCGTTCGCGTTGGTCTAGTTTTTTGACCATCGCGATCGCGAAGGTTGCTAGTCGCATTCGTGATGAAGCAGGATGGGGCTTGCTCTACGCGATCGCGTGGCTGGCCTGTCACGACCGCGATGGTCTGGCCCGCTCCTTTTCGCGAATGTGTGGGGTCTTATCGCGATCGCGATGAAGGACCCCAAACAGCTATTTAAGCTGACCACTTCATTTTTCCAGCCTTACGTGCTCTTGTTTTCCAACTTTAAACACCTTATTCCCTCTACCAAATTACTCCTAATAGTTGATAAGCTTGGGGAAATCAGTTGATCTTCACAAATTCATTCTCCCTCGATAATTGGTAAGTTATCCTTCCCCAAAGCTCTCTTCTTCTCCATTTACTAAAACTCCATAGTTAATTTATTTTTGGAACTTGGATAATCCTTGTAGAAATTTGTTCTTGAGCTTGCATGTTGGTGGGGCAGTGAAACTCACCTCCTAGGCGTTTGCTCTCTCGATTTTTGGTAAGATTCCACCCTCCGAATCCTTGATTCTCCATTGTTGTCCTCTTGAATTAGTAGCACTTCGGGGCTGTTTTGAGTCCCGAAACAAACTCTGTTCGCGCTCAAACTTTGATAATGAGTTTCTAAATCCACCGCGGGTATAATTGTGAATTTTATTTTCTGCTTCGTTGCGCGGGCCCCGAGGGTCATTTTCTAACCTGATTTTCGGCCCGATTTTCCGTATATCAATATGGGTGTCGTTCTTCTCGTCTTGATACCTAGATTATATTCTTGATAGTATGGCAACTTTCAGAAGCTGTTCAGAAGGGGAAAGCACACGAGTGACGGTTCTTGTGTGCAGTTCGGCCCCAAGGTAGGTTACGGTTTACCTTCTAGACTGAGTTTAGCTAGATTATATATATTTTTATGATACTGGAATGTTAGGTAGGATATTAGATAGATTTAGGCTTAAATCCTGTTTATCGCTTTAAATTGGCCATTTCGGATTATAGTTTAGAATTATCATGCTTATCCTTAGCCTAGGAGCTTGTAGTATCTTTATGGCTGGTATAGAATCCTTAGTATGCTTTTAGGAGGCTTTAGAGGTAAAGTAGAGCTTCTCGGTGCTGTTCGCTTTATTTTCGGTATCTTTTCACTTTATTCTATCGTTATGTGTAATTGTGGGTCCGAGGCCATAGCTTGGATTTGGACGGAGTCCCAGGTCAGTTCTCTTGGTTTGGAGGGTGCTTTACCCTGTTTTGCCTTGTTGTGTGTTTTTTTTGAACATTGAAATTTATATGCTCATACTGCATTGTCATGCTATTGGTACGAAAAAGAATGATTTTAAGGCTTTTTGGTCCTACACTTGACAACTATTGGGTATTCATGATCTTTGGGCTTTTAAGAGGATTGCTTTGGAATTGTTACTGATTTTTGGGAGAAAAAGGGGGAAAATACTACGTTTTATGCATATGTTGATGAGTCCGAGGTTAAATTCTGTGCGCTTGATGTGTTATCTTGGGTTTTACTTTTATGCATATGTTGATGAGTCTGAGGTCAATTTTGGGTGCCCGATGCTCTATTTCGGGTTTTTCCTTCCTGCACTCATTTGATAAGCTCGATGTTCTATCCCAGGCGCCTGTGTACTAGATACCGGGTTTGACTTGTACACATTCATACATTTCATCATTGTCACACCGCATTGCATTGACCTTGGGTGTATTTGTATTCTCGGTTGATTTAGGTTGATCTTGTTGTTACTTTACCCTATTTATTGTTTTGGGTTGTTTCAATTTTTGATTTTATAACTAGATTTAGGTGGATCCCTGTATTTTGACTGTTTTCCTGTATCTTATTATATAAATAATATCTTTTTGCGCTCGGTTGGCCTATGATATCTACTGAGTACCCATTATCTTGGTACACATACTACACTCTGCATCTTTTTCTGATGCAACACCTAGTACGAGCCACCCTCACTGACCTTCTTGTCGTTCGAGGCCTGTGCAGTTCGGATCACGGTGAGCTCCCAGCGCTTTTGGAGACTTTAGATGCTTTCCATCTTTTATATTCTGTCTATATTTTTTATTTTGGATAGACAGAGTCTGTTGAATAACTACTCCTTACTTTAGTCGATCTTGTACTAGTGACACCAGGTCTGGGTTTGTTCTCGTGTTGTTTTGTCTCTTTGGTCACTTTAGGGCCATCTTATGTATATTTTGTACGTTGGTATGTATATATGCTATTAGCCCTGTCATTCCTTTATATCTTCCGCTTTTTCTTAGTTTAATTGTTATTAATTCTCTTTCGCATTATTGGGTTTTGGCTTGTCTACTGGGGGTTTACGTAGACGCCATCATGGCCTAGTTTAGGGTCGTGACAGAGTGGTATCAGAGCTCTAAGTTCACCGGTCTCTCCAGTACAATATCAAAGTGTCTAGTAGAGTCTCGTGGATCTGTACGATGACGTCCGTATCTAATCTGCGAGAGACTATATGACATTCCTAGGAAATATGTCATGTTGTTTGATTCCTTATCGTGCGTTCTTGACTTGTTCAACTTCTGAGTATCTTTGTTTCACTCTTTCTCAGATGGTTCGGACGAGATTTGCAGAGGGTGAGGATGAGGCTCCTATGCCTGTAGTTAAAGCCCCAGCTAGGGGACGGGGTAGAGGTCAACCCAGAGGTCGAGGTAGGGCACGGGCTGCGGCACCAGCTCGAGCCCGGGATAGACTACTGTCACTAGAGCCTAAGGTTAGAGTGGATGAGGTTCAGTATGAGCCAAAGCATGTGGGGCCAACCTAGCATCCGACAGGTTTTGTGGCTACTCCAGTGTTGCATGACATTTAGTTCGATTATTGGGGTTCCTTGAGGGTATGACTCTACCCACAGCTTTGCCGGCCACTCCGATTGGTTCTCAGGTTAGATATGAGGGTTAGACGTCAGCTCAGGCGGTAACACAAGGTACAGGAGTGCAGCCTGCTGTTGTGGCTCCCAGATAAGAGGTATTACCGATTTCTATAGTTGCTCCACCTCTTCTAGCCGTGCCAGTTATGTCTTCTGAGGAGCAGAAGATGTTTGATAGGTTTTTAAGATTGGGTCCTCCGAGGTTTTCAGGTGTTTCTAGGGAGGATGCACATGAGTTTCTCACTAGCTGCCAGGAGAGATTACATAATTTGGGGTTAGTAGAGTCACATGGAGCAGATTATATCGCGTTTCAGCTGGATGGTCCAGCAAAACAATGGTGGAGGTCATATGTAGCTTGCAGACTAGCCGGGTCACCTCCGCTTACTTGGGCCCAATTCTCCGCAGCTTTTCTGGAGAAGTATGCACCACATAGCATGAGAGAGCAGTTGATGAATCAGTTCTTTGGGTTGGAGCAGGGCTCCATGATTGTGACTGAGTATGAGGTTCGCTTCCACCAGTTGTCCAGACACGCTACTATGATTCTGTCCACCAAACACGAGAGAGTATGCCAGTTTGTTCGAGGTTTGGCCTTGCATCTTTGCTTGGCTACAGAGGGTATGGTAGAATCGGGTCAGTCTTTTCTTGAGGTGGTGGATAATGCCTGTACCATTGAGGGCATACTTCATGAGGCCCAAGGGGGAAGCGATAAGAGGCCCCACCATCAGGGCAGTTTCAGCGGTTCCCAGGCCCATGGTAGATGCTACTATGGTAGAGGTCAGCACCAGCAGCGCTTCCAGCTGAGTCGGCCTGTTCAGGCGGCACTACAGACTTCTGAGGGTCAGAGTAGCCAGAGTATCATTCCTGCTCCACGAGGTGGCTATTCAGGGTCCACAGGTCATGGTTGTCGTTCTGATTCAGCTGAGTCTTCACAACGTGGTACATATGGTCGAGGTTGTTACGAGTATAGTGAGATAGGCCACTTTGCTAAAGATTGTCCATCAGTACCGCACCAGAGGCAACATGATCAATTGGTTCAGGCCCCCAGGGCTCCAGTACCACCAGCTAGAGGCGGTTCACAGGGTAGTAGGGGTGGTCCCCAGGGTACTAGAGGTGGTCCTCAGTCTGGTAGGTCAGGTGGTCGTGGCAGTCGGAGCCACATGTATGCAGTTCTGGGCTAGACAAAGGCCGAGGCTTCAGATACTATGATCACATGTACGATCTCCATTTGTCATCAGTCTGCGTCTACTTTGTTTAATCCAGGGTCTACATTATCATATGTATCTACTTATTATGCTACTCGTCTGGAGTCTGCTTGCGAGTCTTTGCCTGCGCCTTTGCGTGTATCTACCCAAGTAGGTGATTCTTTAGTAGTGGATCAGGTGTATCAGGTTTGTGTGGTGACTATCTTGGGGTACGACACGTTGGTAGACTTGGTTGTACTTGATATAGTTGACTTTGATGTGATCTTGGGCATGGATTGGTTGTCTCCTTATCATGCGGTCTTGGATTGCTTCTCCAAGACTATTACTCTTCGGATGCTTGGTATCCCTCCTATCATATAGAAGGGAGCCGATAGCCACATGTCGAGGGGAGTTATATCTTTTCTGAGCGCCCAACGGTTGGTTGGGAAGGGGTGCTTAGCTTATCTTGCCCACGTCCATGATACTAGTGCCACCACACCTCTTTTTGAGTCAGTTCCCGTGGTTTGCAAGTATTCAAATGTGTTTCCTTCTGATCTTCTGGGTTTTCCTCCTGATCGTGACATTGATTTTGGTATCGATGTCAAGCCGAGCACCAAGCCCATTTCTATTCCGCTATATCAGATTGCACCTACTGAGTTGAGGAAGCTTAAGGATAAGCTCCAAGATCTGTTGAGTAGAGGGTTCATCAGGCCTAGTGTGTCTCCGTGGGGGTGCTCCGGTTCTGTTTGTGAAGAAGGACGGATCTATGCGTATGTGTATTGACTACAGACAGCTGAATAAGGTGACTGTTAAGAATAAATATCTGATGCCGCGTATTGATGATTTATTTGACCAGCTACAGGGTGCAGTGGTATTCTCTAAGATAGATTGAGTTTTGGTTATCACCAGTTGAGGATTAGGGCTGAGCACATCCCAAAGACTGCATTTAGGACTCAATACGGCCATTATGAGTTCCTAGTCATGTCTTTTGGGTTGACTAATGCCCCAGCAACATTTATGAAGTTGATGAACCATGTGTTCAGTGCCTACTTGGACTCATTTGTGATTGTGTTCATCGACGACATTCTAATTTATTCGAGGAGCAGAGAGGACCATGAGTTGCATCTTGGAGTTGTACTTCAGACCTTGTGAAACCATCGATTGTATGCCAAATTCACTAAGTGTGAGTTTTGGCTTGATTTTGTGGCATTCTTGGGGCACGTGATGTCCAAGAATGGGATTATGGTAGATCAAGTGAAGAATTGTAGTAGTTCATGATTGGGCTAGGCCTACTTCTCCTACCAAGATTTGCAGTTTTATTGGGTTGGCAGGTTATTACAGACGGTTTGTGGAGGGATTTTCTTCGATAGTAGCTTCATTGACTAGATTAACTCAGAAAAATATTTCCTTCCAGTGGTCAGATGAGTGTGGGGCAAATTTTTTGAAGCTCAAGGCTTTGTTGACTTTAGCTCTGATTCTTACTCTCATGGTCGAGGGTCAGGGTTTCACCATGTATTGTGATACATCAGGTATTGGTTTGGGTTGTGTGTTGATGCAGCAGGGCTGGGTTATTGCATATGCTTCCAGACAATTGAAGGTTCACGAGAGGAACTACCTCACACATTACTTGGAGTTAGCAGCGGTAGTCTTCGCATTGAAAATGTGGAGGCATTATCTTTATGGCATGCATTGTGAGATCTTTACTGACCATCGTAGTCTTCAGTACATTTTCAGCCAGAAGGATCTAAATTTGAGGCAGCGTAGGTGGTTAGAGTTACTGAAGGACTATGACATCTCTATTCTTTATCATTTGGGCAAGGCAAATGTGGTGGAGGATTCCTTGAACCGGAAGGAGGTGAGTATAGGAAGCTTGGCTTTCTTAGTGACAGAGGAGTGACCTTTAGCGTGGGACATCCAGTCCTTGGCTAACAGGTTTATTAGACTTGACATTTCTGAACTGGGCCGTATTCTTTCTTGTGTTGAGGCTAGATATTCCTTGTTGGAGTAGATTCAGGCACAATAGTTTGATGATACGAGGTTGAGGATCATTCGTGACAAAGTGTTGGGTGGTGAGGCTAGGAAGGCAACTTTGGATTCAGAGGGTATTCTGAGGATCGAGGGTCATATCTGCGTTCCTAGAGTTGGTGACTTGGTCAGATTGATATTAGAGAAGGCTCATTGTTCTAGGTATTACATTCATCCCGGGGCAGCTAAGATGTATCACGACTTGAGGAAGCACTACTAGTGGTGTGGGATGAAGAGGGATATTTCAGCTTTCGTATCTAGGTGCTTGAACTATCAGCAGGTAAAGTTTGAGCACCAGAGGCCAGGAGGTTTGTCTCAGAGGCTACCCATTCCATAGTGGAAATGGGAGTGGATTGCTATGGACTTTGTAGTCAGTTTGCCACGTACTTTGTGGAGATTTGATGCTATTTGGGTTATCGTGGATAGGTTGACGAAGTCTTCTCACTTTATACCGGTTCAGACTTCCTACAGTTCTGAGAGGTTGACTCTGATCTATATTCGGGAGATTGTTCGTTTGCATGGTGTGCCAGTTTCTATCATCTCCGACTGAGGTACTCAGTTCACTTCGCACTTTTGGAGGTCTATTCAGAGAGAGTTGGGTACTAGGGTTAAACTTAGCACCGCTTTTCATCCCAGATAGACGGTCAGTCACAACATACTATTTAGGTTCTGGAGGATATGTTGCGAGCCTGTGTTATTGATTTTGGGGGTCAGTGGGACTAGTGTTTAGACTTGGCAGAGTTTGCATATAATAATAGTTACCATTCCAGCATTCAGATGGCTCCATTAGAGGCTTTGTATGGTAGGCGGTGCAGATCTCCAGTGGGTTGGTTTAATGCTTTCGAGGTTAGGCCATGGGGTATCGACTTGCTTCGTGATTCTATGGATAGAGTTTGGGTTATTCAGGAGAGACTTTGCACTGCCCAGAGCAGGCAAAAGAGTTATGCTGACCAGAGAGTTTGAGATGTAGAGTTCATGGTTGGTGACAGTGTGTTTCTTTGGGTATCGCCCATGAAGGGCGTGATAAGGTTCGGTAGGAAGGGTAAGCTCAGTCCTAGGTTCATTAGTCCATTTGAGATCCTCTATCGTATTGGAGAGGTTGCCTATGAGTTAGCCTTACCTCCTACTCTTCCCAGTGTGCATCCTGTGTTTTATGTCTCCATGTTGCGGCGGTATATTCCGGATGAGTCTCACGTGCTTTAGTTAGAGTCGGTTCAATTGGATGAGTCCTTAGCCTTTGAGGAGGAGCCTGTTGCTATTTTGGAAAGGCAGGTTAGGAAGTTGAGGTCCAAGGAGATTTCATCAGTTAAAGTTCAGTGGAGGCATCGTCCTGTTGAGGAGGCTACTTGGGAGATCGAGATCGATATGCGGACTCGTTATCCTCATCTTTTTGAGTCTTCAAGTACTATCCTTTTTCTAACTTTCACGGACGAAAGTTCTTTAAGTAGTGGATGTTGTAATGACCCTCCATGTCATTTTCTATTTTTCATCCTTTTTCTGCATTTCGAGCTTTCCCTCAGTAGCTACAGGTCATTTATGACTTGCCGGGACTGACAGTTTGGTGCCCGGGCCGTTCGTTAAGTCGTTATGACCATTTCCCCATTTTAGAACTTGAACTTAGAAAATCTTTGACTTCGATCAAATTTCTTGGTAAACGCTCTCTAAAATGAATTTCGATAGTTCTGTTGGCTCCGAAATGGAGATTTTGATCTAGTAGGACCATTGGTATGGGTCTGAGTGCTTTCAGTTTGGTTTTGTGTTGCTTTCTATGTTTTCAAGCTAGTTTGGTTGGTAGAGTTGACTTTGGTCAACATTCAGAGAAGACGGCCTCGGATGGAAAATTCGTCAGCGCTGTTAGCTCCAGAATGTCAACTTTGGGCTAGGGGGAATTTTGGTTCGGGTTCTGGGGTTTCCAAACTTGTTTTGAGGTGATAAGTTCTGGGTTAATTTTGGGCATGGGGCCTACCTTTTTCCTTCAAATGATCTCCATTGGGAGTTTTTGCCGATTCCATTGAGTCTGTAATGTTGTTTCTTGTTGGGTAGCATGGTTGGTTTGTGTTCACGGAATTCTGAATGAATCCGAGGATCTGTCGGATGACTTTTTCTGCCTTGTAAATTGCTAGTTGTTGCAATAAAGTTGCAGACTAGTTTGGTCATCGCGATCACGAGGTTGTCGTTGCATTCACGATGGTCTAGTTTCTTGACCATAACGATCACGAAGGTTGCTAGTCGCGTTCGCAATGAAGCATACTGGGGCTTGCTCTACGCGATGGCGTGGATGGCCTATCGCGACCGCGTTGGTCTGGCCCGCTCCTCTTCGTGAACCGTGGGTTCCTATCGCGATCGCGATGAAGGACCCCAGACAGCTATTTAAGCTGACCACTTTGTTTTTCCAGCCTTATGTGCTCTTGTTTTCCAACTCTAAACACCTTATTCCCTCTACCAAATTTCTCATAATAGTTCATAAGCTTGGGGAAATCAGTTGATCTTCACGAATTCATTCTCCCTCGATAATTGGTAAGTTATCTTTCCTCAAAGCTCTCTTCTTCTCCATTTACAAAAACTCCATTGTTGATTTATATTTGGAGCTTGGATAATCCTTGTAGAAATCTGTTCTTCAGCTTGCATGTTGGTGGGGCAGTGAAACTCACCTCCTAGACGTTTGCTCTCTCGATTTTTGGTAAGTTTCCACCCTTCGAATACTTGATTCTCCATTGTTGTCCTCTTGAGCACTTCAGGGTTGTCGTGCTCAAACTTTGAGCATGGGTCCTAAATCCACCGCGGGCATAATTGTGAATTTTATTTTCTGCTTCGTTGCGGAGGCCACGAGGGCCATTTTCTGACCCGATTTCTGGCCTGATTTTTCGTATATCAATATGGGTTTCATTCTTCTCGTCTTGACACCTATATTATGTTCTTGATAGCGTGACAACTTTCAGAGACTTTTTGGAAGGGAAAGGCACACGAGTGATGATTCATGTTTGCAGTTCATCCCTGATGTAGGTTACGATTTACCTTCTAGACTGAGTTTAGCTGGATTATATATATTTTTATGATACTGGAATGTTAGGTAGGATATTAGATAGATTTAGGCTTAAGTCCTTTTTATCTCTTTAAATTGGCCATTTCAGATTATAGTTTAGCATTATCATGCTTATCCTTAGCCTAGGAGCTTGTAGTATCTTTATGGCTAGTATAGAATTCATAGTATTCTTTTAGGAGGCTTTAGAGGTAGAGTAGAGTTTCTCGGTGCTTTTTGCTTTATTTTTGGTATCTTTTCGATTTATTCTATCATTATGTGTAACTGTGGGTCCGAGGCCATAACATGGATTTGGACAGAGTCTCAGGTTAGTTCTCTTGGTTTGGAGGGTGCTTTGTCCTGTTTTTCCTTGTTGTGTGTTTTCTCTTAACATGGAAATTTATATGCTCACACTGCATTGTTATGCTATCGGTACAGAAAAGAAAGATTTTAAGGCTTTTTGGTCCTACACTTGACAACTATTGGATTTTCATGATCTTTGGGCTTTTAAAAGGATTGCTTTGGAATAGTTAATGATTTTTGGGAGGAAAAGGGGAAAAATACTACTTTTTATGCATACGTTGATGAGTCCGAATTTAAATTCTGGGCGCCTGATGTGTTATCTTAGGTTTTACTTTTGTGCATACATTGATGAGTCCAAGGTCAATTTCGGGCGCTCGATGCTCTATTTTGGGTTTTTCATTCCTTCACTCATTTGGTAAGCTCGATGTTCCATCCCGGGAGCCCGTGTACTAGATATCGAGTTTTACTTGTACACATTCATACATTATATCATTGTCACATCGCATTGCATTGACCTTGGGTGTGTTTGAATTGACGGTTGATTTGGGTTGATCTTATTATTACTTTACCCTTTTTATTGCTTTGGATTGTTTCAATTTTTGGCTTTATAACTAGATTTAGGTGAATCCCTGTATTTTGACTGCTTTCTTGTATCTTATTATATATATAATATCTTTTTGCGCTCGATCAACCTATGATATCTACTGAGTCCCCATTGTCTTGGTACTCATATTACACTTTGCATATTTTTCTGATGCAACACCTAGTACGAGCCACCCTCACTGACCTTCTTTTCATTCAAGGCCTGTTGCAGTTCGGATCGCGGTGAGCTCCCGGCACTTTTGGAGACTTTACACGCTCTCCATCTTGTATATTCTGTCTATATTTTGTATTTTGGATAGACAGAGTTTGTTGTATAGCTACTTCTTACTTTAGTCTCTCTTGTACTAGTGACACCAGGTCCGGGTTGGTTCTCGTGTTATTTTGTCTCTTTGGTCACTTTAGGACCATCTTATGTATATTTTGTACGTTGGTATGTATATATGTTATTGGCCCTGTCATTCCTTTATATCTTCCGCTTTTTCTTAGTTTAATTGTTATTAATTGTCTTCTGTATTATTGGATTTTGGCTTGTCTACTGGGGGGTTTATGTAGACACCATCATGGCCCGATTTCGGGTCGTGATAATTTTTCAAGTAAATATTGTGGTCACTGTGAGTGACTGGATGAGCTTTGTGTAAATAAAATTATTTTCTAACTTACACCCAAGTCAATGGAGGAGAAGATTTTATTTGCTTTGATTGAAAATCTATTCAAGTTCTTGAAAAAGAAAACTTCTTCTCAACCTCACATATGAAAGAATATTGGCTTTAACTGAGGTCAATGTTCTTAATACTTGAACCAATTTAGTTGATGTGGTATTACTAGAAAATATTAAAATAAAAATTTCTTTTGAGAATGTTATGGGTGTTTTAACTAAGAATATTTTTTTTGCTGGCAAAATGAGTATTGTAACCATGAGTTAGTTGTGTTAATTATTTCTAGTCATGAATGAAAATGCTAGTAACTTGCTTGCTTGATTTCTTTGATTTATAACATGTTAAATTTTAATAAATTAGTTTTAGATGATAGAAATGACAAGTGAGAAGAGCCTTATAAAATTGATATTTTTATGGCAAAAGTTTATATGAGAAGATTGAAAAGCATGATATACTTTTGATAAATTTACTTTCAGTTTTGAAAGTTATTTTGTTTCGTCATTTTTTGGGTAAAATAACATTTAAAATGATGACATATTGTGAATGACGAGTGCTTATTTTATTATCTTGTTATTTATATGATGAAATATTTTATGAGAAATTGATTGAACTTATTATGAATTGTGAAAATATTATCCTCTTATTTTAAAATATTAAAAATATGGGGGTAAAGTGTCTTACAAAAGTTATTCTTCTTATTTTGAATACTTAAAAGTATGAGGATGGTTTGCTAAGGTTGTGTTACTTGATTTTGAAAGAAGCAAAAAGAAAGATATAATATTTTTGGTATATGTTTATACTAATTACAAGTATTGTATATAAACTTTGTGTTTATTAATAGTGATGCTTTTAGTTTGCGAACAACGTTATAGCAAAGGAAAATAATTTTGAAAAAATATTTTCGTGCAAAGTGATAATATCTTACATGGCTTGTTGTTCAATAAATTTGAAAATGAGGATTTGAGGAGAAGAAAAATTACAAGGATAGAAGAATATTGTGGTGAAGATTTTTACACTTATCTTGTTGATAGTAATCTTATAATATATATGTTGGTATTCTTCTCTTAGTGCATTAATTTAAAAAATATGCATGTAATGACCCTACCGGTCATTTACGCGTTTTTGCTTTTCTTGTACTGGTAGAGCTTTCCTGTAATAGCCCCAAGTTATTTATGGCTTGCTGGGACTGGCAGTTCGGTGCCCGGGCCGTCTGTTTGATATTTTTGGCCATTTCTTGTTTTAGAGCTTTAGGCTTTTGAAATTGTTGACTTCAGTCAACATTTTTTGGTGAACATGCTCAGAATTGAATTCTGACATTTTCGTTAGCTGTGGAGAGTGGACTTTGGTCTAGTATGACCTTTGGTCGAGATTCGAGAGCTTTTCAGCTTGGAATTCTCTCTCGTTCTGTGTTTTCAAGCCAATTGGGCTTGTTTGGTTGACTTTGATCAACATTTATAGAAGATAGTCTCGGATGAAAATTATGTCAGCTTTGTTAGCTCCGAAACGTCGAGTTTAGGCTAGAGGGACCATTGGTTCGGGTCTCGAGGCTTCTGAACTTGATTTAGGCCATTGGGTTCCATTTAAGGAGAGTTAGCATAAGGTTGATTTTGAGAGGGGGGCCCACTTTTTATTATATCAACCTCTGATGGAAGTTTTGTTGATTCCGTTGAGTCCGGAGCGTCGTTTCCACTCTAATAGCATTTTTGGTTTGTGAGTATTTGTGATGACCCTTCCGATCATCTTCACATTTTCACATTTATTGCATTGTTAGAGCCTTCCTGTAGCGGTCTCAAGTCATTTATGGCTTGCTGGAATCGGTAGTTCGGTGTCGTGGTCATTCATTTGGTCGTTTTAGCCGTTTGCCTATTTTAGAGCTTTAAACTTAGAATATCATTGAATTTAGTCAACATTCTTAGCTAACGTGCTCGGAATTGAATTCTGACAGTTCCGTTAGCTCCGGAGCGATGAGTTTGGTCTAGTTGGACCTTTAGTTAAGGCCTGAGAACTTTCGATGTGGGTTTTGTATGGTTTTCTCAGTTTTCAGGCCATTTGGAGTTGAAAGTGTAACTTCGGGTGACTTTCGATGATCGGAGTGTCAGATTCAAAATCCGACGATTCCATCAGCTCCGAAATATTGAGTTTGGGCTAGGAAGATGGTTGGTTCAGGTTTCGGGTGAGTCAGACTCATTTTGAGCCTTTGAGTTCCTTTTCATTAGTGTTGGCTTGGGTCAACATTTCTCCAAAACAACCTCGTATGGAAGTTTTGTCGATTCCGTTGAGTCCAGAACGTCGTTTTCACTCTATTAGCACTATTGGTTTTTGAATATCGGTTTCCGATTGTGCCCGGAATGCCCCGTCGAGTTTTCTAAAAAGGGCAGAAAATCAGTTGCGGACAGCAGCTATTTATTGCTGTTATTTCGTTTTTTCCAGCTTTTCTCCTCATTTTTCTCACTCTAAAACTCAGAATTCTCTCCACCATTTTGCTCCATTTCAGTTCTAAACCTTGGAGAATTATTTGTTCGTCGATTATCCGTAGCTCTTCGCCTCTTGGTAAGCCATCTTCCCCAACTTGCCTTCTTTGTTTTTTCTCTTAATTCCTCCATTGATGCTCATCCAAAGCTTGGATTTTGTGATAGATTCTGCCCCCTAAGCTTGTGCATGTTCGTGGGTGTGAAGTTTTATCCGTCTTGGGCGGATTTTCCATCGTTTTGGTAAGTAATTCTTGCTCAATTTCCATTTTTATTTTCGAAATTTCCATTCTTTAATCCCCAACTTGGGCGGGCTATTTTGGTGCCCTTCCCTTGTCAAATTGTGCTCAAATTTGGAGCATGCCTTCTTGGCATCGTTGGGGTCATCGTGATTCATTTTATTTTTGGTTTTGGGTTGTGGGCCCCGTGGCCCGCTTTTGACCTGGATATTGACCCGGCTACAATTGTAGCAATATGAGTATCGTTAGACCCGTCTTAACATTTTATTCATGAATTTGATAGTTTGATTCTCGTTCGGAGCTTCTCGGAGTAGCTTGGCCTCGGATATCGTCGTTCCCGCAGCTTGTCGTCAGACGACAAGTAGGTTACGACTTAACTCCCTAAATTCGCATATATCGGGTAAAATTGTACTAGTTTACATCCTTAGGTTGGGTTATTAGGTTGGTAACACAGACCTTGACCACTTTTCTATGATTCGTCCTATTACTTTCCTCCATTGTGTGTAGTATTCATATAAGTTGATATATGTATTACCCTTGTGACCCCGTGAGGTCTTGTTGACTCTGGAACATAGAAGGTGGGATTATTGGGAATGTCCGCGAGTCCCAGACATAGAAATATCCTTCTAGGCTGGTTATGCTTGCTGAGTAGCTTCGGAGCCTGTGCAGGGACGTTAGGTTGATTGTGAGATGTCGGGCAGCTATTTGGGTTGATCATATCATTTCCATGCATATAAAGAGGTTTATCCACATTTTATTACGGTTTTTGGCTTCGGGCTTACAAAAACTGATTTTCTAAACCTTGCATGGCCCCAGGGGGCCGTTTTCGATGAAATTGGATTTGGAAATGATTTGACTTGATACATGGATCTTCTTGGGGTAAAAGAAGGTTAAAAATATGGTTTTATCATGACTTACTACTATTTCTAGACTCGACTGGGTCGGAGTGCTAGCTAAGTTTTCTTACTGATTTGAAATGATATCAGGCTCGGCCGGGTTGAGCATCTGAGATGTTTTTACTACTATTTTAGACTCGGTTGTGCCCGGGCACCCTTGGAAGGGTTTTTGAGACATCTTTTTCACGGTTTTAGTCCTAGACAGGGTCTAGACATGCATATTTGAGATTTAGCCACTGGCTTGAACCTGGACTCGATTTCGGAGGACACATTTTGATTCTGAGTTTTAGTATAGGGTCCGGGACCTCCATGGACCTTGTCGCTCCGGGCCTAAGGATTGGGCTGCGTGTGACGGTAAGAAGGGTATACGGTAGAGTAGAGGTATACGGGTTGTGTCCTTCCATGGAACCTACCTGCTGGGCCTGATCGGCACCGAAGGAGGTACATACAAAGGTTCTATTTCACCCTGAGGTTTTCATGCATCATAACATTCATTATTAGGGATTCCACCCTTGTTTGCTGTTTGTTGATTGTACGTTCTGGTAGTATCGGATGCTGGAGGGTTTGTTCTCACTTGATTGCATTCCTCGGTTGTATGGGCGGTCGGGGGACTGTAGGTAGACTCTCTTTATTTTATTACGAATCTGTTCTCTACTACGGTTATAAGTGTGGAACTGGACTTGCTTGGCTGTTACTGCTGGATTGAGTGTGATATGGTTTGTTTGGTTATCTATTATGTTCACCGAGCATGTCTACTATATCCTTCCCTCTCCTTATCTATACTTGAGGTTACCGGTATACCGCCCTTTGTTAGAACTTACCCATATATACTGTTTTTTTGTGAGGATTCCAGGTGTGTTGTTCTTACTTTCACCTGTGTTTGCAATGTATATATTCTACTTGCTAGCCTTGCTTGTTGCTTTCTGTTGCGTTCCCTCTGGGCTAGTTCCTGTGTACTTTACCATTGATTTATGTGGCTGTTTATTTCTATTCTGTCTGCTATTGCTCTTTTACTTTATATGTGCCCAATTGGCCTATGATACCTACTGGGTATCTTATGCTTTGCATTTGGTGCTCACCCTACCCTTTGCATCTTCTGGTGTAGATCCTAGCATGGGCCATTGCTGTTAGCGCGTTCGAGACTCGTGCGGAGTGCAGTTTTTTGATCATCCAGGCTGAGGGTCAGCTCTTGGCATTCAGAGCTTGACTTCAGTTATCCTTGGTGTATTTTGTACTCTTATAGTTTCGGAGACATTGTGTATATATGACTTTTGGATCTTTGTACTCCTGATGTAGTTTGGCTTTTATAAGCTTGATACCAGGTTTTGGGTTGGTTTAGATTTCACTTGTTTATATCTCTTTTGTATATATTTTCTTCTCATTATGCCCTTGCTTCCGCTTATGTATCGAATCTTTCGCTTAAACTGTTAGAAGGTAACCCATTACTAATCGTTACAGGCTGCAGATTGGTTTGCCTACCGGGGAGGGGGGGTTATAGGTGCCATCATGACCGAGAAATCGGGTCACGACAGCTTGGTATCAGAGCTCTAGGTTCACCAGTGTCATCGGTATAGGTGTCAATGTCTAGTAGAGTCCTGCGGATCAGGGCGGAGACGTCTGTACTCAATCTTCTGGAGGCTATAGTGACATCTTAGGAAAATGGACTATTCCTGTTCCACTTTCGTGCGTAGTATCCTTGAAAGTTTCTAGAAATCTCACTTATTCTGGCTCACTCTTTTGCAGATGGTTCGTATGAGATCTTCAGCTTCTGGCATAAGAGAGCCTCCTGCCCCTGCACCTCTGACTCTAGCTAAGGGCCGGAGTGGTCGTCAGGGTAGAGGTAGGGGTCGAGGGCGCCCCAGAGCAGCGGAACCTACTAGAGCTGGTAGAGTGGATATAGAGCCTTAGTATGACTATGAGCCAGAGTTAGCTCTAGAGCAGCAACATATGGGCTCGAGGATAGCCCAGGAACCACCAGCTCCAGTACCAGTTCCAACATCCATTTTTGTGCTAGCTTCAGCCCCAGCTCAGTATTCAGATATTCAGGGTTTGTTACTTCAGCTATTGGGTATGATTGGGGAGAATCCTTCTGAGACAGCCCAGACATCCACTCAGGGGGCAACCCTGGGTATTCAAAGTTCAGGAGCGCATCCTACTACTGCGGCTCCCCGTGCTGAGGTTGTTCCAGTCCCATCGGTTTCCCAGCCTCTTGCTCCTCGCCCTACTATGATAGAGACAGAGCAGAAGGCCTTGGGTAGGTTTCTGAGATTGGCACCACCAAGATTTGCTGGTACCTAGGGTCAGGACCCACATGACTTTATCACCACCTGTAAGTAGATGCTGCATCATTTGGTCTTATTGGAGACTCACAGGGTTGGATATACTACGTATCAGCTTGAGGGTCCAGCGAAGTTATGGTGGAGGGAACAGGCTGCTTGCAGGCCTTCTACATCACCTCCTTTGACCTGGTCTGAGTTCTATGAGGCCTTTATGGCCAAGTTCTTGCCATAGAGCAATCGAGTGTGTCGGAGGGAGGAGATCACTAGACTTTATCAGGATACTATGACCATCTTGGAGTATGAGACCCGTTTCCATCAGCTTTCTCCCTTTGGAGCCATGATTATGCCTACTTAGGAAAACAGAGTCCATAGATTTGTTTGGGGTTATGGAGAGAGTTTAGAGAGCCTGCAGAGATACTGGTTGCTAGCAGTCGGTCATTCTAGGCCATTGCAGACTATGCCCGCACAGTTGAGGATTTGCGTCGTCATGACATCGGCGCCAGAGATAAGAGGCCTCGATATCAGGGTGGTTACAATGGTTCTAGGCATAGTGGTAGAGTTTCAGGCCAGTGGGCCCAAGGTTATCAGCCGGAGCAGCATCAGGGTCAGTCTAGCCGACCGGTACAGGCATCACTTCAGGCTTTTGGTTCTTAGTTTGAGCAGGGTCAGGGCAGTCAGCAAGGTCACAATGGTCAGCCGTTGAGAGGTATAGGTTCTGGGGCATCAGGTCGTGGTGGCTATTCGGGTTCTGCTGGTTCATCCTGACCGAGTAGGTTATTAGGGGCTTGCTATACTTGTGGTGAGGTTGTTCACTTTGCTAGAGATTCCCCCCAGCAGGGTACAGTTCAGCCAGCCGAGCCACTGCGAGCAATTCAGCCTCTGGCTAGAGAGGGTGGTAGTCAGGATAGGGTGGTGCCCTATGTGGCAGAGTAGGTGGTAGGGATGGCGGTTGGGCAGGTGGAGGTCATCGTCAGTTCTATGTGGTCCCTGGGAGACCGGAGGCAGAGGTCTCAGATGCTGTGATCACAGGTATGATTTTTGTATGTCGTTAGCCAGCTTATGATTTGCTTGATCCTCGATCCACTTGTTCATATATATCTGCCTACTTTCTACCTTGTTTGGGGTTGGATAGTGAGCCATTGTCTGTTCATGTTTTTGTTTCAACCCCAGTAGGAGATTCTTTAGTAGTGGATCAGATTGTGAGATCCTGTGTGATATTTGTTGGTGATTTGGACACTTGGGCTGACTTGATGATACTTGATATGTTGGATTTTGATGTGATACTGGGCATGGACTGGTTATCCCCTCACCGTGCGGTTCTGGATTGCTATGCCAAGACCGTTACCATAGCTATGCCCGGTGTATCCCCGGTTGTGTGGTAGGGTTCTGTTAGCCATGCACCATCTGGGATCATTTCTTGTCTTTGAGCTAGCAAGATGATATCCCATGGGTGTTTAGCTTATCTAGCATATGTCCGAGATGCTAGTGCTGACCCTACGTTTCCTGAGTCTATTCCTATGGTTAGATACTTCCTAGATGTGTTTCCTACCAACCTGCCAGGCCTTCCACCTGAGAGGGATATTGATTTCGCCATTGAGTTAGAGCCAGGAACCAGGCCCGTTTCTATTCCTCCCTACCGTATGGCTCCTGCTGAGTTGAGAGAGCTTAAGAAGTAGCTCCAGGATTTGTTAGCTAAGGGGTTTATTAGACCGAGTGTATCTCCTTGGGGTGCTCCTGTTCTCTTCGTGAAGAAGAAGGACAAGTCGATACAGATGTGTATTGATTATCGACAGTTGAATAAGGTGACAGTGAAGAATAGGTATCTGATGCCTAGAATTGATGACTTATTTGATCAGCTTCAGGGTTCCGCCATATTTTCTAAGATTGATTTGAGGTCAGTTGAGGATTAGGGCGGAGGACATCCCTAAGACAGCATTCAGGGCATGTTACGACCACTATGAGTTCCTGGTGATGTCTTTTGGGTTGACTAATGCCCTGGCAACCTTCATGGACTTGATGCACAGGGTGCTTAGCCCATACTTGAATATATTCATGATAGTCTTCATCGATGACATTCTGGTATACTCCCGGAGTAGAGACGAGCATGAGCAACACTTGAGGATTGTACTTCAGACTTTGAGAGATCATAGGCTTTATGCCAAGTTCTCAAAGTGTGAGTTTTGTTTAGAGTCAGTTGCATTCCTAGGGCACGTGGTGTCTAAGGATGGGATTAGAGTTGATCTGGGTAAGATTTCTGCACTTCGTGATTGGCCTAGACCTACTACTCCTACCGAGGTTCGCAGCTTTGCTAGGTTAGCCGGGTATTACAAATGGTTTGTTGAGGGATTTTCTTCCATAGCAGCACCCTTGACTATGCTAACTAGGAAGGATGTTCCATTTTAGTGGTCCGATCAGTGCGAGGATAGCTTCCAGAGGCTTAAGGCCTTATTGACTTTAGCTCCAGTTTTGACTTTGCCGGTTGAGGGTCAGAGTTTCTCTGTGTATTGTGATGCTTCAGGGGTCGGTCTTGGTTGTGTGTTGATCCAGCTGGGTCGAGTGATAGAATATGCATCGAGGCAGATAAAGGTTCACGAGCGCAACTACCCCACTCATGACTTAGAGTTGACGGCGGTAGTCTTTGCGCTCAAGATCTGGAGACACTATCTATATGGAGTTCCTTGTGAGATATTCACCAACCATCATAGTCTTCAGTACATTACGAGTCAGCGCGAGCTGATTTCAAGGCAAAGGAGATGGATTAAGTTGCTGAAGGACTACGATTTCACTATTTTATACCATTGGGGCAAGGCAAATATAGTAGCGGATGCCTTGAGTCAAAAAGCAGTGAGTATGGGCCGCATAGCTTCACTTTTAGTTTCTGAGCGACCGTTGGCCTTGGATATCCAGTCCTTGGCTAACCGTTTGGTTAGGCTTAACTTATCGGATCCCAGCAGAGTTCTTGCCAGTGTTAAGGTTCGCTCTACTCTAGTTGATCAGATTCAGAGCCAACAGATTGAGGATCAGAGTTTGTGTGACCTTCGTGATCAGGTGGTTTGGGGTGAAGCCAGCTGGGCTACCTTGGGTTATGATGGTATTCTGAGGTTTGAGGGTCGACTTTGTGTTCCAAGAGTTGGTGATTTGATACAGTTGATACTTCGTGAGGAACATTGTTCCAAATACTCCATTCATCCTGGTGCAGCAAAAATGTATAGAGATCTGAGGCAGCTTTACTGGTGGGGTGGTATAAAGCGAGACATGGCAGAGTTCGTATCTCGATGCTTGAACTGTCAACAGGTGAAGTTCGAGCATATGAGACCGGGTGGTTTGATGCAGCGACTTCCCATTCCTGAGTGGAAGTGGGAAGGTATTACTATGGACTTTTTTTTGGTTTGCCTCGTACTATTTAGGGGTTTGACTCCATTTGGATGATCGTTGATTGTCTGACTAAGTCTGCACATTTCTTGCCGGTTCAGACTTCCTACGGGGCAGAGAGGTTAGCTCAGATCTACATTCATGAGATTGTACGATTTCATGAGGTTCTAACTTCTATCATTTCAGATCGCGACACTCAGTTCACATCCTAGTTTTGGAGAGCTATATAGTGGGATTTGGATATGGAGGTACATCTTAGTACTGCTTTCCACCCTCAGACAGATGGCCAGTCCAAGAGGACTATTCAGGTCTTGGAGGACATGCTTTGGGCTTTTGTTCTTGACTTTGGAGGTTCATGGGATCAGTTTGTGCCATTGGCTGAGTTTGCATATAATAATAGCTTTCATTCGGGCATTGGCATGGCACCTTTTGAGGCTTTTTATGGTAGGCACTGCAGATTGCCCATTGGTTGGTTTGATGGGTTAGAGTCCAGACCACAGGGTACAGATTTACTTAGAGATTTCTTGGATGGAGTCCGTTTGATACAGGACAGACTTAGAGCAGCCTAGAGTAGGCAGAAGAGCTACCCTGAGTAGACTTCGTGCCTTGGAGTTCAGTGTTGGTGATCTAGTTTTCCTCCGAGTATTGCCCGTGAAGGGCGTGATGAGATTTGGTCAGCGGAGAAGGCTTAGCCCCATCTTTATTGGGCTGTTTGAGATTCTATGATACCTACTGGGTACCTTATGCTTTGAGATTCTATGATACCTACTGGCCTATGATACCTACTGGGTACCTTATGCTTTGCATTTGGTGCTCACCCTACCCTTTGCATCTTCTGGTGTAGATCCTAGTGTAGGCCATTGTTGTTAGCGCGTCAGAGACTCGTGCGGGGTGCAGTTTTTTGATCATCCAAGCTGAGGGTCAGCTCTTGGCATTCAGAGCTTGACTTCAGTTATCCTTGGTGTATTTTGTACTCTTATAGTTTCGGAGACATTGTATATATGACTTTTGGATCTTTGTACTCCTGATGTAGTTTGGCTCTTATAAGCTTGATACCAGGTTTTGGGTTGGTTTAGATTCCGCTTGTTTATATCTCTTTTGTATATATTTTCTTCTCATTATGCCCTTGCTTCCGCTTATGTATCGAATCTTTCGCTTAAACTGTTAGAAGGTAACCCATTACTAATCGTTACAGGCTGCAGATTGGTTTGCCTACTGGGGAGGAGGGGTTATAGGTGCCATCATGACCGAGAAATCGGGTTATGACAGCTTGGTATCAGAGCCCTAGGTTCACTAGTGTCATCGGTATAGGTGCCAATGTCTAGTAGAGTCTTGCGGATCGGGGCGGAGACGTCCGTACTCAATCTTCTGGAGGCTATAGTGACATCTTAGGAAAATGGACTATTCCTGTTCCTCTTTCGTGCGTAGTATCCTTGAAAGTTTCTAGAAATCTCACTTTTTCTGGTTCACACTTTTGCAGATGGTTCGTACGAGATCTTCAGCTTCTGGAGGAAGAGAGCCTTCTCCCCCTGCACCTGTGACTCTAGCTAGGGGTCGGTGTGGTCGTCGGGGTAGAGGTAGGGGTAGAGGGCGCCCCAGAGCAGCGGAACCTACTAGAGCTGGTAGAGTGGATATAGAGCCTTAGTATGACTATGAGCCAGAGTTAGCTCCAGAGCAGCAACACATGGACTCGGGGATAGCCCAGGCACCACCAGCTCCAGTACCAGTTCCAACATCCATTTTTGTGCTAGCTTCAGCCCCAGCTCAGTATTCAGATATTCGGGGTTTGTTACTTCAGCTATTGGGTATGATTGGGGAGCATCCTTCTGAGACAGCCCAGACATCCACTCAGGGGGAAGCCCTGGGTGTTCAAAGTTCAGGAGTGCATCCTGCTACTGCGGCTCCCCGTGCTGAGGTTGTTCCAGTCCCATCGGTTGCCCAGCCTCTTGCTCCTCACCCTACTATGATAGAGATAGAGCAGAAGGCCTTGGGTAGGTTTCTGAGATTAGCACCACCAAGATTTGCTGGTACCCAGGGTCAGGACCCACATGACTTTATAACCACCTGTAAGTAGATGCTGCATCATTTGGGCATATTGGAGACTCACAGGGTTGGATATACTACGTATCAGCTTGAGGGTCCATAGAAGTTATGGTGGAGGGAATAGGCTGCTTGCAGGCCTTCTACATCACCTCCTTTGACCTGGTCTGAGTTCTATGAGGCCTTTATGGCCAAGTTCTGGCCAAAGAGCAATCGAGAGTGTCGAAGGGAGGAGTTCACTAGACTTTATCAGGACATGATGACCATCTTGGAGTATGAGACCCGCTTCCATCAGCTTTCTCCCTTTGGAGCCATGATTATGCCTACTGAGGTAGACAGAGTCCATAGATTTGTTTGGGGTTATGGAGTGAGTTTAGAGAGCCTGCAGAGATACTGGTTGCTAGCAGTTGGTCATTCTAGGCAATTGCAGACTATGCCCGCAAAGTTGAGGATTTGCGTCGTCATGACACCGGCGCCAGAGATAAGAGGCCTCGATATCAGGGTGGTTACAATGGTTCTAGGCATAGTGGTAAAGGTTCAGGCCAGTGGGCCCAAGGTTATCAGTCGGAGCAGCATCAAGGTCAGTCTAGCCGACCGGTACATGCATCACTTCAGGCTTCTGGTTCTTAGTTTGAGCAGGGTCAGGGCAGTCAACAAGGTCACAGTGGTCATCCGTTGAGAGGTATAGGTTCTGGGGCATCAGGTCGTGGTGGCTATTTAGGTTCTGCTAGTTCATCCCGACCGAGTAGGTTATTAGGGGCTTGCTATACTTGTGGTGAGGTTGGTCACTTTGCTAGAGATTTCCCCCAGCAGGGTACAGTTCAGCCAGTCGAGCCGCTGCGAGCAATTCAGCCTCCGGCTAGAGAGGGTGGTAGTCAGGCTAGGGGTGGTGCCCTATGTGGCAGAGTAGGTGGTAGGGATGGCGGTTGGGCAGGTGGAGGTCGTCGTTAGTTCTATGTGGTCCCTGGGAGACCTAAGGCAGAGGTCTCAGATGCTATGATCACAGGTATGATTTTTGTATGCCGTCAGCCAGCTTATGATTTGTTTGATCCTGGATCCACTTGTTCATATATATCTGCCTACTTTCTGCCTTGTTTGGGGTTGGATAGTGAGCCATTGTCTGTTCATGTTTTTGTTTCAACCCCAGTAGGAGATTCTTTAGTAGTGGATCAGATTGTGAGATCCTGTGTGATATTTGTTTGTGATTTGGACACTTGGGCTGACTTGATGATACTTGATATGTTGGATTTTGATGTGATACTGGGCATGGACTGGTTATCCCCTCACCGTGCAGTTCTGGATTGCTATGCCAAGACCGTTACCATAGCATGCCCGGTGTATCCCCGGTGGTGTGGCAGGGTTCTGTTAGCCATGCACCGTCTGGGATCATTTCTTGTCTTTGAGCTAGCAAGATGATATCCCATGGGTGTTTAGCTTATCTAGCATATGTCCGAGATGCTAGTGCTGACCCTACGTTTCCTGAGTCTATTCCTATGGTTAGATACTTCCTAGATGTGTTTCCTACCGACCTGTCAGGCCTTCCACCTGAGAGGGATATTGATTTTGCCATTGAGTTAGAGCCAGAAACCAGGCCCATTTCTATTCCTCCCTACCGTATGGCTCCTGCTGAGTTGAGAGAGCTTAAGAAGTAGCTCCAGGATTTGTTAGCTAAGGGGTTTATTAGACCGAGTGTATCTCCTTGGGGTTCTCCTGTTCTCTTCGTGAAGAAGAAGGACGAGTCGATACATATGTGTATTGATTATCGACAGTTGAATAAGGCGACAATGAGGAATAGGTATCTGATGCCTAGGATTGATGACTTATTTGATCAGCTTCAGGGTTCCGCCATATTTTCTAAGATTGATTTGAGGTCAGTTGAGGATTAGGGCGGAGGACATCCCTAAGACAGCATTCAGGGCACGTTACGACCACTATGAGTTCCTGGTGATGTCTTTTGGGTTGACTAATGCCCTCGCAACCTTCATGGACTTGATGCACAGGGTGCTTAGCCCATACTTGAATATATTCATGATAGTCTTCATTGATGACATTCTGGTATACTCCCGGAGTAGAGACGAGCATGAGCAGCACTTGAGGATTGTACTTCAGACTTTGAGAGATCATAGGTTTTATGCCAAGTTCTCGAAGTGTGAGTTTTGTTTAGAGTCAGTTGCATTCCTAGGGCACGTGGTGTCTAAGGATGGGATTAGAGTTGATCTGGGTAAGATTTCTGCACTTCGTGATTGGCCTAGACCTACTACTCCTACCGAGGTTCGCAGCTTTGCTAGGTTAGCCGGGTATTACAAATGGTTTGTTGAGGGATTTTCTTTCATAGCAGCACCCTTGACTATGCTAACTAGGAAGGATGTTCCATTTTAGTGGTCCGATCAGTGCGCTGTGTATTGTGATGCTTCAGGGGTCGGTCTTGGTTGTGTGTTGATCCAGCAGGGTCGAGTGATAGAATATGCATCGAGGCAGATAAAGGTTCACGAGCGCAACTACCCCACTCATGACTTAGAGTTGACGACGGTAGTCTTTGCGCTCAAGATCTGGAGGCACTATCTATATGGAGTTCCTTGTGAGATATTCACCAACCATCGTAGTCTTCAGTACATTACGAGTCAACGCGAGCTGTTTTCGAGGCAGAGGAGATGGATTAAGTTGCTGAAGGACTACGATTTCACTATTTTATACCATTGGGGCCTGGTAAACATAGTAGCGGATGCCTTGAGTCGAAAGGCAGTGAGTATGGGCAGTATAGCTTCACTTTTAGTTTCTGAGCGACTGTTGGCCTTGGATATCCAGTCCTTGGCTAACCGTTTGGTTAGGCTTAACTTATCGGATCCCAGCAGAGTTCTTGCCAGTGTTAAGGTTCGCTCTACTCTAGTTGATCAGATTCAGAGCCAATAGTTTGAGGATCAGAGTTTGTGTGACCTTCGTGATCAGGTGGTTTGGGGTGAGGCCAGCTGGGCTACCTTGGGTTCTGATGGTATTCTGAGGTTTGAGGGTCGACTTTGTGTTCCAAGAGTTGGTGATTTGATACAGTTGATACTTCGTGAGGAACATTGTTCCAAATACTCCATTCATCCTGGTGCAGCAAAGATGTATAGAGATCTGAGGCAGCTTTACTGGTGGGGTGGTATAAAGTGAGACATGGCAGAGTTCATATCTCGATGCTTTAACTGTCAACAGGTGAAGTTCGAGCATATGAGACCGGGTGGTTTGATGCAGCGACTTCCCATTCCTGAGTGGAAGTGGGAAGGTATTACTATGGACTTTGTTGTTGGTTTGCCTCGTACTACTCAGGGGTTTAACTCCATTTGGATGATCGTTGATAGGCTGACTAAGTCAGCATATTTCTTGCCGGTTCAGACTTCCTACGGGGCAGAGAGGTTAGCTCAGATCTACATTCATGAGATTGTACAATTTCATGGGGTTCTAACTTCTATCATTTCAGATCGCGGCACTCAGTTCACATCCTAGTTTTGGAGAGCTATACAGTGGGATTTGGATATGGAGGTACATCTTAGTACTTCTTTCCACCCTCAGACAGATGGCCAGTCCAAGAGGACTATTCAGGTCCTGGAGGACATGCTTCGGGCTTTTGTTCTTGACTTTGGAGGTTCATGGGATCAGTTTGTGCCATTGGCTGAGTTTGCATATAATAATAGCTTTCATTCGGGCATTGGCATGGCACATTTTGAGGCTTTGTATTGTAGGCACTGCAGATCGCCCATTGGTTGGTTTGATGGGTTAGAGTCCAGACCACAGGGTACAAATTTACTTAGAGATTTCTTGGATGGAGTCCGTTTGATACAGGAAAGACTTAGAGCAGCCCAGAGTAGGCAGAAGAGCTACGCTGAGTAGACTTCGTGCCTTGGAGTTCAGTGTTGGTGATCTAGTTTTCCTTCGAGTATTGCCCGTGAAGGGCGTGATGATATTTGGTCAGCGGAGCAAGCTTAGCCCCATGTTTATTGGGCTGTTTGAGATTCTACAGAGGGCTAGTAGTGTTGCCTACATGTTAGCCTTGCCTCCGATGTTTTTAGTTGTTCACCTAATTTTCCATGTTTTGATATTGCACCGGTATGTGCCTGATGAGTCTCATGTGTTGCATTGGGATTTGGTTCAGTTGGATGAGAGTTTATCATTTGTTGAGGAGCCGATAACTATTCTGGCTAGAGATATAATGAGGTTTATATCTAGGGAGATTTTGATTATAAAAGTGCAGTGGAGGCATCGTACCATCGAGTAGGCTACCTGGGAGACCGATAGTGAGTTGCGTGCTCAGTATTCGCAGTTGTTCAAGCCTTCAGGTACTCCCTTCTTCTTGACTTTCGAGGACGAAAGTCTTTTTAGTAGTGGATGTTGTGATGGCCCTTTCGGTCATCTTCGCGTTTTTGCATGTATTGCACTGTTAGAGCCTTCCTGTAGCGTCCCCAAGTTATTTATGGCTTGCTGGGACCGGTAGTTCGGTGCCCTGGTCGTTCATTTGGTCGTTTTAGCCGTTTGCCTGTTTTAGAGCTTTAAACTTAGAATATCATTGACTTTAGTCAACATTCTTAGCTAACTTGCTCAAAATTGAATTATTACAGTTCCGTTAGCTCCGGAGCGATGAGTTTGGTCTAGTTAGACCTTTAGTTGAGGCCTGAGAATTTCTGGTGTGGGTTTTGAGTGGTTTTCTCAGTTTTCAGGCCATTTGGAGTTGAAAGTGTAATTTCGGGTGAGTTTCAATGATCGGAGTGTCGGATTCGAAATCCAATAATTCCATCAGCTCTGTAATGTTGAGTTTGGGCTAGGAAGATGGTTGGTTTGGGTTCCAGGAGAGTCGGACTCATTTCGAGCCTTTGAGTTCTTTTTCGTTAGTGTTGACTTGGGTCAACATTTCTCTAAAATGATCTCGTATGAAAGTTTTGTTGATTCCGTTGAGTCCGGAACGTTGTTTCCACTCTATTAGCACTATTGATTTTTGAATATCGGTTTCCGATTGTGCCCAGAATACCCCGTTGAGTTTTTTAAAAAGTGCAAAACATCAGTTGCGGACAGCAGCTATTTATTGTTGTTATTCGTTTTTTCCAGCTCTTCTCCTCACTTTTCTCACTTTAAAACTCAAAATTCTCTCCACCATTTTGCTCCATTTCAGTTTTAAACCTTGGGGAATTATTTGTTCGTCGATTATCCGTAGTTCTTCGCCTCTTGGTAAGTCATCTTCCCCAACTTGCCTTCTTCGATTTATCTCTTACTTCCTCCATGGAGGCTCATCCAAAGCTTGGATTTTGTGATAGATTCTGCCCCCTAAGCTTGTGCATGTTTGTGGGTGTGAAGTTTTATCCATCTAGGGCTGATTCCCGTCGTTTTGGTAAGTAATTCTTGCCCAATTTCCATTTTTATTTTTGAAATTTCCATTCTTTAATCCCCAACTTGGGCGGGCTGTTTTGGTGCCTTTCCCTTGTCCAATTATTCTCAAATTTGGAGCATGCTTTCTTGGAATCATTGGGGTCATCATGGTTTAATTCATTTTTGGTTTTGGGTTGTGGGCCCCGTGGCCCGCTTTTGACCCGGATATTGACCCGACTACAATTGTCGTAATATGTGTATCGTTAGACTCGTCTTAATATTTTATTCATGAATATGATAGTTTGATTCTCATTCGGAGCTTCTCGGGGCAGCTCGGCCTCAGATATCATCGTTCCCGCAACTTGTCGTCGGACGACAGGTAGGTTACGGCTTAACTCCCTAGACTTTGCACATATTTGGTAAAATTTTACTAGTTGGCATCCTTGGGTTTGGTTATTAGGTTGGTAGCACAGACCTTGACCGCTTTTCCATGATTCGTCCTATTACTTTCCTCCGTTGTGTGTAGTATTCCTATTAGTTGATATATTTATTACCATTGTGACTCCGTGAGGTCTTGTTGACTCTGGAACATAGAAGGTGGGATTATTGGGAATGTTCGCGAGTTTCAGACATAAAAATATCCTTCTAGGCTAGTTATGCTTGCGAGTAGCTTCGGAGCCTGTGCAGGGCCGTTAGGTTGATTGTGAGCTGTCGGGCAGCTATATGGGCTGATCATATCATTTCCATGCATAAAAAGAGGTTTTTCCACATTTTATTATGGTTTTTGGCTTCGGGCCTACGGAAATTGATTTTCTAAACCTTGCATGGCCCCAGGGGACCGTTTTCAATGAAATTGGATTTGGAAATGATTTGACTTGATACGTGGATCTTCTTGGGGAAAAAGAAGGTTAAAAATATGGTTTTATCACGATTTACTACTATTGCTAGACTCGACCGAGTCAGAGTGCTAGCTGAGTTTTCTTACTGATTTGAAATGATATCAGGCTCGGCCGGGTCGAGCATCTGAGATGTTTTTACTATTGTTTTAGACCCGGGTGTCCCCAAGCACCCTTAGAAGAGTTTTTGAGACATCATTTTCATGGTTTTAGTCCTAGACTGGGTCTAGGAATGCATATTTGAGACTTAGCCACTGGCTTGAACCCTGACTCACTTCCGGAGGACACATTTTGATTCTGAGTTTTAGTATGAGGTCTGGGACCTCCATGGACCTCGTCACTTTGGGCCTAAGGCTTGAGCTGCGTATGCCGGGGGGAAGGGTATACGGTGGAGTAGAGTTATATGGGATGTGTCCTTCCATGGAACCTGCCTGCTGGGCCCGATCGGCACCGAAGGAGGTACATACAGAGGTTCTATTTCACCTTGATGTTTTCATGCATCATATCATTCATTGTTTGGGATTATACCCTTGTTTGATGTTTTTTGATTGTACGCTCCAGTAGTATGGGATGCCGGAGGGTTTTTTCTCACTTGATTGTGTTTCTCGATTGTATGGGCGGCCGGGGGACTGTAGGTAGACTCTCTTTACTTTATTACGGATTTGTTCTCTACTACGGTTATAAGTGTGGAACTGGACTTGCTAGGCTGTTACTGCTGGATTGAGTGTGATATGGTTTGTCTGGTTATCTATTCTATTTACCGAGCATGTCTACTTTATCCTTCTCTCTCCTTTTCTATACTTGAGGTTATCGGTATACTGCCCTTTGTTAGAACTTACCTATATATACTATTGTTTTTGTGAGGATCCCAGGTGCGCCGTTCTTACTTTCACTTGTGTTTGCCATGTATATATTCTACTTGCTAGCCTTGCTTGTTGCTTTCTGTTGTCTTCCCTCTGGGCTAGTTCTTGTGTACTTTATCGTTGATTTATGTGGCTGTTTATTTATATTCTGTCTCCTATTGCTCTTTTACTTTATATGTGCCAAGTCGGCCTATGATACCTACTGGGTACCTTATGCTTTGCATTTGGTGCTCACCCTACCTTCTGCATATTCTGGTGCAGATCCTAGCATGGGGCATGTCACGATCCGATTTCTCAGGTCATGATGGCACCTACAACCCCCAGTAGGCGAACCAATTCCCGTAGCCCAGAACGGTTAGTAATGGGCTACTACCTAACCAAAACGCACCAGCACGTAGAAATAAGCGGAAATAAAACTCGAATATAAATACATAAAGGAAACTACACCAACCCCAAGACTTGGTATCAGTAGTACAGAAGCTTCTAATAGAATACAAGTGCTAGTAGTAACAAAATACAACATAAATTACCTCCGAAAGTAGAAGTAGCAACAGTACAACAGATGAGATGTAGACAAGCCCCGATCGTCAGGCGCTCACCCTAGTCTCAAAGATCCAAAAGCTGCACGAGTCTCCAACGTGATCAACGGCGAAAGCTCAGCTAATATCTGCACAAAAAGTGCAGAAGTGTAGTATGAGCACCAAAACCACGGGTACTCAGTAGGTATCATAGGCCGACTGAGCGCATATAAGATATAAAAGCAGTAAGTAACAGATTGCAAGAAAGCAGTCACTGAGGCAATAAAGCAAGGCACAAGGAGCTAGCACAGATCATCCATAACCAAGAGCTTCAAGTAACACATGCTAGCACAGAGATACAATTACACAGAATCACAGGTGAAGGAAAGGAGAACGCACCTGGAGTCCTTGCACAACAATATAAGTAAGTAGAGAGAGAGTTGAGAAAATAGCGGTATACCGGTAACCTCAAGTGGAAGGAAAAGACGGAGAGCAGCCTAACATACTCAAAATGGAATCAACCAGTATAAGGATATCATAATACCAATCCAATCATATGATAGCATAACCAGGGCATCACCTCACAAGTACAACCCTAGGATGAAATAACTAGGCCACAATAACCGAGAGATACCACTCAATTTCCCACAAGGATAGAGCCAGTCACACTCTGCTCAGAAGGCCACACAAAAGTGCCTCAATAAGATAGGACTCCCTACCTCTCTCAATAATCAAAAATCCCACAACCAAAGCCTCAACAGGCTAGCCATCACTAATCTTTCAAGAACCAGTGCCAAGACAAGATCTAAATAAAGACAGGAGTAAATATAGTCTACCTACAGTCCCAACGGCCGCCCATACAACCGAGGAACACAATCAAGTGAAAGCAAACCCTCCGGCATCCCATACTACCGGAGCGTACACTGAACACACAGCAAACAAGGATGGAATCCAATGCATGATATGATATGATATGATGTGTGAAATAGAACCTCTGTATGTACCTCCTCCGGTGCCAATCGGGCCCAGCAGGCAGGTTCCATGGAAGGACTCAGCCTGTATACCTCTACTCCACCATATACCCTTCCCTCTGGCGCACGCAGCCCGAAGCCCCAGGCCCAGAGCGGCAAGGTCCATGGAGGTCCCCGACCCCATACTAAAACTCAGTATCAATACATGTCATCCGGAAGCAAGTCCGGGATCAAGATAGAGACCCAGTCTTAAATATGCATGCCCAGACCCTGTCCAGGACTAAAGTAGTATAAAATGCCTCAAAAACCCCTCGAAGGGTGCCCGGGCGTAACTGGGTCTAAAACTGTAGTAAATCAAGTCTAGTGCTCCGCCCTGCAGAGACTAGTATCAGTAATAAAATCAAGTCTGGTGCTCTGCCCCGCAGAGACTAGTATCAGTAATAAAATCAAGTCTGGTGCTCTGCCCCGCAGAGACTAGTATCAGTAATAAAATCAAGTCTGATGCTCTGCCCCGCAGAGACTAGTACCAGTAATAAAATCAGTGCGAAAACATCCAAAAATCCCCTTTTTTATCAACAACAGTACAAAAAATGGGCCCCCAGGGCCATGCAAATTTAGGAAAACTGTCAGTAGTGGCTCACAGCCAAAACTGTAGTAAAACCTGCAGGGGAAAACCTTTTTCATGGATGATATGGTCGCACACAAATATAAAAGTAGCCCAACGGCTCACAACAATTCCTATTAGCCCTGCACAGGCCCAATAGCTACTCAGCAGACATAACCAGCCTAAAAGGGTAATCTCTATGTCCGGGACTCGCAGACATTCCCAAATAGCCCACCATCTATGTTCCAGAGTCAATACAAGGCCACACAGGACCACAAAGGTAATATACATTACTACGCGAATACTACAAACAACGTATAAAATAGACGGACGAAAGGCGGACAAAGTCTGGGGTACCAACCTATAACAACCCATCCAAGGATGCTAATTAATGTAGTTATAGCCTATATACGCAGAATCTAGATAGGGGAAAACCATAACCTACCTGTCATCCGATGGCTAGCTGCGGGAATGACATCGTCCAGACTCAAACTGCTCCGGGAAGCTCTGAATCACACAAAACAAATACTTTCAACTGAATCCCCAAATACGTCTCTATGAAGGCTGACCAACCAAGGTAATGGAACAATTACTAGAATCGACGAGGCTGCAAGAACGAGCCATAGCCATTTGATAAGGTGTTAATGTCACACTCGCGACCAGCCAACTCCAAAACATAAAATGAGGCCAATAACAATAATAAATGGCAGCTAAATCCAACAATAATATGTTAACCACATCTCAAAGGAGCGACGAGCTCCCGAGGCACTATTTCAAGGCGTACTTCACGTTGTCCAATCCAATCACTATCGTATGCGATCCCAAAAAGAATCGCAAAATTTCCCAATCCCTCCAGCACCTTACCACAACCATAACACCACATTAATAACCAAACATAACAAGATAAAGGGGCTGTCCAAAGCCACAAATCCAAAATGCCACTTCGGGGCTTAGAAATCCATAAAACAATACTAGAACATATAATAACGAAGGAGGGTCGTAGGGGAGAGATTTCCTTGACAAAAATATTCAATATCCCAATATTAACAACCTGCCTCCTTTCAGGAACAACAAACATATCCAAATCCAACAAGAAACTACTACAAGTTATCGAAAAATATAACTTTTCGTGACTAGAAGCTTAGAATCTTGATTCAACAAATAGATAAGTGTACGGGATCCATACCTCGCCAATATAACTCCGTAGATACTGCCAAATTCTCAGAAAACACCTGCTGGCTCGCTGCATCAGCACCCACGAAGATACGCCATGAAATCGATGGGGAAAACTATACCAAAATGACGAGCTCGCGACGTAGAGCAATTTCCGTTAAACTTCCGAATTGAAAGGATCAAAGTCCATGGATTATTTAGGGACTTTACCTCTGATTTTATGAAGATTTTGGGTGATTTTTATGAATTAAAACGAAGATGGAACACCTTTTATAAAGCAAAACCGACTTAGGATGCGGGCCCCACCTTGACATGTCTGCTTGCGCGGTCTTACGAAAATGTGAATATCTCTCTATTATTAGGTTGTATGGATGAAAGGTTTAGTGAGTTGGAAACTAGACTCGTAGACCTTCGATTTGGTATATTGGGGGACCACTAAATCTTTATAGATAGGGAGAAACACCCCAAGACATTTAACCCAAATTTGAAGAGAATTCCTTAAAGGAATTTACAATAACTTTTTCCGACTTTTGTTTCGCAACTTGCTTGACTTCAAAACTTATCATACGACTATTTTTCCATTACAATACCTCATAACACATCCTTATTAGTATATTAGACACTATTAGTCTTACCCCAAAGGCACGGGTTACTTTAAACCTTCCAAACGGGCGAGGTGTTACACGAGGCATTTCTTTAACTCGAACTTTTGAGTAAGGAATTCCTTTAACCTAGAACCTTGGTTTAATTCTTTGATATTAACAAGAATGTTGTCGGAAGTCAACGATTTCCAAAGTTGAAGCTCTAAAATGAGGAACGGCCATAAAGACGAAACAAATGGCTCGGGCACCAAACTACCAGTCCCGACAAGCCATAAATGACTTGGGCCGCTACAAGTAAGCTCTAATGGTACAAGAAAGGCGAAAATGTGTAAATGACCGGAAGGGTCATTACAGGGCATTGCCGTTAGCGCATCGGAGACTTGTGCGAGGTGTTATTTTTGGATCATCTAGGCTGAGGGTGAGCTCTTGGCGTTCAGAGCTTGACTTCAGTTATCCTTGGTGTATTTTGTACTCTTATAGTTTCGGAGACATTGTGTATATATGACTTTTGGACCTTTGTACTCCTGATGTAGCTTGGCTCTTATACGCTTGATACCAGGTTTTGGGTTGGTTTAGATTCCGCTTGTTTATATCTCTCTTGTATCGATTTTCTTCTCTTTATGCCCTTGCTTCCGCTTATGTATTGAATATTTTGCTTAAACTATTAGAAGGTAGCCCATTACGAACCGTTCCGGGCTACGGGGATTGGTTCACCTACTGGAGGGGTTGTAGGTGCCATCATGACCAAGAAATTGGGTCATGACGGTATCGAGTTCCAATTGTGCCCGGAATACCTCGTTGAAGTTTCTTTTCTGCTGGTTTTCAGTTGCTGGTATGGCCAAAAAAATTTCATCGCAATCTCGAAGGGTTCATCGCGATAGCGATGAGGAACCTCTTTGTTCATCATGATCACAAAGGGTTTTCTTGCGATAGCGATGAAGGCCCTGCCCGTAATTTCTTCATTTGATTTTATAATTGGTGGGCTATTTTGAAGCCCCAATTGTTGTCCGTTTCTGTTCAAATTTTGATCATGTACTCCTGGGATGGTAAGGAACACAAGGGTGTTTTTTATTTCCAGTTTTGGGTTGCGAGGCCCACAGGCCCATTTATGACCCAAATTTTGACTCAGTTATGTTTATAGCATTATGGGTATCGTTAGTCTCATTTTGATGCCTAGATTATTGTGTTGATAGTGGTTTCATGAATTGGAACTTCTTGGAGCAGTTTGAGCTTGGACGACATCGTCCCCGCTGCTAGTCGTCGTATGACAGGTAGGTTATGGCTTTCCCTACCTAGACTCTGCGTATATATGCTAAAACTGCATTAATTAGTATCCTTGGGTGGGTTGTTATAGGTTTGTACCCCAGACCTTGTTCATCTCTTCGGTCCATTTATTTCATACGTTGCTTGTAGTATTCGTGTAGTATTGTATATTACCCTTGTGGTCCTGTGTGGCCTTGTTTTGACCTAGGAACATAGATGGTGGGTTATTTGGGAATGTCCGTGAGTCTCGGATATAAAGTGTCACGACCAAATTTCTCGATCATGATGGCACCTACAATCCCCCAGTGTGCGAACCAACCCCCGTAGCCCAGAATAGTTAGTAATGGGCTACTATTTGACAAGCAAATGGAAGGAGCATAATATAAGCGAAAACAAGAGAGGTAAGGTAAAGAAATAAGCATCAGTAATGCGTAAGCAACAACCAAACCAAACCCAAAACCTGGTATCATAGTATAAGAGTCGAAACTTCATCAACAGAGTACAAAGAGGGTCCAAATCAATATATACATATCTGTCTCCGAATAGCAAAAAGTGTACATGATACAAAGGATGATCTAAAGCTAAGCACCAATCGCCAAGAGCTCACCCTCAGTCTCGGATAGTCCAAAAATACCTCGCACAAGGCAACGCAGTCAGTAGTGAGAACTCACACTCAGATCTGCACCCAAAGATGAAGAAGTGTAGTATGAGTACTAAATGCAAAGCAACGGGTACCCATTAGGTATCATAGACCGACTTGGCGCATATAAGATATAAAAGCAGTAATGTAGAGGGCATAAAAGGATGATGTAGTCACAGAGACAATGAACAATCACATGAAAGCTAGCACAGAAGGAACACAAGGAGAAAACAATCATGCTAGGCCAGCTAATAAAACTATACATCACAGAACATAGGTGAAGGAAGAAGGAACACACCTGGGGTCCACGCAATAACAATATATAAAGAGAGTTAAGGAGAAGGCGGTATACCGTTAACCTCAAGTTAAAAGGGAAGGAGGAATGGAAAATAATGATAACACACTTGAAAACAAGACTAAAACCAAGTCATGCTAGTAACACTATAATCGGGATCAATATCGTAATAGAATAATAATAAATAAAAGTCTACCTATAGTCTGATGGGCGCCCATACACCCGAGGAACACATACAAGTGAAAACAAACCCTCCTGGCATTCTATACTACCGGAGTGTACACTGAGTAAACAACAAACAAGGGTAGATTCGAACACAATATGGATGATATGAGATGATATGCTGAAACCAAGTGATAGTAGTGTCGTATGTTACCCCCTTCGGTATCTAAAAGGCCCAATAGAGGCAAGATCCATGGAAGGGATTCCCCCAAGTACCTCAACTCTACCATACACCCTTCCTCCAGCACTCGCAGCACTTAGCCCCTGGTCCGGATCGGAAAGGTCCATGGAGGTCTACTCGTGACCACATACTAAATCTCATAATCTCAAGATAACCGTCCGGAGTGTAGACAGATCCAAATAAGTCACCAGACCTCGAAAATGCACGCCCAGGTTCTACTCGGGTATAAATCAGTAAATCGAGTCTTAAAAATCCCAACAGGGAGCCCGGAAACAACCGGGTCTAAAACAATAGTAAAGCCAATCTAGTGCTCGGTCTGATCGAGTCTAGTATAAGTATTAAAATAGTGATAAAATCATACTTTTAATTCCTTTTTACCCCAAAAAGATCTATGAAAATAATTTCAACCTTTATTAACTATTTTTATCGAAAACGGGCCCTTAAGGCCATGCAAGGTTTAGCAAATCATCAAGAGTAGGCCCGAAGCCAAACCATAGTAAAACATGTGAAAAAACCTTTTATATGCATGATAATAGAATTCTCAAACACAGGCAGTAGCCCAACGACTCGCAATCAACTTATCGGCCCTGCACAGGCTCCAATCGCTCTACAGTAAGCATAACCAGCTCTACAATAACGGTATCGATGTCCGAGACTCACGGACATTCCCAAATAATCCACCATTTATGGTCTAAATTCAAAACAAGGCTACACAAGACCACTAGGGTAACACTATCAACTACAACAAATACTACAAACAACGGAGTAAAAATAAGACGGACATGAAGAAGCGGACAAGGTCTGGGGTACCAAGCTAATAAACCCAACCCAAGGATGCTAATTAGTATAATTATATCATGTATATGCGGAGTCAAAAGAGTTAAACTGTAATCTACTTGTCGTCCGACAACAAGCTGCTAGGACGATGGTTTCCAAGTCGACCCACTCCGAAATGAAATCAAACTCAAATTTAGTGCTTGAATAACTTGACGTGAGTACAAAATCTATGTTTCTGAAGCACTGTAATAAACCTTTCCCTTCTCATTAAGTAGTCACTCAACACTTAGAAAATATTTTCAATTGGCAGCATACTTGATCTTACCTTTATTTAAGGAAAATGTAATAGTACAATATTCAATTTAACAGAAACTTACTATGACAACTTAACATGAATCAGCCACCATATCATACAACCATTGTTGACCTATTCTCTTCCCCCCACGTGGAATAGGTGGGTGGTATCACCACCAAATTTTATCCTATCTATTAAATCATGGATAGAGTCCATGACACGTATGTACTCGGGCATTGCATAGGTTCATGGTAAAATATATATAACTTTTTGAATATTTCATAATTAATATAAAAATTATTTCCAATAAAACCTACTACATTATAATAATAATTTTTAACATAACTAAGTTTACTATCTCCGTTAAAAATATTAATAACTTATAAAACTCTTATAATATAAAAAAATACGCAAATATATCATAACAAAAGTATTTGTTTTCATAAATATTCAAAACATTTTTAGAAAAATAAAACTTTTTATCAAATTCAACTTTCAAGCCAAATATTTTCAAATCACGCGATGTTAATAAAATTCTCAAATTTAGGCTCACAAGCCTTTGATATGGGATGAAACATAAGGTCACACGACACCTCGAATCAGGATCGACCTGCCCACAAGGTCAGTTGAGGTCATACGTTTGCAAATCACTATCGCACGATTTAGATACTCAGCTCCTACCACTCAACTCTAAAATAGGGAATTGGCCATAAAGAATAAACGAACGGCTAGGGTACTGAACCACCAGTCCTAGCAAGCCATAAATGACTTGGAGCTACTACAGGAAAGCTCTAACAATACAAGAAAAACATAAATGTGGAAATGACCGGAAGGGTCATTACATAGAGATATTATTCTAGGCTGGTTATTATCTGTTGTAGAGCTGAGAGCTTGTGCAGGGCCAGTTGGAATATGTGTGAGCCATTGGGCTAACTTATTATTTGTGATCATATCATTCATGCAAAGGTTTTCTGCATGTTTTACTATTGATTTGGCTTCGGACCGACTATAAACATTTTTCGGAACTTTGCATGGCCTTAAGGGCCCATTTTTAGTACTATGACATTGAAAGGGTTTTGAACTAGCTTATATGAAACCTCTTGGAGAAAAGAGTATATTACAATGATTTGATCTCTAATTTTCATACTTATACTAGACCTGGTGTTGCCGCGGTGCTAGACCTACTTCAAGATTTTATTTGAGATTTTACTCGGTAAAGCCGAGCATCAAACTTGATTTACTAATGTTTTAGACCCCGATACACTCCGGGCACCCTTGATGAGGGTTTTTGATACATGACTACTGCTTTAGATCCAGATACGCTCGGGCACCTTTGATGAGGGTTATTGAGATTACTACTACTGATTTAGACTCGAATTGAATCTGGGCATGTACTACGAGATCCCAATTGTTGAGCTATATTTTGTGTTTTGTGTTAGTATGTGGTCTATGAGTAGACCTCCATGGACTCTACCATTTTGGACCAAGTGCTATGGGCCGACGGTGATTGGAGGAAGGGGTGTACGACGTAGGAGAGGTACTCGAGAAAGGTCCTTCCATGGATCCTGCCTCTATTGGGCCTTTGGGGCACCGGAGGGGGTAACATACAACACTATGATCACACATGGTTCTAGGTTCATCATATCATATCATCATGCATATTTCACTCAGATTCCACCCTTGTTTGTTGTGTGTTCAGTGTATGCTCTGATTGTATAGGCGGCCGGAGGGTTTGTTTTCACTTGATTGCATTCCTCGGTTGTATGGACGGACTTTGGGACTGTAGGTAGATTATATTACTCATGTCACATTTAGAGCTTGTCATGGCATCGGTTCTTGGTGGATTAGTGGTTCCTAGCCTGTTGAGGCTCCGGTTGTTGGACTTGATTATTGAGGGGCTTGTGCGTCATATATTATTTGAGGCGGTTGATATGGCCTTCTGAGTGGTTATGGGTTATCTGCTTCTATTCCTTATCGTGGTTTTGATTAGTAGATCCTGGTTCTTGTGGCTTAGTTATTACATCCTAGGAGTAAACTTGAGAGGTTTTTATGTGCCTATTCCTATCTCGAGATTGGTGTTTTTAAGCATGTTTCCATTAGTGTATGGATTTTAGTTGATTATGTTGATTTTATTTCTTTCTTTCCATTCTTTGAGGTTATCGGTATACCGCCATATTTCTAAACTCTCTCTCTTTATATATATATATATATTTGTTGCAAGGAGTCCAGGTGCGTTCTTCCTTCTTTCACCTGTATTTCTGTGTTATGTATATCTTTTGTGCTAGCATTGTATGCTTAAAACTCTTGATTGACTATTCTCTGTGCTAGTTTCTTGTGCTTTCTATATTGCTTTGGTGACTACTTTCATGCTATCTGCTATATTACTATTTTTATATCTTATATGTGCTTAGTCAGCCGATGATGCCTATCGGGTACTCGTTGCTTAGCCATTGATGCTCATACTACACTTCTGTACTTTTTGGTGCAGATATTAGTGTGAGCTTTCACCGTTGATTTCCTGGAGACTTGTGCAACTTTTGGACATTCGAGACTAGGGTGAGCGCCTGTCGATCGGGGCTTAACCACATCTCATCTTTTGCACTGATACTCTTTATATATTCAGAGACATTTGTACTTACTCTTTTGTTACTTCTAGCACTTGTACTCCATTAGAAGCTTCTATACTTATCGATACCAAATCTTGGGGTTGGTGTAGTTTCTTTATGTATATATATTCAGGTCATTGCTTTTTCTTTGTTATATCTTTACATTTTGCTTCCGCTTATTGTGCGTACTAGTTAGGTAGTAGCCCATTACTAGCCATTCTGGGTTATGGGGATTGGTTCAACTATTAGGGGGTTGTAGGTACCATCATGACCTGATAAATTAGGTCGTGACAACTTGGTATCAGAGCTATAGGTTCACCGATGTCATGGTACAGAGGCAAGTATCTATGTAGAGTCTCGCGGATTGGTATGATAATGTTTGTATCCTATATGCAGGAGGCTACAGGGAATTGTTAGAAAAAAATTCATCTTCTTGTCTCCTTCTCATGCGTTCCTGGCTTTGTTAACTTCTAAACTTCGATTATTTCATTCCTTCTCAGATGCCTTAGTTGATTTCGATAGCGATTGGTGTCGAGGCTTCTGTGCCTGCAGCTTCAGTGCTTCCATCAGCACTAGGACTTTAGAGTGAAAGTTTACTGCATCAGATAGGGGGTGTGGGGCCATCCCATCCTCCGATTGGATTCATAACTACCCTAGTCTTTAGGACACCGTGGCTAGGACTCTGAGTCTTCCGGTGGGTGTTTCAATACCTGGTTTTATGAGCAGTGCTCTAGTTAGGGTTGAGCTTCTAGTCCTTCAGCAAAGTGGTATGTCAGTATTGGAGTATGAGGCAAGATTTCATGAGATGGTTAGGCGTATTGCTAGGACTGTGCCTTTGGAGTTTGATAGAGTTCAGAACTTTATTGGAAGTTTGATTTCACCCCTCTGTTTAGCGATCGATTATTTGGTTACAGTTGGGATGACCTTCCTTCAGGTAGTGAATCATGCTTGGGCTTTCGAGGGTTTGTGCAGTGAGGCTTATGGGGGTAGTGCTAAGAGGCATCGCTGCCAGGACAGTTTCCAAGGTTCCCAGACTCGAGGTAGGGATTCTCTTCTAGAGATTGGTTCTATTGCTTCTTGTCTACCAGTCCAGTTTCAGTTACTCCACTAGTTTCAGAGGGTGGTGGTATAGGGTATTTTGAGCTTAGCGGGCATGGTACAAGTCAAATTCTTCAAGGTTCGCTTTCAGGTTGTGTAGGCCGTGGTGGCCGGTCAGGTTCAGTGAGTTCTTCTTGCTCGTATGTACCCAGTGGGAGTTGTTTTTAGTGCAGTGGTCGTGGGAACTTTGCTGGGGATTGTCCCATGATCCCACCTTCTAGTCAGCAGGGTCAGCAGATGTTATCTCCCAGGACTTCAGTACCACTGACTAGAGGTGGAGTGCAGGGTAGTAGGAGTAGTCCCAAGGTGGTTAGATGTAACACCCCAGAACTCAGACCAGAATTTAAAACCCATAACTTAGAAAGAACTCAGAAAATTTCCATCTCTAGTCAGGCCCCATGGGCTGACCCACGGGCATCGTGGACACGATGGCCTGTCAGGGTCCCCGTGGGAAGAGCCCAGAGGCTCTGTCAGCATACCTCAGCCAGAAGGGAGTCCCCATATGCGTCAAAGTTCCGATGAGCCATGGGGAAGCCCATGGGAAACCACCAGCGCCCCTCCTAAGTCTCCTCAGCCCCAATGGGAAATCACCACGGCCGTCATGGACGTGATGGGCCGTGGGAGCTATCGTGAGGACCATCTAAAGGACCAGCCCAAGTCTGCCCTATTCCGATGCTCTAGTTGACTGGCCGTCTCAGGTCCGACGCCCATCGGGCAACCCATCTGGTGAAGGATTTTCTGTAACTTTTCATTCTAAGTAGGGGGCATTTTGGTCTTTTCCCAATTATATTAACTCCAATCCTAAGTCATTTTGGGAGTAATTAAAGGGTTTTTACTCTTTTTCCCTCATTACTCCTAAAGAAAAATCGACACTTAGCAGTTTCAAACAAAAAAAAAAGAAGTGTTTCCTCTCAAGAAATTCCTCAAGTTCAGCCCCAAATCCAAAGGTTCAACCGTAGAATCTTCTTCCAGGTATGTAGAATTTCATCAATGGGTTCCTTTCACCCATTGAGTCCCTAGATTCAGCCAGTTCTTCAGTTTCTCCATGAACTATTTAGACCTAGAGTTCCTAACTCTTAGAGATTCATTGTAATTTAGATACTACCTGCTTATATTGATTTATACTTCATGTTTCTTGGAGAATTTGCATAGTCACTTGTACAGGACTCAGAAACCTTAGCTTGTCTTAATTTTAATATTCATAAATTATACTTGCTAGGCAGATAATTCTATTAATTATGTTTCAGAATTAGAATGCCATCAGTTTTAGTATATATGTATGTGCATTCTCAGATAATTGTCAGTATTTGAGCTATCCAGTGTTTCATCTTGCATTTCATTGCTTATGTTTTAGTTGGGGGTAGACTTAGTATCGAGCAGATGATAGGATGAAGGATTAGCTGTCAGATTAGGCTAAGACCTTTAGTAGCAGTCCCCCAATCCCAAAACTATGACACCACTGTAGGTATAAAGAGGGGTCAGTTGTCAGATTAGGATGCACACCTTTATCCCTTGTGGACATCAGTTTAGTGGATCCACATTAGACTCATTCGTACCCTTGGCAAGGTATGAACACCCTTCCACCCAGGGTTACAGGATGGCCCCATAGTTAGCTCTGCTTGGGGTATGTCAGTAATAGTATCTCCCACAGTCAAACTAAACATTGCATTGACCATGTATTCAGTAGTTCCAGTTCAGCTTAGCATGTTATGATATTCATGTTCAGTTACTTGGTTATTGCATTTCATATACCTTCCAGCTCATGTTTCATGATATGTACTTCCATGTCATTATTCATGTTTACAGCTTTGGTTATATATCCCGCATGCTCAGTACATTTGAAGTACTGTCACATACGTTTATGCTACATCACTTCATGATGTAAGTTCAGCCGCTCAGCATCCAGACCATGCTTAGCTCATTTTCCAATCCTTAATCAGCAGCTGCACTGGTGAGTCCTCATAGTTCGAGGATGACAAATATGCTTTTATCTTTCAGTCTTTACTTTTCAATTTCAGGTTATTAGAGTTAGATGGAGGTATGTCCCAGCAACTCACATCAGTTAGAGGCCTTCAGACATAGACTAGATTCAGCTATTGGGTTGTTAGTGTTGTTTTCAGACTTCATTATACTTCTATATAGATTACATATTCAGACATGTTTTGGGTTTTTTCCCATTTCAGATATTAAATTGTTTTTAGCTTCCACACAGTATACATTTTAATTGAAATTGTCTAGACATGCCAGACCATGGGTTAACTTGGTGTCACTTGTGATACTAAGCACCATGTTACATCTACGGGTAGCCTCGGGGCATGGCAAACTTGGTATCAGAGAATTAGGTTCAACTGTCCTAGTGTGTCTGAAAGCCACGTCAAGTAGAGTATGCTTCATGGTTGTGAAGCGCGCCACACTTATGGGGGAGAAGCTATGAGATGTTATTAGGAATAACTTCCCTTCTTTCTTTTCCAGTTTATGCTATAGAGTATGAACTATATTTAATCTCCTTCTAACTCATGTTCTTCGCATTTCATAAAATGCCTCCCAGAAGAGCTAACGCTAGGAATCAGCCAGCACCAGCAGCTCTAGCAGACCCTCTGAATTAGCAAGTTAACCATGCCAAATTTAGGGCTGCTTTTCAAGTGCTTGCTCAGGCCATGACCGCTCAGGTCAATCAGCAGGCAATGGCACTAGCTCCACCTCAGACCAACTCTGCTGCAGCTAGAATCTGAGACTTCACTTGGATGAACCCTCCAGAATTTCATGGGTCCATGTCAGAAGATGATCCACAAGAGTTTCTTGATGATATTCATAAGGCGACAGATATTATGGGTGTCACTCTAGTCGAGAGTGCAGATTTAGCTGCCTATCAGTTGAAGGGAGTGGCTTATACTTGGTATCAGCAGTGGAAAGAGTCTTGTTGTGAACATGCAGGTCTGGTGGATTGGAACCAGTTCAAGACTACATTTTTTGATAGGTTCTTCCCACTTGAACACAGAGAAGCCAAGGTCCAGAAATTCATAAACTTGAAGCAAAATGACATGAGTGTGAAGGAGTACGCACTCAAGTTTACTCAATTGTCTAAGTATGCTCCGACAATAATAGCTGACTCCAGGGCCCGTATAAGTAAGTTCGTATCTGGTGTGTCCAATGGTGTGGTCAAGGAGTGCTATGCTTGTTAAGGAGATAAATTTTTTCATGTTGGTTACTTATGCTCAGCAAATCGATGAGGAGAAAATCAAAGAGAGGGGAGGAGACAGTAAGAGACCTAGGACAGGTGACTTCAACTACTCTCAGCAGAGGTCAGAGGGTAGTAACCTCTCTCAGTTCCATCAGAAAACTTTAGCTCTAGCTCCATCTTCTGCTAGTGCCCCAGTACCTAAGTTCAGATAGTATCAACGGGATAGAGTGCCAGGCTCTAAGTCCTAAGGTACAGTTACTAGTGGGCACACTCATCCAGTATGTAAGAAGTATGGTAGGAACCACCGGGGTGAGTGCATGGCAGGTAGTGGAAATTTCTTTGGGTGTGGCAAGCCAGGCCACAAGATGAGAGACTAGCAGCTTCGCAGAAGGGCAAGGATGTTTGCCCATAAAATTAAGCCAGTTCTATGGCAGCTCCAGCGGGTCGCCCCACTCAGCAGGGTGCCTCGTCTAGTACAGGTGGTGGTCAGCACCAAAACAAGTTGTATGCTCTTCAGACTCGACAGGACCAGGAGGATTCACCCAATGTGGTCATGGGTACATTAAAAGTCTTCCATTTAGATGTTTATGCATTGTTAGACCCAGGGGCAACACTTTCTATTATAACTCCTTATATAGAAGTGAATTTCAGTGTCAGTCCAGAAATCCTCCCAGAACCCTTCTCAATCTCTACTCCAGTTGGTGATCCAGTTATAGCTAGACAGGTATACAGAAATTGCCCTATCACAGTTTCCCAGAAAGTCACCTCAGTCGATTTTGTAGAGTTAGAAATGACTGACTTCAATATTATTCTAGGCATGGATTGGTTACATTCCTATTATGCCTCAGTTGATTGCAGAACTAGGATTATTCGATTTCAGTTTCCAAATGAGCCAGTCTTAGAATAGAAGGGTAGTAACTCAGTGCCTGTAGGTCGATTCATCTCTTACCTTAAGGCCAAAAAAATGATTTCCAAAGGATATATCTATCATCTTGTTTGGGTTAAGGATTCAAACTCTGAAACCCCAAATCTTGAGTCAGTACCAGTGGTAAGTGAGTTCCTAGAAGTGTTTCCAGAGGATCTTCTCAGAGTTCTTCTCGAAAGGAAAATCGACTTTGGAATAGATCTCCTTCCAGATACCCAGCCTATTTTAATTCCTTCTTACAGAATGGCTCCAGCTGAGCTTGAGGAATTGAAAGAACAGTTGAAAGACCTTCTAGATAAGGGCTTTATCAGACCCGGCATCTCTCCATGGGGTGCTCTAGTTTTCTTCATGCATAATAAAGATGGTTCTCTCGGAATGTGCATCGACTACCGTCAGTTGAACAAAGTCACAATCAAGAATAAATACCCCATACCCAGTATTGATGACTTATTCGACCAACTTTAGAGTGCTAGTTGATTTTCTAAGATAGACCTCAGATCTGGCTATCATCAGCTAAGAGTCAGAGATAGTGACATCCCAAAGACAGCCTTCAGAACTCGGTATGGTCACTATGAATTTGTAGTTATGTCTTTTGTACTGATGAATGCTCCTGCAACTTTTATAGATTTGATGAACAGAGTGTTAAAGCAGTATATAGACTTGTTCATCATTGTCTTCATCGATGATATACTCATATATTCTAGCAGCAAGGAAGAACATGCAAACCATTTGAGAGTGTGTTGCAGAATCTCAAAGATCGTCAGTTATTCACCAAGTTCAGTAAGTGTGAATTCTGGTTGAAATCATTTTCTTTTCTTGGTCATATGGTGTCTAGTGAAGGCATACGAGTTGATTCTCAGAATATTGAGGCAGTAAAGAACTGGCCCAAACCCACCTCTCCAATTGACATTAGGAGTTTCTTAGGTTTGGTTGGTTACTACAGGAGATTTGTTGAACAATTTTCATCCATAGTTTCCCCATTGACCAAGTTGACTCAGAAGAAGGTCAAGTTCCAGTGGTCAGATGAGTGTGAGGAAAACTTCCTAGAATTGAAGACCCGACTGGCTACAACTCCCATCTTGACTCTACCAGATGGTTCAGATGGCTACGTGGTTTATTGTGATGTATCCAGGGTCGGCCTGGGATGTGTTTTGATATAGCAGGGTAAGGTCATAGCTTATGCTTCCAGACAACTTATGATCCATGAGAAGAACTACCCAACTTATGACCTTGAGCTTGCAACTATTGTATTTGCCCTAAAGATTCGGAGACACTACTTGTATAGTGTTCATGTTGATGTGTTCACAGATCATAAGAGTCTACAGTATGTGTTCACCCAAAAAGAGTTGAATCTTCATCAGCGGAGATGGCTTGAGTTCCTCAATGATTATGATATGGATGTGCTCTACCATCCGAGTAAAGACAATGTAGTGCCTGATGCCCTCAACAGACTTTCCATGGGTAGTGTGTCACATGTTGAGGAAGAGAAGAAAGAATTAGCCAGAGATGTTCACCGGCTTGCTCGCTTAGGAGTTTGCCTTATGGACACGTCAGATGGTGGTGTGATAGTCCAGAATGGATCAGAATCTTTATTAGTAGTGGAGGTTAAGGAGAAACAGGAGAGTGATCCCATATTGCTTCAGTTGAAAGGTGCAGCTCATCAGCAGAGAGTTGAGGTTTTGTCCCAATGGGGAGATAGTGTGCTTCGCTGCCATGGTCATTTATGTGTACCTAATGTGGGTGAATTAAGGCAGCAGATCCTTACTGAAGCCCATAACTCTATATATTCTATTCATCCCAGTTCCATTAAGATGTACCGTGATCTATAGGAAATCTATTAGTGGAACGGCATAAAGAGGGACATTGTAGATTTTGTGGCTAAGTGTCCCAATTGTCAGCAGGTGAAAGTAGAACATCAGAAACCAGGAGGTGTGACTTAGGATATTAGCATTCTTACTTGGAAGTGGGAGGTGATTAACATGGACTTCATCACGAGTTTACCCCATACTCGCAGACAACACGACTCCATTTGGGTGATAGTGGACAGGGTTACTAAGTCAGCTCACTTCTTAGCTGTCAAGCCTACAGATTCAGTGAAGGATTATGCCAGACTCTACATCAGTGAGATAGTCAGGTTGCATGGTGTTCCCTTGCCTATCATCTCATATAGGGGTCCTCAGTTTACATCTCACTTTTAGAAATTATTTCAGAAAGGTCTTGGTACCCAGGTGAATCTCAGTACAGTATTTCATCCGCAGACGGATGGTCAGGCAGAGCATACCATTCAGACGTTATAGGACATGTTGATAGCTTGCGTGATCAATTTCAAGGGTAGATGGGATGTTCACCTACCCCTCCTAGAATTCTCCTATAACAACAACTTCCATTCCAATATTCAGATGGCCCCATACGAGGCACTTTATGGACGTAGATGCAGGTCACCGATTGGTTGGTCCAAAGTAGGTGAAGCAGCCTTGTCTTCCCCTCCCTGATCCCTTTGCTCCTATTGTTCGAAACAAGGTAATTATCAATAAACTTTGTTCCCTTTACTTCATTATACAAAATTTTGCTTGTTCTATGCTTGAAACTGTTTAATATAATAGGTTGTGGGTTTGTTTTTAAAATTTCGTGTTGATTTAGCTGAATCTTTGAAGCATGGATGCTTCCCTTACGTTTACAACGCTTTTATAGCATTTTGGGCATAAGAATTATAGAGTTCATGGCCAAGATGGGCCTCATTATAGGTGAGTTATTCGACCAAAGAATAGGTCAGAAAAACTTTCGGGTTGGGGAGTTGGAAATTCTGGGCTAGTCTAGTCTTGGATGAATTCTAAGTTTGGTAAGGTATAGGGCAATCGGGGAAAGGATTGGGTAAAATATCTAAGGTTGAGTTAATTTTTTTGTTGGCTAAGGCGTTAAGGAGTCTGTAGGACTTTTCAAAAGTGAAGTTGAGTGAGTAGAACTCCCAATATCAAAGTCGACGTAAAAGGATTAGTTTTGAACGTCAGGATTTCAAAGTGTGTTGTAAAATAGGTAATTTTGGGGGACTTCTCGAGGTTCTGTCCCATGTCAATCGCTATAGCGGTTGACACTGCACTACCGCAATGACCGTTATAGCGGAGAAATTTTTGTTATAGCGAAAGTCAAAGGTGGTCAACCCACTATAGCGGGCAGTTTCTGCTATGGTGGTGCCACTATAGCGGTATTTAGGCCACTATAGCAGAAAAATGCGACTAGAAAACCTAGAAATAGGTTTATAATTTCATTCTCTCCTATTTAGCCTAAAAACAGATAAGGATTTCTCTAAAAACCCTCCTAGGCTGCTCCAAGGCTTGGGAGCCATAGGGAGGGGAGTTCAGCTGAAAGAACATGAACCACAAATTTGGTCTTTTCAATCATTAGGGAATACCTTCATAGAGCCATAAAATACATCATACAGCTTCTTGGTATCCAGGTAGACTAGGTTCTTTTTGTTAAGTAGACTTAGACCTGTTTCCATTTCATATTGTTGTTATAGACGGAAAGGAGAATTCATGTTAGGCCTTCAGCACAAAGTCTGGAGGAATATTGTACAGTTTGGTTGGTTTATTGATTAGGGATTGATAATGTCGGGTTGATGTGTTTCTATTCTGGGTTGTTTATGATTATTATGTGTTGTATAATGATAGAATCCCGGGACTAGATTGTCGAGAAGGTTCAGAGATTCAGAAATGCTTTGGATAGTTAAATGGCTTGTAAAAAGGGAGTCTTCGAAAATTATTTAGTATAAAAGAGTAGAATAACAAGAATGGTTGAATTACCAAGGTTAGGGGAGGTCTTCCCCATGTTGTATCTGTCTTTGGATCAGTCCGGAATTGATGTAGCTACTGGTTATATGTCAAAAGGGGGGAACGAATATTTAGTCTTCGAACAGGATTCAAGATTGAGTTATGTACCTGGGGTTGGGGTAGGTGATGGTTATTTTTTCCCTAATATGAAATATGTGTTCATGTACTATCACTTAGTATTGTGTGAGTATGCATGCTTAGGGAATGAGATGATGAATGTTTAATTATCCAGTTATCAATCTTGTGAAATAAACTTGGTTTTGTTGCTTGTTGGTTTACAAGTATGCTTTTGTTCATTGTTTGTTGATTATTGAATTTGTGTGACATTCGGTTGGCTCAGGTACCACGCCTGGTACAGGTTACATATAGGTTGGCTTGGGTACCACACCTGGTACAGGTTACATATTGGTTGGCTCGGGTACCATACCTAGTATGATATACATATTCAGTTGGCTCGAGTACCACTCCTGGTATGGGATACTAATGGTTAACTTAGGTACCACGCCTGGTACGGGTTTAATTATGCATTATTGACTATGTTTGTCGAAGGTTCCATGAGTGGACTGGGTTGATTGCTAAATGTATGATTGTGTAGGTTGTTCCTTGAGAGACAGGGTTGTTACACTTCATTGTGGTGTTTGTCCTGAGGTAGACCAGGCATTGCATATTAACACTAGGTGTTGGTATAGGGATCCTTGGTCGGTCCAGGAAGGATAAAAGGGGTATATGCTATTGTTACTTGCTCATTGTTTAAGTTGGTTGTTGAACCTATTCCATGTGGTTGATAAACTTAGAAGGAAGACTGAGAGTCTGGAATTATATTGTTACAGGTCTAATTGTTACTTATTGTTCATCACATGTTGGTTTCTTGAGAGGGCCAGGATTTATTATTATTTGGCATATAGTTGGTTCTTGAAGGGTCAGGTTAGTATGCTTAGTGATAAAGTGGTCCTTTTGTGAACCGGGGTCTCATGTTATGGCATAGATAATGTCTTAGGGATCCTTGTTTGATCTGGGTCATGTAAAAAGGATATATGTTTGTTGTTACTAAGAATTTTCAATATCGATTAGACTTGTTACGTGCGGTTGATAAGCTAAGGAAGAGACTTGTGGTCTGGTTATAATGTTGGTTGTTGCTACTTGTCGAGTATGGCCCTGGGGGTCATTGGGGCAGTTTAGTACTAGTAGGTGGCAGTACGGCAGGTGCAGTATACGTCACTAAGTAGTGGGGTTTACTCCTGCTTGTTGAGTCATAATGTTTGACTGGGGTAAGAGAATGGTAGTCTGGGTATGGGCATAAATGTCGGGTAATGGCAAGTGTGACTTGGGAAGTCTAGGTGTCAAAGTAACTTGGGAAGTCTAGGTGACAAGGTGACTTGGGAAGTCTAAGGGTTAAGGTGACTTGGAAATGTCCTAGGAGTCAGAGCATACTGTCTCATAGTGGTGGAGTTGGCAGCGAAAGGGATAGGCAGACTTGGGTTGATATTGGGCTTTGGTAATGTGAATGTTGAAGGGTCGAGTATTATAATTAATTGTGCATTTCCCTTTATTTCTTACATGATGGTATGAAATGGGTTCGGGTAGACCGATGATGCCTACCAGTACATGTGTTTATACTAATTCTACTTTTTCTATACCTTTTGGGTATAGTTTGGTTGTAGGGTCGGTGGTGTTTCATAGGTACAGGATGATGGTGATCTTTAGCAGCTTCTATTCTTATTTCCATGGTGGGAGTTGTGTCCTCTTACACCTATGTTTTACTCTTGTAGTAGCTCTTGTACCTGTTTAGACTTAATCCTAGGGAAGGTTGTTTGTCAATTGTGAAACATGGGTTACTGTATTCTTTTGTAAAGGGTTTTCCTGAATAAAAGGTTGTAATGTTTTCATGTATTGAAAGAGGTTAGTTTTGGTTTTCATTCTTAATTCCGCATTTACCTATTGAATCGGGTGGTAAGAGTTAATCTAATCTAGGTGCATAGTGTAGGCGCTCGTACAGCCCTGTAGTCGGGTCATGATAGATGGTATCAGAGCCTAGGTTACCATTCTCCCAGTACAAGAGAAAAATGTTGAATTGAGTTCTGCAGATTGGTGTGTTGACATCCACATCTAATCTTTGGGAAGCTATGATACATTCTAGGAAACATCTCTCTTCTTTCATTTCTTTCGTGCAGTTTGTTACTTGCTTGTATGGGTTGAGTCCTATTGTTATCTCTCGATTCCAATTGGTATCTCGATAAGGAAAATGGGTGTCATTTGACTCTGATTGAGATAACACAAGCAAGGAAAATTAGAACCGGGAAGGTTCCAAATGGTATCTGGCCTAAGAGGTTGTGGTAAAGCATGGATAACCGACTAATGGTCATCCATGAGGCGAATAAAAGATATTAGATGTGACTTGATTGTGTTGTGGCTTGAAACTTGAAACTATGTGTATTGTATTACTTGTATGAATGCAGTCATGTGGGGGGGAAATTGATTGCCTTGTGGTGAATATTTTGGTCCAGGACGAGTCATAACTTGATTTTGTGTTCTTGGGTTGGTAATAACTTTCTATGTGTACTTGAATTGATCTGTAAAATGGTATTACAATTCATAAATGGACTTATCATTGGTAAAAATGGTAAGGGAACAAGGCTTATGACTGTAGGGAAACTCCAGTTTTAGGATAGTCGAGATTGGTTGGGAACCATGAGGAAAAAGGGCTATTATTGCTTGATAGTGGGAATTGCGGTAAGGAAATTTTTGTGGTAACTCATGATTGTGACTTAAGGAAATTTATTCTAGATTTAAAGTTTATGATTTGCTTTAGTGATAAATTGTGGTATGCCTTAATTAAAATGGTTTGCATTACATTCGGGTATAGACTTACCATTGGTATAGATGGTAAGGGAACAAAAAGTGATTGATGGTTGTGGGGAAGCTCCGATTTCGGGACAGTCGGGATTGGTTGGGAACTATGGAAGGGAAAAAAAGGGAGCTGGTAGTGTATGATAGTGGGAATGTGTTATTGTATGCGATTCTGTGTGTTTCATAACTGATTTGGTGATAATGTGGTGCTAAATTCTCAACTATGCATAGTTGAGGTTGGTCTTGAGGTTATGTTTTAAGACCACAACGTGATTTCATGTGTTAATGTTGAAAACAGGGAATAGGAATGAGGTAATTTTGCAGAAATGGAAAATTTTCTTGGCTGCTACTGTTGGGGGTCGCCATAGCAATGTGCAAGTTGCTATAGCAGGATGGGCAGGGCATAATCCCTGTCTTGTTTTCCCCTATTTTGTTTTTCATTCCCAGATTATTTTAAATCGCTAACTGAGCTGAGAGCTATTACAGGAATTATTTAGCATCCATGCGCGATAGAAGAAAAAGGTAGATATGATAGCCTGGGGTATTGGTAAAATTATGATTGACCATTGGGGGGAATAGTCACCCACATAGAATTTGGCAAAATGACCCATAATTGACTGAGTAGCATTGGACACTGCTCATAGGCTTATGTTATGAGGGTGAATATTGGCTGGTTTATTATTGATGATCCTTAGTGGTAGGGTAAGTTGAGGCAGTGGAGTTATTAAATGGATTCTTTAGCATTATCGTCTCTCTTGTTGACCATGGTAATACCTAGTATTACTGCTCTTTCAGTGGTGGGGGTGTGCTAGTTATAGCCTTGATTGGGGGTAAGTGCCCGGGTAGAATTCTTTCTAGGGTGAGAGTTGACAAAAATCTCAAACTAGGATGAGTTCCAACGGAATTTGGTGTTGTGTGGTTTACATATACTTGGTGTCTTGGGGTGTAGCATTGATTGGAGCAAGGTGATACCATGATATGTGAGGGGAATAGTATCCCATAGAAGCTTTGAAATGGAGTTCAGGTTAGTAGAACTCTGGGTATAGCATTTAACATAAAGGGATCTAGTCCTCGTATCATGGGAAATTGTTCATTTGTTAAGTGTGAATTTCTTTTACTTTGGTGTTTTGACGAGGCCCTAGATTTCTTGGGCACTCGGGGAGGGATAATCTAATTAGCCTTGTGCAGCCCGAAGGAAGGAATTCCTTGATAGAGTGGGAGTGAATTAAATTTCAATTGAGTTGGGTACACCAAGGGGTTTAAAGTTTGGTGACTTGTGTAAGACTATATTCACGCTGCCATGGTAGAGCGTTAAGGTTCAGGGGGCGGGCTCCTTCTTCCCCTTCCACCTTAGAGATCATTCAGGGACAAATAATGGGTAAATTGGTATCTATTGTAGCGACATGTTCAATCGTTATTAAAAGGAACATCATTATGGGTGAGCAATTCATGCAAAGAACAAGTTAGAAAAATTTCTGGGTTGGGGAGTTGGAAATTTTGGGCTAGGATAGTCTCGGATGAATTCTAAGCGAGGTAAGGTCTAGGGAAATTCGAGAAAGGATAGGGTTAAATGTCTAAGGTTGAGCTAATTTTTCAGTTGGCTAAGGCGTTAAAGAGTCTGTAGGACTTGTCGGAAGTGAATTCGGGTGAGTAGAACTCACGATATCAAAGTTGATGTGAAAGGGTTAGTTTGAAACGTCAGGATTTCGAAGTATGTTGTAAAATGGGTAATTTTGGGGGATTTCCTGAGGTTTTATCCCGTGTCAACCGCTATAGCGGTTTACACTGTGCTACCACGATGATCGCTATAGTAGAAAAATTTCAACTATAGTAGAAGTCAAAGGCGATCAACCCACTATAGCAGGCGACTTCCGCTACAATGGTGTTGCTATAGTGGTATTTAGGCTTCTATAGCGGAAGGACGCAACCATAAAACCCAAAAATGGGTTTATAATTTCATTCTCTCCTATTTTGCCCCAAAATTAGATGGGGGTTACTCCAAACACCCTCCTAGGGTTCTCCAAGGCTTGGGAGCCATGGGGAGGGGAGATTCCAGCTGAAAGGATGTGAAACCACAATTTTGGGCTTGTTAATCGTTAGGGAATGCCTTCATGGAGCCAGAAAATGCATCATGCAGTTGTTTGGCATCTAGGTAGGCTAGGTTCTTTTCATTGAGTAGACATAGACATGTTTCCATTTCATATTATTGTTATAGATGGAAAGGAGAATTCATGTTAGGCCTTTGGGCACGGAGTCTGGAGGAACATTGTATGGTTTGGTTATTTATTGATTAGGGATTGATAATGTCGGGGTGATGTATTTTTATTCCTGGTTGTTTATATTATTATGTGTTGTATGATGATAGAATCCCAGGACTAAAGTGTCGAGAAGGTTCGGGGAACTAAAAATGCTTTGGATAGTTAAATGGCTAGTAAAAAGGGAGTCTTCGGAAATGATTTGATGTAAAAGAGTGAATAACAAGAATGGTTGAATTACCAAGGTTAGGGTAGGTCTTCCCCATGTTGTATCTGTCTTAGGAGTAGTCCAGAATTGATGTAGCTACTAGTTATATGTCAAAAAGGGGAACAGGGATTTAGTCTTCGGACGGGATTTAAGATTGAGTTATGTACCTGGGGTTGGGGTAGGTGATGGTTATTGTTTTCCCCAATATGCAATATGTGTTCATATACTATCGCTTAGTATTGTGTGAGTTTGCATGCTTAAGGAATGAGATGATGAATGTCTAATTATCCGATTATCAGTCTTGTTAAATAAACTTAGTTTTGTTGCTTGTTGGTTTACAAGTATGCTTTGTTCATTGTTTTTTGATTGTTGGATTTGTGTGACATTCAATTGGCTCAGGTACCACGCCTGGTACATGTATAGGTTACATATTGGTTGGCTCGGGTACCACACCTGGTATAGGAAACATATTCGGTTAGCTCAGGTACCATGCCTGGTACGAGATACTAATAGTTGGCCCAGGTACCATGCCTGGTACTGGTTTTATATCAGTTGGCTCGGGTACCATGGCTGGTACGGGTTTAATTATGCATTGTTGATTGTGTTTGTCGAAGGTTCCATAAGTGGATTGAGTTGATTGCTAAATATGTGATTGTGTAGGTTGGTCCTTGAGAGGCAGGGTTATTACACTTAATTGTGAGGTTGGTCCTGGGGTGGACCGGGCATTGCATGATAACACTAGGTGTTGATATAGGGATCCTTGGTCGGTACGGGAAGGATAAAAGGGTATATGCTATTGTTACTTGCTCATTGTTTAAGTTGGTTGTTGAACCTGTTCCATATGGTTGATAAGTTTAGAAGGAAGACTCAGAGTCTGGAATTATATTGTTACGGCTCTAATTATTACTTATTGTTCTTCACATGTTGGGTTCCTAAGAGGGCCGGGATTTATTATTATTTGGCATATAGTTGGTGTTTGAAGGGTCGGGTAAGTGTGCTTAAGTGACAAGGTGGTTCTTCTGTGAACCAAGGTCGCATGTTATTGGCATATATGATGTCCTAGGGATCCTTGTTTGATCCGCGTCATGTAAAAAAGATATATGTTTGTTGTCACTGAGAATTGTCAATGTTAGTTAGACTTGTTACGTGCGGTTGATAATCTAAGGAAGAGACTCATGGTCTGGTTATAATGTTAGCTATTTTTACTTGTCGAGTATGGCCCTAAGAGTCATTGGGGAAGTTTGGTACTAGTAGGTGGTGGTACGACGTGTGCGGTCTATGTCACTAAGTAGTGGGGTTTACTCTGGGTTGTTGATTCATAGTGGTTGACTGGGGTAAGGGAATGGTAGTCGGGGTATGGGCATAAATGTCGGGTAATGACAAGTGTGAGTTGGGAAGTCTAGGTGTCAAGGTGGCTTGGAAAGTCTAAGGGTTAAGGTGACTTGGGAATGTCCTAGGAGTCAGAGCATAGTGTCTCATAGTGGTGGAGTTGTCAGCGGAAGGATAGGCAGGCTTGGGTTGATATTGGGATTTGTTAAGGTGAATATTGATGGGTCGAGTATTGTAATTAATTATCCATTTCCCTTGAATTCTTACATGATGGTATGGAATGGATTCGGGTCGACCGATGATGCCTACCAGTACGTGTGTTTGTACTGATTCTACTATTCCTATACCTTTTGTGTATAGTCTGGTTGCAGGGTCGGTGATGTTTTATAGGTACAGGATGACAGTGATCTTCAGCAGCTTCTATTCTTGTTTTCATGGTGGGAGCTATGTCCACACTTCTGTTTTACTCCTGTAGTAGCTCTTGTACCTATTTAGACTAGATCCTAGGGAAGGTTGTTTGTTAGTTGTAAGAAATAGGCTATTGTATTCTTTTTTAAAGGGTTTCCCAGAATAGAAGGTTGTAATGTTTTCATGTATTGAAAGAGGTTAATTTTGGTTTTCCTTTTTAATTCTGCATTTACCTGTTGGATCGGGTGGTAAGGGTTCATCTATCTAGGTGCATAGAGTAGGCACCCGCATGACCTGGTAGTCGGGTCGTGACACTATAGAAACATCGCAGTAGTGGGGTGCATCTTGCTATAGTGGGAGGCTACAGGTAGTAGCCTCCCAGACAGGCCAAGGCATTGGCCTTATTCCAAAATTCGATTTCCTTAACACTTTATGAGTTCTAACTCAATCCTTTTTCAATGATTTTGCAGATTTAATATCATAATCGCTGCAAACCAAGAGAATGCTCTAGACTACGAGAGGTTCCTCGATGACGCTAGTCGAGAGAGATTTCTGGACTACCGAAGGACTAGGTACTGTTCTGAGAGGGCTTTCTCTATGAGAGGAGTGGAAGAAAAGGCACGTGAATTCCACACCCAGCTCCAGGAGTTTTGTTGGGTTCCACTGGTTGAGGCCCCCCCTTCCGGGGTCTCGGGATGGGTAAGGGATTTCTATGCCATACTCCTTACCGTGCTTTGGGAAGACCTCAACCCCACCATTTGCATTCGGGGAGTAGATATCCTTATGCATATTTGGACCATAATGAGGTACTAGGGGTGTATCACATTTCAAATGCAGGGTACGAAGACAAGGCCCAGGAGATGGACATGAAATGGCTCTGGAATACTCAGGTTGAGGAGGAGTTCAGATACCATGTCTACTGGCCCATTATTGAGGGCATCACGAGTGCATATTTCTCAGTCGACTCTAGGAGATGGCTGAACCTGGTGACTCGGAGGATTTATTCATCGTGCAACCTTACTGACGTTACCTACCCTTGGGCTCTAGTGTGTCTAATTCCATGCAGGGTATATAGATGAACGTGGGGGCACAAATTATATCGGAGTAGAGGAACTTCTACTAGGGTAGTAAGAAGAGCCCCTACCTTCACGGTCTTGTATCTGTATTGTGCAGGCGAGCTGAGGTGCTCGAAGAGGTGACTGATGTACAGGTGGAGATGGACACCCCCTTTCACCCCCTCTGGGTGAAGGTGATTGCATCCAAGGGGAAGAAAAAGAGAAAGGTGGGTGAAGCCGAGAGCAACCGAGCTGCAGAGGAGACTGATAATGATGATGCTGCCCCTCCCTCCCAGTCCCAACTCTCAATTTCTAGCAGTTGCCTGGAGGCAGACTTAGCTGCGGTTAGGAGATACATGGAGCATTCTCCTCCCGGCACTGTAGCACCACCTCCCCCTGCCCTGTACTATGCAGCACTTCTCAGAGAGCTTGATGAGAAGAAGATGAAGAGGTGCTCTCGGGACCGCATGCTCGCACGAATGTGGAAGACAATGAAGGTCATGTTTAGTTGTGCAGTTCCTGATCAAGAGCTTTCCCAGTTAGAGCCAGAGGACATGCGGGAGTTTTCCTTCCTAAGCGATACAGAGGCAGAGGACCCCACCGCAGCAGCTGGCGATGGTGACAGGGCATCCAGCTAGGGCCCTGGGTGCATATCAGCCATGATGCCCCCCTTTATAGATTATTGTTGTTTCGGGTTGCCCCCGTTTGGGGCATGTACTATACAGTGTTTCTCCCCTTCCTTTCCCTTTTTATTTTAACGCACATGGATACTAGCTTTTAACAATCTTTATATGAATGCATGTTTTACCTGTCTATAAGCGATTTTGATAATTCATATTGTAACCCGTAGCTCAACTAATGATTTTAAACAACCCAAAAATGAAACACAAAATACAAAAAAACAGGGTAGGGATTCTGCCCCGCCCATCTCGCTATAGCAAAAATATTCTTTCCATAGTGAGATCGCGTAGCAGGTTAGTATTTCTATGGCGTCCCCAACGGCAGCGGCCCAGAATTTACTAATTTCTGCAAAATTTCCCTCATTCCTTTTCCATGGTTTCAACATTAACACACGAAATCACATTTTAGCCTTTAATATAATCCCAAGACCAAACTCAACACTGCATAAACAAGAACTTAGCATCATTTTACTCAAACCAGTTATGAATAACAACAAGAAAACTCTTCATAACAATAATTCCTGCTATTATGCAACAATAGCCCTTTTCCCATGGTCATCAACCAAATCCTGACTATCTGGAAACCGGAGTTGCCCACAATCATAAGACAGTTTTATCCCCTTACTATTTTACCAATGACAAGTCCATGCTTAACATTTAGCACTTAGTTTCCAGCTAAACCACATAGAAATTAATTCCTTTAACCACCAATACATAACCAAGTTATGACTTTTCACTAACCACGAAGTCCATAGTAATTCAAACAATCACATTTCATATATTCACAGTCATTCAAGCAATACTAATACACATAAGCACCAATCTCAAGTTTCATCAATGAACAAGCCCTTTTTATTGTCCTTTATTTACCTCATGGATAATCGTTAGCCGATTAGCCATGCACTTACATAGCCTCTATGGCCAAATACCAATTGGAACCTTTCGGGTTTCAACTTCCCTTGCTTGTATCATTTCATCCAGAGTCAACGACATCCATTTACCTCGTTGAAACATCAATTGGACTCAACTCATACAAACAAGCAACAAACTACACGAAGGAAAGAAAAAAGTACAACAATTTCCTAGAATGCCTTATAGCTTCTCAAAGATTAGATGTGGATGTCAACACACCAATTTGCAGGACTCTATTCGACATTTGCTCTTGTATTGGGAGATTGGTAACTTAGACTCTGATACTAAATTATCATGATCCAACTACTCGGATCACGTGGGCACCTACTCTAATCCATCTAGATAGGAAAACCCTTACTATCATTTCAAGGACATGTAGAAATCAATAAACCATAATAATACTTTATAAAATTACACCCAATTTCAAAACATTTGAATACAACTAAAACATTTTTCAAGGAACTAGTCTAAACAGGTATAAGTGCTACTAAGAGGGAGTACAACATCAAGACATAACTTCTACTGTAGGAACAAATAACAGAAGTTGTTGGAGATCTTTACCGCGTCAAGTCTGAAACATCTACTGCGTCCTGCAATCAGACTATACCCAAAAAATGTATAGCAAGAGTAGTATCAGTTTAAACAACACGTACTATTAGGCATCATCGATCGACCTGAATCAAATCACACAACATCACATAAATATCTAGAGGAAAACATACAACTAGAGGGTTATTTAGCCAAAGGTCTTTTATTTAACAATTTCTTAATACCTTGACCTACTACCAGTCTTATCATTGGAAAGCAACCCTTCTTCATTATCATACCCGACCTATTTCACTAAACTACTTGTGAGTTCTATGTACTCAACCCCCAAACATCCTTACCCTTGACCTCCCGCTAATTAAGGCAATACAGAAACAAGCCCTTCTCCACTAACCCGGTCATACCTTGATAATCTACCATCTTTAGACTCACCCAAGTCTATCCACCATAATATTCCCAAAATATGGATCCTCACACTCGTCAGTTCTGCTAGCAAGCTAGTCCAGACATCATCTCAAGTCGACATACCACTCCCACCAGACCCTAATTAAATAATCCTGACTATCAATCAGTATTCCATGTCAACAACCACGACTCCACATGTTATCTTACACCTCATGCCAACTATACCAGTAATGGATAACATGGAATTAAGTCATATTGTGCACTTGACCAAGACCTCCCAAGGATCCCTAAGGCAATAACTATGGTAACTTACAGGCATCCCAGTGTACATAATGAACCCACCCTTAGAAGATAAACACATAGTCTGGTAAATAGTCAAGCTTGATTCACACAAGGAAACAACATATGTGAATATCAAGCAACAGCTAATACTGGTTCATACAAGGAACCAACATATATGAATATCAAGTAAACGGATAAGCCCAGTTCATACAAGGAACCAACATATATGAATATCAAGTAAATAGATAAGCCTAGTTTACACAAGGAACCAATATATATGACTATCAAGTAAACATGTACACATATGTTAAGGGTCTTATGGTCGCCCACTAGTCATGACCTGCAGAGGACGACCTTTTTTCATGTACTGTACTGACGTGGTACTCGATTCAACCAATGAATCATATATATTGTACTAGAGTGTTACCTGAGCCAACCAATGAATAACATTAATCAATTCCATGAAGATGTCCAAGTACCGGTACATCCCACAATAATAACAGATATCACAATAATCACAACCTTAATGAGAATAAGAAGTCATACTTGTGCAGTCAACAAGCCTTTAATATAACCTCATTATATATGATTAACACTTAGAAAATCATTTAACAATTACCTTCCTTAAGCATGTATTGCAACAATAGACAATTACCCAACCACTTGGTCAACTCGAGTTAATCATTTCAGGTAAACAACAATCATTATTTAATGCCTCAAATCACAAGTAGATATGATTCATTAATTTTAAGCTATATTCATTAAATTAAAGAACTCATTTTAGGGGGGGTGCACACTCAGTCCAATGGAGTCTAAACTCTAGTTCAGCATACATAGATTCATTCACTAAATTCATCCTCCTCTTTATTTGTACCAAGATTGGGAATTTTTCTATTATCTAACAACCTATACATTCGACTCATTACTAGGCTCCAGACCCTGCCCCATTAGCCAATCACCCGAGGGTGAACCACAATAGTACAACACATAAAACCAAGTATAATCTCAATATCACTACATAATAGTAATTTATCACTCTAAAATGGGGTTTTCATACGTTTTATCCATCCAAACATCGTGCCCGAAGGCCTAAGCATGAAATCTCATATTAATGCCTTTTAACTCAGGTCTAAACTACTCAGTTAAACCTAGCCTACCTGGATTCCAAGTAGCTACTACAAAGGTCTGAACGTAAACTTGCACTCCATGAAGGCAAATTCTAGCGTGAAATCAGCATAAACTTCATGGGTTTTACCCCATAATTGCGGAATCCATCCTTTAAAATCTGTTCTGGGGTTACTGGTCCCGTTATCCCTCTATAGAGGCCTACTAGCCACTACTGCGATGGCATTATAGCAATAAAATTCTCTCTATAACGGGATGACATCAGCCCCACCTAAAATTTTAAATTCCAAAAATTTTTATTGTGTCATCCCATATTAATTTGAAATCGAATTTTTGAAAGTTCCAGTAACCCGTACCCATAAGGAGGTATTATTTAATAATGACAGAACAGGTCATTACTCTATGTGATTAGAGATTCCATGAATTAGGTTCATATGGTTAATAACAAGTCATTGTTTGATCTTGTGCACTATAGTGTTAGTCCCTTCTGTGATCTATTATGTTGTGCATATAGTGCAAATCTGCAAGAAATGTGAGGTGGAGTTATAAACTCTTAATCCATTATCATACCCTTTATAAGTGGTGTATTGCACTACAAAATACATTTGATGAGTGGACCTATATGAGTGTGAAGTGGTGCCGCTTTTATGAAATTGTGATAGATTTCTAGAGCACTCATGAATATCAGGATATGCGTATGGCCTCTTAGCACAAAACTGCAATAATGAAAAAGATTGTGCAAGTATAATGTGATAGAGTAAGACACTGGACTTAATTGTCTGTGAGTTTAATCTTGCTTTATCTAGGTCTAGTTCATAATCTACGGGACATCAGATTCGATGCATTGTACTTATATGTAAAAACCCAGCAAAACTTTTTATTTCCTTCTACTTCTAACTATTATTATTATTTGAGATATATGGGAGATTGTTGTGAAAATATTTTTAATATCTCAAAACAATAAACTATATTAATAACATATTTATTAGCCTTAATAAGGCATCATTCATTTGATATCAATTTTGATCAAATGGCGGTTGTTGCCCAACGTTCAATTTATTAAATTGACATTCATTGCCTTATGACATTTATCAGTCAATTCCTTTATTTCCTTTTAAAATGTTGGAGCAGATGTATAACTTAAGATCTCTTTCTTTTTCTATGATTAATTGATTCATATCTTATTCTTGTTGGGAATAGTAAAAACGAAGAGCAATCATTCAAAATTAGAGAGCAACTCTTTCTTTTCTCTTTTCTTTTTTTCAGTTTAATATTGTTTATAAATCATTGTTAGTTTCTGGATCCTAGTTTAAAACTAGAAGAGTTTGTTGAATCCTGGGTATACACCTTAATCAATGAAATATCCTTGAGGACAGTGTCAATAGGCATGCCTCAAATTACGAATGTTTTTGTGAATCTTCATATTTCAATACTTAATAGCTAAAGGTCGAACAAATCAGATTCAGACCTCCATTTAGTGCAAGAAAATAAGGCCTTAGAGAAAAGACATCAAATGCATTATGAATTTGCCATAAAAAGTCGATTACACACTCAAACTATTATGACGATCTATTACACACTTATACTACTCAAAAGTGAAAAACATTTCCACCCCAAAAGTTGATGTGGTGAAAAAACTTAAAAGAAAGAAAAAAAAAGCACGTAAAAGAGTCAAATTAAAACCAAAAAAGAAAAGAAAAAAGGAGAACACAGTCATTCTCCATGGACAACTCTCTCCCCACTTCTTTTTCTTGATGCCATTAATCTTCTCTTCTCCTTCTTTTTTCTTATCAAAACTATGATATTTTATTTCACTAATCCACTTCTTATTCTTCACCACTCTGCCTTGAGCTTGAACGGAACTTATAATGGTGATAATATTTAGTAATGAGTGATACAAATGGTGGTGGTATGTCTTTTATTATCGATAATAGGCAATCGAACTGGTGTAATTTTGGTGGTCGATGTTGAAAATTGTGTTTATGATTGTGATGAATTTTGATGGTGGCAATGATAGCAGATCTAGTGATGAATGATTTAATAATGTAATTTTGATGGTGAAAATAAAATTTTGCATTGGTTATTGTTGTGGATATCAAAAGTGACAGTGATGATAGTTTAATTTTGGTGAACAATGAAATATATTGGTCGTAATGTGATTTTGACGTGGGTTTATGGTGGGGTGTTGAATTTTTAGTGGTTCTTTATAATATTTGATGACGGTAATGGTGGTGATATGATTTTGATGATGGATTTGATTATGGGTGCTGAATTTTGTGGTGGTTCTTTGCAGTTTTTGTGGTGACAATGGTGGTGATGTGATACTGATAGTGAATTTAGTTGAAAGTATAATTTCTTATGGTGGCAGTGGTTTTGGGATGATTTCAGTGGTGAATTCGATTGTGGGTGGGGAAATATGGATTCAGTGATGATGACGGTAATAGTGGTGGTTTAATGGTGGTGTATAGTGAAGAAGACGCAATTGGGGTGACATGATTTTTTTAAAAAAAATTGACATAATAGTTGATGTGGCAGTGACATGGTGATGACGTGAAGCGAGTGTAAAATACTTCTCATCATGTGACTAGTTGTATATGCGTTAGGATGAAAATAAATTCACTTTTAAATACTATAGGTGTGTAATAAGTCTCCATAATAGTTCAAGTGTGTTATCGACTTTTCGGGACAAGTTTAGTATATATTTGATGGCTATTCTGCTTTTATAAAGGAGTCTCTTTAAAAAAAATACTAGAAAGAGCCACTAAGGGTGTGTTCGGTATGAAGGAAAACATTCCTATTTTCTCATGTTCGTTTGGCTAAAAAAAATTGAAAAATATTTTCCCTAGGAAAACAAACTCCTTCAAAATAAGGAAAATGACTTCTTTAATCAAAGTAGGGAAAACAAGTTGAAATGTTCATACCACTTTCAAAATTACCCATCCAAGAAAAAAGAAATTACCCACCCTTACACTGACTCCACCTCCCTCCCTCCACCCCTACCAGCCCCTCCCCCCCCCCCCACCCCAACCCCAAAAAAAAGAAAAAATTATTTTTTTTTAATTTGTTTTTTTGAAAAAATGCAAAACTTTTTTCTTACCCCACCCCTACCCCTACCACCAGCCCACCTCCTCACTCCCCCCCTCCCCAAATAAAAAATTAATTTTTTTTAATTTGTTTTTTAAAAAAATAAATGCAAAAATTTTTCTTAGCCCCCACCCCCTACCAGCGCCCTCCCTCCCCCCTCCCTCGAAAAAAATTTAATTTTTTTTTTAATTTGTTTTTTTTAAACAATCAAAAAAAAATTCTTACCCTCCTACCCTGACCCCCTCCCCCCCTCACCCCCCCCCCCTTTTCACGACCCAGACCACCGTGAATGGCACTCACTCAATCCCCCGGGTGAGCGAACCATCACTTTCCCGAACTTAACCGTTTTAACAGCTCAAAACCAAAGTACGGAAATTAAACTAGCAAAACAATAATAACAAAACCACTTCATTAATATAAATCTGCGAAAATTACCCCCTAGAATCTGAAAGTCGCAGTACCAAACAATCTATCAATGTCTAGAATATGGGGATGCAACCCCAAAATAAGGAAATAGTTTAAGCCCGAAACAAGTGGGCTACAACTCTAATGATAGATTCAAGGCAGCTCGATCGAAGCAGCTCACCCTTGAAGTCTGGAAACGCCGGTAATACAGATGAGGTCGTGTTTCAACCACTGGAAGATTGCCTGTACTCACAAAAAGAAAAGCAAGTGTAGTATCAGTACACCACCACTGTGTACTGGTAGGATCATCAGCCAGTTCCAAATAAAAATAGTGTATAATCAGTACAACAAATCAAGTATAAGTACGGAAGACATGCAACAAGTCAACAGGCACTACTATACTACAAGTCTCTACCTAACTTGTTCCCGCATGAAATCCACCCTTTCTAGTTGTAAGCAACAATCATATAACTAATAAGCCATCCCTTTTCGTCTAACCCAGATCCACCCTAGGATCCCCTCTAAACAACACCTAAGTGTTAAACAGACAACCCGGCCTAATCCAAGGCCAACTCAATAGATATAACAGGATTCCCGGTCACTCAAGGACCACCAATAAATATCACATTTCAATAAAATAGCCCGGTCCACTCACGGAACCAATAACGGTCAATGCAATACAACAATATCAATGCAATGATATAGTAAAATAAACCTGTACCAGGCGTGGTATCCCAGCCAACCGTTAGTATCTCGTATCAGGCGTGGTACCCGAGCCAACCATTTGTTATACCCGTACCAGGCGTGGTACCCGAGCCAACCGTTAGTATTCCCGTACCAGGAGTGGTTCCCGAGCCAGACAAATGTCAATTAATCCACAGTCATATAATAAACGAACAACTTCTAAAACCAACAAGCAATATACCGTTCAATCCACAGACTGTAAAACAGGACCTTTAGACATTCTAAACAATTCCTCTAAGCAATGTAATCATACAAACACTTAGATAAGAGTACAAAAATATACAGCATTCACAGAAATTGTAAGCCATCACCTACCTCGAAATGATCCAAGCTCTACTCAACCCGAGATTTCCCGTGTTCCGAATTCCTTTCTCGTTCTTGGTCTAAACAACATACAAGTAGTTGAATTAACAAATAAGGCCTGTGTATTACCCGGATTACACCAAATCCCAGACCAACCATGATCATTCTACCCTTTTCCCCAGGTTTTCCGCCATTAATTCCCCTAGTTCTATCATTTTCACGGATAAAAATAGAGAATTTAACAACATGCGATCAATAAACCTTATTTTTAACAATACCCAAGAACTTTCATGCCAAGTTTCCTTCTAAAAATTCTACCGCGTAGGAAAAGTAGTACAAAGTTTGGGGAGTAGAAACCTTCCCTTAGGGAAGAAAAACAATGGAAAATGGAGGAAAATTGCCTGGAATTGCCTTGTCCTTCTCCTAAAACAAAATTATGAAAACTGAACATTTTGGGAAATGTTTCTGCATTAATTCCCGTCGAGCCCGCAATAGCGGTCCCCGCTCTGCTATAGTGTTCTCGCTATAGCAGAAGCATTCCGCTATATCGGTTCTGACAGGCGTTGACCGCCTTGACTTTTGCTATAGCAGTCTTTTCCACCGCTATAGTGGAGGTCGCTACGACGGAGCCGTTGCGCTCGTCACGAACAGAATGTCCAAAAATCTCCAAAATTTGCCCATTTTATAACACACTTGCTTCCCCCGACGATCTGAAATAACCCCTTCACGTCAATCACGATTTCGGGAGTTCTACTTACCCAAATTCGATTCTGAAAAGTTGATGCGCCCAAATTACACCTCTAAAAGAAGTGCAAGTGGTCACTGTTCAAATATAGAACCCAGCTAAAGGTTGGGTTCAATCCCACAAGGAATATGGTAGGACTAGGGTCGATTTATGTTTACTTCAAGCTTTTAGTCAATTATCTCCCGTAAGGGTTTTTTTTTTGTAGTAACAAGCAATTATTGTAACAAAAGTATCAAGTATCCAGTGTCAATATCAACGATTATTATCAATAAGAGAAGTGACTAGGGAAATGGTCCCCATGAGATCATTACTTAGTAAGGCTTTCGTACTTGGGTCACTAGTTTGGTGCTTAGCATGCAGAATCGGTAAGTTGGGCTCTTCTAATTCCTTGGTCAGGCAACTAGGAGAATTTCACCTCACGCCTTGGTCAGGCCGCGGGTGTCGCTTTACTAACCCTTACCCTTGATCCCAGATTAGCTAATCCTGGTAAGGTCAAGCTATTAGACGAGGGTTGGTAGCCTCGAATCTTGTTGTTTACAACCATTTTCCCATCCGTTACCTCCTTGGTCAGGCAAGTAAGGATAAGGCGAGTTCTAACATTTGCAACCGTTAAAAAGCAATCAAAGCGAAGGGAAGAATAATACATGCATAAACACCTCTCTAGCTTACCTACGTACTTAGCCTACTTCGTTAATCCTTCATGGTTTCCACAACCCTAGTTGTGGATTTAGCTACTCATATTCATAAGCATGTAATCAATGTTTGTTTGATCAATCATTAAGAGATACTTACAAAGAAGAATAAACAAAACCGAAATCTTGAAGAATAATCCCAAGAACACTTCGAATTATCAAAAACTGGTCTTTGAATTCAACACAAAAGTAATGTAGCAAATATCCGAAAAGTAACGTGTAATAATGTTCAACGAACATAAGTAAAAACCTAGGGGAAAGTATTTATAGACAAAAAGAAATCCTTTCCAAATCCAACTGGAAAACTGGGTCGGCAGGGACCACGGGTCAGGGTGACGGTCCGTCATTTGGGCGACGGTCTGTGGTCTTGTCAGGTCAACCGTGGTCCTGCTGGTCAAGGTCTTCTTCTCCTTAAAACATTGGCTGGGACCACGAGCCGTTCTTTTGAATGACGCTTTGTCTTTTAGACTCGTGGTTCTTGGCCTACATTTGCGCCTCCTCTGCTTCAGTGATGACGAGTCACAATGATGGACCGTCTTTTAGAAGCACGGTCTGTTATTTAGATCCACACTCCTGGTTACAATTGTTATCTCCGCAGATCTTCAGTCTACGGGTCACTAGACGGGTCCATTTTTTGGAAAGATGGGTCATCTTTGGAGTCGTCCTTTCATCCATACTTGGCCTGGCTTTCTGATCTTTAAACAACGTGTCATAAAGACAGATCCTTCCTTTGAGAGGACAGACCGTCTTCTCAACTGTGTAATCTCTCCAGCCTTGTACTATTTCAGATCTTTGAACGACGAGTAGCAATGACGGGTCCGTCGTTTGAGAGCACGGCCCGTCAAGTGAAGTCGTCTTCACTGTAGCGACCAAAACAGCTTAAATTCCAGAGTTTTCTCAAGGATCCTATTTGCGAGCACACTTAACAAAAAACATCAAATCCACAGATAAAATGCTAAATAACATGCAAAAATCCTAAGTATTAAGCGTCAAAAGTGGTGTATTTCTACACCACATCAACACCCTCAACTTAATATTGTTGCTTGTCCTCAAGAGACATAACTATTCTATCACGATGCTATAGTAAAAGAAAACTAGGAACTAAGGCAATCATCTGATTTTGCAATTCAACACATAATAAGTATCCCCATCCCTTTTCAACACTAAACTAGTGATTATGTCCCGTTCATCAAGACAACACAAGAGGATCCATGAATGACATCACATTATCAACAGACGACATAGCATACACATACGAGACTCACACCAACAGTTAACAGTCAACGTTGCTCTAGTGCCCTTACCACAAAGAAGTCCCTATCGCACATCAATAAACTCAAGATCTCAGGGACTGAACTAACACTCGGACTCACAATAGATATTCAAGCAATGCGGGCACAATACTATAGGCTTTCCCTTATTTTATATGCCTCGGTCTTCGGACAACTTGGTCAAGATCACGATAGGACTTTATTCGGCTTGTAACATAGGCTCGGGGACCTGCATGGTAGATATGGGATTAGTGACTAAGACCTCCTTGGTACTACGCTATCTTTATTCCACTTATCAGGCCAACATTCTTTATTTCCTCCCTTTTTTCTCCCTCTTTTTTTTTTCAACACAGCCACCGCACCCGTTATTTCCCTTTTTCATTACTAGCCTTCTCTTTTCATACCCCTACTCTTCACTCACCTCTATAGTAGACTCCCTCAACTTAGGCGATTTTCCTGAGCTGAGGTACACGATATCCAAGGAGGGACCAAGGCCAAACTAAAGGTTTACAAAAAGAAGGGGAAGGTGATAGGGCTAAACAACAAAAGTGGCAATTTAGGCTCAAAATTCAGGGATCAAAAAGGGTATTTACATTATTTGGTCAGTCATTTGGATAAAGTGGACTAGTTCAAAAATGGCCTATGATCCTTTCCTAACCAATCATCCTACAACTTAACTTAGACTAACCGGGCAAGTTCTAGATTGGCACACAAAGCAAGAACCAACAAATTAAGCTCACACACTTATGGAACAGAGTCAACGATTACATCCTACTTATTAGGTTCGTGTCCAAGCTTAAGTTGTTCATCAAGTCGATTCAATTACAATGTCATGCACAGATCCATAGTTGTTAGTCTATCAAGAACAAATACAATCATGTCACACAAAATTTGGAGGGGTTCCATTTTTCAAAATTTTAGTTCCAAAAAAAATCATATCACAGATTGCACTAAGTTCCCTTTCTTCTTTTACTATCTACAACCTATACTAAACATGTCGGTTCAACAAAAATAAAAATCCTTAGGGAAAGAACACAGGCAAGAAAACCCTAAGGATTCAGGTAGCTTGTGAGTACCCTCATGGGTTGCCTCCCATGCAGCGCCTGATTTAACGTCGCGGCACGACATAGGTATCTGTCAGCTACTTAGAGTTCGCCAAGAGACCCGTCAAAATAGAAATAACCCAATGGTACCCCCACCCTACCAAAAAGATGTGTGCATTTTTCTCAATGCACTAATGGAAATAAAAAACATAAAGGGGTGAGAGCATACCTGTGGCGCCTAAGCGCCGGTGCCTGGTGTCGCATCCTTCGGGCCCTCAAAATCGGTACCCGTAGCACTAACATCTTTTGAAGCTAACTTCACAGGCCTCGCCTCCGTAGTAACAGCTTCCCGAGCAGCCACATCATCAATAGTAATAGCTGCCTCTACAGCTCCAACATCAACTACTCCTGCACTGGGGTCTGAAGAAGGTACCATACCTGGGTTTTACGAGTCCAAATGACGGTCCATCATTTGAAAGATGGTTCGTTGTTGGACTCGTAGTCTGCTATACATTCCACTTACCTGCTTCCAGGAATTATGGCTTCATCGATGGATCGTGGTTCAAACCAAGGGTCCATCCTGATAACATGCCATTCCTCATCTGAGTCTTACTGTTTTCCCAGAGACCAAGACTCAGATCGATGGTCCATCCTTTCAAAGAATGGTCCGCAAACCTAGTTGTCATCTCTGGGACTTCTGCAGTGTTGTGCTTTTCCTCCTCACCTACACAGCCAACAAACTTTTAACCTTGGGTTGCCTTCCAAGAAGCGCTTGATTTAACGTCGCGGCACGACGCAAGTGTTTTGGCTACTCAGACTTCACCAAAACACTCTATATTCTTTTAGACTACAATTATCATAAAGTAAATTACAACATCATGGGTTGCCTCCCATGTAGCACCTGATTTAACGTCGCGGCACGATGCAGGCTACTTGACTACTCAGACTTCATCAAGCTCCTCAGGTGGGACGAATTCATCTATGCTCCATGCTTCTATGGTTTTGAGCTCCTCTGTTGTGCCAAAATAAGCCTTTATCCTCTGCCTGTTTGCTTTGAACCTCTTCCCCTCTTTGTTCTCAAGTTCAACAGCTCCATAAGGAAAATTTGCACCATCTTGAACGGTCCAATCCACTTGGACTTCAACTTTCCAGGAAACAAGCGAAGTTTGGAAGTAAAGAGCAGGACCATATCACCAGGCTGAAAATCTCTCCTTTCTATCCTCTTAACATGGTACAGCTTCATCCTTTCCTTGTACAGTGCTAAACTCTCGTATGCTTTGAGGCGGAACTCCTCTAACTCGTTCAGCTGCCCTAACCTTTGCGAGGATGCTGCACTCCAATCTAGGTTCAGCTTCTTCAAAGCCCACATGGCTTTGTGCTCCAACTCAACTGGAAGATGACAAGCTTTACCAAATATGAGCTGATATGGATACATGCCTATTGGAGTCTTATATGCAGTCCAGTATGCCCACAATGCATCATCAAGCTTTTGAGACCAATCCTTTAGGTTTGCATTGACTGTTTTGGACAGGATTGACTTGATTTCTCTATTGGAGACCTCCACTTCCCCACTCGTCTGCGGATGATAAGGGGTTGCAACCATGTGTTTCACTCTATATATTTCAAGTAAAGCACAAAATAACTTGTTGCAAAAGTGAGAGCCTACATCACTGATAATGGTCCTAGGCGTACCAAAATGGCTAAAGATGTTCTTTTTCAAGAACGTTGTGATGCATTTACCTTCATTACTGGAAAGTGCAACAGCTTCCACCCACTTAGAAACATAGTCAACAGCCACCAATATGTACTTGTTTCCACCAGGCAGCACGAATGGGCCCATGAAGTCAATGCCCCAAATGTCGAATAGCTCAATCACCAGAATAGGATTCATAGGATGCTCTTGCCTCCTTGATATGCCGCCTTTTTTCTGACACCTGCTACAAGCCTTTGCAAACTCATGGGCATCTTTATGAATAGTCAGCCAATAATAGCCGCATTACAAGGTTTTATGGGCAGTCCGGATACCACTATAATGACCTCCAACAGGGGAGGAGGGGCATGCTTCCAATATCTCCATCATCTCATCTTCTGGCATGCATCTCCGTATCATGGTATTAGCACAAACACGGAACAAGAACGGCTCTTCCAAAAAGTACTTTTTCACATCAGACATGAACTTTCTCCGTTGGTGTGCGGACATATCATCAGGCACTAAGTCAGTTGCCAAATAGTTGGCAAAATCCGTGAATCATGGGATTAAGTCCTGAGTAGCAGCCAATACCTGTTCGTTAGGAAACCAATCATCAATCTCGAGCTCATCATTCAGCTTCACCATAGCTTCTTCTTCCAACCTGGACAAATGATCTGCTACCTGATTTTCTGTACCCTTACGGCCATTAACCTCAAAGTCAAACTCTTGCAACAGCAACACCCATCTAATAAACCTTGGCTTTGCATTCTTTTTCGCCATGAGGTAGCAAAAAGTTGAATGGTCAATATGCACCAACACCTTGGTGCCAAGCAAATAAGATTTGAATTTCTAAAAAGCAAAGACCACAGCAAGAAGTTCATGTTCGGTCACTGTATAGTTCTTCTGAGCTGGGTTAAGTGCCTTGCTAGTGTAGTAAATAGGATGAAGAATTTTCTTGCGCCTTTGGCCTAGGACTGCTCCTAGCGCCATCCCACTAGCATCACACATAACCTTAAACGGTTGCGACCAATCAAGAGCAATAATGATAGGAGTTGTAACCAACTTCTCTTTGAGACACTCAAAGGCCTTGAGACAAGCATCATCAAAAACAAATTTTACCTCTTTCTCCAACAGCTTGCATAATGGATTTGCAATCTTGGAGAAGTCCTTGATAAATCTCCTATAAAATCCTGCATGACCCAAGAAGCTCTGAATACCTTTCACAAAGACTGGTGGAGGCAACTTTTCAATTATCTCAATCTTTGCTTTGTCGACTTCTATGCCCGTCTTCAAAATTTTGTGACCAAGAATGATGCCTTCTTTGACCATGAAGTGGCACTTCTCCCAATTCAGCACTAGGTTACACTCTTCACACCTCTTCAAAATGCAGCCCAGATGATCTAGACAATCTTCAAATGAGTCACCTACCACCAAAAAGTCATCCATGAATACCTCAATAGTGTCTTCCACCATATCTGAAAATATAGACATCATGCAATGCTGAAATGTTGTTGGCGCATTGCAGAGACCGAACGACATCCTCTTGAAAGCAAAAGTCCCATATGGGCATGTGAATATTATCTTCTCTTGGTCTTTGGGGGCAATAAAAATTTGATTATACCCCGAATAACCATCAAGAAAACAGTACCAACCTCTACCTGCAAGACGGTCTAGCATTTGATCCATGAATGGCATTGAAAAATGGTCTTTCTGAGTCCATGCATTCAACTTTCTGTAGTCCATGTAAATGCGCCAACTGATCACTGGACTCATCAAAATCAACTCATTCTTAGCATTAGGGACAACAGTGATCCCTCTTTTCTTTAGTACGCACTGAACAGGGCTCACCTACTTGTTGTCTGAAATCGGGTAAACCACATTTGTATCCAACTACTTAATGATTTCCTTCTTTATGACCTCCTGCATAGGCTGATTCAACCTACGTTGATGCTCAATAGAACGAACGCAATCAGGCTCAAGCTAGATTTTGTGAGTACAGATCCCAGGAAGGATCCCAATGATGTCTTCGATGGTCCACCCAATAACTCTCTTAAACTTCCGCAATACTGACACCAGAGCTTTAACCTGCGTTTCACCAAGATCTGCAGCAATGATAACTGGTAATGTCTCATTATCTCCCAGAAATACATACCTAAGGTGGCCTGGCAGTGCTTTGAGCTCCAAGACTGGAGGCTCCTCAATAGAAGGACGAGCCGGTGGTGTTGTCCGATTCTTTAAGTCTAAGTCCAACTACTTTGGTTCATAAGAGCACGTCCCCAAGCCTGTGAGTGATGCAACCATCTCATCATATTCATCAATATCATCCCCTTTAAAATTCATAATGACTATTGCTAGGGCCTCGACACCAAGTCTCTCCTCAATCAGAGAAATAAGTTGATCCTCATCAACAACATCAATAACAGACACCACCCTCATATCATCATGGTGTTTCATTGACTTGCACACATTGAAAATCACCTCTTCATCGTTCAGCCTGAATTTCATCTGACCTGTTTCCAAGTCAACTAAAGCACTCCCAGTAGCCAAGAATGGTCTCCCCAAGATGATGGGCACCTCAAAGTCAACCTCACAATCTAGAATGACAAAATCTGCAGGAAATATAAAAGTGTCAACCTTGACCAATACATTATACAAAATATCCACAAGCCTCTTCACCGTGCGATCAGCCATAAGTAGTTGCTTTGTAGTTGGAGAGGGGGCTCCCAAGCCCAACTGATTATAAACTGCTAGCGGCATCAGATTGATACTAGCACCCAAATTGCACAAAGCCTTTGCAAAGTAGAACGCTCCAATAGTGCATGGGATGGTGAAGGCTCCAGGATCTTCCTTCTTCTGTACCATCGAACGGGATGCTATTGCACTACAATGGTACAAGTTATTTGTTGGTTCAAAATTGACCGTTCTCTTTCTTGTCACCAAGTCCTTCATAAACTTTGCGTAACCAGGCATTTTCTCCAAGGCTTTAACCAATGGAATATTCACTAACAGCTGCTTCAGCATGGAGATGAACTTATGGAACTTACCATCCTCAACTTTCTTCTTCAACCTTTGAGGATAAGGTGCAGAAGGCAATGGGATAGGCTTCAAGACTGGTGCAACCTCCTTGCTCTAACCCTTCTGCTCAGATGACTGTCTCTCAAAAGGTTCTTCACCACTATCTTTATCAACAGATTATGCTACAACCTCAGCATCATCCCTCTCAATCTCAGCTGGATCATCAACAATAATAGGCATGGGAGGATCAATAGTCTGCTTACCATTCCGAGTAGTCACTGCCATCACCTGTCGATCATTTTTTGGATTCTGAATCATGTCACTTGGCAGAGTACCTTTTTGGCACAGATTCCGATTTGCTGACAACTGATGTATCTGGGTCTTAAGTTGTTTGATGGAGACATAGTGAGACTCCACCTTCTGATTAATACTCAAAAGTTCAGCTTTAATCTCTTTCATACTCACCTCTGTGGAGTCAACTTTCTGGAACACCTTTTGGATCAACTCTCTCATGCTAGGTTGTGCTGGCTTATCATCTCGGTTACCTGGGGTCACATACAGACCACTTCTATCATTCTTCTTCGGCCAGTCACCATCCATTAAAGTGTAACTAGCTCGGTTATAATAGTCATCTATGTCTCTGTTCCGACCTTAATTCCCTTGGCCATAGGCCCGGAAACCCGCCACTTGATCATGGAGATAACTAATATCTTCATCAGAAAACTATTCCTCTGATCTTGGTGCTTTGTCTACAGCTTTCACTTTCTCTACTCCCTTGTTCAGATTTATCTTTGCCAGTAACCAAAGTGTAGTGTTCATCTCGGCCTGCGTCTGCTTGATGTCTTCTACATCATTTGGGTCTACAGAACTGCCAACTGCATAAGTACTTACTGGCATTTCCGCATCTCTTATATGTCATGCTCGATTTGTCTTTGCAACTCTGTCTAAAGCCTCAGCTACCTCAGGGTATGTGTTTTCCATGAACGCACCTCCAATCACAGTATCAACTATAGCCTTAGTATTTGCATTCAGGGCCTTATAGAATATCTCTATCAGATGCCTGGATGGGATCCCATGTCCCAGAACCTGCTTCATCTTCTTTTTGAACCTCAGCCATGCCTCATAGAGAGCTTTCGTAGGTACCTGCTTAAAGTTATATATCTCCTGCTTTAGCTGCAACATTCTTGATGGAGGAAAGAACTGCTCCAAAAACTGACTCCTCAACTCTTGCCATGTGTAGATAGAGTTGTCAGGTAATTAGAAAGCCATGCAGTTGCCTCATCAGTCAACGAAAATAGAAATAGTCTGAGTCGGATCGCCTCTTGCCCCACTCTTGCCATGTTGTACGATTTGGTGACACTTACGAAATTATTCACATGCAGAATTGCATCTTCAGTTGGCTACCCAGAATAGAGTCCTTTTATGTTCAACAGTTGAATCATGGCACTAGTGATGTCGAACCTTGTTCCGTCGGCCAGTGGTGGTAGCACTATGGGCCCAGTGCTGCCATATTCTTCCTCATCATAATCATCTATGTCATAATATTGAGGAATGTGCCTTTGTAGATGCATCTGTCGACCTCTGTTATATGGCACACGTCGAGGTACTGTCTCATCTCGGATCCCAGGTTGACTTCCTAGCCTGTCTTGCTCAGCTGCAGCATTTTGAGCTACCAGATCTTTTGCAGTTTGCTCATCTTCTAGGGCAAGGGCAGCTTCTCTTGCCTTTAGGCGCGCAGCCGCTTCTTCCTCTTTTTGTTTCGCAGTCTCAGCTATAAGTCGAGCTGTAATTTGCTCCTGAGTCTCGTGCTCTCCCTCTTTAGGCATGTTTCTGAGTGTTTTGGAGAGCTCCGGGTCGTAAGGGATCAAGGGTTTGACTTGACTCCTTGTGTTTGGCATGCACAAGTGTGCAACCTGTGATAAAACAAAAACAACAGAAAAATTAAAATCAGGAAATAAGGACTAACAATAAATTAAACACAGTCTAACTTAACCCTAAACCGTATTCACCGCAAAGGCGCCAAAATTTGATGCGCCTAAACTACACCTCTAAAAGAAGTGCAAGCGATCTCTGTTCAAATATAGAACCCAACTAAAGGTTGGGGTCGATCCCACAGGGAATATAATAGGACTAGGGTCGATTTATGTTTACTTCAAGCTTTTATTCAATTATCTCCCGTAAGGGGGGGTTTTGTAGTAACAAGTAATTATTGTAACAAAAGTATCAAGTATCCAATGTCAATATCAAGGATTACTATCAATAAGAGAAGTGACTAGGGCAATGGTCCCCATGAGATCATTACTTAGTAAGGCTTTCGTACTTGGGTCACTAGTTTGGTGCTTAGCATACAGAATCGGTAAGTTGGGCTCTTCAAATTCCTTAGTCAGGAAACTAGTAGAATTTCACCTCACGCCTTGGTCAGGCCGCGGGTGTCGCTTTACTAACCCTTACCCTTGATCCCAGATTAGCTATTCCTGGTAAGGTCAAGCTATTAGACAAGGGTTGGTAACCTCGAATCTTTTTGTTTACAACCCTTTTCCCATTCGTTACCTCCTTGGTCAGGTAAGTAGGGATAAGGCGAGTTCTAACGTTTGCAACAGTTAAAAAGCAATCAAAGAAAAGGAAAGAATAATACATGTATAAACACCTCCCTAGCTTACCTACGTACTTAGCCTACTTCGTTAATCCTTCATGGTTTCCACAACCCTAGTTGTGAATTTAGCTACTCATATTCATAAGCATACAATTAATGTTTGTTTGATCAATCATTAAGAGATACTTACAAAGAAGAATAAAGAAAATTGAAATCTTGAAGAATAATCCCAAGAACACTTCGAATTATCAAGAACTGGTCTTTGAATTCAACACAAAAGTAATGTAGATAATATCTGAAAAGTAACGTGTAATAATGTTCAACGAACATAAATAAAAACCTAGGAGAAAGTATTTATAGACAAAAAGAAATCCTTTCCAAATCCAACTGGGAAACTAGGTCGGCAGGGACCACGGGTCAGGGTGATGGTCTATCATTTGGGCGACGGTCCGTGGTCTTCTCAGTCAACCGTGGTCCTGTTGGTCAAGGTCTTCTGCTCCTTAAAATGATGGTTGGGACCACGAGCCATTCTTTTGATTGATTCTTCATCCTTTGGACTCGTGGTTCTTGGACTACATTTGTGCCTCATCTGCTTCAGTGATGACGAGTCTCAATGACGGACCATCTTTTAGAAGCACGGTTCATTCTTTCGATCTGTAATCCTGGTTACACTTGTCATCTCCACAGATCTTCGATCTACGGGTCATAGGACGGGTCCATCTTTTGGAAAGACGGGTCGTCTTTGGGGTCTTCCTTTCATCCATACTTGGCCTGGCTTTCTGATCTTCAAACAACGTGTCATAAAGACGGATCCATCCTTTGAGAGGACGGACCATCTTTTCAGCCGTGTAATCTCTCTAGCCTTGTACTATTTCAGATCTTTGAACGACGAGTAGCAATGACGGGTCCATCGTTTGAGAGAACGGCCCATCAAGTGAAGTCGTCTTCACTGTAGTGACCAAAACAACTTAAATTCCAGAGTTTTCTCAAGGATCCTATTTGCCTGCACACTTAACAAAAAACATCAAATCCACAGATAAAATTCTAAAGAACATGCGAAAATCCTAAGTATTAAGCGTCGAAAGTGGTGTATTTCTACACCACATCAAAAGTCCCTCGGACTCATTTATGTCTTGGATACGTGGACAACTAGCTCAAAATAAGACACCTAACCCAATCCTTACCTGGATTTCCCTAGAATCCACCTCGCTCCAAAACTGGCCGAGGCTAGCCTAGCCCAGAATTTCAAACTCCCAAACCCAGAGTTTTCTAACTCTAAAACTAGGCATGATTGGACTACCCGTAATGACAGACCCGGTCTTTACAACAGATACCAATTTACCCATCGTTCTTCCTCGAATGATCAAACCTGAAATTACGGAAATAAAGGAAAGAAAGTGTAGTACTTGAATCCTCAAACAAATGAGGGTACTTATCCCGCATTCCTTCTCAATTGCCCAGTGGCTTCCTCAACCGGATGATGCTTCCACTGAACCTTTACCATATCAATCACCTTTATCCTCAACCTCCGGACATTCCGAGCAAGAATCACGACTGGTTCCTCTTCATAACGAAGATTCTTATCGAAAAGCACCTCATCCCACTTGATGATGTAGTCCCCATCCCTATGGTATCGCTTAAGCATGGATACATGGAATACCGGATGGACGCCCGACAAACTGGAAGGCAGTGCTAACTTGTAATCCACTGGCCCCACAATCTCAAGAACTCAAATGGACCAATGAACCGAGGACTAAGCTTGCCCTTCTTACCAAACCGCATAACTCCCTTCATTGGTGACACTTTCAATAATACCTGTTCACCAACCTGAAATTCCATGTCCCGTACCTTGCGATCTGCATACTCCTTCTGCCTGCTTTGGGCAGCCAGCAATTTGGCCTGAATGCCCCGTACCTTTTCTTGCGCTTCCTTTACCAATTCCACTCCCAAAGGCTTTACATCGCCTTCCTTAAACCACCCAACCGGTGATCTGCAGCTCCTAACATACAACGCCTCGAATAGTGCCATGTCAATACTAGAGTGGTAGCTATTGTTGTACGAGAATTCACACAACGGTAGGAACTGGTCCCAATGGCCCCCAAAGTCCATCACAAATGCTCTCAGCATGTCCTTCAATACCTGGATCGTCCTCTTCAACTGACCATCAGTCTGAGGATGGAAGGCTTTGCTAAAAGTGAGTTGTGTACCCAACTCTTCATGTAGCTTGCCCCAAAATTTAGAGGTGAACTGCGTACCACTGTCTGAAATAATGGACAGTGGCACCCCATGCAATCTCACAATCTCATTCACGTAGATCCTAGCCAATTGATGCAAATTATAATCTACCTTGACCGAAATAAAGTGAGCGGACTTGGTCAACCTGTCAACAATGACCCAAATTGAGTCATACTTCCCCAATGTCCTGGGAAGACCCACCATAAAGTCCATGGCTATCTTTTCCCACTTCCACTCTGGAATTGACATTCTCTAAAGTAGTCCTGCAGGTCTCTGATGTTCATACTTTATCTGCTGGCAGTTCTGACATTTGGACACAAAGTCAACTATGTCTTTTTTCATCCCGGGCCACCAGTAACGTTGCCTCAAATTCCTGTACATTTTAGTCACACCCGGATGAATTGAGTACCGCAAACCATGAGCTTCTGCCAAGATTTTCTGAATTATATCATCAACCCGAGGAACATAAATCCTTTCTCTGAAATGTAGCACTCCACCAGAGTCTAACGTGACATCCCTGGATTCCCCATATATTACCTTACCTCGAAGCTTACTCAGTTTCAGATCATGAAATTGTTTGGCCTTTATTTCTTCTATGAAGGTGTCTTTGACCTCAATGCTAGCCAATAACCTACCCTGTTCTGAAACACCCAAGTGCATGAACTGAATTTCCCTTGCTAGTGGTTGTTTGGACACCCCCAAACAAGCCAAACTACCCATGCTAACTGTCTTTGGGCTCAATGCGTATGCCACCACATTAGCCTTACCCGGATGATATTGAATAGTCACATCATAGTCCTTCAATAACTCCATCCACCTTCTCTGCCTCAAATTCAAATCCTTCTGAGTGAACACATACTGCAGGCTGCGATGATCAGTGAACACCTCACACTTGACACCATAGATTTAGTGTCTCCAAATCTTGAGTGCAAAGACCACTGCTGCCAACTCTAAGTCATGATTCAGGTAGTTCCTCTCATGCACCTTCAACTACCTAGATGCATAGGCTATCACATTCCTATCTTGCATCAACACAGCACCCAAACCAGAATGTGAAGCATCACAGTAAACAATAAAGTCTTTACCTTCAACTGGTAAGGACAATATAGGAGTCGTGTTCAGAATTGTCTTGAGCTTTTGGAAGCTCTCCTTGCACTTGTCAGACCACACGAATGATACATCTTTCTATGTCAGCCTGGTCAGGTGAGTAGAAATAGAGGCAAAATCCTTAACAAACCTCCGGTAGTACCCTACGAGCCTAACAAAACTCCTCACCTCTGTCACAGAGCTAGGCCGAGCCCAACTCTTGACTACCTCAATCTTCTAGGGATCCACTATCACCCCCTGATCTGACACTATATGCCCTAAGAACGCAACTGAAGTCAACCAAAACTCACACTTAGTGAACTTCGCATAAAGCTTCTGGAGTCTCAAGATGTCCAACACAATACGAAGATAATTAGCATGCTCCTCCCTACTCTTGGAGTAGATAAAAATATCATCGATAAACTCAATCACAAAGGAATGCAAATACGATTTAAATACCCCATTCATCAAACACATGAATGTTGTTGGCGCATTGGTCAAACCAAACGACATTACTAAGAACTCGTAATGCCTATACCGAGTCTGAAAAGTAGTCTTAGCAATGTCCTCAGGACTAATCCTCAACTAATGGTACCCCGACCTCAAGTCAATTTTCAAAAATACCAATGCACCCTCAAGCTGGTCAAACAAATCATCAATGCGAGATAGAGGGTACTTATTCCGGATGGTCACCTTGTTCAACTGCCTATAATCTATGCACATTCGCATACTACCATCTTTTTTCTTTACAAACAAAACAGGAGCACCCCAAGGCGATGCACTGGGATGGAAAAATCCCTTATCTAGGAGTTCCTGTAGCTGAGTCTTAAGTTCCCTTAACTCTGCCGGAGCCATACGATACGGAGGAATGAAAATGAGACGAGTATCTGGCTCCAGATCAATACAGAAGTCTATATACCTGTCGGAGGCATACCAGGCAAATCCGCTGGAAATACCTCTAGAAACTCAGAAACCACTGGAACTGACTCAATAGATGAGGACTCCACACTATCTTCCCAGATATGAGCCAAGAAGGCTAGACACCCTCTCCCCACTAGCTTCCTAGACCAAACGAACGATATGACCTTAACTAGCTTAGGCCTGTACACACCTTCCCACTCTAGTCTATCCTTACCCAGAATCTTTAGAGTCATAGTCTTGGTGTTACAGTTCAACACAGCATGATAAGGGGACAGACAGGTCATGCCCAAGATAATATCAAAATCAGTCATATCCAGGATTACCAAGTCTACCCAAGTATGCAACCCCACAAATACAACAGAACAGTCATGATAAACATGAGTCACAATCACAGACTCTCCAACTGGGTAGAAATATGGATAGGGGAATCAAGGGTATCACAAATCAATTTTAGACCCAACGCAAAACTCACAGATACATAAGAATATGTAGAACCTGGGTCAAATAATACCGAAGCTATTTTATCGCAGATAAGAATGGTACCTGTGATCACCGCATCTGATGCTTCCGCCTCAGTTCTCCCTGGAAATGCATAGAAATGAGCCCGATCATCAATCTGGGCAACTTCTCAGGCTGGCTGCGCTGCACCCCTGCCCGCGCCGCCATTCCCTTTGTCGCCCCGGCCTCCTTGAAAGTTACCTCGCACACTCTATGGATGACCTCTAGTATTACCGCCCCTACGTGACAGGACCACCATAATAGACTACTGCTGACCCTGATTACTTGTCTGCCTGAGCGTTCACTCCCTCTTAAAGTGGCCCAGATCACCACAATGGAAGCAACCACGATCAAGTGTAGGCCTGCTAGCTGATGTATAAGACGTTCTCTGGCCTCTAGGAGCTGAAGACTGATTATGAGCTCCTTGACGACCACCTGTAGCAGCTGGCAGAGCTGACTGAATAGGACGGGCTGGGTATGCCAGCTGATTCTGGCCCTTGGAATATGAACTACCAAAATTTCCCTCATGCCGGGGCTTCTTGGCTAAAGCCTTAGCCTGCCCCGCTTGATTGACCCCTTCTAACTTCTTCACATAATCTACCACTTCATTGAAGCCCCTCCCTAATAAAGTCATATGCACTGACAGTGCATGTAGCTCAGTATTCAAACCTTTCACAAACAACCAGACTCGTTCCTCCTCGGAACCCAACATCTGTGTGGCAAAATGAGACAAGGCATGGAACTTAGCCTCATAAGCAGAGACTGACATGCTACCCTGCTCTAAGTTCAAGAACTCATCCTTCTTTTGGTCCCTCAAAGTACGGGGTACGTACTTCTCTAAAAACAAAACGTAGAACTTTTCCCAAGTCAGTGGGGGTAGAACAAAAGACCGACACTCCATATGAGACCTCCACCACTGCTTAGCATCACCCTGCAGCTGAAATGTGACAAACTCAACCCCATGCTGACATATAATACCCAACTTGTGCACCCTCTCATAGATATCCAAGATGAACTCATAGGCATCCTCCTTGTCAGTACCCTGAAATATCGGAGGTTTCAGCTTGAGAAACTTGGTCAGCATCTCATGCTCATTCCCTGTCATCACTTGGCCTAGCATTGTCCTGAAAAAGTCATTCGTGCCTGAAGTGGCATCCATCCTAGGTGTTGTAGTAACCGCTGGCTGAGTATTCAAAGCCTGATTTGCAAATGTCGCGGGTATGGCTCCAGCACCCACCAACCCACTCAAAATATTCCAAGCCTTTTCAAAAGCTTCTGGTGTCATATCAGGAAGGCCTGCACCCTCAACCGGTGCTGCCTTCGCCTGTGCATTGCCATCTTCAGCCACAACTTCTACATCTTCAGCGACATGTTCTTGAGGTAGGGAAGAGGTTGCTTCACGCTCTCCAGCAGTTGCTTGAGCTCCACCCCTGATGGGTGCGGCTCTACCTCATCCTCTGCCCCTTTCCCTACCTCTCCCACGGATAATCGGGCCCGCTGTTGGGACTGCTGGTCTAGCTCCATTGTTTCTTGTATTAACCATCTGTGTACGAAAGAGTGGATGAGGTTAGATACCAATTTATATCACCAGATACCAATTGGAATCGAGTTATAGCACAAAGGAAAGAAGGAAGAGAAAGTTTTTCCTAAAGCCCCATAGCCTCTCGAAGAAAAGTACGGACGTCTCCGCACTATTTCGCAAGACTCTACTAGACCTGTTTGGTACGATGAGATCAACGAACCTAGGGCTCTGACACCATCTTTGTCACGACCCAGACTGGTGTGAGTGGCACTCACCCAACCCCCCCGGGTGAGCGAACCATAACTTCCCCAAACTTAACCGTTCTAACAACTCAAAACCAAAGTTTGGAAATTAAACTAGCAAAACAATAATAACAAAACCACTTCATTAATATAAATCTGCGAAAATTACCCCCTAGAATCTGAAAGTCGCAGTACCAAACAATCTACCAATGTCTAGAATACGGGGATGCAACCCCAAAACAAGGAAATAGTTTAAGCCTTAAACAAGTGGGCTACAACTCTAATGATAGTGTAACACCCCGTACCTTTCAAAACCTATGTGACTAAGTAAATATCGATGAAGGCATTTGAGTTCGAGATTGTGAAGGGGTACTTTGGACTAGAATTTGAAAGGGTCAAATGTATATAAGTGTTAAGTTAAAGTATAAGGATGAGGGTTTTGAAAATGAGATAAAACAAGTGAGGTGCTTGCTCGACTAATCTAAGCTCTTAGGTGACAAGTAGGTGCATCACCTACCTACGCTAACGAACTAAGTTCTGAGGGCCGATTACGGGCAGCAACACCATGGATTATTAGACCTAATGGTAGCCCAAATGAAGCTTAAAGTTGTCCCATCAAAGCACAACCAAATCTGGCCCAAACAACTACAAAAGGTAGCCACCAATATTGACCACATTTTGACTCAAGAGAAGCCCAAAATCATCCACAAAACTTAACCCTTTTGAGGCCCAAGCAAAGGGTAATTTTGGCCCAATTTTCTTGACCCATTTTGGCCCAAATATACTCAAAAAAGTTGGCCAAAAAGATCCCTTTATACAGACCTTTTGTTGATCAATATTGATCACAAAAAGCTAGAAAAAATTCTCTCTTATCTCATTTCCTTTTGGCAGCCCCTCTCTCCCTTTAGGGTTCTAAGAAGACCAAGATTCATTCAAGCTTAAGGTGAGTTAAACAACTTGTTATCTTGGTATTAATCTACTACATATATCTAGGATATCCAATGGTAATAAAGACATGAACTATGGCAGCCCCTTTCTTAAGATTTAACACATAGAAATTGTGTAACAATTAAGAGATTTCTTCTTCTCTTGTTGGTGTATGTGTAGGGGTACTTAAGCTTTTAAAGGCATCAATAAAAAGAGGATAAAAACACCCCTTCAAGTGTGGTAAGTACTCTGCCCATAATCATATTTTTGGATTGAAGTTCGGATGGACAATTGTTGTTGAATTGTTGTTAAGAACTCACGGGACGGCAACCGGAAGCCGTGGGTTCAATGTGTTGCTATTGTATTTCGACATGGTGAGTTGTGTAGGGGATGTTTGATGTGTTTTGTATTATTGGAGGCAGTATTTTAGTGTGTGTGTGATGTGTATTGGACAGGGGAGAAAGGTGTGACGATACACCTTTAATTAATGCAAAATACATAAATCTGTCCGGGAAATGTTTAGCTACTGTTTTGGAAAGGTTGCATCAGGTTTAAGAGCTAATATTAGCTTCATTATACCCTTGTGTTGTAGATTAACTTAATAAAGGAAAGTCCAAGTTGTGGTAAGCGCAATCTTCGGAAGGAACGAGGTATGTTAAGGCTCTTTATTCCTTATCGGCATGAATCTAGAAATAGAACTCTAAATCTCCGAAAGAAGGAATTTGAGTATTCTGTTGTAAGAGAGCTGATTTGGTAACTCAACAAGTCTTAAGGAACTAAGTTATACATTATGGTGATTCAAGTCGCCTTATTATAAAAATCTGATTCTTTTTGCACGAAACGTAAGTTATCCTTTTGTCAAGTTTCTTCTTTGTATTGTGATCCCTAATCAAGGTTTAGAAAGTATAAAAGGAAAGTTAGCTAGTCAAATCCCAATTTATATGTGTTTGGTATGTCGAGTCCAACACCTAGTAAGCCAAGGATAAAGAATTTATCTAAATGAACCTTCATAAATAACAAGAATAGTTTTGAAGGTCAGTCTAGTAATACACTTATTATGCGTGGTTTGCGTGTTAGTGTGCACCGAGGTGCCACTGCCATATTGAGGCTATTATATACATAGTGTGCACCGAGGTTCTACTGCCATATTGAGGCCATTGTATATATAGTGTGCGCCGAGGTGCTACTGCCATGTTGAGGCTATTATATATAGGGTGCGCCGAGGCGCTATTGTGGTTCAGCGTGGATTATAAAGAGTGAGTTGTTGTGTGAGTTATTGCATGTGTTGTATTCTAAAAAGAATAAAGGAGAAAGAGCTTAACGAGTCTTACCAATTACAGTTTACAAGTTTCATATTATATCTTGTTCAGATTTACTACTTGCGACTTGGTTTTATGTTTCTACCTTACATGCCAGTACATTATTGTCGTACTGACGTCCCCATTGCCTGGGGGCGCTGCATTCATGCCTGTAGGTCCAGATAGAAACCCAGACAGACCTCTTCAGTAGGAGTTGCAGAGTTTAGCCATTTTGGTAAGCTCCATTCTTCCTGGAGTTGACGACTCAGAGGTCTAGCTTATATTTTGACCAGGTTATGTATATGTACAGCTTATGGGTAGTCCAGGGTCCTGTCCTGGATATGAGATATTTTACTTACTCCTAGAGGCTTGTAGACGTGTATATGTATATCAGTGATGGGTATGGCCTTGTCGGCCTTATTGTTAGCTATCTACTATGATAATAGCCTTGTCGGCCTTGAATTGTTTACCTACTATTGAGCTTTTAGTGTTTCAAATTACTATTGTTAGAGACCTTGTCGGTCTCAGACTCCCAGCAGGTTCAATAGAGATACACTCTATTTTGGCACCCTCGGCCTTTTGGGGCTCCGGGTGTCAATCATGCCTCCCATGGTTTGGGGCGTGACAGATAGATTCAAGGCAGCTCGATCGAAGCAGCTCACCCTTGAAGTTTGGAAATACCGGTATTACAGATGAGGTCGCATCTCAACTGCTGGAAGATTGCATGTTCTCACAAAAAGAAAAGCAAGTGCAGTATCAGTACACCACCACTGTGTACTAGTAGGATCATCAACCAGTTCCAAATAAAAATAGTGTATAATCAGTACAACAAATCAAATATAAGTACGGAAGATATGCAACAAGTCAACAGGCACCCCTAGACTACAAGTCTCTACCTAGCTTGTTCCCGCATGAAATCCACCCTTTCTAACTGTAAGCAATAATCATATAATCAATAAACCATCCATTTTTGTCTAACCCGGACCCACCCTGGGACCCCCATTAAACAACACCTAAGTGTTAAACAGACAACCCGGCCTAATCCAAGGCCAACTCAATAGATATAATAGGATTTCCGATCACTCAAGAACCACCTATAAATATCACATTTCACCAAAATAGCCCGGTCCACTCACGGAACCAATAACGGTCAATGCAATACAACAATATCAATGCAATGATGCAGTAAAATAAACTCGTACCAGGCGTGGTACCCGAGCCAACCGTTAGTATCCCGTACCAGGCATGGTACCCGAGCCAACCATTTGGTATACCTATACCAAGCGTGGTACCCGAGCCAATCGTTAGTATTCTCATACCAGGCGTGGTACCCGAGCCAACCGAATGTCAATTAATCCACAGTCAAATAATGAACAAACAACTTGTAAAACCAACAAGAAACACGTTGTTCAATCCACAGACTGTAAAATAGGACCCTTAGACATTGTATTCCTTTCTCGTTCTTGGTCTAAAACAATATACAAGTACTTGAATTAACAAACAAGGCCTGCGTATTACCCGAATTACACTAAATCCCAAATCCCAGACCAACCATGATCATTCTACCCTTTTTCCCGGGTTATCTGCCATTAATTCCCTTAGTTCTATCATTTTCACGGATAAAAATAGAGATTTAACAACATGCGATCAATAAACCTTGTTTTTAATAATACCCAAGAACTTTCATGCCTAGAATCCTCTTTCTTCCCCGGATTCTACCATCTCTATATTGTTCCAACATTTCCCCAAGTTCCCTCCTAGAAATTCTACCGCGTAGGAAAAGTAGTACGAAGTTTGGAGAGTAGAAACCTTACCTTAGGGAAGAAAAATAATGAAAAACGGAGGAAAATCGCCTGGAATCGCCTTGCCTTTCTCCCGAAATGAAATTGTGGAAACGGAATGTTTTGGGGAATGTTCCTGCATTAATTCCTATCGAGCCCGCTATAGCGGTCCCCGCTCCGCTATAGCAGTTCAGACCGGTATTGACCGCCTTGACTTCCGCTATAGCGGTCTTTTCCACCGCTATAGCGGAGGCTGCTACGGCGGAGCCATTGCGCTCGTCATGGACAGAATATCCGGAAATCTCCAAAAATTGTCCATTTTACAATACACTTGCTTCCCCCAATGATCCAAAATAACCCCTTCACGTCAATTGCGATTTTGGGAGTTCTAATTACCCGAATTCGATTTCGAAAAGTCCCTCGGACTTCTTTACGTCTTGGCAACGTGGAAAACTATCTCAAAATAAGACACTTAACCCAATCCTTACCTGAATTTTCCTAGACTCCACCTCGCTCCAAAATCGGTCGAGGCTAGCCTAGCCCAGAATTTCAAACTCCCTAACCCGGAGTTTTCTAACACTAAAACTTGGCACGATTGGACTACCCGTAACGACGGACCCGATCGTTACACCCCCCCCCCCAAAAAAAAAAATTCTTTTAAAAAATAAATTCAAAACTTTTTTCTTACCCTCTACCCCAAACCCCTACCACCCCCCACCCCTTAAGAAAAGGGGGGGAAAATTTGAAAATAAAAATAAATATTTATGTTTTAAATTATTTTGCTTACTCCACTCTTTATCCTATTCGTTCTCATTATTTTGTGTTAAATATATACAAATATTTTTAGAAAATAATTTCCTACTTGCATACCGAACACCAGAAAATAAGTAAGAAACAATTTGTTTTCCTAGAAAACATTTTCCTTGGAAAACATTTTCCTCCATACCGAACACACCCTAAATGAAAAGATGCTAACGGGATCATAATTCATAAGTACAAATAATTTGCTTTGCTCCACTGTATTTTCTTATTGGTGTAGGCATGGGTTGGTGGAGATTTGGTAAGAGGGGACATTTTATGTTCACCATATGGCCTCAAAAGCCAAATAAATGAAGATTAAAAGGAAGCAGAGTTAAACAAAAAGTAGGGTCTCGTATTGGTCACAACTCGTTCACAGATTGTTCATCTTCACACTCTTGTCTGTCCATTATTTGATTATGGTCACCAAAAAAATTATCTACCAAGAAATTTAACAACTGCAAACTCATACCATCAATTTATAAGCCCACCACTTGTCTGGTACTCGTACTCCAGAAACACCTAACAGCTCCATTATTGAAAATATGAAGAATATTTTAATGGCCATTGGCCAATACTTGACTTACTCGTTTTATACAAGACAACACAAGAGCCCCTTATGATATTTAACTATTTCATCCCCATCCTAAAGAGATGTGTGGCAGCTGGAAAGCAAATCCGTGAATAGAAGAGAAGAAAGGTTAGAGAAGCAGCAACAACCAAAAGATAAAGAAATCTGATTTCCCATTGTAAAGCAAGCTAGGTGAAGTTGAAGTGTCACAAATCTCAATATGTTGAACCAGCCAACTTCTTTCAGTGTTTAAGTTCAGTTACTTAAACAATAAATGTGTCAACTTAACTTCAGTCTCACGTAGAGTAATCAGACTTCATTTCAACAAAAATGTTTTTGAAGTATCTCCTTTTTCATCCAGTTAAGCTTTTAATACAGAAACAATGGATACAAAAAAGAATTGGAAATGCTCGTGTCAAATTGGAAACAAGTTAAGATTGGTAACCATCTAATGGGATTCTAACAACTAAGTCCTTTAGCAATCTCAAAGAAGTGAGCAACATTTTCCTCAGGAGTGCCTACTTTGATGCCATGTCCAAGGTTCAAAATATGTTTCCCTTTACCAGCTTTCTTGACAGTATCATTTATGCAATTTGTGAAAAATTCGTTTGAGCCAAAAAGAACACCAGGATCCACATTACCTTGTACAGCCACATTAAGACCGAGTCATCTCCTTCCATCAGCCATATCAACTGTTAACTAAGCTTACTACATCTACACCTGTCAAGGGTAGTGTCTCAAGAAAGCCACTAGATCCATTTGCGTAAAGAATCAATGGGAGATCAGGATGGGTTAGTTTAACTGAATCCACTATATGTTTTAAATAAGGCAGACAAAACTCTTCAAAATCGACTGGGCTTAACTCAGTGGCCTATGTGTAACACCCTGAACTTTTGGGCTAAAAATTTAGACCGCTCTACTTATGTAGTTAGACTTAAATCTAGAAAATATTATTGTATCTAGGTGTAAAAGTCATGTATTAAGTGTGGGAGGGGTATTTGATATGAATTAAGATCATAAGAAACCTCTAGCACGAGGTTGAGTTGAAAGGTCCTTTACCGATTAAGTTTTCGTATAGGTTCGGTCCATATAAGGGTCAACTTCAAACAAGCATTTCTCTTAAAATATGTCGAGTTACGTGACTAATTACCTATCAAATTAAAGGATTCCTTCTTTACAACGCCACCAATCGCTCGTCAGTCTGAGTCCCGAATAAAAAGTTATGTGTGTTTTAATAAGGGACAGTCAGAACAGACGCTTGGTGCGACGCCACAAGCTAAATGGGAAGTGTGCTCATTGTTTGCAAAGTCCCTTCAAGGGAAAGTTTGTCCAGCTTTTTCCTGTACCTTTACACGATTAAAAACTCCTTTACCATCAAATTTTATGTGTTATTTCATTATCCAACACCCCTCATTCTCCTCCCAAACACAACTATCAAGAATTCAAGAGAATTGGCTCAAGAATCAAGTCTAGTTCCCTCCTTTCCAATCACTAGTTTCTCTAATGTTTTGAGGTATGTAAGATAACTATTTTCACGTATTTCTTCAAGTTTTATTTTCCTCCAATTCGAATTAATCTCAAGGTATCTAGGGTTGAAGTAAATTTTCATCTTTTCAATCAATCAAGTTCTTTTTTATAAGTTCCCTGTAAAATCTGGGTAAAACTCTTCAATTCGTGAATACTCGATAAAGTGGGTGTATTACATCAATCCTATGAATTATTTCCGGATTGAAAAAATTTATATATCATGAAATTTATAGAATCTAGAACCCTGTGATTTTTTATTTAACGGTTTGGAATTGTAGTACAATCCTTATCAGTGCTTATTAGCACATGTTGGTCTTTCCATTTGGTGCAACCAGTTATGATCTCTCTCCCTCACTGCCCGTCCCTTACAAATTGTGACTGTATTTCATGTTGTATAAGAATTATTATAGAACAGGACTGTTGTCTTTGAAAGATAAAACAATCAGTTTCTATATCTATGTTAAGAAGATTGAATACACCAACTGGGAAGTTTTGCTCCCTCCAAACATGACTCGTTTTACTTATAATCTTTGTGATGGGCTTTGTGTTGATTTTCTATTAAGTATAGGATCTGAATTCTATTATTTTGCTAAGACATCATATGAAAACTCCAAATATTTTGGGTAGGAACGATGAACCCCTGCTAGACCTCCTTAATTTGCTTCTTAGTTTCATAAAATGCTATGGGAGCAGAGACATGAAATACTAATATAGTATGGCGAGATTTCAATCTTTTTGATTCTCTAAAATTGTTAAATAACTACAGTAGATCATGAACTATGAATTTAGCATGGTTAAGTCTCCGATATGAGCCGTAAAGTGGCAAACCTATGACACGAGCCTAACAAGGCTAAATCATGAACATGAATCAGTAAGATTAAAACTTTGGGTTAATGATCATTACAATAACTATTTTACAGTATGAGCTTAAGGGAGTTAGTTGGCTGACCGAGAAGGCATAAGTCTAAATGACAAATGCTCGAAACTATATTTGCTGACGTAGGATAGAGATATTCTGCAAGTCGGGTAACTCTTTTTTCATGTGTCCCGAAAAGGAGCTAATTATGGATCCTTGCTAGCAAATCATGTCATGTCATGTCCTATGCCCGGCAAGGTATAGGATAGCTTAGCTGATCGGGCCGAGATCAGACTTCATGTGCTCACATGGTGGTTTATGTCGGTTCACCACTTGCTCCCATAAATCACTAAAAGTATTAATTCACTTAATGTTATCAATTATTACTCCAGCTTATGCTATTGTTCCTCTAACTTATTATTTCTTGGACTGTACCTATTACATTTGTATTTTCATGTTTTACTATTTCCCTTGTGTGGTTTTGCATACCAATACATTCCATGTATTGACCGTCTTTGGCGCTACATCATTTCATGATGTAGGTTCAGTCTCTCAGGTTCGTGAGCAGGCGCATCACTAGGATATCTATCTTCTGCTAAAGGTGAGCCTCCCTTCTACTTGGGGGCAAGTTTAGACGTTTTAGTTTCTCGTGTTTATTTCAGTATTAAGGGCATATCGGGGCCTTGTCTCGATAGTTACTATCATTCAGTAGAGGCTTCACAGACCATGTCAGATGTCAGACAGGTGTTCTTATTTCCAGACATTGTTTCTTTTAACTGTCAGTTTAACAGATTATATGTTGTATTAACGACTTTTGGTGAAAACTTTCCTCCTTTAAGGGATCATGTTTTAACTTCATATCGTATTCCGCTTTATTCAATTATTATAGTTTCATACTCATGTGATATGCCAGAACGTTCGCTCATACTAGCAATAGTATCGGATGCGTACCACGTCCGGGGCCTCGGCTCGGGGCGTGACACTATGAATCAAAGATCTGAACTTCTTGAGGTCCATTATCATCTTGGTAACGGATATATTTAGCCATTGAGGTTGCAAGCTTTTGAAGGATCACATGTAGGCTACTGTCAAAATTGCTGTCTTTAACAATAAAACAGGATTCGACTCAACTAATCAATTTTGGTCCTACCATAGACAATCGTTAGTCATGTTTTTCAGTTAATCATATTATATGAAAAGTGGAAAGCTCCAAAATACAAAGTTGAATTACTATTTTACCCCTACACTAAATAAAAATTTAATTAAATAATAATATTTTAATTACTTGCATTAGAAATCCAAAAACTGTAATTTTGAAAAATGGACTTTTATTTGTAATTAATAAACCAAATGAATAACATCAAATGCACTCAACCGGATAACTAATGGATGATTGATTCATCTATCAGTAGTAATTACAACATATTTTCTTAATAGTAATTTAGAATACAACCTTTTCTCATACCCACATTTATTAGTTTGAAGCTTCAATTGGTTATATGGATGATTGGTTCATCTGCTAGCAATTAATATATGTCATATTTTCTTAATAGTAATTTAGAGTAAACCTTTTCTCATTCCAACATTTATTAGTTTGAAGCTTCTACCTATTATAAAATTTATTTATTCATAATATTTATTCCTATGTTCATCTCTTCGTCCAATTTTTCTTTTTTTGTAGGACAAAACATTTTCTGCTAAAATTCTTGTTTATCCGTTACTATGTTTTTTTTCTTTCAATGTATAAACCTCATAATATTTTGGAAGTTCTTTTCGAATCTTATTAATGATACTTGCTATAGAAAAAAATGTTAATATTTTTTGAAATTTTGCAGTTGGAATAGATCATTTCCAGTCCATTTCTTCAGTCAAAGACGATATTGATAGAGGTTTGTCTTCAGTACTCAAATGTAATATGTTTTGTCTTTATTTTTTTTTAACAAGAAACTATAATAATAGTATAAGGCAATTCACGATAAACATATCATCTTTATGATCAGAAGTAAGATAAAAAAAATATTGTTAAAAAAATATTGTTAAAAAAATTTAACACACACAATTACTTCAACGGATATTTGAATTGTATGTTTCCTATTTTGTCATTACAAATAACAATAGAATGGATATCTTTTTATGATTACGCAGGAAAATCTAGACGGTAGGCTACAAATCGTTAAAAAATATAGGATGAATGTAAATTTAATATATATATGTTAGGTAGAGGCACAAAGCACAAAAAACTTTTTTCATTTTAATTTATTGTTGATCAATTGGTATAATACGATCTTCACTATATTTGTAATCAAACCATATTTCCATGTGCATGCCTCTTGCTTTCATAATTTTGAATACTATAATAACTCTCTTCTTTTTTCAATTTGATAACAGTATTTTTTGTCATTGTAATGGATCAAATATAGATTGTTCAAGAAAGACTTAACTTTTAAAAAAATGATACAAAAGAAAGAAATTAACATGCTGTGCTCTTCCCTTACCCTATTCAAAATCTTTTTTTCTTTAAAATTTCTAAACTATTTTATATTAATTATTCCAGATCTAGTACTTCTCTATAAGGATAAAATGCCATTGAAGAAATTTAGTTTCAACATATATCATCAATAAAAAGAGGAATGTGCTATTTTCACCTTAAAGCCACTTCAAATTAACAAGGCTCATCACTATTTTAGCAGTCTCTATCTTTTTGTTCCTGGGGCAAATTGACGCTAAGTTGTGTGGACATGCTAAACTAATTTTAAAGAGCAAAACTCCAAATTTTCCCTAAACAGATTGATATTTAGAAATATGCACTCCGGCCCCTCAGATTTGGAAAGATGGGCAGTGCCTTAGTGGTAAAGATCTAGAGGTATAATTGTCATTGGATCCTAAGGGAAAAGAAACAAAGCGTGAGGCAAATGGCAATCATGAAACTTCTTTTCACCTTCTTAAACTTATTTTGCAAGGGGCAATGGACAAAGTAAAGGGACGTGATCAAAGCCTACCCTTAAACTTGCTCTTCTCCCTCATGAATATGTCTTAATGCCATTTTTCTCTCAGTTTCCCTCTTTTTTTTTTTGTTCCTCACTATACATTCTGCTAACATCAAATAACCAACCGTTTCTTTTCTGATTACATCAAATAGCATGCCTAAAGTACTTCACTCTGAAATATTTTTCCTAACGTGTCAAGGTTTAGATCTTTTCTTCTCTATATTTCCTTTTGGGTGTCCAAATTTCTCACATTTAGGAATTAAATGAAAAATTCTATAGAATTTAATGCATTTATATTTATAATAACTAGGTTCAAGCCTAGAATGGTAAGGTTTAAAACACTTAACAGTTTCAATAAGAGTTCAATTGACACAGGTACTCATAAAAGAAAAGAAAAAAGAGTATGAACGATACACTTATTTTAAAACCTGCGGAGACTGAATGGCAGGTGAAAATTACGAAAAAGGGAAAGTGCACAACAATTTAGCTCCAATATTAGAAATAAATAAATACAAAGACTTGCTTTTGGTGTTAATTAACAAGAAGCAACACTGCTTTTTCAAGGAAACACAACCCAAAGAAAAGCATGGAAGGAGACTCAAAAGATCAAGTGGCGTATGCCTGCTAATGAAAAACTTACTGGCATTTGGTACTCGAAAAAGGACTCTAATTTTTACAGTTTTCTCCATTGAAAACAATGTGGGCTTTAAAATGAAAGATCCTTAAGATCTATACAGCATACACATTAATAGTTTTGCCTCAGTCTATATAGATGAGATGTTCTTCTAATTAATATGCACTTAATGGTTTAGGATACAGTTTACACAAGAAACTTTTTAGAACATCAAATTACTCATGTGGCCTCCAAATATATACCACCTCCTTTTCTCTTACAACAACTGATCAGCATCGACAAATCAAGGACTCAACCATCCTAATTAAAGTTTCTCTAGCAGCTATAAGCAAAAGGAAAAAGTTTTAAGTCAAAATCTCTTAACAAAATAATCTGAATAGATCAAAGTTCGATAAAACTTCAGGATACAAAACATAGTATGATCAAATAAAAAGGTATATTTATAAGTCTTTGTGGAGTGCAGGCTTCAAAAATTAAGTATAACGTGTTCACAATGTAGACACTTAGATTCAGTGAAAATTAGTAATAGCAATAGTAAATTACCTTGGGCTCTGCAAAAGCTAATCTCCTTATCTTTGTAAAGTTTTTAGAAGAACAACCCTTAACCACATATGATGCTAGGGTAAATGGTGCCCCAACGAAACCAAGAACTGCTGCTTGATTATTGACCTAACAAAGCAAAAGCAGATACCAATTAATAGCCTGTTTGGCCAAACTTTCAAAATCTGCTTATCTTGAAAAGTGTTTTTCGAAAAAATAGTTTTTGGGAGAGTAACAGTTTGTGTTCAGGGGCGGAGCTACATTGTCACGAGGGTGGTCAGGCGAACACTTTCGCCGGAAAATTATACCATTTGTATAGGTAAAATACTCTTTTATTTAAATATATATAATGTTTGAACACCCTTAACACAACCAAGTATGGTAGCTCAGTGGTGAAATGTTTGATGGAAGTCTCATTGTTGACTGCATAGACGCTGGTTCGAACCCCAGTTTTTTCCTTTTACTTTGTGTTTGGCCAATGTTCCAAAAGTGTTTTCGGGAGAATCTACTTCTTTTAGCTTTTGCAAAACAACTTATTTTTTCCCTAAAAAATTGGTCAAACACCTCAACTTTCTAAAATAAGTAAGTAGTTCTTTTGTTAAAAACAATAAGCACTTTTGACTTCCCAAAAGCTTGACCAAACTAGTTATAAATCAACATAATAGGACAAGAGGTGACAGTGACAACAAGAGAAAGCATTTAAATAGTGTAACAGAGTTTAAGCAAAGTCCTAGAGTGGTTATACCTTTGGCTGGTGATTAGGCTATAGGGTCTCAAAGGATACAAATGCAGAGAGATGAATTTAAGCAAATTCTTAGAGTTGTTTTAGTATATGTTTACAAACTCTTGGCTTGTGAAATTAGGCCCTAGGGTTCACATAGGATAGACGTGCAGAAGATGAGTATAAAAGCTCAATCATCCAGTCTAAACTGATCCCATGTTATCCTAATGCATACGAGTTCTACATACTTAATTTACAGAAAATAGCGTAAATAAACATTTGTACGGTAATGTACACAGTTTCTTTAGTTCAAAGATATCCTGCTGAAAAGATCACCACTATTTATTAGAAGGAATAATAGGCTATTCACCTTTTGGAGGATAACAAAATTAACTTCATGTAATAGAAAAATCTGCCCCAGCTATACATGGAAAAGATTTTAACATGAAGGGGATTCCTGCCAGATGATCTGAAAGTACGAAAGAAACATGATGAAGTACCTCACTCCGCAAAATTTTAATGCTTCTCCAACATATGGAACTGATTCTTCAGGAATAAATTCTCTAACTTTCTCAACATCAGCAGATGTTCTCAGGGGATCAAATATGACAGGACCCTTCCCCTATATAATATCGAAGGGATATTCATCCCAGAAAGAGGAGTACGAATGTCCGAAAATAAATGACCTGCCGCAATAATAACATGAAAGAAACAATTTAGACCAAATCAATCTATGTCTATCTATCTCTCTATCTCTCTCTCTCTATATATATATATATATATATGAAAGAGGATCCTAAGTCCGCCTACGTGGCGCCCTTACAATTCAGGATTTACATTATCTTTTTTTACAAATTTTTAAAAGTTTTCCTTAAAAAATTAAGTAGCCCACAAAAAAAAACCTCAAACGGCAAAAAAGAAACCCTTCGGACACCAAAAAACCGCACACCGGCACAAGCAACCCATCGAATTTCTAATCCTTCTTCTCTTTCCCTCTCTCTCCCGTAGTCTCAGCGAATTCTTCCTCCGCCTCTCTAACTTGGAATAACGACTGTCCATCATTGTCGGCATGAAAATCCACTGCAGCAATTCTCATCAATGGCAAACAAAATCAGACAATGATGTAGGGTGTGTTTACCACCAATCGTTGCAGGGTGTGTTTACTTTGACTGTCTCTGGTCAATTTTCAATTAGGAAGAGACTTACCCAGAATCATCTTTACCTTGGCAAAGGTAAGACTACGCGTCCAGAATTCCTATGTATTGCACTTGGAAGATTCTGAAGTATAATATTTTCGCAAAATAGCTCTATGTATGTTTGACTCCAACAATTCTCATCAGCGACACCCAAAACCAGACCAATTGCTTTGTATTAATCTGTCGTTGTCTCCTTTTGCAGGTGTTAATGACTTTGAATGCCATCAGTTAATTTATAACCCGAAATACCAGAATCATATTCACAATTGGCAAGGTAAGCAGATCCTCATTTACACTCGCTGATTTTCCTATAGTAGCTTTTCTGCGTCGACCATGAATATATTGTTTGTGCCTCTATGTAGTAATAAATCGACGCATTAGTATATTTATTACTAAACAGTAAGCCTTCGTGCCAAAAAAATTTAAGCACTATAATTTTTGCACTACAAATATCCTGAAGTACTACTATTTTTTGATACACGTAAATTAAACTCCGATAATTCCCATTGGCAGCATATGAAATCAGACCAAATGCTTTTTTCGCCAGTCATTGTCTCTATAAGAATAAAGATGATTTGAATGTTTAGTTTGATTTTGTTGTTAGCAGATTTTTCCCCCTTCGTGTTCTATAATTAATGCTGAATCTTGGCTCTTAATGAATTATTTAGTATTATTTTAACTTTTAAAAATTAAAAAAGGGAGTTCTTATGTCTTTTTGTGTCGTCGTTTAGATCATGAAACTTATGTTTAAATTGAGTCAGTTGGATAATAAAAGATATGTCGAGTGACATTTATAAGTTTGATGATTGAAGTTGCTCTGACATTAGGGGTGGATGTTCGGTATTTAGTTTGGTATTTCCAAAGATCAGTGTTGGTAGTTCGGTAATTGGTAATGGAAAGTAGATACCAAAAATCAGTCTGGTACGATAAATGAACTACGATACGGTAATTCAATACATATGTATTGAAGGAAAAAATATTTTAACAAGATATGTTCACAATTTATCGAGACCTTTGTGAAATTAAGTAGATGGTTAGAAAGATATAAAATAACTTCACCAAATGGTATAAAACACGGTAAGGCAGGTCTATTTTTATAAACAGACTAAATAAAACTAACTTATGCAGTACTCAAATGTCAAATTAACAAAATACGTGAAAACAGTGAGTACATTCTTTCAATTACTTTTTTATTCAGGTTGTATGCGTCAAGCATGATTTGATACACTTTTATAGCTCTTTTGGAATTTTGCTCCACAAAAGAAAGCATATATGATTTGGTGTGATAACAAATGCAAATTCCTATATATCATCTATATGAATATCGTGAATTCGTGGTGCTTGAAAGCACTAAGCTCTCGGTAAAAATGGTTGGAAGATATGATAAAAATATATTATTATTATTATTATTATTATTATTATTATTATTATTATTATTATTATTATTATTATTATTATTGTTGTTGTTGTTGTTGTTGTTATTATTATTATTGTCTTTTTCTTATTAACAAAAACAAGCAATAAATTATTATTATTTTTTTAATTTTGTATAAGAATAAAATAATTTTTGACAAAGAAAGGGTATTTGATAAAAATCAAAAGGCAATTAAAACCTATATTAAAAGAAAACATACTTTTCTTTCTTTTCTTTAAGAAAACAAGACTAAAATGTGACACTATTTCTTTTTTTGTAGTTTTTAAATCTTTTAAAATAAATTTATTAAATATAGGATAAAATCAAAATATCTAATTAAACCTAAAAGAAATATTTAATAAAAAAAAATATAAAACTTTAGGTTCGATCAACAATTAGGCGTTCACAAGGCTTAAAACTATCTAACTCATTTATTTGAACAATGTGTTAAACTTAGTTCCTTTAGTAGTTTCCCTTTTAGTTTTAGAATGCTTGGATCTTTTATGCTTGTATGTTGTGTGGCAATTTGGCGTAGGTTTGTTCATGTACTACATTTCATCCTATTTCTTTATTACATGTCTTTATGCAGGATGATGACTCTCAAAGACTTTCATGACGGTTCGGTTCTCCACTTTTTTCTTCCGTTTGCAACCCGACTTGTAAATTTTTTCTTTGTCCTTTATCCATATGTCTTGGTGATTTTCAGGAAAAAAATGTCATATTTTGATTCGCGTTGAGATGATTTTTTCAACCTTTAGTTGCTAAGTTAGAGAGTTTGATAAATTTTTGAACTTCTCCTTAACTTTTTTGCTTTCTGGCCTCTATATATACTAGCGTTTGTTGATTTTGATGTGTTTTATTTCTGGTGGAGACTGATCTAATTTTATTTAGGCTAGATATATTTAATCATTTATAAAACTACACTATTGTAGGAGTGACATTTCTATTATTATAGCTAATAACAATTATCTACATCAGATTTCGGATGATAAGAAGCCTGTTAATGGTATAATAAGAGATTTTGTTTATCATCAGACTTTTTTTAGTCAAGACATGACTATTAGAAATTAATATTACTCATTGAATAGAAAATGCACAAATATATATTGCTAAGTTCCAGTGAAGAAGAACCTCAATGGAACGAGTTTCTTATTTTGGAATAGTAAACGTTCCCCCTCTAATCCTATGTATATTGTGTTGTTGCATTAGTCTACAGTTTCTTGATTAACTAATTTTTCCCTATGATGATTTGTATTGATTTTCTTTGTCTATGGGGTGGAAAAACATACATTGAAGGTTAATTCCATTTATTATACCTTTACATTGTTATTTGAGTATTCACACAAGTTTTTGCTATAGGATTATTGAAGGTACACACTTGAATTACTTTAAGGATCTATAACGACATCTCTTGATGAAGATAGTTTCAAATTTGATATGGCCATGATACAACAACAACAACAACAACAACAACATACCCAGTATATTCCCACAAAGTGGGGTCTGGGGAGGGTAAGATGTACGCAGACCATACCTTTACCCCAGAATGAAGTAAAGAGGCTGTTTCCGATAGACCCTCGGCTCAAAGCAATCCAGGAGATAAAACAAATAAACAATACAACAGATAAACACAAAACTATACTACAACAAAATAATATAAAAATCTAACTACACAAGGCATTAGCAAGTAGCCGGCGCAGAAAAGCATCAAGCGTAGCCTTTCAACTACTAAAAAGACAACAAAACCCCGCCCTCCTCCCTAGACAGAAACCAACCAACCTACTAACCTACAACCCTAATCTGAGCCCTCCACACCTTCCTATCTAAGGTCATGTCCTCGGTAAGCTGCAACTGCACCAAATCCCGCCTAATCACCTCTCTCCAATATTTCTTCGGTCTACCACGACCTCTCCTAAATCCATCCATAGCCAGCCTCTCACACCGCCGCACAGGGGCCTCTGCGCCTCTCCTCATCACATGCCCAAACCATCGCAACCTCACTTCCCGCATCTTATCTTCCACGGAAGACACTCCCACCTTCTCTCGAATATCCGCATTCCTAAGCCTATCCCTCCTAGTAAACCCACACATCCAGCGCAACATCCTCATCTCAGCCACCTTCATCTTCTGAACGTGAGAGTTCTTGACCGGCCAACACTCCGCCCCATACAACATAGCCGGTCTAACTGCTACTCTGTAGAACTTGCCTTTCAGTTTGAGAGGCACCTTTTTATCACACAAGACCCCGGATGCGAGCCGCCATTTCATCCACCCTGCACCAATCCGATGGGTCACATCCTCGTCAATCTCACCGTTACCCTGGATAATAGACCCAAGGTACTTGAAGCTATCTCTTTTTTGGATGACATGCGTATCAAGCCTCACTTCCACGTCGGTCACATATGACACCTCACTGAACTTGCACTCCACATATTCCGTCTTGGTCCTGCTCAACCTAAACCCTTTAGACTCCAGGGTCTTTCTCCAAACCTCCAATTTGTCGTTAACTCCTTCGCGTGTCTCCTCAATCAAAACTACGTCGTCCGCAAATAACATACACCAGGGCACCTCACCTTGAATTTGCCGCGTCAACACATCCATCACCAATGCAAATAAAAATAGGCTAAGGGACGATCCCTGGTGCAATCCCATCCCCACAGGGAAATGCTCGGAATCTCCCCTCGCTGACCTAACTCGAGTCTTTGCGCCATCGTACATGTCCCTAATCACCTCAGTGTATGCCATGGGTACCCCCCTGACCTCCAAGCACCTCCAAAGAACCTCTCTGGGAACTCTGTCGTAAGCCTTTTCTAGGTCTATAAACACCATATGCAAATCCTTTTTCCTCTCCCTATACTGCTCCACCAATCTCCTCACAAGATGAATAGCCTCAGTAGTCGACCGTCCTGGCATGAAGCCGAACTGATTCTCAGAAATAGACACAATTCCTCTTAACCTCAACTCCACAACTCTCTCCCAAACCTTCATGGTGTGACTCAACAACTTGATACCCCTATAGTTGTTGCAATTTTGGATGTCACCCTTATTCTTGTACAATGGAATCATCGTGCTCCATCTCCAAGCTCCGGGCATCTTCGCCGTCCTGAAAATAACATTGAACAACCCCGTCAGCCATTCCATCCCTACGCTGCCCGTACATTTCCAAAAATCCACCGGAATTTCATCAGGTCCGACCGCTCTACCCCTATGCATCCTACGAATAACACCTCTCACCTCCTCTACCCTAAAACTCCTACAATAGCCATAGTCACCGCGCCTCTCCGGATGCTCTAATCCATAGTCACCGCGCCTCTCTGGATGCTCTAACTCTCCCAACACAATGCGTCCGTCGCCCTCTTCATTTAGGAGCCGATGGAAGTAAGTCTGCCATCTCTTCCTAATGAGCACATCCTCCACCAACACTTTACCATCCTCATCTTTGATGCACTTCACCTGGTCAAGGTCCCGGGCCCTCCTCTCCCTAGCCTTAGCTAGCCTATACAACTTCTTATCTCCACCTTTACCTTCTAAAGCAGCGTATAAACTCTCGAAAGCTGCAGTCTTAGCAGCCGTAACCGCCAACTTAGCCTCTCTCCTAGCTATCTTGTACTCCTCCCTATTCTTTCGCTTCTCCTCCTCATCCTTACTTTCAACCAACTTCGCGTACGCCCTTTTTTTTGCCTCCACCTTCCCTTTTACTTCTCCATTCCACCACCAATCCCCTCGATGCTTGTCAGATCGTCCTCTCGAGACACCTAAGACCTCACTAGTTGTCTCCCTTATGCAGCTGGAAGTCGCCTCCCACATACTATCTGCATCCCCTCTGCTATCCCACGCCCTCGAAGTCATCAACTTCTCCCCTATTTCTAGGGCACTACCCATAGTCAAGCTACCCCATTTAATTCTCGGCCGATCGTCCACCCTCTTCTTCCTTCTCTCCTGCCTAATCTCCAAGTCCATCACCAAGAGCTTATGATGGGTCGAAAGGTTCTCACTCGGTATTACCTCACAGTCTTTACACAGACCTCTATCCCCCTTCCTAAGGAGCAAAAAATCAATTTGCATCTTGGCCACCGAACTACGAAAGGTAACCAAATGCTCCTCTTTTTTCGGGAAGCTCGAGTTTGCTACCCACAACCCAGAGGCTCTAGCAAAATCCAATAGGGACGCCCCTCCTGCATTCCTCTACCCGAAACCAAAACCTCCATGCACCTCGGCGTAACCCCCAGGGGATGACCCTATGTGCCCATTGAAATCCCCCCCTATGAAAATCTTCTCCGAGTTTGGTACCCCTCTCACCACCTCGTCCAACGCCTCCCAAAAGCCCGCTTTCACCTCCTCCTCCAAACCCGCGTGCGGCGCGTAGGCACTAATAATATTCAGAGTAGAACCTCCAACGACTAACTTGATCAACATCATCCTATCGTTGACCCTCGTGACCTCAACCACATGCTCCCGAAGCTCCTCATCAACTAAGATGCCTACGCCATTCCTATTCCTAACGCCTCCCGAGTACCACAACTTATACCCATCCACTACCCGCGCCTTAGTGCCCACCCATTTAGTCTCCTGGACACAAGCTATGCTAATCCTTCTCTTTCTAAGACTCTTGACTAACTCTACGGACTTTCCGGATAAAGTTCCTATATTCCAAGACCCTACTCGCAAGACGTCAATTACTTTACAATAAATTTAGAATAAAGTGTGGATAGTTTTTCACGTTAAACTGCAAGTTGTAAGTGCTTTTCTTGAAGTAATAGATGTGTATCTCTGGCATGGCATTGGAACAAAAAATGTTGTTTTTCAGACCAATCCCCATTACTTTGATATCATGGCTTTTTTTAAAAAGCACCTAAGGAACTTATTAATTTGTTGGAAATTCAATACATGTGTTTTTTGTAGTTTCAAACTTTTCCCAACGCCAATAATTAGATATTTACAAGTAATTTTAGTATCTTATGTTGGTATTTGTATGGTTCTCCTAAAATTCCAAATAGTTACACAACCTGAAACCAAAAGGGTAAATTAAAACAATGCAAAGATGATTGAACTAAGGATGAATAACAACATATTTTTATGTACTTGGTACTATAGAAAGTGTTGGAGCTAACTGGAAAAAAAATATTAGTATTTATCATTTATTCAGTTTATGGAGTTATTTTTCTTGCATATTTGTTATTTAATCCATCTATTTAACTTTGACTAACTTTATAAAAGTATTATTTAATAAATTCACTGATTTTTCTAATGACTGCGCTTCGCGCGAGCAATTTTACTAGTAAGCATAATAAAATGGAAAATACTTATTTGGGAACTAAAACGTCTAAAGATGGTGATTCTGGTTATTGAAGAAAGAAAAGACTGCAATACCTAGTGATGCATGCATATATTTTGCCGAAGACATGCGGAAGTAGGATATCAGTGAAGAATCTTACCCCATCAGGCCTGAATACTTTCAAGGGTCATAGATAAATTTCTACCACAAGATCAACACCCTCTCACAGAAGGATGGATACTTCTCGCAAATAAGTTGATAGCTCTTTAAAAAGTTTAAAATAATGCAGAATAATTAGATGGGATGAAAATAAAAAGGAAAAAGGAGATCTTAGAAGTCAGAATCATGATAGCAACACAAAAACATAGAAGAAGTCTCGTAGATCAAGCCTTAAAACTGTTTTAGGACGTAATACTCAATAGTTGAAGGATGCAAAATTAGGAATTTGAAAATTGACAAGCTTTATCATCCACAAAAATCCAAGTAGGTCCGCTGAAGGTTTGGATGGGCTTACAATGGTCAAGGGACCAGGTCCTTGATTACTACAGTATTAACGAGATAAGAACAAAAGTACTTAAAGCGTAATAGGAAACAACACAGGATGTTACGTGGAAACCTCCTTGCTCAAGGAGGAGAAAATCACGATTTACCAAGTAGGCTTTGCCAAACAATCCACTAACCAAGCAACTTCAGAATTACAGACTCTTGTAACTCTAGGATTAAACTATTAACCCTCAACCAACACAACACATCTAGTTATGTCATCATTACAATAACTTTATTGTAATAAGTCTAACAGCTAACTCTAGATGTCTAGACACTTGAAATGAAGAACACAAAGCACCTACACACAGCTTCTAACATAGAAGAGTAGGTTTTTCTTTTAAGATCATTACAAAGACTCAACAACACAGATGACAAAGAGACATTTTGGATCAGATCCTCTGTTGTTGAAGCGGTCAATGAAACAACGGCTTTTGCTTGAAAGATGACTCTATGCTTGATTGCAGAAACTAGGTTATGCTTGTATGATTTTTCTTATATAGAAGACAAGTGTCACCATCTGATTTCTCGGTCATGATGGACCTACAATCTCCCAGTAGATAAACCAATTTCGATAGCCCAGAACGTTAGTAATGGGCTACTATATAACAAGCAAGCGGAAGAAGCATAATATAAGCGAAAGCAAGGGAAATAAGATAAAGAAATAAGCAACAAAAATGCATAAATAGAAGGTAAACAACCCAAAACCTGGTATCATAGTGTAGGAGCCGTAACGACATCAACAGAGTACAAGAGGATCCAAAACAATATATACATATGTCTCTTAATAGTAAAAGAGTACATGATACAAAAGATGAACTAAAAGCTAAGCTCTGGTCGCCAAGAGCTCACCCTCAGTCTCGAATGGTCCAAAATTCAGCATGCACGAGTCTCCAATGGATCAATGGCGATGGCCCATACTAGGATATGCATCAGAAAGATGTAGAGTGTAGTATGAGCACCAATTGCTAAGCAACGGGTACCCGATAGGTATCATAGGCTAACTGGGTGCATATAAGATATAAGAGCAGAAATATAGCAGAAGAGAAGCAAGTAGTCATAGAAAATAATGATTAAGTACATGAAAGCTAGAACAGAAGGATACAAGAAGAAAACAACATACTTGGCTAGATACTATAATATATATCACACAGACACAGGTGAAAGAAAGAAATAATACACCTGGGATCCTCGCAATAACAATATATAGAGAGAGTTTTAGTGTAACACCCCAAAAATTTTAAGCTAAGACCCGAACTATTTCCATGAGTATAATGATGATTTTCTTAGTGTGGTGAGTGCTTTGGATATGAATCATGTTCATAAGAAACTCCTAGAAGCAAGTTAAGCTGGAAGCACCCCAACCAAAGAAGTTTTCATAAAAGACTAAACAAGTGTCATCTTCAAATGATCATACCTCCTACACTATGAAGAGTTAGGTAGCCTAGTATCCACTAAATTAAAGCTTTATGAGTCTTCTTTCCAATACCACCAACCTCTCATTAATCCGTGTTCGGAGTAAAAAGTTATGGGTATTTCACTGCAGCACTATCAGTGACTACGAACGGGATGATGAACCGTGGTTTTGAACCACGGTCCATACTGTGACTCGTGAAAACAGACCTGAAACGTAGAATTTTCACCTTCAAAATGATGAGTTGGTCCACAACCCATAGACCAAAACCACGGTCCATAGTATGACCCGTGGTTTGTCAATTTTCTGTCTTTCTTCCAGATTTTCACGGGTGACTTCACGGGTCATTGTTTTAAATGACGGTCCATCCTGTAACTCGTGGAATCACCTTCAAAGAACCCTAGAACTCAAGGACAGAACCACGACTCAGTTGATGGTCCTTCATTCAGAACCATGGCCCTTCAACCAATTCGTGGTTTGATATTCTGAGAATTTCAATTGTTTTTAATTTAATTTCCCAGGGATATTTCAGACCATTCCTTCTCTTTTAGCTTCGACTATAAATAATTTTAGGCTTATTTTATTAAGTAAAATACCTCCAAACTATCAATTTTCCTCATTCTTTCTCTCAAGTCCATTTCAAAGAAGAAAAGAGTGTTCCTCTCCAAAGTTCAGACCTGGGGCTTCTCCTTCAAGCTTCAAACTTCAGGTTCTCTTCAAGGAATATCTTCCATCGGGTACGTGGGTATTCAATGAGGATCTCCTTTTCACCCTCATGCCCAAAGTTCAGTTTTCAACTATGATTTCTACAACTTATGATTTTAGGGTTCTTACATAAACAAGTATTTTACTATGAATTCAATTTCTTGAAGATTCTACATGACTACTATTCTTGTTAGAACGATTTCTACATGAATTATTGCAATTAGATTTCAAAACCCTAGATTTTAGAAGAAGTAAATTATAACCTGATTTTACCCAACTAAGCATATCTTTACAGAACTGAATTCCTCATGATACTATATGTTCCTCGTATATGTTTAAGTGATATTGCAAGAAGTTTTATGGATATTTTCTTAAATCCCAGGAATTTTGATGAAACAGACTTAGCCTGGATTTACAACATCTTCTGTATGAATTAGTTTTCTTTTCAAGAACTTAACATGAAATTGTAGTATTTTCACATGAACGAACTTTTCTTCAGAATACAGCCTAGTCTACTAGTACTCAGTTTTAAAGCATGAAATTACCTAGCTATCAGCCTACAACTTTTTAGAAAAATAGAATGCTTTTAGATTTGGTATTGTCTTTCATTCTCAGAACATCAGTATATTTGAGCTATCCAGTATTTCAGTTGCATTCATTGCTTTATATTCAGTTCAGAGTAGGCATAACACCTAGTGGATGAAGGGATGAAGGCTCAACTATCAGATTAGGCTGAGACCTTTAGTAGCAGTCTCTAAGTCTCAGAACTACGGCTCCACCATAGGTATCGAAGAAGTCAGTTGTCAGATTACGCTAGACACTCTTATCCCTTATGGACATCAGTTTAGTGGATCCACGTCAGATTTGTTTGTACCTTGGTAAGGTATGAACACCCTTCCATCTAGGGTTACAAGTTGACTCCATAGTTAGCTCAGCTTGGGGTATGTCGATTAATAGTAGCTCCCACAGTCCATATTCATTATTGCATGACCTTGTATTCAGTTATTCAGTTCAGTATTATACAGTTGCATATTTATATACTTGGTCATTGCATCAGCTTATACCTTTCAGCTTGCATTTAGTACACTATGTCAGTATTTTCAGCATGTTAAGTAGAAGGAACTCACCTAAGAATTTACTTGACTCGTGACTTTCAGCTCAGTTGCACTATTTCATGATTTACAGACACAATTCATCTTTCCAGTCCATGGGTTTCCCAAGTAACAGTTTTACTTATCTTAAAAATATTATGATCTCACAGTTATAGTTCAGAAATGGGACTTACACCCTCTTCAGTAATAGAGCCTATGTTTTACAGTTTTGACTTATGTACTTCACATGTTATACTTAGTCCAGTTTTCAGCCATGCTTTCAGTATACATGTTTTCTCATGATTCCAAAGTTAGTGCATTATCTCACAAGCTCAGTACATTTAAATTACTGATCGCATACCTTCTTGTGTTGCATCCTTTTGATGATGCAGGTTTTAGTGCTAGCTTTCAGGATCATGGTCAGACAGATCGCAGCTTCTAGCCAGCAGGGAATGAGTTCTCCTTTTTCTAGGAACTCCAGTCAATTAGTATTTATAGTGGTTATTTCAGTTATTATACATTGATTAAAGATAGTCGGGGGTCATGTCCTGGCTATCCCTAGTCAGTGTTAGTAGAGGCTTCATAGACAGTCAGTCAGTTTGTTGTATCAGTTTTCAAATGCTATTGTATCTCAGTTTATGAAAGTTTATTTTGTTTTAATATTTCTTTCAGGAGCTCAGCATATTTCAGCTTCTGCATTATCTTTCAGTTTGTATCTCAGTAGTATGCCAGGCCATGGGTTAGCTTGGGGTCACTTGTGACTCTAAGCACCGTGTTACGTCCAGGGTGTAGGCTCAGGGCATGACAAACTTAGTATCAGAGCCCAGATTTCAAGTGTCCTAGGGTGTTTGTGAAGCCGTGTCTAGTAGAGTCTTGCTTATGGGTGTGTTATGCACCACACTTATAATCAGGAGGCTACAGGGAATTTAGGAAATGTTTCCCTTGTTCATACTCCAGATCATGCAGTAAAGTTATTCCTTCAGAAACTTATGCAGATTTGTGCATTAATCAAATTCCTCCAATCATGCCTCATCTTCGAGGTGGTGGGAACAGTAAAGTTCAAATTTCTGTCAGGGAGATGCTCTCAGATAGAGCCATCAGAAAGTTAATAGACTGCACAAGGGCTTGAGAGGAGCAACTAGTGCGTAAGTATACTAATTCAAAAGCATGTATCCTTTTTCACTCGTGCAGTTAAGCCTATAGTAGAATGTGCTCTCAGATCCCCTTCTAGACGTTTTACTACGAATGGTGCCTTAGCCCAAGGGTATGGTTGAATGAGCATTTGGGTAGCAAAATCAATTAACAATTAGTGTGAATTGAGATGTTATGGGCTATAAGTAGCAGAATGACCCCAAAACTAGATGTACGAAATCAGAAGTATAGTAGCTATAAGATGAGGATGATGATGCTAGTTTTATAGAATTGACCTAGTAGGCTTGAGATAATGTATGCAGAGAATTAAGTTGATTAATTTGTAATGAGTATGGTGGTGTAAGTAAGATGTATATATGACCCCTAGATGAATTGGTAAATTGTGACTAAGTCATGAGATAAAAAATAGGGACCTTAAGCATTAGAAAGGTAGATATGTACCCAAAGTAGTATGTTATTGCATGACATTCAGGAGGTTATAGATAGACGATGTTGAGTCCCTTAGCGTGGTTATAATCCAGTTGATTTTGGTGGAGGTGAACTTAGAGATGTGATGCTAGTAGACGAATAAGCAAAGGTCAGATTGCTAAGTGTTAGAAGAAGTGGTTATATACCCCTGTAAGAGTATGAGTCCTCTAGTGATAGCCTTAAGGGTAAAGAGGAAGCTATTTGATGCCTCAGAAGAAGACCTAGCAAGGGTTTAGCATCTTCAGTTATAGCCTATCAGGGAGAGTTTAGTGTCCAGGAATACAGTGATACCCCAACCTTACAAGAGTTAGTTTATTATAGACTAGTTTGGGAGAGAAACCCCAGAATTAGAGGGGTGACGTTTAAGCTAAGGGGGAGATGATAGAATGAAGAACCAATTCGAGTCTTGTGACTCAACCAATACAGAATTCTAGAAAGGGCTATGATGGGATATCGATCCATTCTTATTCCGGTGGATTTCCTAGCACTTCAGTCAAGGTGACACTATACTCAGACATATTTGTGTCATACTCACGGATAAGTTCATGCACTCCATACAAATTCATGTCCATGCCCAGCTCCCAAAAGAAATAGAAAATTACTCCAGACACCGAATTCAGTCTTACTCTATGATTCTATAAATTCCAGCTTTATGCCATGAGACTCGTTATACAAGTAAAATCATGTCTCACAGTATGCTCAGTCTTATGTACTCAGTTCAGTCCTCGAGATATGACTTAATGGCTAGTGAAATCATGTTACATCATGTATATGCTCAAACCAGATTTCTTGAAAAGTTTGTGCTTATGATTTCCTTGCTCTAACCATGCTTCATATATCCAAAATGTGAGACACTCAGGCCTTTGTACTTGAATTCTCAGACCCCACCTTGAGTGGCTAGATCATGCTAAGTACAAGTCAAGACCGATCAGTATTCCTTCATTCATGATGCTCATGCTCCCACTCTATTCCTTCAGTGATCTTATCTTATGTCGTCACAGCTGTTAGTAGAGGAAACTAAGTAGTAGCCTAGATGGGGAGTACTATATTTTCCTCTTTTGGTGTCCCTTTGTAGAAGTTCTTGCAGTTACAGTTTCTAGATATCCTAGGGAAGAGGAGATGATTCTCAAGTAGTGTCAGCTACAAAGAATTGATAAGATGATCATAGTAATAGGTTTGAATATCGTGATAAAATACATGTGGGATTTTTCTTTGTGGGACTAGTGACCCATTGATTTGAGTTCAAGGTTAGTTAATTTTCGTGATAAGAAAGAATATCATTCTTGGGAGATAACTCCATATACAAGAGACTTAGTTGAGATAGGCTTGAACATGGTAATAGCAGGTAGTTAGACTCAGACCTTAGCATCTATATGTGTGTTGATGAGAATTTTAGTTGCAAATGGTAAGTGTGGTATTCAGAGAAGTTGGTGTAGTTAAGAAGGGTGTTCCTAAGCTTAAAAGTTGTAAACCGTATTGTTTAAGGCGGGAATAGTCTTGTTCTTACTCCCTACCCAGGGTGTTCATAACTTATGTCTAGTAGCTTCAGATAGCAAGATAGTAGACTCCTCACATCAGATCAGTTCAGACCTGCCAGTAATCATTCCTAAGGCCAGAAGTCCCTACGCTTAGTTCAGTCCATGCTAGTGAGTTCAGTTTAGAAAAGAATAGTTTTCTCGTATAGTTACTCCTATCAGTTTTATGTTCCTTTCAGCCAACTATGATTTCTAAGAATGCGTTCGTTCTCTATAAGTTTTAGCTGAGTCCCTACTCTCAATCCAAACCAGTTATCATGTTAGATATTCAAATTCATGTCATATTAGTGTTCGCATGCTCTCGGTATGCATACATGACTCACGAACCTAGCTCAGTTCATATTTCAGTCAAAAATAATTACCATGTCAGTATTCCATCTTTTAGGACTCAGTTGGTGGGATTGCAGCTCTTTCCCCACAACCTCAGTCTAGATAGTCTTCATTCGAGGATGAATGATCCCAAGGGGGAGATATTGTAACACCCCAAAAATTCTAAGCTAAGACCCGAACCATTTCCATGAGTGTAATGATCATTTCCCTAGTGTGGTGAGTGCTTTAGATGTGAATCATATTCATAAAAAACTCCTAGAAGCAAATTAAGTTGGAAGCTCCCCAACCAAAGAAGTTTTCATGAAAGACTAAACAAGTGTCATATTCAAATGATCACACCTTCTAGACTATGAAGAGTTAGGTGGCCTAGTATACACTAAATTAGAGGTTTTGAGTCTTCTTTCCAATGCCACTGACCGCGCATTAATCTGAGTTTGGAGTAAAAATTTATGGGCATTTTACTGCAGCACTGTCAGTTACTACGGACGGGATGACGAACCGTGGTTCTGAACCACGGTCCATACTGTGACTCGTGAAAACAGACCTGCAACTTAGAATTTTCACCTTCAAAATGACGAGTTGGTCCACGACCCGTAGACCAAAACCACAGTCCGTAGTATGACCCATGGTTTGTCAATTTTCAGCTTTTCTTCCAGATTTCCACGGGTGACTTCACGGGTCATCGTTTCAAAAAATAGTCCATCTTGTAACTCATGGAATCACCATTAGAGAACCCCAGAACTCAAGGATAGAACCATAACTCAGTTGACGGTCCGTATTCAGAACCACGGCCCATCAACCAATCCGTGGTTCGATATTCCAAGAATTTCAACAATTTTTAATTTAATTTCCCATGGGTATTTCAGATCATTCCTTCCCTTTTAGCTCCAACTATAAATAGTTTTAGGCTTATTTTATTAAGTAAAATACCTCCAAACAATCATTTTTCCTCATTCTTTCTCTCAAGTCCATTTCAAAGAAGTAAAGAGCATTCTTCTCCAAAGTTCAAACCTAGGGCTTCTCCTTCAAGCTTTAAACTTCAGGTTCTCTTCAAAGATTATCTTCCACCAGGTATGTGGGTATTCAATGAGGATCTCCTTTTCACCCTCATGCCCAAAGTTCAGTTTTCAGTTATAATTTTTATAAGTTATGATTCTAGCGTTCTTATCTAAACAAGTGTCTTACTATGAATTCAATTTCTTGAGGATCTTACATAACTACTATTCTTGTTAGAACGATTTCTACAGGAATTCCTACAATTAGATTTCAAAATCCTATATTTCAGAAGAAGTGAATTATAGCTTTATTTTACCCAACTATGCATATCTTTACAGAACTGAATTCCTCATGATACTATATGTTCCCCATGTATGTTTAAGTGATATTGCAAGAAGTTTTACAGATTTTTTCTTAAATCCCTGGAATTTTGATGAAACAGACTTAGCTTGGATTTACAGCATCTTCTGTATGAATTAGCTTTCTTTTCAAGAACTTAGCATGAAATTGTATTATTTTCACATGAACTAACTTTTCTTTAGAATACAGCCTAGTCTACTAGTACTCAGTTTTAAAGCATGAAATTACCCATTTATCAGCCTACAACTTTTCACAAAAATAGAATGCTTTCAAATTTAGTATTTTCTTTCATTCTCAAAACATCAGTATATTTGAGCTATCCAGTATTTCAGTTGCATTCATTGCTTTATATTCAATTGGGAGTAGGCTTAGCACCGAGCGGACGAAGGGATGAAAGCTCAACTGTCATATTAGGCTGAGACCTTTAGTAGCAATCCTAAGTCTTATAACTACGTTGCCACCATAGGTATCAAAGGGGTCAGCTATCAGATTAGGTTGGACACCCTTATCTCTAATGAACATGAGTTTAGTGGATCCACGTCAGATTTATTTGTACCCTTGGCAAGGTATGAACACTCTTCCATCCAGGGTTATAGGTTGGCCCCATAGTTAGCTCAACTTGGGGTATGTCGATTAATAGTAGCTCCCACAGTCCATATTCATTATTTCATGACCTTGTATTCAGTTATTCGGTTTAGTATTATACAGTTGCATGTTTATATACTTGGTCATTGCATCAACTTATACTTTTCAGCTTGTATTCAATACACTATATTAGTATTTTTTCAGCATGTTAAGTAGAAGGAACTCACCTAAGTATTTACTTTAAACATGACTTTTAGCATGACTCATGACTTTCAGCTCAGTTGCACTATTTCATGATTTACATACATAATTTATATTTCCAGTCTATGGGTTTCCCAAGTAACAGTTTTACTTATCTTAAAAATATTATGATCTCATAGTTACAGTTCAGAAATGGGACTTACACCCTCTTCAGTAAAAGGGCCTACGTTTTACAGTTTTGACTTATGTACTTCAGATGTTATACTTAGTCCAGTTCTCAGGCATGCTTTCAGTATACATGTTTTATCATGATTCCAAAGTTAGTGCATTATCTCACATGCTCAGTACATTCAAAGTACTGATCTCATACCTTCTGTGTTGCATCCTTTTGATGATGCAGGTTTTAGTGCTAGCTTTCAAGATCATGGTCAGACATATCGCAGCTTCCATCCAGCAGGGAAAGAGTTCTCCTTTCAGGAACTCCTATCAGTTAGTAGTTATAGTTCTTATTTTAGTTGTTATACATTGATTAAAGATAGTCAGGGGTCATGTCCCTAATAACCATAGTCAGTGTTAGTAGAAGATTCATAGACAGTCAGTCAATTAGTTGTATCAGTTTTCAAATGCTATTGTATCTGAGTTTATGAAAGTTTATTTTGTTTTAATATTTCTTTCAAGAGCTCAGCACATTTCAGCTTCCGAATTATCTTTCAGTCTGCATCTCAGTAGTATGCCAGGCCATGGGTTAGCTTGGGGTCACTTATGACTCTAAGCACCGTGTTACATCAAGGGTGTAGGCTCGGGGTGTGACATTTAGAAATAGGTGGTGTACCGGTAACCTCAAGTAAAATTGGAAGGGAAGGAGGAACGAAGAATAACGATAACATGCTCGAAAACAAGATTAATAACCAAGCGATGCCAATAAATACTACTCTCAATTTAGAAAAGAATCAATCGGCAGCCCAATTATAGTTTAACAAGTGAACCAAATGTATATAATACAACCCTCCATCTCCAATCACAATAACGATCAGTATCTCGATAGAGTAATAATAAGTCTACCTATAGTCCCAACGAGCGCCGATACACCCGAGGAATACAAAAAAGTGAAGACAAACCTTTCGGCATCCTATACTACCGAGGCGTTCACTTAGAAAATAGCAAACAAGGGTGGAATCTCACACAAATGAATGATATGATGCAATAGCGAAAACCAGGTGGAATAGTGACCTCGTATATACTTCCTCCTGCACCTATGGGCCCAAAAGGTAGGATATATGAAAGGACACACCATATACCTTTCCTCCGGCACACTCAGTATGTAGCCCCTGGTCCAGATCGGCAAGGTCCATAGAAGTCCTCAACCACATACTAACTCTCATAACCTCAAAATAACAATCCAGAGTGAATCCGGATCCAAACTAGTAATCGAATCTCAAAAATGCATGCCCAGAGTCTATCCAGGTCTAAATCGGTGAAACAAGTCTCAAAAGTCCCAACAAGGGTGCCCGGACATAACCGAGTCTAAAACAGTAGTAAAACAAGTCTGATGCTCAGCCTAACCGAGCCTAGTATCATCTCCAATCAACAGTAAAACATGTCTAGCACTCTGACCTTGCTGAATCTAGTAGTAGTCTGAAAACAGTGATAAAATCAACCTATTAACTTTCTTACCCCAAGAATATCCATGAAAATCATTTCCAAAACTCCTTTATAACCATTTTTACTGAAAATGGGCCCTCGAGGCCATGCAAGGTTTTAGAAAACCATCAATAGTAGGCTCGAAGCTTAAACCATAGTAAAACATATGAAAACCTCTTTATATGCATGATAATGGCATGCTCAATCACAAATAGTAGCCCAATGGCTCACAATTAACCTATCGGCCCTGCACAGGCTTCAATCACTTTACAGCACAAATAACCAGCCTAAGATTGCAATCTATGTCCAAGACTCACGGACATTCTCAAATAACCCACCACCTATGGTCAAAAGTCAAATACAAGGTCACACAGGACCACAAGGGTGATATAAGCAAATTACAATGAATTCTACAACTAAACGAGTGAAGTAATATGGACATGAAATAACTGGCAAAGTCTGGGGTACCAAGCTAATAAACCTAACCCAAGGATGCTAATTAGAACAATTATATCTTACATATGTGAAGTCTCAAGGAGTTAAACTATAACCTATCTGTCATCCGATGACAAGCTACTGAAACAATGATGTCCGAGCCTAAACTGCTCTGAGAAGCTTCGAATGGAAATCAAACTATCAAGAACATGAACTACACGTAAAAACGAGTATAACGATACTCATAATGCTATAGTTATAGTCGGGTCGAAATTCGGGTCAAAAGCAGGCTAGTAGGGCCCACAATCCAAAATCAGAAATGGAATGTCGCACGATAAACACACTACTCCTGTGAGCGCATGCTCCAAATTTGAGCGAATTTGGCCAAGAAAAGGGGCACAAAACATCCCGCTCAATTAACGAATTAAAGAAGGAAAATTCATGAATGGAACCGGAAATTAAAGCAAGAAATACTTACCACGATGAGAAAAACAATATAACATACTAAAATCCCCATACTTACGAACAATCAAGCCAACAGGAGCAGCTACAAAACAAGAAACTCAAGCTTTAAGACCACACAACAATGGAGGTCTTCGAACTTTAAAGAGAAGAACTTTGGGGAAGATGGAGACTTACCAAACGATGAGGAAGCAAAATTACCTGACAATTTGAAGGATTCCCCAAGCTTAGAACTGATAGGAGCAATTTGGTTGAGAGAATTATGAGTTTGGAGTTGGGAATTTTAAGAAATAAAAGCTGAAAAACAAAGAAGAGGGCTTTATAGGGGCTGAACGCAGGTCAGCGCCATCGGTGCTAGAGGAGTACCATTGCGCTGAAGGCAGGCTAGATGTTGAGGCACCATCACACCAAATGAGCACCATCGCGCTGCAGGGCAAGCAGGCGTTGAGGCGCTATTGCACAGGCTGGGCGCAATCGCATTGGCAGGTGGCTAGGCGCTTGGGCGCTATCGCGCTGGCCTTGGCGTGATCGCGCTACAGGCAGGCAGCATGGATAGCGCTGCTTAGGCACCATTGCGTTGAAGGCCAACAGTTGCAGCAACTAGCTGAGCTGAAAACTTCTACGGGGTATTTAAAGCACAATCGGAACACGATACTCAAAAACCAATAATGCTATTAGAGTAAAAATGACATTCCGGACTTAACAGAATCAATAAAACTTCCATACGAGGTTATTTCGGAGGAATGTTGATCCAAGTCAACACTAACTAAAAATAACCAAACACTCGAAATGAATTTGGCTCACCCAGGACCCAAACCAACCACCTACTTAACCCAAACTCAACATTACGGAGCTGATGGAATCGTCAGATTTTGAATCTGACGCTCTAGTCATTAAAAGCTGACCCAAGTCACACGTCCAACTCCAAAAGGCCTGAAAACAGAGAAAGTAACACAAAACCCAAACCAAAAGTTTTCATGCCTCGACTAAAGGTCCATCTAGACCAAACTTCATGCTCCGGAGCTAACGAAACTATCAAAATTCAATTCAGAGTATGTTAGCTAAGAATATTGACTAAATTCAAAGAATTCCTAAGTTAAAGCTCTAAAATAGGGAAACAGCCATAACGACCAAACAAATAGCTAGGGCACTGAACCACCAGTTCCACCAAGCCATAAATGACTTAGGACTGCTACAGGTAAGTTCTAACAGTACAAGAAAAGCGTAAATACAGAAATATCTGGAAGGGTTATTATAACAAGACAAAACCTAGGTGCCTCCTATTGGATATGCCCAGCTACCCCCTGGTAAAATAGTACAGCTTTCAGAAAATAGTACAGCTTCCAACTGTACTATTGATCAGGAGCCACAAAAGCCAAAGAGTGCATGATCAGTGTATTAGGTCCTTATGTCAGGTTTGTCAAATCATCAAAATAAGCAATCTAACAATTTTCCCCTTTTTGATAATGACAAACAGTGCTCCCTTTTTCTCCTTACAAGGTGTCTCCTTGCACCTTGCACAAATTATGCTCCCCCAGTGTTCCCCTATCTTCTTTCACCTTGCACAAATTATGTTCCCCCTATCGTTATTCCTCCTGTTTTCATGCTTACATGGTCCCCCTTTACCACTATACTCCCCTTTTTGGCATCATTGAAAAGATAAAATAGTAAACCAAGAAATAGTATAGCAGACAGATTAAATTGTGGCCACTAGGGCAACAACAAGCTTGACTGAATAGAGAGAACAAGGTAGAACAAGGAAGTAGGCAAAGTCATAGCAAAAACACAAGCATTCATATCATGTGTGTACACTTTTTACCTTGTTTTATATTATTGCATTGCTTACTATGATGAGTTGGCTGAGAACTGAGGTGAGACTAGAGATACAGGCAATATGAGTAAAGATTGATGGACATAGTGATACGTGAGATAGTTGTTGAGTGTGATTACTTTTTTTCCCTCTTATGGGGATATTCTATGAATTGTGAACTTGAATTGGTTACTGTTGATTTTGACTTGAAAGACTAGTTGTTGGTTGCCTACATGCTAAGTGTTGGAGTCCTATTACTTGTTATATGTTTTGCTTCTTTCATATTATATTATTGGGTTGACCTATGATACCTATCAGTACATAGTGTATTATACTGATACTACCTTGTGCTCTTCTTTTATTGAGTTCAGACCATGTTCCAGAGGCTGAGACGCAATCTCGGCTAGAGTAGAGAGACCGACTGCAGATTCAAGAGTGAGCACTACTTCTCAGGCTGCCATCTTCCATGAGTTGTTTTCCTTCTTCTAGATAATGGAACTCTCTTATCTTACTGCTCTTAGTGATTATTGGATTTTAGACTATGTTGGTTTAGAGTTTTGAATGATGACTTTTAGTTTCTAGGGATATATTTAGTTGACTATTTTCCGTAATTCTTTTATTACTTATATAAACATTGATTCTATTATGGCTTAAGTGAAATGTTTATCTATCTACGTTTGAATTGGTCAAGTCTGAGAGTTGTGTTTGGGTTGTTTGGTTCTCCTACTAGAGGATTAGAGTGGGTGTCAATCACGACTCATTTGGGTCCTGACACTTAGCCATTTGGCTCATGATCATAATTTAACCATATTGTGTCCTTGTTCATACTATCACTCATTCTTTAGCTTAAACAATGAGTTTATGAGAGATTGGTACCATTGTACTGTAATTTGAGAGTTCATGTATTCATAGCATATGGATCTTATGGATGTTATGAAAAAAGTTCATGTAGTTAGGCAAAGGATAATGCATAGAGTATTTATGGAAATAGGTTATAATACTTAACAAGAAAAATAATGGTAATATGATTTATATGAAAAGGAAAATATATGTGTTAGTATTTTCAAAACCAATTCGCAAATGAAATTCAAGATGTTCATAATGTCAAAACATGATTTTAGTTCTGTGAGGGTCATAGTATTTTATAACTTCACAAAGTTCATAATTTACTTAAGTTCATGAAGAAGGAACCATGGAGTTTCATATACTAGGCTAGTTCACAAAATAGGAACAAGAGTATAGAATCTCATGAATATACTTAAAGGATTGAAGAAAGTTACTAAATTTGTAGGGGATCTTATTGTAACCCTAATTATCGCAAGCACTTATAGACTTATAAAATGACATATTTATAGGAATTACGTAGATGGGAAAGCGTCTTATACCTTGGAGAAGAGAAGAACTTGAATGAAGGGTTAGCGAAGAACGTTACTTGAAAGGCTATTGATTCCCTTTCCTGAAGTTTGAAGAAGAGGAGGAAAACAATAGATTATTCTGTGAATAATTCTAAGCATATTTACATATTAGGGAGGTTAAGAGTCATGGGTTGGGATTAGGGATCAAGAAAAGGACGAAAACACCCTTTTAAGGATGTAAAAGAGGAAAAGAAAATAAAAAATTTCATCTGGGAAACAAGGTTGGCGCGATGCTCCAGTCAGTGCACTAGATTGCTGATTTTTGACTTGTTCTTAATCTTGGGGGTTGGGGTGGCATGCCACCCATCACCCCAACCTGTTGACGCTAGATAAATACATATCATTTTTACTCAAAACTTGGATTGATGAGTGATTGGTAGCACTAAAATATGTAACGACATATTCCATCGTTATGCTGAATTAAGGCTTAAATACAAGGCTAGAAAAGTCCCCAATGTGAGAATTGAAAATCTAAGTCTAGGGTAAGCTTAGTTAAAAATATAGTGTTCTATGTCTTAGAGGTGATTCATGTTTTGTATGATGTCGAGTGGTAGTATGGCATCTATTTTTGAATAGCTAATTGCCATAGGGTTCCGTAGACAGTTTTGAGACGAGAATCAGAGTCATAGAACTCTGGATATAATAGTTTCCGCATTAGGAATAATTCATAGTGTCTATAAAATAATGTGTGTTACAAAATAAAAGTCTGGGAGTGAGATAGTAGTGTTCTGGAAATTGCCTTTTCCACAACAAAAGGATGCCTTGATGCGATGGTCTATCGCAATGAATGACCCTTGTTGCAATGACCCATTGTGATGAAGAAAGCATCTGTCACAATGAGAAAATGAGACAATATACATGTGCGACCTGCAATTTTCTGAGTTATTCCTCTCATTATTCTATTTTGTTTTGAGAGCTCCAATAAGTGGGTTTTCCAAGAAAACTAGAGCAAACTCCATCATTTGAGGTAAGTAATATGTAGAAATCTTCTTTTAATGATTAGTAATATTTCTTAGACCTTGGGGGGAAGGATTAATGATGGATTTCTTGCAATAAATCCCCAGAAGCATGAACTTGGAGAGTAATCCTATGGGTAGGTGTAAAATCACCTAGAATTGATCCTAGGATGTATATTTTGATCTTCCAGTATGAAATTAATTCTATTTAGCATGTTTAAAGTTAATAGGGAAACTTGAGTTCCATAAACGTGAAATCTTAAGGCATAAAAATGGCTAAAAGGGTAGGAAGTTGAATAGAAACCTTTGGTTATTGATTCCTTTGAATGTAATGGGTCTAATTAGTTATTAACTAACCCTTGGGGAACGCTAGAAACCTCGTTTAAAGGGTAAAATTGATGGGTTGAATTTTTAAAGCCTGAAATGAAGGGTAATTAGCTAATTACTCTTATATTATTGTTATTTTTAGACCTTGTGCATTCTGGAGTGTTAATAAAGGACAAGGTAGTGGTGAATTAGATTGTGGGTGTTATGCTTCACTCATGGTAGGTTATAGTTTGAATTAGAGTTAAGAGTCACCTTATTACATGTTTGTAGTGAAATTATATAACTCGTGATTGGTCTTCATACATGGTTGTGTTATATATGCTTTTCCTATTATGCTTGTATGAATAGGCTAAATGAATAGAAAGTGATGAGTGAGCCGAATTAGCTAAGTACAAATAGAGCCTTGGGCACTGAATATCTTTATGAGACTATTGGTCTGAGAACCTAGTTATGTACATATTTTTGTTGATATACTTGATATGGAGTGGATACCACATCAGTATGGTACATGGAAACCTATGGTCCCCTACAGGTCATGGCTAGTGGGTAGAAATAAGACTCATAGGATGTGTGTACACTCTTTTACCTTGATTGTATTATTGCATTGCTTACTATGGTGACTTGGCTAAGAACTGGGGTGAGACTAGAGAAACAGGCGATATGAGCAAAGATTGATAGACATAGTGATATGTGAGATTGTTGTTGAGAGTGATTCTCCTTTTCTCTCTTATGATGATATTTTATGAATTGTGAACTTGAGATTATTGTTGTTGAATTGACTTGAAAGACTATCTGTTGGTTGATTATATGCTAAGTGTTAAAGTCTTGTTACTTGTTATATATTTTTCTATGTTCATGTTATATTATTGGGTCGGCCTATGATACCTATCAGTACATAGTGTGTTATATTGATACTATCATATGCTCTTCTTTTGTTGAGTGCAGACTGTGTTCTAGAGGCTAAGACAAAACCTCAATTAGAGTAGAGTGACTTACTACAGATCCAAGAGTGAGCACTACTTCTCAGGCTGTCATAGATCCTCTGCGAGATGTTGCCCTTCTTTCGGGCAATAGAAATCTTACTTTATTACTTTTAGATCTTGTTAGATATGGTAGACAATGTTGGTTTAGAGTTCTAGATGATGACTTTCAGTTCTTGGGGATATGTTTAGTTGATGAACTCCGCACAATTTTTTACATTATGTTAGTTGACTCTTTATTTATTTATTCAGGCTGAGTTTATGGTTAATCTTTCTAAAATTGGCTAAGTATTAGACTATCGTTTGATTTATTTGGTTGTCCCACCAAAGGGTTAGTGTGGTGCCAATTACGGCTCGGATGGGTCATGACAAAGTTGGTATCGAGCCCTGGGTTTGTTGATCTTATCATACCAGAGCGAGTCTAGTAGAGTCTTATCGAATGGTACAGAGACGTCTGTACTTCTCTGCAGGAGGCTACAAAACTTTAGGAAACCTCAACTTTCTTCATTCCTCATGCTATAACCTTATTCTAATTGGTATATAGCGATCCAAATTGGTATCTTACTCTTTTACTCTTATTCTCGGAGATAGTGAGAACGCGTGTATCCAAAGCCAAAGTAGCAGTACCCAAGCCATTTGTTAAGCCTGTAGTTTGTGGTAGGGGAAGAGTCAAGGGTAGAGCCATAGAAAGGAGAGAAGGTGTTCCCATCAGAGATGGAGCTCCGGCTCATGAAAGGTTAGTATCTCCTCCTCTGCAAGAGAATAATTTAAAAGTTGTGACAGAGAAAGAGGTTCAGGTTGAATATAATGAAGCGATGAACTAGTCCAGGGGACAAGCGCGTCACTAATTCAGGTAGGTATATCATAATTCCCGCTGTCATCTGAGTTAATCCAGCATGTTCTAAGATTTCTTAGCAATTTGGCAGGGTATAGGGCTACTCATGCGGCTCCTATTGTCCATAGTCCAGTAACCCAGCTTGCTATAGATGTGGCTCCAGGATAAGACATTGCTATGAAGATAGGTATGTTTCCACGACTAGTGATAGGCCTTGTGATGACATGTAGTGAATATGAGGTCTTCTGCAAGTTTGTGAAAATGAGGCCCCCTGTGTTTCATAGTTTGGAATCTGAGGATGCCTATGAGTTCATCATAGACTGTCACAAGAGACTGCATAGAATGGGCATTGTGGAGAGGCATGGTGTGGACTTTGTGTCATTTCAGTATCAAGGGGATGCCAAGATGTGGTGGAGGGCATTCGTGGAGGGCATTCGTGGAGTGCAGGCCTACCAGAGTGCTCCTTGTGACTTGGAGGCACTTCTATAAGGTCTTTTTAAAGAGGTATGTTCCCAGAACCTTAAGGGATAGGAAGAAGGATAAGTTCATGAATATTGAGCAAGGTAGTTATTTTGTGTCTACTTATGAGACTCGTTTCCATGTCTTGGCTCATTATATATCTCAGTTGATTAAAATAAAGGAAGAGCAGATTTGCCGCTTTGTGAAAGGTATGAACAGCCTGTTGTAGATTGCTTCTTTGCAGGTAGCATCTTTCGGCAAGTCATTTCAGGAAGTTATTGAGTTTGTAAAGAATGTTGATGGGGTAAGGCAAGAGAGTCAGGAAAGAATGGCTTCAAAGAAGCCCCAATCTAGGGGCAGTTACATTGGTCAGTTTTCAAAGGGTCAGGGCTCGCGAGGATACCCTACATTTCTCATTCGCTCATCCGCACTAGTTTCTGTTGGGGGTCCTTCAGGGACCAGCCAGCCTACATCAAACTTTGGTGGGTATCTTACTTAACCGGCTACAGCACAGTGACCTACTTTCCACCGTGTATGGTTTGAGTGTGGTGAGGTTTGTCACCTGAGAAGGAATTGTCCTTGGCTTCGACATGCAGCTCAACAGTAGGATCCTAGAGCTCTAGTCCCAGCTGGTAAAGATAAAGGTTTTGACAGATATCATCCGCACGGTAGGCAGGGTAATCACACTGCAGGTATGGGTTGCGCTTAGCCCAGGGGTGGTGGCAGAGGAGGTAATCAACCCAACAGGGGAAGCGTGAAGACCAGGGATAAGAATCACTTCTATTCCTTCCTAGGTAACTAGAGGCAAAGGCTTCAGATGTGGTGATCACAGGTACTATTCTTGTCTGTGACCATATGGCATCAGTTTTATTTGACCATGGGTCTACTTTTTCTTATGTATCTGCTGGATTTACTGAGGGTTTTGATATGATATATAAATCCTTGATTTTCCTTTTATTGTATCTACTCCAGTGAGGGATTTGGTAGTTGTGGATAGGGTCTTTCGGGTTTACCCTGTGTATTTGTGGGGAGAGAAACCTTTATAGATTTAGTAGTCTTAGATAAGGTATACTTTGACATTATCTTGGGGATGAGTTATCTGTCTCTACATCACCTTATTTTTTACTATCATGCTAAGACACTAGTTATGGCTATGCCTGGGTTGGATAGGTTAGAGTTGGAGGGTAATTATAGTCTGGACCCAATGAAGTTTGTATCCTTCCTTCATGCTCAGAGTCTGATAGGGAGGGGATGTTTAGCCTTTCTAGATCATCTTTGGGATAACAATTCAGAGGTCCCAGCTATTGTGTCAGTTTCGGTGGTATGTGAGTTCCAAGAGGTATTTCCTGCAGATCTTCCTGGCATTCCCCCTGATCGAGACATTGACTTCTATATTAACTTGGAGCCAAACATTCATCCTATCTCCGTTCCTCCTTACAAAATAGCACCGGATGAATTAGGAGAGATTAAGGCTCAGCTGCAGGAGTTGTTAAGAAAGTGTTTCATTTATCTGAGTACCTCCCTGTGGGGTGCTCCAGTCTTATTTGTTAAAAAAAGAATGGTAGCTTGCGCATGTGCATAGACTATAAACAGCCAAACAAGGTTACTATCTATAACCAATACTCTCTCCCTCGTATTGATGATCTACTCGACCAGCTTCATGGAGTTTCCATATTCTCTAAGATTGATTTGAGGTATGGGTATCATCAATTGAATATTCAGCCTTTCTATATTCCCAAGACTGCATTCTGGACTCAGTATAGAGACTATGAGTTTCTTCTGATGTCATTCGGTCTGACTAACGCCCCAACTGTGTTTATGGGTTTAATTAATGGAATATTCAGGACCTATCATGATTCGTTTGTCATAGTCTTCATCAATGATATTTTGGTATATTCTAAGTATAATGAGGGGCATGAGATTCATCTTAGAATTGTGTTGGGATTGTTGAAAGAGAAGGAATTATATGAGAAATTTTTGAAGTGTGAGTTCTGGTTATCCTCTGTGTCCTTCCTAGGGCATGTGGTTTCGGAAGATTGGGTTATAGTAGACCCACAGAAAATAAAAGCCACTTTAATTACAGAAGTCCATAGTTTGTGGGATTAGCTAGCTACTATCGCTGGTTCGTAAGGATTTTTTATCCATTGCTACTCACCTGACCCACTTGACTAAGAAGGATGTGTCATTTGTTTGTTTAGAAGAGTGTGAGGAGTGTTTCCAGAAGCTAAAGACCTTGTTGACCACGAATCCTATCCTCGCGCTGTTGATTGAAGGTAAAGACTTTATTATTTATTGTGATGCCTCATGATATGGTTTAGGTGTTGTATTGATGCAGGAATGGAATGTAATTTCTTATGCTTCAAGGCAACTCAAGGTTTATGAGAAAAACTACCCTACGCATGACTTGGAGTTGGCTGCAGTGATATTTGTCTTCAAGATTTGGAGGCACTATTTGTAATGGGTTCTATGTGAAGTGTTCACAGATCATTGTAGTTTGCAACATGTATTCACTCAAAAGGACTTGAACATGAGGCAATAAAGGTGGATAGAATTACTTAAAGATTATGACATCACCATCTAGTACCATCCGAGTAAAGCTAACATGGTGGCTAATGCATTGAGCAGAAAGATGGAGAGTATGGGTAGCTTGGCCTACTTGAATGCTTCTAAATGGCCGTTGGCTCGAGACATTCAGGCTCTGGCTAAAAACTTCATGAGGTTGGAAGTTTCTGAAAGGGGTGGTTTACTAGCATGTGTAGGGGAGAGATCATCTTTTCTTGAGTAGATAAAAGGTGAGCAGTTTGATGCTGTGAAATTGAGCAGGATTCCTGACAAGATGTTGCGGGGTGAGGCCAAGGAGGCCATCATTGATGATGAAGGTGTTCTAAGGAATAAAGGGTGAGTTTGTGTGCCCCATGTTGTGGAGTTGAATCCCACCATTTTAGTAGAGGCTCACAGTTCTAAGTATTCCATACATCCTGGTGTGACCAAGATGTACCGAGACTTGAAGTAACATTACTCGTGGGGCGGAATGAATAAAGATATAGTAGACTTTGTGGCTAAATATCAGAACTGCTAGTAGGTGAAGTATGAACATAAGAAGCCTAGAGGCACACTTCAGAGAATGCCCATTCCTGAATGGAAATGGGAGAGAATATGATTCGATATGGGTCATTATTGACAGATTGACAAAGTCTACACACTTTATCCCGGTGCAAGTAACTTATAATGCAGCAAAGTTAGCCAAGATCTATCTGAATGAGATCGTTTGATTGCATGGGGTGCCTATCTCCATTATTTCTGATAGGGGCACCCAGTTCACTTTCAATTTCTAGTAGAAGTTGTATGAAGAGTTGGGAACAAGGTTGGACCTAAGTACAACTTTCCACCCTTAGATTGACAGACACTCTGAATGCACCATTCAGGTAATGGAAGACATGTTTTGCGCATGTGTGATAGACTTTGGAGGTCATTGGGATCAGTATCTAGCGCTGACTGAGTTTGCATATAACAATAGTTATCACTCAAGCATAGATATGGCCCCGTTCGAAGCTTTGTATGGGAGGAGATGTATATCTCCCATTGGTTGGTTTGATTTGTGTGAAGCAAAACCTTTGGGTACGGACTTGGTAAGAGACTCTATGGAAAGGGTGAAGTTCATCCAAAGAAACCTTCTGGCGAGTCAAAGCCAGTAGAAGGAATATGCAGACAAAAAGGTTAGAGATATGCACTCTATGGAAGATGAGCAAGAATTCCCCCATGATGGGTATGATGCAATTAGGGAAGCATGGTAAGTTAAGTCCGAGGTACATTGGGCCCTTTGAGATTATTCAGAAAGTGGGACCAATGGCTTATAGGTTGGCCTTGCAACCTAGTTTGTCAGGAGTTCATCTTGTATTCCATGTTTCGATGCTCAAGAAGTACCACAGAGATGATAATTATATTATTCTCAAGGATTCAATCATGTTGGATGAAAACCTCTCTTATGAAGAGGATGTCGTTGCTATTCTGGATTGAGATATTTGAAAGTTGAGAACCAAAAAAATTACATTGGTGAAGGTCCAGTTGAAGAACCTTCCTGTAGAGGAGGCCATATGGGAGACTGAGGCAGACATGCAAAACAAGTATCCTCACTTGTTCACTGATTCAAGAAATCTTGTTTTCCCCTTGTTTTCTTCTTGATAGTCATTCGGGGATGAATGATTGTTTAATTGGTATCTAATATAATGACTTGTTCTCTCATTATGCTGAATTTAGGCATAAGTACCAGGCTAGAAAAGTCCCTAAGGTGAGAATTAAAAATCCCAGGCTAGAAAAGTCCCTAAGGTGAGAATTAAAAATCTCAGGCTAGAGTGAGCTTAGTTAAAAATATAGTATTATGTTCCTTAGAGATGATTCATGTTCATATGATGTAGAGTGGTAGTATGGCATTTATTGTTGGAAAGTCAACTACCGTAGGATTCCGTAAGAAGTTTTAGGATGAGAATCGGAGTCATAGAACTCTGGAAATAACAGTTTCCACGTTAGGAATAATTTGTGGTGTCTATGAAAGAATGTGTGTTGTGAAATAAGAGTCTGGGAGCGAGATAGTAGTGTTCTTGGAATTGCCTTCATTGTGATAAAAGGATGTTGCATTGCGATGGTCCATCGTGATGACCCATCGCGATGAAGAAAGTGTCCATCGCAACGATAAAATGGGATAATATACATGTGCGACCTGCAGGTTTCTAAGTCATTCCTCTCATTATTCTATTTTGTTTTAGAGCCCCAAAAAGTGGGTTTTCCAAGAAAACTAGGGCAAACTCCATCGTTTGAGGTAAGTAATCTGTAGAACTCTTTGTTTAATGATTATTAATCTTTCTTAGGCCTTGGGGGAAAGGATTAATGGTGAATTTCTTGCAATAAAGCCCTAGAAATATGAACTTGGGAAAGAAACCTATAATTAGGTGTAAAATCACCTAGAATTGATCCTAGGAGGTATATTTTGATCTCCTAGCATGAAATTGATTGTATTTAGCTTGTTCAAAGTTAATGGCTAAAAGGGTAGGAACTTGATTAGAAACCTTTGGATATTGATTTCTTTGAATGTAATGGGTCAGTTAGTTATTAACTAACCCTTGGGGAATGCTAAAAACCTCGTTTAAAAGGTAAAATTGATAGGTTGAATTCCTAAAGCTTGAAATGAAAGGTAATTGACTAATTACTCTTATATTATTGTTATTTTTAGACCTTGTGCATTCCGAAGAGTTAAGAAAGGACAAGGTAGTTGTCAATTAGCTTGTGGGTGTTATTCTTCACTTGAGATAGGTTATGGTTTGAATTGGAGTTAAGACTCACCTTATTTACATGTTTGTAGTGAAATTGTATAACTTGTGATGTTGTGCTTGTATGAATAGGCTAAATGAATAAGAAGTGATGAGTGAGATGAATTAGCTAAGTACGAATAGTGCCTTAGGCACTGAGTATCTTCATAAGAATATGGGTTTGAGAACGTAGTTATGTATATATTATTGTTGATACACTTGATATGAAGCGGATACCATGCCGGTATGGTACATGGACACCTAGGGTCTCCTACAGGTCATGGCTAGTGGGAAGAAATAAGACTCATAGCATATGTGTACACTCTTTTACCTTGTTTGTATTATTGCATTGCTTACTATGGTGAGTGGGTTCAGAACTGAGGTGAGACTAGCGATACATGCGATATGAGCAGAGATTGATTGACATAGTGATATGTGAGATAGTTGTTGAGAGTGATTACTCTTTTTCCCTCTTATGATGATATTCTATGAATTATGAACTTGATATTGTTGTTGTTGAATTGAATTGAAAGACTATCTATTAGTTGATTATATGTTAAGTGTTGAAGTACTGTTACTTGTTATATGTTTTGCTATTTTCATGTTATATTGTTGGGTCGGCCTATGATACCTACCAGTACATAGTCTATTGTACTGATACTATCATGTGCTCTTCTTTTGTTGAGTGCAGGCTATGTTTCAGAGGCGGAGATGCGACCTTGGTTAGAGTAGAGAGACTTACTGCAGATCCAAGGGTGAGCACTACTTCTCAGGCTATCATGGATCCTCCGCGAGATGTTGCCCTTCTTTCGGGCATTAGAACTCTTTACTGCTTTTAGATCTTATTGGATATCTTAGACAATATTGGTTTAGAGTTCTGGACGATGACTTAAGTTCTTGGGGATATGTTTAGTTGATTTATTCTGCACGATTTTCTTATATTATGTTGGTTAACTCTTTATTTGTTAATTTAGCCTGAATTTATGGTTAATCTTTCTAAAAATGGTTATTAGACTTTGGTTTGGGTTGTTTGGTTCTCCCAGTGGAGAGTTAGTATGAGTGCCAATCACGGCTCGGTTGAGTCGTGACAAAACTAGACTCGAATACCTTTAATTTGGTGGATAATGGGCTATGTAACTCTTCATATTCTAGGAGTAATGCTTGTTGAAGTTGATCCTAGTAAAAACTCATACAAAAACTTAATCGGTAGAGAAGCTTTCAACTCAACTTTGTGCTGGCATGTTAGCCAACCAAATGATACTTTGTGAAACTAACTTCATAGTCCTAACGAGCTAAATGTACATTTTTTGCTATTTGGTTTAATAAATTTTTACTTTGATAAAAAAAACAATTCCAATTATTAAAAATGCATTTTCAATAATTTATATACTTGAAATTACATTAAAAAATATTATAAATCACAATAATTAATAACTAAAATATTTTTAAAAAAAATATAAAAAATTAGAGTTAAAAAAACCTAATTGTCTCTCGAAATTTTATATGTTGCGATAGAGGAAGTAACATATAATTGGGTCCATACTGACACAGGCTCCTGTATCTAGTATTATATAAGAAGACTTATATATAAGAGAAAACAACCTTGTGACTATTCACAAAAGAAAATTTTGGACACAGGAAACTTCAAAAAGAGCAATAAATTAAGGAGATCAAAGTGTAAACAACGAAAATTGGGACTACCTCACAAATGTTCCCTTAATACAAAAAGTGTCCCTCCAAGGAACGACTTCAAACTTGAAGTCTCCTCTCCTTAAAAAAGAAACTCAGACTAGTGTGTTCGGTATGGTGGAAACGATTTTTCGCAAAATATTTTCTATTTGCTCATGTTCGTTCTTTAGAAAAACAAGCTTATTGAAAATAAGAAAAATGACTTTCTTAATGAAAGTGTGGAAAACAAGTAGCATTGTCTCCTCCCACTCTTAAAACCACCCACCTCCACCTCACACCTACCCCCACCCCACCCTCAGCCATGCCCCAATTTCTTTTCAATTTTTTTTTAAAAAATATTATACCCCACCCTACCCCCTTCACCCCACCCCTTAACCCCCTTCACCTCACCCCCACCTTACCCCACTCCCTAAACCCCTTCACCTCACCCCCACCCCGCCCACTACACCACCCCGCCTACCCTCACTCCACTTACCCCACCTTGCCCCACTCCATCTACCCTGCCTTACCCGCACCCACACTTATCCCACCCACACCCACCCACCACAATCCTTTGCCCCTCCCTCCCCCCCTCACCACAATAATGGATCACTCTATCCTTGCTCATTCTCATTATTTTTTGTTAGATATATACAAATATTTTTAGGATATTATTTTTTATTTGCATATCGAACACACAAAAAATAAATAAGAAACAACTTATTTTCCTAAAATATATTTTTCTGGAAAATATTTTTCATGAAAAATATTTTTCTCCGTACCGAACACACCCTAATACTGAACTTTTTTTTCGCTCAATGCTGAGACGCTACTTTTTCTGCCATCATAAAACCACAAATAGGAACATAACCCCCGAAGCCACAAGTTGAAAAATCAACAATTTCGTTCAAACTGAAATGTAAAAGAAAAAAGTTTCAATCTTTTTATATATATTTTATTTACATATTAATAAGAGGGAATAAGCACACACGTCTCCGTCAACATGTTTGCTTTTCAAAATTACTGTTGAATTAAAGGGTATTTTTGTCATTTAGTGATTTTCTACTTTACGGCTTTATTTATTTTCTTTGTCTATTTTAACAAATCAAGATAAGTTTATTATTTTTATTTAATAGTACTTTTATCATTAAATAACTATATAAAGTAATAGTAATCAAATTTAAATTTTCAAAACATAGTAAAATAAAAGGCGAAATACATAAGCGGCCCCTTTAAGTTGTCAGGTTTCCTTATAGGCACCTCAATAAGGCATTGTTCTTATTTGAACCCCTGAAGTTATCATAAAGTGTGTCAATTAAGCACACTCGTTTTACCAGACACATTTCTTGAGCTGACATTTGTTCTGAGTCATGCGCGTGAAATAAAACGCAACCTACATGGAATTACAACCCATCAAAACGCAACACCCATTTTTATTTTACACTTCATTGGGCTAAAAAGAAAACCCAAATAACAACTTTTTTTCATTTCCCAAAGAAAAGCTTCAATCACCACCCACAATTCATCCTTGACAAAGAAAATCCTAGAAAAATTTGTCCAATTTCATTAATTTTTCTTACAATAGGAGATATATCTATGCTATTGACAACGAAAATACTACAGTGTCATAGTGCTTTTGACTGATTTGAGGAAGGTAGCACAACAACAATATTAAAGAATCACGATTTCGTCGCTCAATCTTGTGAGATAGATTCATTCCCGAGTTTCTATGATTATTTTGGTTGTTTTCCCTTTAAATATAGTGCCTACATAGTATATTATTATAGTAATGATGTTTTGTAAATATCTGGAAAAATTTTAAAAAAATTGGGGTTCTTGTTGTTCATAATGTGTCGGGAATATTTAGAGTTGAAGAAGATAAAATCGATAAATTCGATATTGCTATTCGATGATAAAGTAGCTTTAAATGAAAAGAGAGAAATTTTTGAGTTTCAAGTTAACAACAACAGATAAGAAGAAGGAGAGAGAGAGAGAGAGAGAGAGAGAGAGAGAGAGAGAAGCTAGGTCTAAATAATTAAAAAGGGGAAATATTAATGTTGCCAAATTCACATTAGCATTTTTTTTACGTTTTTACGCTCTCAAGCAACGTTAAACACACGTTATGTGCCAGGTTAGACAGGTGTGCTTAATTGACACACTTTTTAATGACTTTAGGGGTTTAATAAGAGCAATGCCTTGTTGAGGTGCCTATAAGGACTAATCGGGCAAGTTAAAAGGGCCCTTTATGTATTCCGCCAAAATAAAATTCTATTGACGAAAAAAATATATAAAGAATAATTTAGTCAAATAATTTTAATAATTAATTCTATTAATTTTTTTTTATAAATTTCTAACATTACAATTGTTTTGTCAACACAAAATTTTAAAATATTTTTTTAACTCATGCTAATTGGTGCGATTGAAAAATAAGGCAAATCTTATTTTGAACTTTAACTTTTAGGTAAAAGTTTGGACCAACCAACAAAATTATGAACAAAATTTACTAAAAAGTTCTACATTTTAAATATTTAGCATATTATTATTGGGCCCGTGGGCGGATCTACAGTAAAGTTAGGGAGTTCTCTGAAACCTTGTGATTATATTAAAAAATCAATCAAAAGTATAAGAATATACTAATGGGTAGGAGTGTACAAAACTGAACCGAAAATCGAACCAAACCACAAATTGAGTCAAACCGAGAAAAAAATCAGACTAGTGATTTTGTTTAACTTGGTTTAGTATTGAAAAAAAATTCGACTATAATTGATTTGGTTTGGTTTGATTTTAACTAAAAAAAGTCAAATCGACCGAACCAACCCGACATTTCATGTATACTATTTTTTTAAAATATTTTATACATAAAATATATTTACTGTGATGTAATTTATAAATATTTCTTACACTTTTTTATAGTTTTTATCTTTCAACATATTATTTCAAGTTTAAACTTAAAATTTTAAATGGTCCAATAAATTTTATAACGGATAAGCCATAGATATTAGTAACTCACCCAAATCAATATTACTGCTAACAAAATGTTATTCAATTCAACACTAGCAATGACAATCATGTTACATATCTATTCTTTAATTTTACATAAATACATAAACTAATTTTATTTTTATATTTAATATTTAATCATGTAGTTAATACTTATTAGACTTATTTTAGCATAATTTAATACTTTTTAATTATGATTATTTTTAGTATGACTTATTAATGTGCAATATTTATTCTATGCGATTTCATTATTTTTTTGGTTAAATATTTTATTGTTATCACTCATTTTTTGTGTTATTTTTTTAAGAATTACCTTAGATAGTTGTATCTTGCTATGACTAAGAAAATATTTGAAGCACAAGTTAATTATTGTTTGTATAAAGACTTTACCGGAAAAACCCCGAGAAAACTGAAAAAACCCGAGGTTGGAAAACCTGACTTTTATTGGTTTGGTTTGATTTATAAATTTAAAAATTTGACACTAATGGTTTGGTTTGGTATTTAAAAAATTCGAACCAACCCGATCCATGTACACCCCTACTAATGGGAACCCATAACCAAAGGTGGTTGTTGATTCAGTGTCCTTGGAGAACCATGCAAAATCGTTGGGGCTGTTGTTCACGGGATCGAGTCTCGGCAGGAGCATTTTTAACTCGTATTTTTTTTTAATTTTTTACCTTACCTTTTTACCTGACAAAGGAATAGCCTTGCGTTTTTCTTCCTCTTTTTATTTTTTTCCTTTTTAGAAACATAACTTAAGTCAATTAAAGTAGACCATTAACAAAATATTACTTTTACCTAAATTTCAATATTTTAAATTAACTTTGGAACCAAAAACTTAGGATTTTAATAGTTGCTCTGTCAATGGTGGGGTAAATTTCACAAATGGCAACTTGGCTATCACTTTTTTCACAAAAGTAACTTAACTATCTTTTTCTACACAAAAATAATTGAACTATCACTTTTTTCACAAAAGTAACTTAACTATCTTTTCTTACACAAAAATAACTAAACTTTGGGTAAACTAACACAATAATCACATGGCCGGAATACAGTAACTTTTTCGATGAACCCCACTCTTTTTTTTAATTTTAAATATAACAAATAAAATTTAAAAGATACTCAACCCGATCCGTCCCGATCCAAAACTCATTTGAGAAATATATTAAAAAGAACAAGAACCATTATTTCTAAAGAAAAATATTTTTCTTTTCTTTTAATATGTTAAGACGTAGAAAAATATATTCTATTCTTTTAATAGATTAAGACGTAGAAAAATATTTTCTGTTCTTTTGATATATTGAGGCGTAGAAAAATAACTAAACTTTGGTTAAGTTAACACAACAATCACATGGCCAAAATACAATAATTTTTTCGATGAGCCCCATTCTTTTTCACTCTTTTTTTTAATTTTAAATCTAATAAATAAAATTTTAAAAACACCCAACCCAACCCATACCAATCTAAAACCTATTTGAATTATATATTTTTCTACGTCTTAATATATCAAAAGAAAATAAAATATTTTTCTATGTCTTAATGTATTAAAGAACAAGAATCATTATTCCCAAAGAAAAATATTTTTCTACATCTTAATATATTAAAAGAAAAGAAAATATTTTTCTACGTCTTAATGTATTAAAAGAAAAAAAAAATTGTGCCTTAATGTATTAAAAGAAAGAAAATATCTTTGTACGTCTTACTATATTAAATTAAAAGAAAAATATTTGTCTACGGCTTAATGTATTAAAAGAAAAAAAAATATTTTTCTACGTCTTAATGTATTAAAAGATAAGAAATATATGTTTCTTTGGGTATATTGGTTCTTGTTCTTTTTAATATATTTTTTGAATGGATTTTGGATCTGGACGGGTCGAATTGAATGTTTTTTAATTTTTTTTATTAGATTTAAAATTAAAAAAAGAGTAGGATTCATCAGAAAAGTTACCGTATTCCGGCCATGTGATTTTTGTGTTAGTTTACCTAAAGTTTAGCTATTTTTGTGTAAAAAAAGATAGTTAAGTTATTTTTGTAAAAAAAAGTGATAGTTAAGTTACTTTTGTGTAAGAAAAGATAATTACGTTATTTTTGTGAAAAGAAGTGAAAGTTAAGTTACTATTTGCGAAATTTACCCGCCAATGGTTAGTTTCCTATATTTTTGAATCTTTTTCACTTTTTTTCCCTCCTATATTAATTTTTTTTTTGGGAACCCACAAGTTTAAAATTCTGGATCCGCCTCTGCAGGCTATCCTTTACTAGTATACTTAGAATAAGTTAAAATATTGTATGCAACTAAAACCAACTATTGGTCGTGACATGGATCGTAATTCCACCAACACTGCTGGTAGATATCAGTTAAAATTAAACGGCTTGATCACATGAACAGACAAAAAAACCCAAAAGAGAAAAGAAAGAAAAAAAGAGAGAAAAAGAAGACAAGAAAAGGTTTTCTGAGTTTCAGATGACCCCAAGGTAAATCATCTTCCGCAAGCTGTATTTATCTAAAGAATGAATGAAGGCAAGGGATGGCAAGACCTACAGATTCTACACTAAAAGGGCATTTACAAGTAGGAAAAGGAGGTAGACTATTGAACCAAACTGGTTCAGAAAATGGTGTCAATTGTAAGCTTCCTTCTGCGCGGTGCTTTTTCCGCTATTTGCTTCTCTAGGTCCATAAAGTTGGAGCCTTTATGTGCAAATAATCTCCTGAGATTTATCACAGAAAGCTCACTGAAGCTACCTACAGCAAGGTCAGCTTGCCCTAAGTCATACCTGCAAGTTTCAAAGTCCTAAATAAAAATTTGCAAGCAGAAGCACTGACATACTTACTGCATTTGAAGAAAATTAAAATAGCAAGAATATCCAGAACTTGCAAGCAGAAGCACTGACATATATCAATACTTAAACAGATGTGGAAGTAAGCACTTAGTCCTAAACCCACTCTCCCACCCCCCATAGAGGGAGGAAGGGTCTGGGATTCCTTTTTAGCAGCAAAGAACATTTCGTGTCCAAACATAATACAATTAGACAGCTCAAAAAGAAAAACATAAAAGACGGAATCAAGAGCTTCAACAATAAGGGGAAAAATCAGAAAACAGAAATACATACGCTGGGTGAGCACCAATAAGTGCTACAGCCATCATTGTACAGTTGTGAGCAGCAGTTATGCCCCTAGGATCGTCCTCAAACACCACACACTTTGATGGCTTTCTATCCAGCTGCAGAAGTTTTTTTTTTAAATAGGTAAGCTCCAATAGAACCAAGAGAATCCAAAAGAAGGTTTGTGTTTTGGTCTGCGCTTAAAAAGCGTAGAGGAAAGAGTAGAGTGTGTATAGTCAATCTATCATTTACACTCTGTTTGGATGGTTGTTACGTATTGTTTCATAATGTATCGTATTGCATTGTGTTGTATTGTATCGTACTGTATTGTTTTAATGAATATAACGTTTGGATAGATTGTATCGCTTTCCATCGTTACATAGTCTCACACATCAATAATTTGAAGGATAAACCGATTAGAAAAGTAGGTTACGGGGTAGGGCTACTATAAAAAGGTAGAATAAAAGATAAAATAGTATTATTAAATAATAAGTAAAGGTAAAATGAGAAAAAAATATAAGGTAACAACGCGATACCAACAAATCGGTGGTTACATAAAATGAGGTTTTTCATGGTTACCTAACCATGGAATCAAACCATATCATACAATATGTTTTAAGTAACAATCAAAATAAACATGGTATTGATAGTAACAATACAATACAATACCATGGGTAACAACCATCCAAACAAAGTGTTAAGTGGTGTAGCAGGTTAATATTGCTAGGATTTAGTATTCAATGCAGATGTTAGTTTAACCAAAAAATTGTGCCATACCATATTAAAAGAGAGAATTAAGCATTTTATTCACACACCACACTTCCAGATATTCTTCCCCCTCGCATGCTAGTACGAAATAAAATGTGCTAAAAGCAGCCCCCATCCCCAAAGAATCCAAATAAGAAAGTAAGCTTAATATGGTTTTAGTATTCTTAAATGTTAGAAATGCACCGGTCCAACACTCAAAATACACTTCAGCCTTACCTTCACAGCCGCAGAAAGAAATCTATGTGCTATAGACTCCATTCCGTCCTCCTCTGTCACAATTGCCTGCATCAACAGCATGACGATCAACAACATGCACATGTTAATAGCCAACCACATTGTATACATCATCACTAAGAGAATGTAATTAACTACCTGGAAGTACTTCATGAGCCCCATGCGCTCTAAGGCTTCAACCATACTTCTGCGATCAAGACTTGACACAACAGCGCAAGGGATACGAGCAGTTGATAGAGCATCCAACCATTCTTTCAACCCATCAATTGGTTCTGAAATCTAAAAAGAGGAGAATTATAATGATGTTTTTGAGTTAATTGAAAAACACAGCATCTCATTCTGCAAAAGTGCTTTACTTTGAGAAGATTGTCATAATAGATTTGGGAAAGCCTCGTCTTCAATCGATCTCGATCATCTTCATTATTCTCCCCTGACAGCACCTATAATTGCATAGGATTTCTCAGAAATAGACATTTTAATAAGGCATTGAATATATAAGAAAGGATTTCTACAAAACTAGAAAACAATCTCCCAAAGTAAGCGGGACTTGGACATTTAAACCTATAAGTTTGTGGAGATGACATTTGAACTTTACATCAACACCCCACCCCCAGCAAACCGGCAACCTTTTTATTTTATTTTTTTCTGGAGAGCTTGATCAATGCTATTTTTTATCGCAGTGATTTTCTATAGAGATATGTTGTATTTTACCTCCCAAAAAGTCCTAAAAGCAAACTCAAACCTGATAGTCCACTATTTTTCCCATCAAAAAGACATGTACACCGACTCATATGCATATAGATGCAAATGTCTCAGACGATTAAACAATTATTTATCTAACAAAAGAGTAAAAAAGATTGATGGGCCACACACTTGGACAAAAATAAGGAAGGACACTATCCACACTCAATTGTTCAAATAAAAATAGGTAGTTGTGACTTGTATGATCATTAACTCCAAACCTTATGCAGAACATGATCAGCAGCTGCATAAAGTAACAGCCGCTGCACACTAGCATCTTCAGGAATCTCTAATCCTGCACATAACCAAATGATAAATAACTTATATTCTTTAACAAAATAGAGTCAAAACTAAAAGCATCAGTAATGTGCATTTACAAAAACCTAGACAATGTCTTTTATAGTCAGAAAATCATTCTTTAGCTATTTCTTATCTCCCATAAACTGCAAATATTAGTTTACATCATAACCTTCCTAACTATTTAAAATTGCAGACCTGCGGGTCTTTAAGATTGTGCTTCTTGTATGATTGCAGACCATAAGGGGTTGTTTGGTGTGAGGTATAAGGTATAATAGTCCTGGGACAAAATACAGGATTATTTTATCCTGCGTTTGGTTGGAGGTATTAGTTAGTCCTGGGATTATTTATCCCACCATTTATAACATAGTGATGGGATAAATTATCCCATATACATGGTGGGATAACTAATCCCGGGATAGCTAATCCTGGGATTAATGCTATCCCGGGATAACTTGTTCTCAACTAAACGACCCCTAAGTTTCTTACAAGGGCTCATTTTCCATGGGATGAACATTGAGACGGCTCACTGTCGGATGATCATAAATTATTTTTTGGAGGGAGTGGGGGTAGATTAATCACTCTTTAGCCCCTGCCCCCTTCCCTTCTCCCAAGATCAAGGCTTCCATTCAGCCTGGGGAGATAAACCCATCAGTAAAAGCCAATATCGCCCTGATCTCTGATATAGGTGAATTTGGATTGATAGAGCCGGAAAGAATCTGACCTATATCTTTGTGAATCTCACTAAAAAATGAACAATTACCACCTCACTGTCTCAAATATATATGGAGATACTAAAAAATGCCAATAAGATCCAGATTATGTACAGATGACATGTCACTGGCACTCCAGATAACATGTGTAGTGGCAGCAGACAACTAAATCCTATCACATTCCCCATTTTCTTCTTCTCTTTACGGGGCCCAACAAAACTTCAGAAATTTAATAGAAACCCATTTCCCACTCAAAGGATGTTTCTTATTATAAATGAAGGGCAAATAATTTCACTGTACGACCAATAAGAAACAAATGTATGATTCTAAAAATGTTGTCGCACCCATGTCAGATCCTCCAAAAGTATCCTCCAAAAATGCACTACTTTTGGAGGATCCAACATGCAGTCACACACCCATCGACATTTTAGAAGAGTCCGAGCAACATAGGTAATCTCAATCCCACTCGGATTGGCTAATGCTATACAGCTGAAATAATTGATATTTGCATGCAACCCAAGTGAAGAAGTTTAGTTACTCAGAGCCAGAAAAATCGGCTAGTCACTCACCTTCTTCAGAGGCAAGTTGATTCCAGGCATCCAACTTCAGAGCTCGAGAATCTGCCTGAAAAGTATGAGGTGGAAGTACATTGTCAACAAAGAATAGAGTGTACTGACTTCCATTCAAGTAGAAGAAAGAACTCAGCAATGCAGTTGCTGCGACCTTCATTATTGGAACATTAATATCTTACCACATCTTTGGTCTACAGTTATCTTACACATTATCTTCAGCAACATGTCTAGAGGAAATCAATCCAAATATTATTTTATATATCCCTCCCCCCATACATATCTATATCCAGATATTTAGTTATGTGATTAAGATATACATTGTACGTATCCATAGAATTCTCTTTTCTCTTCTAACAAGTTCTTCTTTCTTAACATGAACCCAAGTTCTTGTTGCCTTCTGTCTGAGTTCCAGTCCATGCACCTAATACTTTGTCTGATACAAAATAAGCCACCTCCTCTTTAGGAATCAAATCATGAAGCATCAACTTGTTTGGAACTAAGACGTTGTTGTTGTTGTTATCTTAAAGCATCAATTCCCAGGGTGAGTGACGAAACATCATAATTTGGGGATCTTGTACTTCTATTGCAGTTAATTCCTATTCATGTTTGTATTTAAAGCAGTTCCTTGACATATATATGCATACACACACACAAAGAGAGAGAGAGAGAGAGAGAGACTTTCTTTAATCTTCACACCCTAATTTTAAAGAAAAGGACTCCCATATAAGAATCAAATTAGAGAGCAGGAAAAAAGAAGAACAAAAGAAGACTTTGAGTTTGTAAGGCAAGGTCATCAAAGATTCAGACATTGGGTCTTTTTTTTTTTGATGACCAAGATTCAGATATTGGGTCTGAATGTAACAAAACCAGCACCCTTCAAGAATTCCTTATTAGCATGCAATTTTAGATGGGAACAAGAAGCACAAACATAGGGAAAAACAACAACAGAAGATTATTTCCTTTTATATGGACATAATAACTTGCCAGCCAGACATCAGAGACCACGTTCATTTATACAGTTGATCACAGATCAGGTAACAGTTCACAAATCAGGTAACCTCTCTTAAATTAGACCAGATGGTCAAAGTTTGAGGTCTTACCACCACATTATCCCAAGAGAAAATGAGGCCATAAGCTTCATCAGGCTTCATCGCATAACGAATTCTTCGCAGGAAACCCTCTTGCAGTCTATCATTTAAAAAATCCTAAATGCAAAAAAGGAACTTCTTCAGACAGATGTGTCGTCTTGTAGCACCAAAAGTCGCAAAGATTCATAAACCCTGTTACAAAATACTTCTGGTCTTACCACATCAACTTTGAGCAGTCCATTGGGTCTAAATGTCTCGAAACCTTCTCCGTATTCAGCACCAATTGCCTACAAAATCCAATAAACACAAATAAGTACCCCATCAGTCCCATTTTGAACAACAAAATCACTATTTGGAAGTCAAAAGTGTTCTTTCAAACATTTTTCTAAATATTTTTAACTATAAATACAGTAACTTAGTGTTTTTTAAAATTATGATGGTGCTTGGGCCACCTGTGTGTATCTCAAGTATTCAATGGGCAACATGTCACATCCAATGAGCACAAGTACCAAGTAGCTCTGGCCACCGAGGCTAACACTAAGTCATATAAATAGGACCCAAACTTGAGACCTCCGTGTTGTTACTCCTATGCCTCAACCATTTCAACAATCCTCTTGGGAACAATATTTTGTGTAGTTTCTAGATATGTAAATTTTAGTTTAAAATTAATCATTTTACATGAAATATTTGATGTTCTGCTTCTTGTATATATTTTTTGTTAAGTTGCTTTGACTCTTGTATTTTGAAACCGTAATTTAATTTTCGGACAGAGAAATGGATGAAAAGGCAGGAATATAGTTACAAAAGAAAGTATTATTCTTAAGCAATCAGCAGAAACCTCAGAGGAAAATATAGGTACAATAAAGTTGAAAAGTTAAAAGAGAAGCTAGTAAAGGCAAATACCTACCTCTTCCATAAAAATCTTGTTAGGTGTAGCTGGAAAATCTTCAAAGTGCTCATTATCGCCCGTTCCCAACGCCTTGGCAATCACCAAGCGTCGATAACACTGGGCTGAGTTCAAGGGCTTCGATTTCTGTAGTCTCTGCAAAGAAAAATTGAAAAGATAAATAAATGAAGAAGATGAATGAAATTAAATTAGAGGCAAGTAGAAAGAACGAACCAAGGATTGCAACTTTTTGGGGAATTGAGGAGGGAAAGACGTTGGGAGCTGAGCCTGAGAGCAACTGCGAAAGCTAAGAGTGCCCTCCATTTTTAGTATGCTATACTAATTAATTTGAGACAAGCTTCATGATTAAAACGGAAGGGGCGAAGCTGGTTGTTGCTCCGTAGTTCAAGCTTGGGCCTACCTTCACTTATCCATTTAAGATTTTATTTATTTTCAAGGTAAAAATTGGCAGCCTAGCCCCTCTTTGGACCAATTTTCAAAGTTTAGCCACTTTGAAAATGTAATTGTAGTCACTATAAAAATAAAATATTGGACAACAATAACCATAGCTAAAACATGAAAAAACTCTTTAACATAATATGTTGGATTTCGAAGCTTTTACCTATGAAACTCCAGTACGCAAAAAACTCTCGATATATAACTCAAGCACAACAAAAAAAAACCTATATGAACTCTAGCACAATATGTTTGAGTGTCAAACTTTTACATGAGAAATTCCATCAAACTATGTTGGAATTCAAAAACCTTGTATGTAACTCCAGCTTAGTACTGGAATTTAAACTTTTACAAGAGAAAATTCTAAGAAATTGAATTTATCAATTTTATATTCAAAGGTATTTACTCGCAAAAAATTATTTTCTCCGTTTCAATTTTTTTGATATATTTTGACTTGACACGGAGTTTAAGAAAATAAAGAAGACTTTTAAATCTTATGGCCTTAAATTAATAATATGTCAAATGTATCAAAATGTCCTTTAATCTTGTGGTCTTAAACATGTCATGTGAAAAGTTGGAATTAATTGTTAAAAAGGAAAAGCGTTATTTTTTTTAAACAGACTAAGAAGGAAAATAGGCCAAACAAATTAAAACGAAGGAAGTATGAAATAGTTGAAAATTAAACAGGATTGTATGAAACTTACTAAGGAGAATAAGCCATGGATTGAACACATTCTCACCATTGCTAGCCATTCGCTCACAGCAAAAATGAGTGCAACCTTTAATTTATCATTGAATTAAAAAGGAGCACGTTGTATTACGTGCTTACGGAAATTATTAAGCACAAATTTGTAACCTAAGAAGCTAATGACGAAGAATAGCTTCTGAACAATGTACAAAATCAAGAAAGTAAGAAGTTAAATGTAGAAAGGGGAGGGAAAAGAAGATACTATTCATCAATGTCAATCCAAGAATACAATTGTTGGATGTATAGTGATTAATGAGGTGCTAATCTCTTCTAATAGCTAAACTAATAGTGTAACCTACCCTAACAACCTTAAACAACTTGCTAACTAATTCTCGCATGAAATGACTACTATACCCCTGTGTTACAATTAGTACATAACAAGTCCTCCCTAGTTAAATGTCAAAATCCTCGTCGACTAAATCTAGAAACTAGTGATTGAAGGAATGTGCATCAACCCAAGTGTTCTCCTCCAAAGGAAAATTAAACCATGTGACTAAGAGTTGAATGAGCTCCCTATGATGTATAGTGATCACTTTCCTAGATTTAAGAATCTATCTAGGTTCAAGGATGATGTAACCATGAGAGGATGATGTAACCATGAGGGGGAAATATGACAGGGAGATCAGATACGATAACAATAGAGTTAATGTGCTTCTTGAACTATGGCACATGAAAAGTAGAGTGAATCTTTGCATGAGGGGGGAGTTGAAGTTGGGCGTTGATAAGCCACTTAGCGTACCCTCTTGAGGATTGGAAAGGCGCCAAAAAACTTAGGATTGAGTTTATGATAAGAGAGTCTCTTCAAGGACATCTTTCTATGGGGTTGCAACCTTACATAACGACCAAATCACCAACTGAAAACTCCCTGAAGGATCTTTTCTTATCAGCTTAATCCTTCATTCTGGAGTGAGGTATTGTTAAGTGGTGCTTTAAAAGCCTAATTTTGCTCTCCCTTGCCCGCAAACTCCTATCAACTTCCTCAACCAAAGGCTCATATGTAACTTAAGGCATGCATATGGGAGGCTTCGAGCCATATAGGATCTCTAAAGGGGTGAATTTAGTGGCAGAGTGATAGATAGTATTATACCAAAACTCAGCCAACATCCATTATACCCAATCTTTAGGCATGTCAGTGCACATACATCTCATGTACTCTTCAACACACTTATTTCTACTTCAATCTATTCAACAGACTAAGGATGATATGCAATGGAGTGGTGTAATTGGACACCTTGAACTTTAAAAAGAGAATGCCAAAACTTGCTCAAAAAGACTACATCCCTATCACTGGCAATGATTTGGGGAAAACCATGCAACTTATGCACATTTTCCATGTAAATTTATGACACAAAGGCAGTAGTGTAAGAATGATTTAAGCTAATTAAGTTGTCATATTAGCTCAATTTGTTTACCAGCACCAAGATGACAGATTTGTTGGAAGAAACAGGCAAGCCTTCAACAAACTCAAGGCTAATGTCTTTACATACCTTGTCAAGTATGGGCGATGGTTGTAGCAAGCCAGGCTACTGACATTCTCCCATTTACGCCTTTAGCAAGTCTCACACTTTTTGATATGGTTGTGAATATCTACTCTTATCTTCTTCGAATAATACAATCGGGTCGATGTTTGAAATGTAACATCCATTCCTAAATGCTCACCAACTGCACTGTCATGCAAAAACTCCAAGATTTGATTCCTTGAGCCTCTATCTACTCCAAACATGATTTTTTCTTTCTTGTACAATACCCCATATCTCAACATATACAAAGAGGTGAACAAGGGATCCTTCTGTATTTGAGTGAGTAATTTCTGTATGTGAACATCAGAAGAATAAGAGGCTTAATCATGTCCAAAAAATCAGAATGTACATGTGATACCATGTACAACTGACATCAAACTTCAGGTAACCTAAAGAAAGCATCGGCTACTAGATTATCACAACCCCTTGTCCCTTTTTTCATACAATTTTGCCCCAAAAAGTCTCCTAGACCTTTTCACGGCTAGTCTGTAACTTGAGCTAGTATTTGACCCTTTAATTATTTTGATTCTCTTGTTGTTTTCTTGTCCTTATCTTCTCTAGTAACCCTTAGAGTTTGATTTATGAGTGGCATTCGGGCTGGGAAGTAATTCCCTAAAGTTTCCTGATATGGAACATGTTTGATTTAGTCCCCTCTATATACTCAAGGATTGTTCTTCCAACTTTTCTAGATCGTAAGCTCTCGTCAAAGATCTTCGGGCTAACATTCTAACCTACACCACATTGACACTCAATTTTGGTCTGATATTTTTCAAATTAATGCTTTCAAGTTTATTATTTGTTAAATTGTACATAATATAATTTTTTTCAAATTTATCAATGTTAACACAATTTATTGATAATTATTTTTATTTTTAAAAATATTAGAAATTTTATAAATTTTTTATTGTTTTTAGTTGATTTTAATTTTCATTAATTTTTATCGCAACCGTTTGCACATGAACAAATATTATTTTAATTTTATTTAATCATCACTTGTTTTTAATTTAAATCACATTTTCATAGTATATTAGATATATTTTTTATTATTTTTAGCTCAGTCTGTTAATATATAAAAGTTGGAGGAAATATTTTTTACACAAATAAATTAAATAGCCCATAATTTTGAGCACATAATTTTAGATAAACCATGATTCTAAGCACAATTTTGATAACCCGTAATTTTGGATAAGTTTTGCCACATTGATGATTTTATGTTATCTATAAAGTTTCTCATATACTCTTGCACATATCTCGAAACTCCACTGCTCCACTCTACATCATCTCATTCTCAGATCCATTTGGAGCAAACAACAACGCCGATGCAATAACTCTAATGCCGATTACTGATCTAGCCCCGACAAACCAAACACCATCTCCGATGAAGAGCTTCGTGCTCTCACATGAACCAAAAGCTCCGGCAGTCACCAACTCCAAACTCCAGCGAGATTCACTGTTTCACCTCAATTTTTGGTAAATTTCTTATACTATTTTACAAGTGTTGGGTTGATTTTGTTCACTTGCTTAAGTGTTATTTATTTTGGTTAATTTTATTTCTTTTGCTTATGTGATGTATCATAGCATTTGTTTTTCATGGTTTTGTTATTTTTTATTTTATTTTTCCGGCAAAATGTGTTAGGTATTTGTCACTGTTGACGTTTGCATCATTTTTTCTACTATTACTATATGCTGATTTTATCATTTATATTATCTATTATAGTTTGCTTTAATTGCTCTCTATTACTTAGTTAATATTGTTATTTTTATATTTGTTATTGATATTGGTTTCATTATTTAGTGTTATTTCGTGGATGGTATTTATAGCGATTTTTGGGTACTTTTACATTAATAATGAATTTAATTATTATTATTGGCCAATGAAGAAAATCTCTCCATTGATTTTTGAGGCCTCCCCATAATAAAAGACGAATTTTATTTCGAGTTCGATTATTTTATATCTAATGTCAATTTAATTGGCCAATGAAAGAATTTTTTTGTCGAATTTTTTAGGCTTCCTCATAATAAAAGACGGATTTTGTTTTCCAAGTTCAATTGTTTTATATCAAGCTTCAATTTGATTGGCCGATGAAGAAGTTTTCATCGATTTCTAAGGCCTTCAAGGTATATAAGATGAGTTTCATTTTTTATTAATTATTTTGTTAATTTATTTTGATAAATATTCATTCAATACTAACACTTTTACTAAGTGCGTTTACAAGTACACAAAGTTGCTTTTCAAAGAAGACACTCGAATTAAAATTTGAAGATATTTTGAATTCTTTGTTTGTATCTATTCATTTTGATTAACGATAGGCAAATATTAAGACGTCTTTGTTGATGCGCTAATTATTTTTGGTATATGTTTTATTTTTGTTATATTTGCTGCTTCAGCACGATACAAAAGAGCCGTTTTCCGTCCGGTCGCCTCTACTCGTCGTCCGGTCGATCGGTCGCCTCTCAGTCCCGGTAGCCGCTTTCCGATCTGTAACAACATCGGCGCCGGAAAGTACTAGAACCGGCAAAAGCAATATTGCCGTGAAGAGATCCCGGAGCTGCTTCGCCGACAACATTCTTCCACGCCGCCGATCGTGTGCGCCGCCGACGAACACATCTTTACTCCGGCAAAGATCTGCTTCTTCTCCTTTCTTTGTTTCCTTTCCTTTTCTTTTGTCTCGATTTGTTTCTTCTTGCAGGTTCCTTTCCCGAGGCAGATCTAGCATAAATTCCGGCGACCAACCAGATTCCGGCGAACAACAAGATTCCGGCGACCAATTTCGACACCTCATCTTGCCGGAATCCAACCACTTTAGCAAGCAGACCGTCCTTCTCTCCTCACAGCTTGACCCCGGTGACTTCTATCCCTAGGCTTTATTTTCGTCCTCAGTAGTTGAAATTTGCTTGGAGTTTTATTTTTTATTTTTATCGCATTCTTGATAGCCTATTTAGGTTGATATTTCTGCCTTTGCTTTAACACTCGCTGTCTAGTTTTTTTTACAGTTTTCTACATTTTACATTTTATATTGATTTTGACGTGTAGTGTATTCGGGAAGCAAATTATTGGCTCTCTATCGTGTTTGGTAGTATAGTTCCTGTCTCTTGTACCTTATTTTGCTTTTCTTGTGATATAGTTGTTTAGTGTAGAATAGTTGGTGGAGTTTGGTTTATCCTTGTTTATAGCGCATGTTTTAGTGGCTTTGGTGAATGATGGTCGAGTAGGGTCATGTCATCGGTCGCACTCGGGTTTGGGGGCAGGGTCGGGGGTGGGGCCGGGGGCGGGGGCGACGGGAAGGAAAGGTAAGGGGGTTAAGGGAGCATCTAGGTTGAGAATAGGGTCTTGGAACATAGGGACTTTATCCGGAAAGTCCATAGAGCTAGTGAAGGTCCTACGGAAGAGGAGGATTAGCATAGCGTGTGTCCAGGAGACTAAATGGGTGGGCACTAAGGCGCGAGAGGTAGACGGGTATAAGTTGTGGTACTCAGGAGGTGTGAGGAATAGGAATGGGGTAGGTATCCTAGTGGATGAGGAGTTGAGAGAGCAAGTGGTGGAGGTTAGGAGGGTCAACGATAGGTTGATGACAATTAAGTTAGTCCTTGGAGGGTCTACTTTGAACATTATTAGTGCGTACGCACCACAAGCGGGCTTGGATGAGGAGGAGAAGAAACGCTTTTGGGAGGTTTTGGACGAGGTAGTGGGAGGTTTGCCTGATACTGAGAAGCTTTTCATTGGAGGAGATTTCAATGGGCACATCGGGGCATCTTCGAGGGGTTATGACGATGTGCATGGAGGCTTTGGTTTCGGGGATAGGAATGAAGGGGGTGCCGCACTCTTGGATTTCGCTAGAGCCTTTGGGTTGAGAGTAGCTAACTCTAGTTTCCCGAAGAAGGAGGAGCACTTGGTTACCTTCCGTAGTTCGGTGGCCAAGACTCAGATAGACTTTTTGCTCCTTAGGACAGGTGATAGAGGTCTCTGTAAAGACTATAAGGTTATCCCAAGTGAGAATCTTTCGACCCAACATAGACTCTTAGTGATGGATTTAGAGATCAAGAAGGAGAAAAAAAAGCGGATTGTGGATGACCGGTCTAGGATTAAATGGGGTAGCCTGACTATGGCCAGTGCACTGGAAATAGGGGAGAAGTTGATGACTAGGGGGGCTTGGGGGAGTAGTGGGGATGTGGATAATATGTGGGATACGACTGCTAGTTGCATAAGGGAGACGGCTAGAGAGGTGTTGGGCGTCTCGAGAGGTCGTTCTGGCAAGCATCGAGGGGACTGGTGGTGGAATGGAGAAGTAAAAGGAAAGGTGGAGGCAAAAAAGGGGTCATATGCGAAGTTGGTAGAGAGTAAGGATGAGGAGGAGAAGCGAAGGAATAGGGAGGCGTATAAGATAGCTAGGAAGGAGGCTAAGTTAGCGGTAACGGCAGCTAAAACGGCAGCCTTTGAAAGCTTATACGCGGCTTTAGAGGATAAAGGTGGGGATAAGAAGTTATACAGGTTAGCAAAGGCTAGAGAGAGGAGGACTCGGGACCTTGACCAAGTGAAGTGCATCAAGGACGAAGATGGCAAAATACTAGTAGATGAGGTACTCATTAGGAGGAGATGGCAGTCTTACTTCCATGGACTCTTGAATGAAGAGGGGGACAAAAGCTTTGTGCTGGGAGATTTGGCACACTCAGAGAGGCGTCGTGACTATGATTATTGTAGCCGTATAAAGGTTGAAGAGGTTAAGGTTGCGATTCGTAAGATGCGAAGGGGTAGGGCGACGGGGCCAGATGAGATTCCCGTTGATTTTTGGAAGAGCTCGGGTGAGACAGGTGTGAAGTGGCTAACCGAGTTGTTTGATGGTATTTTCAGAACGGCAAAGATGCCTGAAGCTTGGAGATGGAGCACGATGATTCCTTTGTACAAGAACAAGGGCGATATTCAGAGTTGCAACAACTATAGGGGTATCAAATTGCTAAGCCACACTATGAAGGTCTGGGAGAGGGTGGTGGAGTTAAGGTTGAGACAGATCGTGCCTATTTCAGAGAACCAGTTCGGCTTTATGCCAGGACGCTCGACTACGGAAGCTATTCATCTCCTTAGAAGACTGGTGGAGCAGTACAGGGAAAGGAAGAAGGACTTGCACATGGTGTTCATCGATCTAGAAAAGGCGTATGATAAAGTCCCTAGGGAGGTCCTTTGGAGGTGCTTGGAGGCTCGAGGTGTACCCGTGGCGTACACCAGATCAATTAAGGACATGTATGAGGGGGCCAAGACTCGCGTTAGAACTGTGGGAGGAGATTCGGAGCACTTTCCCGTGTTAATGGGGTTGCACCAGGGATCGACCCTTAGCCCGTTTCTATTTGCCTTGGTAATGGATGTATTGACGCGGCAAATACAAGGTGAGGTGCCATGGTGCATGTTATTTGCGGATGATGTAGTTTTGGTGGACGAGACTCGCGGAGGAGTTAATGCTAAGTTGGAGGTTTGGAGACAGACCCTCGAGTCAAAGGGGTTTAGGGTGAGCAGGACCAAGACTGAATATATGGAGTGCAAGTTCAGTGAGGCGACTCAGGATGATGACGTAGAAGTGAAGCTGGATACACAGGTCATCCAAAAGAAAGGGAGTTTCAAGTATCTTGGGTCTATTATCCAGGAAAATGGAGAGATTGATGAGGATGTCACTCATCGTATTGGTGTTGGGTGGATGAAATGGAGGCTCGCATCTGGAGTCTTGTGTGATAAGAAGGTGCCTACTAAACTTAAAGGCAAATTCTACAGAGTGGTGGTCCGACCAGCTTTGTTGTATGGAGTAGAGTGTTGGCCAGTAAAGAACTCCCATATTCAAAAGATGAAGGTGGCGGAGATGAGGATGTTGCGATGGATGTGCGGGTTTACTAGGAGAGATAGGATTAGGAATGAGGATATCCGAGATAAGGTGGGTGTGGCATCGGTGGAAGATAAGATGCGGGAAGCGAGGTTGAGATGGTTCAGACATGTGAGGAGGAGAGGCACGGATGCTCCAGTGCGGAGGTGTGAGAGGTTGGCTATGGATGGTTACAGGAGAAGACGAGGTAGACCGAAAAAGTATTGGGGAGAGGTGATTCGACAGGACATGGCGCAGTTGCAGCTTACCGAGGACATGACCCTAGATAGGAAGGTATGGAGGACGCGGATTAGGGTAGAAGAGTTGTAGGTAGAAGTGTGTGTAGGCTAGTAGGTAGGAGTGTTTTTCCTTATTGTCCCGACTAGTAATCGTAGGGCTACGCTTATAGTTTATTGTTCTTGGATTCCTCGTGGTAGTATTTTGTGGCAGTGCTCTGTTTCTGTCTGTTGTTTGTTACTACATATTACTTCCTATCGTCTCTTGTAGTTTTATCTTGTATTTTTACCCTGTATCATTGTTACGTCCTTTGTAGCCTATTTTTAGACTGTTTTGTCTTGAGCCGGGGGTCTATCGGAAACAACCTCTCTACCTCACCCCTGAGGTAGTGGTATGGACTGCGTACACTCTACCCTCCCCAGACCCCACGCTGTGGGAATACACTGGGTATGTTGTTGTTGTTGTATATTTGCACAAATAGTTTTATCTCCTACTCAATTGAAAAAATGAGTTCAGTCGAGATCCACTATTGTGGATTCTGAAGTGTCACGAGCCAACTGGTCGTGTGTGACACCCACACTAACCCTCCGATGGGACCTGAATTCTAATCTTATTACTTAACCAATTTTGGAAGAGATAGAATAAATACCAACTTTAAATTACACCATAAAGGAAGTCAAAAACTAATATAAATAAATGCAAAATATTCAACTAACTAAAACATTCCCAAGAACTGAAAGTTATCGTACAAGAACTCTAATCAAATACGTGTCTAAGATACCCAAACATAACTAAAATAAATAAAGAAATAATAAGGAGTTTATTATCCGGAGGAAGGACAACAACTCGAAAAGAATCTACGACAACCTGAGAAGTAGTGCTCACCCTTGGATCAAATGACAATCGTCTAGCCTAGTCGAAATCGCGTCTCAGTCTCTGGAACACAATTTGCACTCAACAAAAGAAGAGTATATGATAGTATCAGTATAAAACACTATATACTAGTAGGTTTTATAGGCCGACTCAGTTTAGAACAGATATATAATCAAACCAAATAACAAGTAAGAGGTATTCCAATACTTAGCAAATAATTCAGTTAACAGATAATCATCTCAAATCAAGTCAACAATAGAAATATGAAGTTCAATAAGTCACCACAAGAATGCAGAAGAAATCAATTCTCGATAGTCACAACACATGAAATCTAGGCACATCTAACTCTCATCAATACAACTATTACCTCTAGTCTCATCTCAGCCCACAGTTCTTCCTCACCATGCTTGACCATGAAACAATGCAATAGTAATAAAAAGTGTACACATATGCTAAAGGATCTTATTTCTGTCCAATTAGCCATGACCTGTAGGGGACACACAAGGTCCATGTATCCGCCAGAATCATTTTCCATCGGTGAAAATATCAAATAGGTGACTAGGGCTAGATGAGTGGAATGAGGGAAAGTGGCTCGATCGACAAAAAAGAAGAGTAGCCTCCCTAGAACTTGGCAAAGTCATTATCAATGAATTTCCAAGCAATTTTCAATCAACATATACGATTCATTCCCGTAAAGATTATAACACATAAGAAGACTCCTTACTGCTCCATAGGGAGCGGGATGAGATCTTAGGTGCATTTTCCTTTGGAATATTATTGTGGCGACCGACCTACGAGACTGGAGGCAGCCGAGAATGGGAGAGGAGAAGCTTTCGGACCATCTTTTCCAGCCAGATAACGAGTGATTACTCAGCAATAAACACTAACTAAAAGCGATCGGGAATGACTATCTCTTACAAGAATCAAACCCGTTTAGACATTGATAGAAATTATAGTTAGGTTAGCCAGCCCGGTAACCCAGACAAGTGGGAGGCTCCGCACTTTCCCTATCATATGATTCTGTCAGACTATTCTATTTCAATTATTCTCCATTTCGTCTACTCCACCATAATCTGACGATTCTTTTGCATATGATCTTTTTCATGAATTTGACATATCAACCTGTACCTGTCGTAACCATATCCTATTAGCATAAATATCAATTGTACCGGCATGGTACCCGATCCCAAAATAAATAATAATGTCAAAGCACCTATAATTCTCAGACCTATTTCTCAGGATAAACACAGTGAACTAAATCACACTCATACTTATTCATCTCAGTTCATGCATCAACTCATGTACCCTAGCTTATTCATTCAAGCATAATATGCAAGCACATATATTTCAATTATGTCTGAAGATCAGTAATAAGTTAAGTAATTCAACCACATAGATATACTAAAATAAGTCTCAACTCCAATCAAAACTATAACCTACATCGAGTGAAGAATTACCACCTGCAAGGTAATTTGCAACTGCCTTGCCCTTCCTTAACTCTTTGGATTGTTCATGGTCTATAAACAATATATACAAGAGTAATTACTCATTTACTCTTCAATTCAGCTTGGAAATTTAACCCACTAGTTGTACCCTTGTTCGAGGTCTGTAGCATTTCCCAAGGATCAATCAATCATTAACTAGTTTTACTATATTCATAAAATCAATACCCAAAGAGTTTCTAATCAAGTTCATCCCTTTTAAGCCATTTTATGCCTAAAGATCTCATCTTTATAGAATTCAAGGTTCCCTATTAGCTTTAAACATGTTAATAACCATTAATTTCGTGCTAGGAATGATAAAACATATCCTAGGATCAATTCTAGGTGAAATTGCACCTACCCATAGGATTTTCCCCAAGTTTCATTCTTTAAAGGCTCAAACTCAAGAATTCCACCATTAATCTTTCCCCAAAAGGTAATATAAGGATTAATGATCATTAAATGAAGGGTTTTATGGAGTTACTTACCTCAAACGAAGGAATTTACCCTAGTCCTTGGGAACCATGCTTTTTGGAGCTCTAAAACGTAATATGAGTTGTGGGAAAATAACCCAGAAAATTGAGTTAAGTGCAGGTAATCTGCCCGCCATCTCATCACGATGAGCCATTTCTCGTCATGATGAGTCATCACGATGAGGATTGGCTGGTCACAATGAGGTTCCCCTTTGTCACAATGAAGCATAATTTTTAAGACATTGAAAACTCACCCTAAACCCCTCATTTCACAACACACTTCATTTTTTAGATAATACGAATTAATTCCAATGCGGTAACTATCGTATTAGGAGTTCGATGAACCCAGTCCCCATCTCAAAACTTTTTACGGGACCCTACGACAGTCGACTATCCATCAACGGACTCCACACTACCATATAATAAAACATGAGACCCAAACTGTCTCTAAGACACAAAATACTAGATTTTTGTCAAAGCTCACCTAAGTTGAGATTTTACCAATTCTCATATTAGGAACTTTTATAGCTGGGTACTTATGCCCTTACTTTACTATAACGATCGAACAGGTCATTACATAAAAGATGCCTAATCCTTTCTCTTCGAAATAACTTGAACTCTTACCTAGAATCTAACTAGCTTCGTAGACTAAATTTATTCTTTAATTAATAGGTTTCCTAATTTTTCTAAAATAAGGTGGCAACTCTCTCAAATTTTTAAGACAAATTAATTATTTTTTAGAGTCCCAAAATTGTGTCCTATCGTGAAAAAATAGGATTATAATAGAATGACGACTCTGTTGGGGATCTTAAGGTTCTAATCATTATGAATTCATTTTTCAATTGAGGAGATTTTACTTTTTTACAATTTTTCACTTATTTATTTATTTTTAATTCTTTATTTGTACCTTGTATATTTTGTTGATTATTTATAAATTATATATTTTTATATTACTTAATTATTCATTCATTATTTATTTTATTATATGTGCGTTGTCATTGCATCCATGACATATTTTCGTCAATTGACATTTATTTTATTTTGAATCTCTAAAGGGCGATTATGTGGGTCGCAACCATTTCTATCATTTGAAAATCAAAATACTTTTTGGGGTTACCCTAGTGATTAGTTGGATCGTTGACTGATCCAATAATCGTTATTGCCCCATCCCAAGTTTTCCACTTGGGCTCTGGTTCTTTTCAAAAGCCCACTCTTAGACACCTAACGTAGAGCTAAACTAGGCATTAACCCGAGTGGTCTCAATACTCAAGGCATGTTGAGCCCATTAAAAGACCACCTTGTGTATGAATCGGCTTACGGCCTAAAATGATAATCATCCAACTATTTATTTATTAGAAGGACATGTATGCCGATTGTGCAGACCAATAGTCTCTTGGGGTTGGAAATTTATTATTTTTATAGATAATTTCTTTTATTATAATCAAAATAAGATCTTCATCCGAAAGGTGTTTGGAAATTCCACGAAGTTCAAAAAGTTTGAAAATGAAGAACTTTGCTTGGAGGCTTAGTTTAGGTTTGTACCCCTGCGTGAGACTGATATTTATTTGTACATCATCTTTTTTATTTTGTATCCCATACGATTTATTCATAAAATTTGTGTATAATATATTTTTTGGAGGCAATGGAATATTTCACAAATGACATACACATCCTTCAATCGTTAGATTTACCTTTGTCTCCAAAGGTCACATGTATATTAGAACGCATTTATACATTGTTTATGTGATAAATGCTACCTAATTTGTTTTGTCCAGATTTGTTTGATTTTGTGTTAAATACATATATTTTTCTTTAAACATAATTTATTTATTATTCCAATTGTGGTCCACTTTATATATTACGTTTTATTAAATAAGCTAACATTTTTACTTTATGAGTTTTTTACCTCTTTTAGGAGAGGTTGATTGGTGTTGTTAATCAACTTGTTCATATTTTAAAGGTTGAAACTACGTTTGACATGATTCCTAGATCAACGAGATACGTAGGCGCCTTACAGGCTCGGTCATATTTCCCGTAAGCTTTTCAATTATTTTACAATAAAAACTGGGCAGAATTTTTGAGAAAAATTCTACAAAAGATGTCATTTGCTACAATATTGAATACACAGAGTTGTTGAAATCAAAACTAAGGCAGAACTTTTGAGAAGACCTTAAAAATTCCATACTAAATATCAACAGAATTTACAAAAGTTCAAGTGTTCTTCTGTGTCTAAACTGGGGCAGAATATTTAAACAAGGTCCTAAAAAATTTCACCAGAGCTACATTCTACACCAAATGAGTTTGCAAATCAAACATAAAAAAGAGATCAGGACAACGAGGATAAACAACATTATATATTAGACTCCACGAAATGTCAAACATACAAATCAGGGGAGTTTTTGATTGAACTGTGACACTCCTCCATTTTATTATTTTTTCATGACTATCTTGCTTTCACTCATTTCCATCTCTTTGCAGAAAAACATCCATGTCAATTATCAGGGATGATCATCACAATGTATGGTTTTCATAAATGATTGGGAGAACACGTGATTCCTAGAGACATTCTTGAAAATAAATACAATAACAAGTGTCCTCGTAAACAATCAAGAGGCCATAACACATCATCAAAATCTTCTTACTGGCTGAAGATGTCAACTGACACCAGACTTATGAGGCATCGCTCTGAGTATGTCTATACCTTTGCATTAATTTTTTGTGCATATGTTTGACATTCTTTCAAATATAATACATTTTATCTCATATCTGCACGAACTACGGATACCTAATTCTCATCCCTTTGGATGAAATACATAGGCAACCCTTTTTGGTTCGATATTCTTTATTAAAAAAATGAACAAAAAATATTTATTTTAAGAATCAGATCTTTGATTTGGTTGGTGCCAACACAGTTAGAAGCGTGCATATAGTAGAAAATAAAAATAATCAGTATGATTGTGTCACGCTCCGAGCATACACCCTGGATGCAACACGGTACTTAGGGCATAAGTGATCCCAAGCTAACCCATGATCTGACATATACTAAGCATTCTGAATAAAAATAGCTAAGAGGAAACTAAACTGAATGAAATATAAGTTTTAGAATTTAAACTGAAAATCTCTGAAATATATAATGACCTGAAAAGTAAGACTAACTGAATAAGCGGAAATCTGACTCTATGTATGAAAGCCTCTAGTACCGCTGAGTTGTTGGGACAAGCCCCCAGCTAGCTCCAAACCACTGAAAACTGAAATGAACTAATAAGAAATAATCATAAGACACGTCCTCAGATGATGAGGACTCACCACTGGCTGTCGCTGAGAGAACACTTAAGTGAGCTAATCACGAGGATGAGTCTGAGAACCTGAACCTGTATCATGATAGGATGTAACACATAGAGTAGGCGGTACTGAGCATGCAAAATATGCAATATAACTGAACATACTATAATACTGAAAAGCTAAGAGTAACGCATGCTAAAAACTGTAGTATAATGGCACAAAACTGTTATATGTATAGAAGCTGAAATGTATAAACATTCTGAATAACATAATAGTAAAAGCATTTAAACTGGACTGAACTGAAGGGACAAATACATAACTACTAAATTTGTAACTGTGGGAGAGCCTATTAACCGAAATAAACCACGTTGGCTAAATATGGAGTTCGATGTATATGCCTCATCGAGAGGATTCAATATACCTTGCCAGGGTATAGAGGCATGACTGGCGTGATCACTAGTTCTGATGCCCAATTGAGGGTTTAAATAACCTACGGTGGCACATAGTTCTGGGACTTTAGGATACGCTGAACCCTAGTCTAACTCGATGCTAAGTACTACTCCTAAAACTGATTTTTATTAGTTTTTTTAAAAATCAAAGTCTTGGAATACTGCATCAGAACTTAACTACTCTGAAAACATTATTTCTGAAAAGTTATAGTAAACTGAAAGCTGACTAAATTCTATTTAAAACTCAATGCTATTAATCTGGGTTGAATTCTGAAGTAAGCTAAGTCATGAGAAAATACTACAATCTAGGGCTAAGTTCTTGATTTCTCAAACCTTTGTAAAAACTCATGCAAATAATTAAAACTAAAATATAGTTCATTGAAACAGGATTCTAAATCATAAAATATGCATGAGGACTAAATTCTATAAAAATTCATATGATAGGGTAAAAACCCAAATTTCTAAATCAATGAAACTTGAATAGGACACTGAAGTTTCAGGCATAAGGGTGAACAAGACCCTTACTGAATATCCACATACTTAGTAGAAGGAGATTCTTGAACTGGGGATGGAGTTTGCAGCTTTGGAAAAGAAAGCCCTAGGTCTAAAGCTTTGAAAAAAGCGTTCTTTTCTATCCTGAAGTCTGAGTCAATGGAATGAGAGGAAGTAGTCTAAGTCTGACTGATATTCCTAAAAAATAAGCCTAAAATTACTAAGTATTGGAGTTAAAAGAAAAGGAAAAAGTCTAAAAAATACCCCTGAGAAGACTTAATAAAAACTGCTGAATTTCCTCAGAACTGGGTCCCACAAATGGGAACCACGGGCGTGGATTGAATCACGAGTCTTGAAACCCTCTCATGGTTCCTTGGAGAATTTAGTAGGCGGCAAGTTTGGTTCCATGAAGGGAAGCCATGGCCCGTGGTTTGATCCACGGTCCGTGGATCCCTCTCGGGGATCAGAGTCCAGAGGCTGGTCTGCAGGACCTGTTCTACGCATGGCATCCATGGCCCATGGTTTGTTCCATGGTCCATGGAACTCGTCCGTGGTTCCTGTTCTGTCACTTTGATAGTTTTACGCTTAGAATTCTGGTCTGTTTCTTAACTTAGAATTTTTGGGGTGTTACAATATCTCTCTCTTCGGATCATTTATCCTCGAATGAAGACTTAACTGGGCTGAAAATAGTAGGGAAAGAGCTGCAATCTTTCAGAGTGAGTTCTAAAAGCTGAAGTACTGAGATAATGACTGAATTCTAACTGAAATATAACTAAATTGGAGTCGTGAGACATGAATGCATACTTGGAAATGCAAGACTAGCTGATAGAACATGAAACTGAGAGGAATATAATGGAGGAAACTATTACCTCAAGCTGGAGTTGAATCAGAAGGAAAGAGGTGAGGGTACTTGGTCATCATGTTTGCTTCTTCTTCCCAAGTAGCTCCCTCGATGGACTGGTTCCTCCAAAGAACTTTCACTAAAGTGACTTCCTTATTTCTTAACCTACAAACCTGATAGTTAAGAATCTCAATTGGGACCTCTTCATAAGAGAGTCTGTCCTTCACACCCACACCCTCTAAAGGCACAACTAAGGCTGGATCACCAATGCACTTCTTTAGCAAGGATATATGAAAGACTGCGATGCTAAGTCTGCGGGAAACTCTAACTCATACCCCACCTTGCCAACTTTTCTCAGAATATTGTAGGGACCTACATAGCAGGGACTAAGCCTCCCCTTCTTACCAAACCTCATTACACCTTTCATGGGTGATACCTTCAGAAATACCTAGTCGTCAACTTTGAATTCTAAGTCTTTTTTCCTTACATCTTCATAGGACTTATGACAACTCTGAGCAACCTTCAACCTCTCTCTAATGAACTGAACTTTCTCCATAGTATCATGAACTGAGTCCAGCCCTATTAAGGCTGCTTCACCTACCTCAAACTAGCCAATAGGTGATCTGCACCTTCGCCCATAAAGTGCCTCATACAGGGCCATTTGAATTCTAGAATAAGAGCTGTTATTATAGGCAAACTAAATAAGAGGTAAGTGGTCATCCCAATTACCTTTAATGTCGATCACACAAGCCCTAAACATATTTGTTATGTTCTGGATGGTACGCGCTACTTGACTATCTATTTGCAGATGAAATGTTGTGCTGAGATTTACTTGTATACCAAGACCCTTCTAAAATGACCTCCAAAACTGAGATGTAAACTGAGTACTCCTATCTGTATGATAGGCAATGGAACACCATGTGTCCTGAATATCTCACAGATGTAGAGTCTGGCATAATCTTCTGCTGAATCAATAGTCTTGATAGCTAAGAAGTGGGCTGACTTAGTTATCCTATCCACTATCACCCAAATAGAATCATGATGTCTGTGAGTACGAGGTAAACCTGTAATGAAGTACATATTTATCACTTCCCACTCCAAAGTAGGAATATCAATATCCTGAGTCATATTTCTCAGTCTCTGATGCTCTAACTTCACTTGCTAGCAATTTGGGTACCTAGCCACGAAGTATGCAATATCCCTCTTCATGCCATTCCACCAATAGAATTCCCATAGATCACGGTACATCTTGGTGGCACCAGGATGGATAGAATATTTGGAGTTGTGAGCTCTGTCAAGATCTGCTGACTTAACCCATCTACATTAGGAACACATAACTGGCCTTGATATCGAAGCACACCATCTCCCCCTTAGGAGAAAACTTTTACTCTCTACTGACGGACTGCACCTTTCAAAACTGAAGTAAGATATGGTCAGTGTCTTACTTCTCCTTCACCTCGACTACCAAAGAAGATTATCATCTATTCTCAACAGTAATACCACCTTCTGATTAATCTGTAAGGCGAACCCCTAAACGAGAAAGTCTATGAACATCCTTGGCCAACTCCTTATTTTCTTCTTCAACATGTGACACACTACCCATGGAAAACCTGTTAAGTGCATTAGCTACCACAATGGCCTTACCCGGATGGTAAAGCACAGTCATGTCATAATCCTTAAAGAGCTCAAGCCACCTTCTCTGATGAAGATTCAACTCCTTCTGGGTGAACACATATTGGAGGCTCTTATGGTCGGTAAACACATCCACGCAGACATTATACAAGTAGCGTCTCCAAATCTTCAAGGCAAAAACAACTGCTGCTAATCCGAGGTCACGAGTCAGGTAGTTCTTCTCATGAATCTCAAGTTGTCTGGAAGCATATGCAATGACCTTACCATGCTGCATCAGAACACAACCTAAGAAAACTCTAGATGTATCACAATACACAACGAAACCATCTAAACCCTCTAGTAGAGTCAAAACTGGAGCTGTAGTCAACCTAGTCTTCAGTTCCTGGAAGTTCTTCTCACACTCATCTGATTACTGGAACTTAACCTTTTTATTATTCAACCTGGTTAATGGGGCAGCTATGGATGAAAATCCCTCAACAAACCTTCTTTCGTACCCAGCTAAACCCAAGAAGCTCCTAATGTCTGTCAGAGAAGTGGGTCTAGGCCAGTTTTTTACTGCCTCTATCTTCTGTGAATCTACTTGGATGCCCTTACTAGACACCACATGACCAAGGAAAGCAACTGACTTCAACCAAAACTCACATTTATTGAACTTGGCAAATAACTGGCGATCTTTAAGAGTCTGTAGCACAATCCTCAAATGATCTGCGTGCTCCTCCTCACTCCGAGAATACACAGGGATGTCATCTATGAAGACAATGATGAACATATCCAAGTACTACTTGAATGCCCTGTTCATAAAATCCATAAAGGCTACAGGAGCATTCATTAGTCCAAAAGATATAACCACAAATTCATAGTGACCATACTGAGTTTTGAAGGCTGTCTTCAGAATGTCACACTCTCTAACTCTGAGCTGATTATAACCGGATCTGAGGTCGATCTTGGAGAACTAGTTGACACACTAAAGCTGGTCGAACAAGTTATTAATCCTAGGAATGGGATACTTATTCTTGATTGTGACCTTGTTGAACTGACGACAGTCAATGCACATTCTGAGAAAACTATCTTTCTTACTTACGAAGAGAACTGGAGCACCCCATGGAGAGATGTTGGGCCAGATAAAACCCTTGTCTAAAAGGCCTTTCAACTGCTCTTTCAATGCCTTAAAGTTTGCTAATGCCATTCTGTAAGAATGAATATATATAAGTTTTGTATCTGGGAGAAGGTCTATCCCAAAGTCAATATCCCGCTCAGGAGGGACTCTGGGTAGATCCTCAGGAAAGACTTCAGGAAACTCATTTATTACTGGAACTGACTGGAGAGATGGGGTTTCAGACTCAGAATATATAACCCAAACTATATGGTAGACATATACACGAAGTGAACTGGGCACCCCATGGAGAGATGGTGGGTCTGATGAAGACAATATCTAGGAGGTCCTTGAGTTGTTCTTTCAATTCCTTAAGATCAGCTGGAGCCATTATATAAGGAGGAATAGATATAGGCTGCATATCTGGAAGAAGGTCTATCCCAAAGTCGTTCTCCCGCTCAGGGGGGACTCCAGGCAGATCTTTAAGAGACACCTTTGGAAACTCATTAACTACTAGAACTGACAGGAAAAGTGGGGTTTCGAACTCGGAATTCTTAACCTGGACTATATGGTAGACGTAACCTTTTGAGATCATTTTCCTAGCTTTGAGGTAAGATATGAAACGACCTTTTGATGAAAGAGGACTACCCTGCCATTCTAAGACAAGCTCATTTGGAAACTGGAACTTCACGACCCTGGTTTTGCAGTCGACTGAGGCATAACAGGCATGTAACCAATCCATGCCAAGAATGACATCGAAGTCGGTCATATCTAACTCTACTAAATCTACTGAGGTGATTTTATTAGGGACTAAAATTGGGAAATCTCTATACCCTCTTAGCTAGGACTGAATCACCAACTGGAGTAGAGACTGGGATGGGCTCTAAGAGTTTTTCAAGACTGACTTCAAATTTACATGCAACATACGGGGTTACAAAAGATAAGGAATCCCCTAGGTCTAACAAAGCATAAACATCAAGAGAGAAGACTGATAACATACCAGTGAGTATATCTGGTGAGCTCTCCTAATCCTGGCATGAAGACATGGCATAGAGACGGTTCTGATGCTGACCGCCACCTGTGCTAGAAGTAATAGTCTGCTGAGCTGTGTGACCTGCTGGAGCTGTTGAAGTGGTAGACTGAGCTCTGTTACTTCCCTTTCCCTGCCTGGAAGAAAGGCATTCCTTCAACCTATGGCCAAGATGACCACACCTAAAACACCCCTCTCTTCCATCCAAACACTCACCTGGATGATTTTTACCACACTTGGGGCATGCTGGAAAAGTGTGGTTACCTGGAACACTTCCTTGTGAGTTAGATCTTGCTGCTCTCTTTTTCTGATCCTGTCAAGGCCTGTAAGACGGGTCACTAGCTGACGAAGGTGCTGGGGTTGAAGACTTCTGCTGAAACTGTGAGCGATTTCCACCTCTCGACCTCTGCTGAGAATATTCATAGTTGCCTGTCCTAGCCTTTTTGCTATCCTTAGCCATCTCCTTAAGCTTATCTTCCTCAACCTATTGAGCATGGGTCATCAGTCTACATATATCCATATCTCCTAATAACATAGCATTCTTGCACTCCATTTTCACCAAGTTAGATACCCCATACAAGAACTAGCCCATTTGTGCCCTTAAATTTGCCACCATAGATGGGGCATACCTGGAAAGTTGATTGAACCTCAACCTATATTCCTGGACCGACATCGATCCCTGTATCAGATTCATAAACTCTTGGGCCTTAGTCTCCCTCAACTCTCTCGGGAAGAACTTGTCCAGAAAAGCTGCAGTAAAACAATCCCATGTCACAGGAGCTGCATTTACACCCCTGTTGTCTTTCCACTGAGTGAACCAAATATGAGCCACATCCTTGAGTTGATAGGATGCTAACTCAACGCTATCAGTACCAGTTACTTGCATTACCTCAAGAATCTTCTTGATCTCATCAATGAAATTATGTGGGTCTTCACCAACCCTTGACCCTAGAAACTCTGGCGGATTCATGCGAACAAAATCTCAACCCCATGCTACAGCTGATCCACCATTTTGGTTTGCAGGAACTGGGACCTGCTGATTAGCCTGATTGGCTACAGTCTAAGACAACAACTAGATCGCATTACGGAATTTCACATTTGTAATCTCATAGTTCGGGGCTGGAGGATTAGCGTTATCATTGCGTGCATTAGCTCTGCGATAAGGCATGATATGAAACGTATAACAAACAGATTAGGGAGGAGAAACTGAACTAAACTTCACCGCACTATAAAGATAATGAAAGAAGTGAAGTTTTTCTTAAAACACCTCGTAGCCTCTCCCTCATAAGTGTGGTGCGCTTCACACCCATGAAAGAGACTCTACTTAGTGCGACTTTTAGACACCTTAGGACTCTTGAACCTGATGCTCTGATACTAAGTTTGTCACGCCCCGAGGCTAGCCCCTAAACATAACATGGGACCTAAGATCACAAGTGACCCCAAACTAACCCTGAATCTGGCATATCACAAGCATACTGAAATAACTCTGAACAAATGGAAGCATAACTGAATAAATCATATAATCTAAAAAAATTCAATTGAGAATATCTGAACAAATAACTGTTTGAAAAGCAGAATAATCCAAATCAACTGAGTCTGACTCTATGTCTGAAAGCTTCTAATACTGATGAGCTGTTGGGACATGCCCCCAGCTAACTCCAAATGCTGAAAACTGAATAAAAGAACTAATAGTCTATAATGAAGCTAAACTCCAAGTCCTCGAATGAGGAGGACTCACCAAGCTGGCTGGATGTGCTGCTGATCTACTAGCCTCGAATCTAGGAGCGGGTTACCAAATCTACATCATAATAGGATGCAACACAAAGAGGTATGCAGTCAGTACTATAGAATGTACTGAGTATGTGAGATATACATATGTCATGATAAAGTATACTTGAAAGCATGCTTAAACTGAGTTCATGCACAAATAGAAGAAATCATAAGTAAATATCAAAATTGAAGGATAAAGCATGAGATAGAAGTCAAACCTCAAAGTAAGATATCATAAAACTTAGAAAACTTAAAAACATTCATACGAGAGTTTCTTATAACCGACAATAGACCATGTGAGCTACATGGAATCTGACTATATAACCCTAGTTAGCAAATTTGCTCCAAACCCTGCCAAGGTACGGGACACCATAATCCAACTAGATAACCCTAGTTGAAAAAGCTGCCCTATGCACCGCTAAGGCAAGGGCACCATAATGTCATAGCATGGAACAACGTTCATAAGCCCATCAGACGATACATAACCTACACTGGCAAAGTAGTTTTGGACTTGGGTTATCTAGAACCCTCATTGCTCGATGCTAAATACTACTCCCAAAATATACATATAGCTCATATAATACTTGTGACATATCTAATGCCAAAACTATTTGAAAAGCATAAGGACATAACTGATGTCATGCAGTTCTCATATCATAACTCTTAAAACTTAGCATAGGCCTAATTCAAATCATACTTTTCTTTCTAAATTCATAGATTAAAAAATTAGGCATGCAATTTCATAATACTTGAGGTCATGTTATCTAAACATGCCAATTTTTATTTGAAACATACAATTTAAAGGAATCATGCTAGAAATCATTCTTTATGTATGGGCTTTTGAAAGCACTTAAGGAATTTTCAATAAAATATGGATAATGAATGAGAAATCATGAATTGATGCTTTAAAACTGAATACATAAGTTTCCCCCAATTTGGGTAAGAACCCTAATTTCATAAATTTATAAATCAAAGCAAAACTTGGGGGTTTTGGGCATAAAGGTGAAAGGAATTCCTTATTGAATACCCACATACCTGAAACCTGAAGAAATTCTAGCTAGAACTCTGGGGATGAAGCTTGGAGAAGAATCCCTAAGGTTGGAGGTGGAGACTTGGAGAAGAAATCTGAAGAAAGAACCCTTGAGAACTTTCTTGCTTGAGGTTCTTTGCTCTTACTTGCTTGAAACCCTAGGTGTATTTCCTTAGGGTCTTGAGAGAATTATTTAGAGATAGATCGATGTTGTTATGAGAAATAACCCCTTTTGGGTGTTTAAAGGATGAGGGAAAACACCTGAGGGAAGGAAAGGACCAAACTACCCCCAACTTAAATGCTAAAATAATGTACAAAACTCATCGGATGATGCTTCCCACGGGCCATCGTGACTCCCATGGGCCATCGGATCCAACTATCGGCTTTATGGGGGGTCAAATAGGCTTAATGGATGGTTCCCACGCCCTGCCACCATGGGCCGTCGTGGTCACCAAGGGCGTCAGGGACGGCCATCAGAAATTTCCACGCCCGTCGGCCCGCCCGTTGGATATTTGACAGCTGACAGTGCTTCACTAAAATGCCCATAACCTTTTAATTCAGACTCGGATTAATGAGTGGTCAGTGGCGTTGAAAAGAAAATTCAAATACCTTTAATTTTGTGGTTTCTAGGTCACCTAACTCTTCTAAATACCCGTTGGATCATTTGAATTTGACCCTAGTTAGAACTTACATGAAAACTAAATCGGTAGAAAGACCTCCAACTTAACTTTGAGCTAGGTGTACTTTATGACTTCAATTCACATCTAATACTCCTTCAAAACTTAGGAATTGATCTTAATACTTAGATGTTGAGAAAATTCATCTAGTTCGGATCTAATAACAACTGAAGAATGGATCAGACCTTGGTTTAGAATTTCTGGGGTGTTACATGTCCCACCAACTCATTATGTCAGTTTTAGAGGATTTTCAGACATAGCTAGACAGTCAATATTTGATATTTCAGATTTTGATATTCTTCGAACATGATCTTTATGATGATTTTGTTTGTTGATCACTTCAGCTTATGCTTCTGCTATGATTATCTATGTTATGTTTAAGTCATGCTAAAGCCAAGGGTTAACTTGGGACCAATTGTGGTCTTAGGTCCCATGTTATATCTAGAGGGTAGCCTCGGGGTGTGAAAAACTTGGTATCAGAGCATCAAGTTTAAGATTCCTAGGATATATGAAAGCTACATTAGTTAAGTAAAGTCTCTTTCATGAGTGTGAAGTGTGCCACACTTATGAGAGAGAGGCTAAAAGTCATTTTAGGAAAAACTTCACTTCTTTCATGATCAATATAGTGCGATAGAGTTTAACTCTATTTCTCCTCTCTAATCTATTCTTTATGCATTTCAGATCATGCCTCTTCATAGAGCCAACACTCATAATGCTAATCCTCCAGTTCCAGACCACAAGGTCACTAATACAGAGTTCAGAAATGTCATTCAGATGTTAGCCTTGGCGATGACCAATTAGGCTAATCAGTAGGCACCTGTTCTTGCTAACCCAAATGGTGGGACAACTGCTGCCAGAGTTAGAGACTTCATCCGTATAAACCCACCAGAGTTTTTGGGGTCTAAGGTTGGTAAGGATCCGCATAATTTCATTGATGAAGTGACGAATATTTTGAAGGTGATGAAGGTGACTGGCACTGACAGTGTTGAGCTAGCTTCCTACCAGCTCAAGGATGTGGCTCATATTTGGTATACTCAGTGGAAGGAAGGTAGGGGAAGGAATGCAGCTCCTGCGACTTGGGAGTGTTTTGTTGAGGATTTTCTGGATAAGTTCTTCCCAAGGGAGTTGAGAGAGGCTAAGGCTGAAGAGTTCATAAATTTGAGGCAAGGATCGATGTCAGTCCAAGAGTATGGGGTGAAGTTCACTCAACTTTCTAGATATGCTCTAGCTATGATAGCCGAGACGAGGGTACGAATAAGTAAGTTCATCTTTGGGGTATCCAATTTGGTGAAGAAGGAGTGCTGAACAACTATGTTATTATATGGATATCTCCAGGCTCATGACACATGCTCAGCAGATTGAGGAAGATAAACCGAAGGAAGTGGCAAGGGAGAATAAGAGGGCTAGGACAGAGAATTCATGTTTCAGTAATCAGAGGTCCGGAGGTGGACACCGATCTTTATTTCAGAAGAGGTCATTAGGTCCCATACCATCATCAGCTAGTGCTCCTACCCAGGGGTCCAGACCTAGTCATGATCAGGTAGGTAGGGCCTCAGGCCTTTGGTCTTAAAGGATTATTGAAAAAGTTACTCCCTACCCTAGTTGCAGCAAGTGTGGTAAGAGTTACCTTAGAGAGTGTCGCTATGCTCAAATGGATGTTTTAGTTATGGACAGATGGGTTACAGGGTTAGGGATTGCCCCTCAGCTAGACTGGAAAGTAGAGATGGCAAGCTTCAGGGTACTACTTCAGCATCTCCAGCAGGTCGTACAGCTCAGAAGGGTACATCTTCTGGCACAGGTGGTGGTCAGCGCCAGAACCGTCTCTCTGCTATGTCATCTCGCTAGGATCAGGAGGACTTACCTTATATAGTCACTAGTATATTACGAGTTTTCTCCTTTGATGTTTATGCTTTATTAGACCCAGGGGATTCATTGTCTTTTGTGACCCCGTATATTGCTTACAAGTTTGGAGTCAGTCCGGAACAGCTCTTAGAACTCTTTTATATCTCTACTCTAGTTGGTGAGTCAATCCTATATTAGAGGGTATATAGAGATTGCCCTATCTCAGTCTTCCATAGAGTCACCTTAGAAGACTTAGTGGAATTAGACATGACAGATTTTGACATCATTCTTGGCATGGATTGGCTACATGCCTGTTATGCCTCAGTCAACCGCAGAACCAAGGTGTAAGCTTTAAGTTTCCTAATGCGCCTGTATTAGAGTGGAATGGTAGTCCTCCATCCTCGAAGGGTCATTTCATATCTTATCTCAAGGCTAGAAAAATAATATCTAAGAGGTATGTCTACCATATAGTTTGGGTTATGGATTTTGTGTTCAAAACCCCATCTCTACAGTCAGTTCCAGTAGTAAATGGGTTTCCTGAAGTCTTTCTTGAGGATCTATCTGTATTCCTCCTAAGCAGGAGATTGACTTTGGGATAGAACTTCTCTCAGATACGCAACCTATATCTATTTCTTCTTACAGAATGGCTCCAGCAAAGCTTAAGAAATTGAAAGAGCAGTTGAAAGACCTTTTATACAAGGGTTTTATCTAGCCCAGCATCTCTCCATGGGTGATCTAGTTCTCTTCGTGCATAAGAAAGATGGGTCTCTTAGAATGTGCATTGACTACCGTCAGTTGAACAAGGTCACAATAAAGAATAAGTATCCCATTCCTAGGATTGATGACTTGTTCAACCAACTTCAGGGTGTCAACTACTTCTCTAAGATCGACCTTATATCCAATTATTATCAGCTCAGAGAGTGTGACATTCCGAAGACAGCCTTCAGAACTCGGTATGGTCACTATAAATTTGTGGTTATATCTTTTAGACTAACAAATGCTCCTGTAGCCTTTATGGATTTGATGAACAGAGTATTCAAGTAGTACTTGGATATGTTCATCATTGTCTTTATTGATGATATTCTTATCTACTCTCGGAGTGAGGAGGAGCATGAAACCATTTGAGGGTTGTGTTGCAAACTCTCAAGGATCGTCAATTATTTGTTAAGTTTAGTAAGTGTGAGTTTTGGTTGTAGTCAGTTGCTTTTTTGGGTCATGTTGTATCTAAAGAAGGCATTCGAGTAGATTCGCAGAAGATAGAGGCAGTAAAGAACTGGTCTAGACCCGCTTCTCTGAAGACATTAGGCGCTTCTTGGGTTTGGCTGGTTACTATAGGAGGTCTGTAGAAGTGTTTTCATCCATAGCTGCCTCATTAACTGGGTTGACTCAGAAAAAGATTAAGTTTTAGTGGTATGATGAATGTGAAAAGAACTTCCAGGAATTTAAGGCTAGGTTGACCACAACTCCAGTTTTGGCTTTACCAGAGGGTTTAGATGGCTTTGTTGTGTATTGTGATGCATCTAGAGTTGGCTTGGGTGGTGTTCTGATACAGCGTGGTGAGGTGATTGTTTATGCTTCTAGACAGCTTAAGATTCATGAGAAGAACTACCCGACTCATGATCTTGAGTTAGCAACAATGGTTTTTTCTTTGAAGATTTGGAGACACTACTTGTATGGCGTCCATGTGGATTTGTTTACTGACCATAAGAGCCTTTAGTATGTGTTCACTCAGAAAGAATTGAATCTTTGTCAAAGAATGTGGCTTGAGCTTCTTAAGGACTATGATATAAGTGTGCTTTACCATCTGGGTAAGGCCAATATAGTGGTTGATGCACTTAGTAGGTTGTCCATGGGTAGTGTGTCTCAGATTAAGGAAGGAAAGAATGAATTGGCTAAGGATGTTCATAGGCTTTCTCAATTAGGAGTTTGCCATATAGATTCAGTGAATATTGGTGTTATTGTTTAGAATAGGTTTAAACCTTCCTTGGTAGTCGAGGTGAAGGAGAAACAAGACAGTGATCCTATCTTGGATCAGTTAAAGGGTGCAGTCCATCAGCAGAGGGTAGAGGTTTTCTCCCAAGGGGGATATGGTGTGCTTTGATATCAGGTTCAGTTGTGTGTTTCTAATATAGATGGGTTAAGACAATGATTTTGATAGAGGCTCATAGCTCCAGGTATTGTACCCATCTCGGTGCCACCAAGATGTACCGTGACCTAAGAGAAGTCTATTGGTGGAATGGCATGAAGATAGACATTGCAGATTTTATGGCTAAGTGTCCCAACTATCAGCAAGTGAAGGTAGAACATTAGCGACCGAGTGGTATAACTCAGGATACTAACCTTCATACTTGGAAGTGGGAAGTGATTAATATGGATTTCATTACAGGCTTACCTCGTACTCACGGATAGCATGATTTTATATGGGTGATTGTAGACAGGATTACTAGGTCAGCCCACTTATTGGCAGTCAAGACTACTGATTCAACAGAGGATTATGCCAGGCTTTACATCCATGAGATAGTCAGATTGCATGGGGTTCCCTTGTCTATCATCTCAGATAGGGGCAGTCAGTTTACATCCAGTTTTGGAGGTTGTTTCAGAAGGGTCTTGGTACTCAGGTTAATCTTAGCACAACTTTTCACTCGCAGACAAATGGTCAGGCAACATACCATCTAGACCTTAGAAGATATGTTGAGGGCTTGTGTGATAGACTTTAAAGGTAATTGGGATGATCACTTACCTCTTATTGAGTTGTATTAAAGGTAATTGGGATGATCACTTACCTCTTATTGAGTTTGCCTACAACAACAGTTTTCACTCTAGCATTCAGACGGCTCTGTATGAGGCACTTTATGGGCGAAGGTGTAGATCACCTATAGGTTGGTTTAAGGTAGGTGAAGTAGCATTGATAGGGCCAAATTTAGTCCATGAGACTATGGATAAAGTTCAGCTTATTAGGGAGAGGTTAAAGACTGCTTAGAGTTGACAGAAATCCTATGAAGATGAGAGAAGAAGAGACTTAGAGTTTGAGGTGTATGATTGGGTGTTTTTGAAAGTGTCACCCATGAAGGGTGTGATGAGATTTGGTAAGAAAGGAAATCTTAGTCCCCGATATGTGGGTATCTATAGGATTCTGAGAAGAGTTGGTAGTGTGGCTTATAAGTTAGAGTTGCTAGCCGAGTTACTAGTGGTTCATCCAGTCTTCCATGTTTCCTTATTGAAGAAGGGTGTTGATGATCCGACATTAGTTGTGCCATTAGAGAATGTGAGTGTGAAGGATACTCTCACCTATGAAGAAGTTCCAGTTGAGATCCTTGATCATCAGATTCGAAGGTTGAGGAACAAGGAATTTGCTTCAGTGAAGGTTCTTTGGAGGAACCAGTTAGTTGAGGGAGCTACTAGGGAGGCAGAAGCAACAATGATGACCAAATACCCTCATCTTTTCCCTTCTGATCTAGTTTCAACTTGAGGTAATAGTTTCCTCCTTAGTATATCCCTTCAATTCTATTCCATCAGCTTTTCTCATGATCCCAGCATGCATGCATTTATGTTTTACGAAGTTAACTCAGTTTTGTTTCAAGTTAAAACTCAGTCAATGTGCATGTACTTCAATTTTTATGTTTTGTTGGTAGGGATTCTATCTCTTTTCCTCTAAACTCAGCTTACTTAGTTTTCATTCGAGGACGAATGATTCCAAGAGGGAGATATTGTAACAACCCAGAATTAGAACTTGCTCGCTAACTTAGAATTTATGAAAATCTCAAAGTTTCCAGGATCCACGGGTGCAAACCATGAGCCATGGACGAAACCATGTGCCATGGATAGCTCTCATGGAATCAGACCTATAGACCCATCCTCTGATCTGAAACCACAATAGGGATTCACGAGTCGTAGGTAAAACCATGGACCATGGTTTCCCCTTGTAGAATCAGACCTAAGGTTCAATCATGTTCCCTAAAACTACAAAAGGTTTCTACGGTCCGTGGAACCTTTCACGAGCCATAAACCTTGCCCGTGGAAATCAGACCTGCAAGTGAGAATTTTGCTTAGAAACCACGACCTGAAACCATGGTCCATGGTTCTGTCTACGGTCCATAGACTGCGTCTGTAGAACCTAGGCCGAATAAGTTTAGTAGTTTTTTAGGTTTAATTCTCTGAGGTATTTTTGTAATTTTCCACTCTTTTAACTCCTAAGTTAAGTCATTTTAGGCCAAATTAAAGGGGTTTTAGTCCTACTTAGTTAGTTTTTATTTCATTCTCTCAGATCAAGTTTTAAAAGGAAGAAAGAAAGAGATTCTTCTCTCAAGCTCCAAGGCCTAGGGTTTCATCTCCAAGTCTTTATCTTCAGATTCTTGCTAAGAAAGCTTTGAGTTCAGGTATGTGGGTATTCAACAAGGGTCTTCTTTCACCCTTATGCCCAAAACCTATGAATTTACCTTGATTTTATGAAATTGAAGAATTAGGGTTTTTACCCAAATTATGATTTTTTTATGAAACTGATTTGTGTACATTGTAATATGCTTTCTAGAGTCTCACCCATGATTTTATATGATATTCTTCAAGTGTTTGTAAAAGCCCATGCATTGAGAATGATTTCTAGCATGATTTTTTTCCTATTGCATGTTTTCAAGGTAAATTGGTATGTTTAGATAACATGACCTCAAGTATATATGAAATTAGAATGCCTAGTTCTTCAAATTATGAATTTTAGAAAAAAGTATGTTTTGAACTATGGCTATGCTACCTTTTTAAGACTTATGAATCTATGAATAGCATGACATCTAGATATGTCCATATGCTTTACGAATGGTTTGACATCTAGATATGTCCTCATAAGTTATGAACAGTTTTGATATCTAGATATGTCACATGTTATATATGAGCTATAGATATATTTTAGGAATAGTATTTAGCACCAAGTTGGACTGGGTTTAACATACCCTTAAGTCCCAGAACTACGTTACCACCGTAGGTTTCCCTCTGTTGCTCACTTCAAGATCCTTATGTATATGGTTCTAACCTTGGCCGGTTAGGATAACCTTTTTCAGTGTAGGGTAGCACACTGAATTCCATATAGCTCACATGGTCTATATCGGTTATGAGAATCTCCGACAGAAATAGTTTTAAGTATATGAATGTATTTGACTCTTTTGCTTTCAGATTTCAGACTCACTACTTATGCTTTACGAATATAAATATGTTTTCAGCTTATGATATTGCATCAAGTCATTACATTATAGATTTTACAATCACTACATGATTTCAACTTTAGTTATGTTTTAAGCATGTTTTACTATGGATTATGCATATCTCACATGCTCAGTACATTCCATAGTACTGACCGCATACCTCTTTGTGCTGCAGCATTTCATGATGTAGATTCAGGCGCTCGCTCCCAGACTCGTGGCTAGACCCAGCAGGATTTCCAATCAGAGTTGGTCAGTCCTCATCATTCGAGGGCTAGTTATGATTCTTAGTTAGCTTGATGACTTTCATTCAGTACTTAGAGTTAGCTGGGGTCTTGTCCCAGTAACTCATTATGTCAGTTTTAGAGGCTTTTCAGACATAGCTAGATAGTCAGTATTTGATGTTTCAAATTTTGATATTCTTAGACCTTGATCTTTATGATGATTTAGTTTGCTTATCACTTCAACTTATGTTTCTGCTATAATTGTCTATGTTATGTTTAAGTCATGTTAAAGCCAAAGGTTATCTTGGGACCATTTGTGGTCCTAAGTCTCGTGTTACGTCCAGAGGGTAGCCTCGGGGCATGACAATACCCCTATGTTACAATTAGTACATAACACATTGGTTTGAATTGGAGGATGATAGCCAAAAACAAATGTGTGTAGGGACTTCTACAATAATTCACTAGGCTTGAGAAATAGTTAAGAAACTATATTGGAAAGATAAATGAGAAATAAAACTTTTTGAGATAGTGATATCATCTTTTCTTGATAAATGGGAAGAGGTGAAGAATGATAAGCAAAAGATATGGTGCTTAAGGTGTTATTTTGCACTTCCAACACAATAAGAATAAGTTTTCTTATCAAAGAACACAACATTAGACATGCTTCATGGATCATATTTATAAATTCCATCATAGTGTTCTTGGATTTCACAAATAAAAATCAAATCTTTATCACCTACTATGTTGAAGTTTCACCTGTAGGGGGCGTTTAAATTTCAGTACATGCGTTGGAGTTTCACTTGCAAGAGTTTTGAACTCCAACATATTATTCTTTGTAACCCAGTCTCAGTGATTTTTAACCCGACGAGGAAGGGGGATAGCCGTAGGTGGATGCCATCAAGGAGCTACAAAATACATTAAAAAGATCAGGCATCAAAAAATATGAAGAAAGCAGTACGAATGGGGAAAAAGGCAAGCATTAAAATCACTCACACTGAATATTCTAGAATCTGGGGAGGGGGGTCTCGGAGAGATCTTCAATTTCTATGGTAACAAAGTGATTAGTCTAGCCTCGATCATTAATGTCATCTAAATTGCCAATAGTGACCTCTTTTCATGGTCGACTAGCTGTTCTATTCCTCCTAAAACTAGACAAGGATAATAAAGCAAAAGCAGATGCATCAAGGAAAATTCTTCACCATCCAAAGTGGTCAATGCACGAGGACAAGCGACAACTCTCCATACGCCTAGGTCGAGTTGGCCTAAGCACAACTAGAAGGTGTTGCAGAATGAGATGATCACTTTGTCAATAGGTTTGCCAAGGCCCATGCCAAATGGGTAGGTATAAATGAAGGTGTAACCGTGCTATAGAGACATGATACTCTCGCAAACACTAGGAGCCTCTACACAACTTTTTGAGGGGCAAATCACAATTTGCTCGGACAACGTGAATGTTTGTCTTCTTTATTAGAGAGTCCAACTCACCTACAATCTTCCCCTTTTGTCATCGCAGGATGGATTTTGAAATCATCATTGAAGTTATATCAACTAGGGATGATTTCATTAATGAAAGGTTTAGGAAGAGATATTTTTTATTCCTTTTTCTTTGAAGATCCACCGCTGATTAGGGCGAAAGAGGCAGAACTCATCAAAGAAGAAGCATGATGCAAAGTGAGTAGCAAAAAAAGAGGCTTGAGCGAACAAGATCTTTAAGAATTGTGTAAACAAAGGACAACCACCCTAGTACAAAGATAGGCAAAGAAGACAAAAGGCATCGATATTTATAGGAGCAAAAAGGGTGGTTTCCCAATGCTGCCTAAGACAGAGAACTGCAACTGAACCAAACACATGGCAATGGAGTAGTTTAAATAAGGGGGTGGATTTTCAGAGTTAGCGAACTTAGCGAACTTCAACTATTTGAACACCATGTTTATTAAGTCCATGAAAGTTGCACGAGCATTGGTTAGTCCAAAAGACATGACTACAAATTCATAGTGACCATACTGAGTCTTGAAGGTTGTCTTCAATATGTCACTATCTCTGACTTTGAGTTGCTAATAGTTGGATTTGAGTCTATCTTAGAAAGTAACTCGCACCCTGAAGCTGATCGAACAAGTCATCAATCCTGGGGATGGGATATTTATTCTTGATTGTGACTTTGTTCAATTGACGGTAGTCAATGCACATCCTGAGAGAACCGTCTTTCTTACGCATGAACAACACTGGAGCACTCCATGGAGAGATGCTGGATCTGATGAAGACCTTATCTAGAAGGTCTTTCAGCCGTTCTTTCAATTCCTTAAGCTCAGCTGGAGCTATTCTGGAAGGAGGAATCAAAATAGGCTGGGTATCTGGAAGGAGATTTATTTCGAAGTCAACTTCCCCTTTGGGAGGAACTTCGGGAAGATCTTCTGGGAACACTTCTGGAAACTCACTTATTACTGGAACTAACTCAAGAGTTAGGATTTTGGAGTTTGAATCCTTAACCCGAACAAGATGATAGATATACCCTTTGAAAATCATTTTCCTGGCCTTAAGGTAGGAGATAAATGACCTACAAGCATTGAGTTATTACCCTTCAATTCTAAGACTGGCTCATTTGGAAACTGAAACCAAACGATCCTAGTTCTACAATCTACTGAGGCATAATAGGAATGTAACCAATCCATGCCTAGAATGATATCAAAATCTACCATTTCTAACTCTACAAGATCTGCTGAGGTGACTTTCTAGGAAACTTTGACAGGGAAATTTCTGTATACCTGTCTAGCTATAACTGGGTCACCAACTCGAGTAGAGACCGAAAAGGGTCTGGGAGAATTTTTGGACTGACATCAAAATTACTGCTATATATGGAGTTACAAAAGAATGTGTAGCCTTTGGATTTAACAATGCATAGACATCAGTATTAAAGACTCGCAACGTACCCGTGACCACATCAGGAGAGTCCTCCTGATCTTGTCGAGCTCCTCCTGAGGAGCATACAACCTATTCTGGCACTAACCACCACTTGTACCAGACGAGGCACCCTACTGAGTGGGGGGACCTGCTGGAGCTGCTGTAGAACTAGTCTGATTCTGTGGGCGAACATCCTTGCCCTTTTGAGAAGTTTCTTGACAATCCCTCATCATGTGGCCTGGCTTACCGCAAGCAAACCAATTTTCACTACCTGCCATGCACTCACCTTGGTGGTTTCTACCACACTTCTTACACATTGGATGAGTGCGCCACTAGTAACTGTACGTTGGGACTTAGAGCCAGATGCTCTATCCTGACGATGCTTCTTGAACTTAGGCACTGGGGCACTAGCAGAAAATGGAGCTGGAGCTGAATTCTTCTGATGGAACTGAGAGCGGTTGCCACCCTCTGACCTCTACTGAGAGTAGCTAAAGTCACCTGTCCTAGCTCTCTTACTATCTCCTCTCCTTTCCTTGATCTTCCCCTCCTCAATCTGTTGAGCATAAGTGACCAACTTGGAGATGTCCATTTCCTTAATGAGCATGGCGGTCTTGCATTCCTTGACCACATCATCAGACACTCCAGACACGAACTTGCTCATACGAGCTTTGGAGTCAGCTACTATCGCTGGAGCATACTTGGATAGTTGTGTGAACTTGAGAGCGTAGTCCTTCATGCTTATGTCATTCTACTTCAGATTAATGAATTCCTGAACCTTGGCTTCCCTGAGTTCTAGTGGGAAGAACGGGTCCAGAAAAGCAGTCTTGAAAAGATTCCAACTTAATGGACCTGCATTTGTGCCGCGAGATTCTTTCCACTGCTGGTACCAAGTGTAAGCCACTCCCTTTAACTGATAGGCGGCCAAATTTTCACCCTCGACTAGAGTGACACCCATAATGTCTGTCACATTCTGAATGTCATCCAAAAACACTTATGGATCCTCTTCTGACTTAGACCCATGAAATTCTGGAGGGTTCATTCGCGTGAAGTCCCAGATTCTTGATGCAGCAGTGTTAGTCTGAGGCGGAGCTGGTGTCGTACCCTGCTGATTGACCTGGGCAGTCATGGCCTGAGCAAGCACTTGGAAAGCAGCCCTGAATTCAGCATGCGTGACTTTCTCATTCAATGGGTCTGCTGGAGTTACTGGCTGATTCCTAGTGTTAGCTCTTCTGGGAGGCATTTTTCTGAAATGCGAAGAGCATGAGTTAGAATAGAAGGAGATTAAATAGAGTTGATACTCTATAGCATGAGCTAGAAAAGAAAAAAGGGAAATTGTTCCTAATGACGTCTCATAAGATCCTCCCCTCTAAGTGTGGCGTGATTCACACCCATGAAGAAGGCTCTACTCGACGCGACTTTCAAACACCCTAGGACACTTAAACCTGATGCTCTGATACCAAGTTTTTCACGCCCCGAGGCTACCCCCTAGATGCAACATAGTGCTTAGTGTCGTAAGTGACCCCAAACTAACCCATGGCACGACATATCTACACAATTTCAATTAAAACATACACTGTGCAGAAGCTAAAAACAATTTAATATCTGAAGTGGGGAAAAACCCAAAATGTCTGGGTATATAAAATATATAAGAGAGTATAATGAAGTCTGAAAACAACAATAACAACTCAAGCTGAATCTAGTCTATGTATAAAAGCCTCTAACTGATATGAGCGACTAAGACATGCCCCCAACTAACTCTAGCAAGACTAAAACTGAAAAGTAAATACTGAAGTAAAGCATGTCTATTGTCCTCAAACCATAAGGACCACCAATGAAGATGATGAGTACAGACCAAAAGTCAAACTAAGCGTAGTCTGAATGCTGAGTGCCTGAACCTACATTATACAATGATGTAGCATAAAAATATGCGTCAGTACGCTGAATGTACTGAGCATGCGGGATATGTGCTAAGATGGACAATATAGAACTGAACATAGAAATAGATATACTGGCATATAACAAAAAGTTGAACTGGATGCAATGACCAAGTACTAATCATGAAGATATAACATGTTGAACTGAATACTGAAGTAAATATTGAATACATGGTCAATGCAACATGAGTCTGACTGTGGGAGAGACTATTAATCGACATACCCCAAGCTGAGTTAACTATGAGGCCAACCTGTAACCCTGGATGGAAGGGTGTTCATACCTTGCCAAGGGTACGAATAAGTCTGACGTGGATCCACTAAATTGATGTCCACAAGGGACAAAGGTAACCAACCTAATCTGATAGATGACCCCTTTCTGACCTACGGTAGCGCCGTAGTTCTGGGACTTGGGGACTGCTCCTAAAGGTCTCAGTCTAAACTATCAGCTAATCCTTCATCCCCTTGTCCGCTCGGTACTAAGTCTACTCCCATTGAATGTAAGCAATAATGCAACTTTAATACTGGATAGCTCAAAATACTGATAAACAACTGAGAATGCAACATACATATACTGAAAGATATGGCATTTGAATTCTGAAGCATGATTGTATGACTAATCTGCCTACCAAGCATAATTCATGAATTTTTGGAATTAACACAAGCTAGGCTTTCTGAGTCTTATGCATGAACTATACTAAATCTCCAAGAAATGTGTAGTTAATACCATAGAAACTTTAGCCGCTGAATTACAATGAATCCCTAAGATTTAGGAACCCTAGGTCTGAACAATTCATGGAGAAGTTAAAGAATTGACTAAATTCTAGGGACCTAATGGGTGAAAGGAACCCACTAGTGAAATCCCACATGCCTGGTGAAGAAACTATGGTGAAATCCTTTGGATTTTTGGGCTGAACTTGAAGGAACCTTCTGCTTGTTCTTCAGAAAAACTGTCGCCTCTTTTCTCCTTTTCTTTCTAAGTATCTGGTGTCTTTTTGGGAGAATAGGTGATTTAGGTAGTTTTTGGCTAATTAACTAGGCTTAGAATAACCAGAACTATGTAGCCCAGGCATTAAAAGAGGTAGGAAAAGTCTGAAATACCCCTGGGAAATTTAAAAGAACTTTGCTGAAACTCGTGTCTCAGGGATCACGGCTTGGTTGATAGACCGTAGTCCTGGATGACGGACCGTCAACTGAATCGTTGTCCTGTCCAAGAGTCTTGGGGGTTCTCTGATCTGAGGGAACTACGACTCCACAGGACAAACCGTACTCATGAACGACGGTTCATTATATTGCTCGTGGTTCCTGGGACTTTAGCCTGGTTTGAGGATTTCACGAGTCAAAGGACGGACCGTGGTTCGGAAGTACGGTCCATAACCCAACTCGTGGTTTCAGGAACAAAGGCTAAGGGTCTCTGAGGTTCTGGTTCCACTAGTCCACAGGATGGACCGTGGTCCTGAACGATGGTTCATCGTGTGACTCATGATTACTAAGCCCTGGACTAATGGTCCTCTGATTAAGGGAAACCACGAGTGACAGGACAGACCGTGGTTCTAAACTATATTTCATGATCTAACTCGTGGTTCCTGGGGCAAGAACTGGGGGTCTACTATAAATGGGTACTACGGTTAAGACGACGGACCGTGGTTCCATACTACGGTCTGTGATCTTAATCGTGGTTCCTGGAAACTTAGATTATTTTTTTGAAATTTTATTTTCTTCTGGTTTTCTGAGCTAAGTCTGGTCTTGGAAGTTCTGGGGTGTTACACTATGTATTTCAGTTTATGCAAGTTCATTTTAATACAGTACTCTTCAAGAGCTCAACACAGATTTCTGTTTCCGCATAATGTTCTTAGCAGTTTATATGTTTTTATTCAGTTCCTCATGAATTATGCCAGCATAAAAGGTTAACTTGGGGCCACTTGTGATTTCAGGTCCCGTGTTATATCTAGGGTGTAGGCTCAAGACATAACAAACTTGGTATCATAGCACAGAGTTCAAGTGTCCTAGGGTGTCTGTGAAGTCGTGTCTAGTAGAGTCTTGCTTATGGGTGTGTTGTGCACCACACTTAATCAGAAGGCTACAGGCTATTTAAAAAATGTTTCCCTTCTTTCATACTCCAAATCGTGCAGCAAAACTGTTCCTTAAGAAACTTATACAGATTCGTGCGTTGAATTAACTGTTCCTTAAGAAACTTATACAGATTCGTGCGTTGATCTAATTCCTCCAATCATACCTCATCTTCGAGATGGTGGAAACAATAAACATCAGATTTCTATAAGTGAGACACTCTCGAATAGAGTCATCAAAAAGTTAAGAGATAGCACAAGGGCTTGAGTGGAGCCTACTAGTGCGTTAAGTCTACTGATTCAAAAGCATGTACCCTTTTTCACTCGTGCAGTTGAGCCTATAGTAGAATGTGCTCTCAGACCCCCTTCTAAAACTTTACTACGAATGGTGCCTTAGCCGAATGGTATGGTTTTATAAGTGTTTGGGTAGTACAATCACTTTAGAGTTAGTGCAAATTGAGATGTTATGGGCCATAAGTAGAAGAATAACCCCAGAGTTAGGTGTACGAGTTCAGAAGTCCAGTAGCTAAAAGATTGGGTATAGTGATGGACTAAAGTATGTAGCCATAGTCATGTATCAATAAGGTGAGTGTTAGGGTGATAAGTCCCTTGGCATTGAGGGAAGAGTAATAAGTTATGTGCAGGTTCCTGGTAGTATGTAGAGGAATAATGGTTGGTTAAGATGTTAGATGTCATGACCCAGACCGCCGTGAGTGGCACCCACCCTACCCCCGTATGAGTGAACCAATAGAACTCAACCCTTAGCATAACCTAACAACTTAAAACCAGAGGGCAAGAAAATAAACTAGCAATTCAAACTCTCAAACACTATTATAAATAACATGCAGAAAATCCCTCCCTAGAATTTGAAAGTCATCGTACCAAAATACTACCAAGCATCTAGAGTGCGGAGATGCAACCCCAAAATAAATAAGAGTTTAAGCCCGAAACAAGTGGGATATAACTGAAATGAAAGAGACCAAAGTAGCTCGATCGAAGCAGCTCACTCTTGATGTCTGAAAGCGCTGGGACTACAGGTGAGGTCGCGTGTCAGCCACCGAAAGATTGCATGTACTCACAAAAAGAAAAGCAAGTGTAGAATCAGTACATAAATACCGTGTACTAGTAGGATTAGCATCCAGCTCCAATAAAAATAATATGAACAGTAAACCATAACATAATAAGGTACAGGAAACATGTAGTAAGCCAACAAATAGCCAGATATTAAATCCCTCTCTTAACTTATTAACACATGAACCAAATAACAACCATTGACCACACCCAAAACAACAACATATAACCCTTCCCCACATAACCTGGACCCACCAAGGATCCCTCTAACATCACCTAAGTGTTAGACATGCAATCCCAGTCTACTCTAAGACCAATCTTACATTTAACATAAAATCACCCGGCCTCTCATGGACCCTATGCAGATATCATAGTTCAAGAATGCAACACGGTCCACTCATGGAACCATCAAAGAATAAGACAATGCAATCAAAGCAACCCGTACCAGGCGTGGTACCCGAGCCAACCATTAGAATTCCCGTACCAGCCGTGGTACTCGAGCCAACTGTTAGTATACCCATACCAGGTGTGGTACCCGAGCCAACCGTTAGTAAATCCCATACTAGGCGTGGTACCCGAGCCAACCGAATGTCATAACAAATCCAAATCAATCACAACCAATGAACAAACATACTTGTAGAACCAACAAGCAAACAAAGAAGTTCATTTCACAAGACCGATTACTGGACGACTAGACATTCACAATTTATTTCCTAAATATGCAACTCATACACTACTACGAAATAGTACGTGAACACATAATGCATATTAGAATAAAAAACCATCACCTACCTCAAAATATTCCAAGCTCTACTCAACCGAAGCTTTCCCGTTTCCTGAAGTTCTTGCCAGTTCTTGGTCTAAAACAACACACAATAACCAAAATCAATCTTTATGGCCTACTAATTACCCAGATTATGAAAAATCCCAAACCCCAGGCCAACCATGATTATTCCACCCATTTCCCAGGATATCCCACCATTAATTCATCTAGTACTACCATTTTTATGGATACATTTAGAGAATTAAGGCCACATGATCATAATTTAATGAAATTTACAACACCCAAGAACTTCTACACCCTAGAATCCCCCTTTTCCCCGGAATCTACCATCCTAGGTCATTCTAAACCTTTTCCCAAGTCCACCCTTAGTAATTCTATAGTGTAGGAAAGATAGTTCGGAGTTTGGGAAGTAGAATCCTAACCTTTGGGACGAAAATTGATGGAAAACAGCCGAAAATCGCCTAAAATTGCCTTGCCCTTCTCCCAAAACGTCTTTGTTGAAAACTAACTATTTTGGGGAAATATTTGCATTAAATTTCATCACGCTCTACTATAGAGGTCCACTCCACTATAGCGGTACCGCCGTAATAGAGCCGACTGCTATGGCGGAGGCTGACCGGCGTTAACTTCCGCTGTAGCAGTATTTTCTCCGCTATGGCGGAGGTCACTATAGTGGTGTGTCAACCGCTATGGTGGTTGACACGGTACAGAAAGTCTTAAAGTCCCCCAAATTGGTCAATTTTACAACACACCCATTTTCTTAACGTTTCAGAATAACCCCTTCACATCAACCTCAATACCAGGAGTTCTATTTACCCAAATTCAATTTCGAAAAGTCCCTCGGACTCCTTTATGTCTTAGATAAATGTAAAACTAGCTCAAATCAAGAAACTTTGCCCAATCCTTACCCAGATTTCCCTAGACCATACCTCACTCCAAAACCGACTGAGACTAGCCTAGCCTAGAATTTTCAACTCCTAAACTCGGAAGTTTTCTGACTCGAAACTTGGCACAAAAAGTTTACCAGTAATGATGAACCCAGTTGTTACAACAGATACCAATTTACCCATTGTTCATCCCCAAATAATCCAACCCAAAATTACAAAAATAAAGGAAAGTGTAGTACCTGAATCCTTGAATAAGTGAGGGTACTTGTCCCGCATGTCCTTTTCGGTTTCCCAAGTGGCTTCCTCAATTGGATTATGCTTCCATTTAACCTTTATCATATTGATTACCTTTGTCCTCAATTTCCAGACATCTCGATCAAGAATCCTAGTCGGTTCCTCTTCATAGCGAATATTCTTCTCTAGTAACACCTCATCCCACTTGATGATGTAGTCCCCATTCCCATGGTATCACTTTAGCATGGATACATAGAATACCAGATGGACACCCGACAAAATGGGTGGCAGTGCTAACCTGTAATCCACTGGAGCTACAATCTTAAGAACTTTGAACGGCCCAATAAATCGAGGGTTGAGCTTGCCCTTATTATTTAAATGCACAACTCCCTTCATTGGTGAAACTTTCAATAGAACTTGTTCACCAATCTGAAAATCCATGTCCCTTACCTTGCGATTCGCATATTCCTTCTGCCTACTTTGGGCCGCTAGCAACTTGGTCCGAATGCCTCTTACCTTTTCTTGTGCTTCCCTTACCAAGTCCATGCCCAAAGGTCTTACATCGCCATCCTTAAACCACCCTATAGGTGACCTATAATTCCTCCCATATAGTGCCTCAAAAGGTGTCATATCAATACTGGAGTGGTAGCAATTATTGTATGAGAACTCACACCACGGTAGAAACTGGTCCCAATAGCCCCCGAAGTCAATCACACATGCTCTTAGTATGTCCTCCAATACCTGGATCATCCTCTATGACTGACCATCAGTTTGAGGATGGAAGGTTGTACTGAAGGTGAGTTGAGTGCCCAACTCTTCATGTAACTTACCCCAAAATTTAGAGGTAAACTGCGTACCCCTATCTGAAATGATGGATAGTGGTACCCCGTACAATTTCACAATCTCTTTCACATAGATCTTAGCCAATTGTTGCGAATTGTAGTCCACCCTGACTAGAATAAAATGAGTTGACTTGGTCAGCCTGTCCAAAATAACCCAAATAGAGTCATACTTCCCCAAAGTCTTGGGAAGACCCACCACGAAATCTATGGATATCCTTTCCCACTTCTACTCTGGAATGGGCATCCTCTGAAGTAGTCCTGCAGGTCTTTAGTGCTCATACTTCACCTACTGGCAATCTTGACATTTGGACACAAAATCAGGTATGTCCCTTTTCATCTTGGGCCACCAGTAAAGTTGTCTCAAATTCCTGTACATCTTGGTTACACCCGGATGAATCGAATATCGTGAGCCATGAGCCTCTACCAACACTTTCTGAATAATTTCATCAACCTGAGGAACACGAATCCTCCTCTAAAATTCAACATCGCACCAGTGCCCAATTTGGTGTCCCCAGACTCTCCGGATATTACCTTGCTTCAAAGCTTGCTCAATTGCGAATCCTGAAGCTGCTTGGCCTTTATCTTTTTTAGGAGCGTGGATTTGGCCTCAATACTGGCCAACACCCTGCCCTGTTCTAAAATACCTAAGTGCATGAACTTAGATTCCAAAGCCTGAATCTCCCTTGCTAATGGTCGTTTGGACACCCCCAAATAAGCCAAACTGCCCATGCTAACTGTCTTCCAGCTCAATGCGTCTGCCACCACATTAGCCTTACCCGGATGGTACTGAATAGTTACATCATAGTCCTTTAACAACTCCATCCACCTTCTTTGCCTTAGATTCAAGTCCTTCTGGGTAAAAACATGCTGCAAACTACGATGATCGGTGAACACCTCACACTTGACACCATAGATTTGGAGTGCAAACACCACCACTGCCAACTCTAAGTCATGGGTTGGGTAATTCCTCTCATGAACTTTCAACTGCCTGAATGCATAGGCTATCACATTCCTGTCCTGCATCAACACAACACCCAAACCCGAATGTGAAGCATCACAATAAACAATAAAGTCCTTACCTTTAACCGGCAAAGACAAAATAGGAGCCATGGTCAGAAGTGTCTTGAGCTTTTGGAAGCTCTCCTCACACTTGTCGGACCACACAAATGGTACCTCTTTCTGAGTCAGCCTTGTCAAGTGAGTAGCAATAGATGCAAAGTCCTTGACAAACCTATGATAGTATCCTGTGAGCCTAACAAAACTCCTCACTTCAGTCACAGAGCTAGGCCGGACCCAACTCTTGACTGCCTCAATCTTCTGGGGATCCACTATCACCCCCTTGTCTGACACTACATGCCCCAAGAATGCTACTGAAGTCAACCAAAATTCACACTCGGAGAACTTTGCATAAAGCTTTTGGTGACTCAATATTCCCAACATAATACGGAGATGTTAAGCATACTCCTCCCTACTCTTGGAGTAGATCAAAATATCGTCAATAAAAATGATGACAAATGAGTCTAAATAAGACTTAAATACCCCATTCATCAAACTCATGAATGCTGCCAGCACATTAGTCAACCCAAACAACATCACTAAGAACTCATAATGCCCATACCGAGTTCAAAAAGCATTCTTAGGAATGTCCTTGGGCCTAATCTTCAACTGATAATACCATGACCTCAACTCGATTTTCGAGAATACAGATGCACCTTGTAACTGGTCAAAAAAGTCATCAATATGGGGTAAAAGGTACTTATTCCAGATAGTAACCTTGTTTAACTACCTGTAGTCTATGCACATCCGCATACTACCATCTTTTTTTTTAACAAACAATACTAGAGCACCTCATGGTGAAACACTGGGACAGATAAAACCCTTGTCTAAGAGTTCCTGAAGCTGAGTCTTAAGTTCCCTTAACTCTGTCGGAGCCATACGATAAGGAGGAATGGAAATTAAGTGAGTGCCCAGCTCTAAGTCAATACAGAAGTCAATATCCCTGTCCGGAGGTATACCAGGAAAATCCATCGGAAGCACCTCCTTAAACTCTGAAACAACCTGAACTGACTCAATGGATGGAAACTCCACACTATCATCTCGAAGATGAGCCAAAAAGGCTAAATACCCTCTCCCTACTAGCTTCCTAGACCGAAAAAAAGATATGATCTTAACTGGCTTAGGCCTGTACACACCTTCCCACTCTAGCCTATCTTTACCCGAATCTCTAGAGCCACAGTCTTGGTGTTACAATTCACTGCAGCATGGTAAGGAGATAACCAGGTCATGCCCAAAATGATATCAAAGTCTACTGTATCCAAAATTACCAAGTCCACCCATGTACACAACCCCACAAATACAACAGAACAAGCACAATAAACATGAGTCACAATCATGAACTCTCCAACCGGGGTGGAAACATGGATAGGGAAATCAAGGATATCACAAATCAAGTCCAGACCCAAAGAAAAATTCAGAGACACATATGAATATGTAGAACCTGGGTCAAAAAGTACCGAAGCTATTCGATCAGAGACAAGAATTATACCTGTGATCACTGCGTCTGATGCCTCTGCCTCAGACCTCCCTGGGAAAGCATAACACTGAGCCCGATCATCAATCTGAGCTACTTCCTTGGATGGATGTGCCACACCCCTGCCCGCACCATTGTTCCCCCTGTCTCCCCAGCCTCCCTAAAAGTCCTCTAGCATGACCACCTCTACCTGCCAGGACCACTGCCTTAGAATGATGTTGGTCCTGATTACCAATCTGTATGTGAGGGCACTCCCTCTTAAAGTGGTCTAGATCACCATAATGGAAACAACCACGATCAAGCAAAGGTGTGCTGGTAGATGTGTAGGAAGCTCACTGGCCCCGAGGAGCTGAAAACTATTGATTAACTCCTGAACGACCACTTGTAGCAGCTGGAAAAGCTGATTGAATAGGACAGGTAGAGTACACCTGCTGATTGTGACCCCTGGAGTGCGAGCCCCTGAAGTTTCCATCATTTTGGGGCCTCTTGGCTAACATTTTAGCCTGCCCCACCTGCTTGACCCTTTCTAACTTCTTAACATAATTTGTTACCTCATTGAAGCCCTTTCCTGCTGAAGTCATGTGCACATATAACACTTGTAAGTCCATATTCAAGAACTTCACAAATAACTGAATCCACTCCTCAGAACCCAACAACTGTGTAGCAAAACAAGACAAGGCATGAAACTTCTCCTCATAAGCAGAGACCGAAATGTTACCCTGTTCTAGAGCCAGGAACTCATACTTTTTGCGATCTCTCAAAGTACTAGGCACATACTTTTCTAAGAAGAGAGCGTGAAACTTCTCCCTAGTCAGTGGGGGCAAAACAGATGACGGACACTCCACATGAGACCTCCACCACTGCTTAGCATCACCCTGCAGCTGGAATGTGACGAACTCAACCCCATGTTGTCGCACAATGCCTAATTTGTGCAGCCTCTCATAGTAGTCCAGAATGAATTCATACGCATCCTCCTTCTTACTACCCTGAAATGTAGGAGGTTTTAGCTTCAGAAATTTAGTCAGCATCTCATGCTCATTTCTTGTCATCACCAGGCCTAACATAGGCTAGAATAAGTCGTCAGTGCCAGATGCCTCATCTATTCTAGGAATTGTAGTAGTCGTTGGCTGAGTACCCGTAACCGGATCTGCAGTCCCTGTGGGGTTGGCTCCAGCACCTACTAGCCCACACAAAAATGACCATACCTGCTGAAATGCCTCAGGCAAGATGGGGGGAGGCATGTACCTCCAGCTGGTGTTGTCTCCACCTGCTCTACGCCCTCCTCAACAACAACCTCAGCCTCTTCTTCCATATGTTCTTGGGGTGGGGAAGGGGTCTCCTCACAGGCTACTGTAGTCACTTGGGCTCCACCCCTGGCGGGTGTTGCCCTACCTCGGCCCCTGCCCCTTTCTCTACCTCTGACAATTGGGCCCGCAGCTGGGACTGTTGCTCTTGCTCCATTGTTCCTTATGTTAACCATCTGCGGACAGAAGAGTAAATGAAGTCAGATACCAATTTGTATCACCAGATACCAATTGGAATCAAGTTATAGCACGAAGGAAGAAAGAAGAGATAGTTTTCTAAATTCTTATAGCCTCTCGAAGAAAAGTATGGACGTCTCTGCACTGTTCTGCAAGACTCTACTAGACCTGTTTTGGTAGGACGAGATCAATGAACCTAGGGCTCTGATACCATCTTTGTCATGACCCAGACCACCGTGAGTGGCACCCACCCTATCCCCGGTTGAGCAAACAAATAGAACTCAACCCTTAGCATAACCTAACAGCTTAAAACCAGTGGTCAAGAAAATAAACTAGCAATTCAAAATCTCAAACACTATTATAAATAACCTACAGAAATTCCTCCCTAGAATTTGAAAGTCATCATACCTGTCACGCCCTGAGGCTACCCCCTAGACATAACACGGTGCTTAGTGTCACAAGTGACCCCAAGCTAACCCATGGTCTGGCATATCTAAATAATTTCAAGTTAAAAGCATATACTGTGCGGAAGCTGAAAACAGTTTTAATACCTGAAGTGGGAAAAGCCCAAAACATGTCTGAATATAAAATATGTAAAGAGTATAGTGATGAATGAAAACAACACTAACAACTCAAGATGAATCTAGTTTATGTCTGAAAGCCTCTATCTGATACGAGTTGCAGAGACATGCCCCCAGCTAACTCTAATAATATAAAACTGAAAAGTAAGGACTGAAAAGTAAAGCATGTCTATCGTCCTCAAACTAGGAGGACTCACCAGTGAGGCTGCTCTGTACTAAGTCTACGCCCAACTAAATGTAAATAATATAATGCAAGATGAAATACTGGATAGCTCAAATACTGATAATTTTCTGAGAATGCAACATACAAATACTGAAAAATATGGCATTCGAATTCTGAAGCATGATTGTCTGTCTAAGCTGCCTAGCAAGCATAATTTATGAAATAATAAAATTGACACAAGGTAGGGTTTCTGAGTTCTATACATGAGACTATACAAATTTTCCAAGAAATATGTAATTAATACCATGAAAACTATAGCAGCTAAATTACAATGAATCCCTAAGATTTAGGAACCCTAGGTCTGAATATAACATGGAGAAACTGAAGAAATTGACTGAATTCTAGGGACCTAATGGGTGAAAGGACCCCACTAATTAAATCCCACTTACCTTTTGAAGAAACTATGGAGAAATCCTTTGGATTTTGGGGCCGAACTTGAAGGAACCTTCTGCTTGTTCTTGAGAGAAACTATCTCCTTTTTTCTCCTTTTCTTTCTAAGTATCTGATGTTTTTAGGAGAATAGGTGATTTAGGTAGTTTTTGGCTAATTAACTAGGCTTAGAATAAACAAAATAATGTAGCCTAGGCATTAAAAGAGGTAGGAAAAGTCCGAAATACCCCTAGGAAATTTAAAAGAACTCTGGTGAAAATCGTGTCTCAAGGACACGACTTGGTCGACGGACCATAGTCCTGGACGACTAACCGTCAACTGAGTTGTGGTCTTGTCCAGGAGTCTTCGGGGATTCTCTGATCTGAGGGAACTATGACTCCACAGGACGGACCATACTCCTAAATGATGGTTCGTCATGTGGCTAGTGGTTCCTGGGACTTTAGTCTAGTCTGAGAATTCCACGAGTCAAAGGATGGACCATTGTTCTGAAGTACGGTACATAGTTTGACTCATGTTTTCTGGGCTTGAATGATGGTCCTCTGATTAAGGGGAACCACGACTGACAGGATGCACCGTGATTCTAAACTACGGTCCGTGGTTCTGAGGAAGGAAAATGGTACTTCTCTGATCTTTGGATCCACGAATCAAATGATGATCTGTGGTCCTGGACTACGGCCTGTGATCTGACTCATGGTTCCTGGATCATGAACTGGGGGTATACTAGAAATTGGAATTACGATCAAGACAATGGACCGTGGTTCCAAACTATGGTCCGTGATTTTAACTGGGATTCCTGTAAACTTGAATTTTTTCTAAAAATTTTCAGTTGAGTACAGTCCAGTAGCTGGTTCAGATCCTGGGGTGTTACAGTACCAAAACACTACCAAGCGTCTAGAGTGCGGGGATTCAACCCCAAAATAAACCAAAGTCTAAGCCCGAAACAAGTGGCTATAACTGAAATAAAAGAGACCAAGATAGCTCGATCGAAACAGCTAACCCTTGATGTTTGAAAGCGCTTGGACTACAGGTGAGGTCGCATGTCAGCCGCCGGAAGATTGCTTGTACTCACAAAAAGAAAAGCAAATGCAGAATCAGTACACAAACACCGTGTACTGGTAGAATCATCGGCCAACTCCAATAAACATAATATGAATAGTAAACCATAATATAGTAAGGTACAGGAAACATGTAGTAAGCCAACAAATAGCCAGATATTAAATCCCTCTCTTAACTTATTAACACATGAACCAAATAACAACCATTGACCACACCCAAAACAATAACATATAACCCTTCCCCACATAACCCGAACCCACCAAGGATCCCCCTAACATCACCTAAGTGTTAGACATGCAATCTTGATCTACTCTAAGACCAATCTCACATTTAACATAAAATCACCCGGCCTCTCATGGACCCTATGCAGATATCACAGTTCAAGAATGCAACCTGATCCACTCATGGAACCATCGAAGAATAAGACAATGCAATCAAAGCAACCTGTACCAGGCGTGGTACATGAGCCAACCATTAGAATTCTCATACCAGGCGTGGTACCCAAGCCAACCATTTGTATACACGTACCAGGCGTGGTACCCGAGCCTACCATTAGTGAATCCTGTACCAAGCGTGATACCCGAGCCAATTGAATATCATAATAAGTCCAAATCAATCACAACCAATAAACAAACATACTTGTAAAACTAACAGGCAAACAAAGAAGTTCATTTCACAAGACTGATTACCCAACGACTAGACATTCACAATTCATATCCTAAACATGAAACTCATACACTACTACAAATAGTACGTGAACACATAATGCATATTAAATCAAAAACCATCACCTACCTCAAAATATTCCAAGCTCTACTCAATCGGAGCTTTCCCATTTCCCAAAGTTCTTGCCAGTTCTTGGTCTAAAACAACATACAATAACTAAAATCAATCCTTATGGCCTACTAATTACCCGGATTATGCAAAATCCCAAACCCCAGGCTAACCATGATCATTCCACCCATTTCCCGGGATCTCCCACCATTAATTCATCTAGTCCTACCATTTTTATGGATACATTTAGAGAATTAAGGCCACATGATCATAATTTAATGAAATTTACAACACCCAAGAACTTTTACACCCTAGAATCCTCCTTTTTCTCGTATTCTACCATCCTAGGTCATTCCAAATCTTTCCCCAAGTCCACCCCTAGCAATTCTATAGAGTAGGAAAGATAGTTCAGAGTTTGGGGAGCAGAATCCTTACCTTTGAGACGAAAAATGATAGAAAACAAAGGAAAATCACCTTGCCCTTCTCCCAAATTGTCTTTGTTGAAAACTGACTATTTTGGGAAAGTTTTTACATTAAATCCCATCAAGCTCTACTATAGCGGTACCGCCATAGTGGAGTCAAGCGCTATGGCAGAGGCTGACCGGTGTTGATTTTCGTTGTGGCGGTATTTTCTCCGCTACGGCAGAGGTTGCTATGGCGGTGTGTCAACCGCTATGGCAGTTGACACAAGATAAAAAGTTGTAAAGTCCCCCAAGTTGGTCCATTTTACAACACACTCATTTTCCTGATATTCCAGAATAACCCCTTCACGTCAACCTCGATACCGGGAGTTTTACTTACCCAAATTCGATTCCAAAAAGTATCTGGACTCCTTTATGTCTTAGCTAAATGGAAAACTAGCTCAAATGAAAATACTTTATCCTTACCCAGATTTTCCTAGACCATACCTCGCTCCAAAACCGGTCGAGACTAGCCTAGCCTAGAATTTTCAACTCCCAAATCCGAAAGTTTTCTGACTCAAAACTTGGCACAAAAAGTTAACTCGTAATGACTAACCTGGTCATTACATTAGAGCATTACTGAACTAGGTGAAGAAGATCCTTGAATGGTAGGAAGTTAGATATGTATCCAGAGTAGTATGTTGTTGCATAGTATTATGGTGCTATGTGTGACTAGTTTAGAATCCCCAGGTTGCTAATTTTGGAGAAGGTTGGGTGTTTATTCTATGGTGTTCTTAGAGGTGAATTCAGGAGAGTATATATGGATGATGTTGAGTCCCTCAGTGTGGTTTTAATTCAGTTAAATTATGTGGATGTGAACTTAAAAATGCGATGTTGATAGATAAATAAGCAAAGGTCAGATTGCTAAGTATTAGAATAAGTGGGTAGATGCGCTAGTAAGAGTATGAGTCCTCTAGTGATAGCCTTAAGGGTAAAGAGGAAGCTAAGAGATGCCTCAGAAGAATACTTATCAAGGGTTTAGCATCTTCAGCTATAGCCGATCAGGGAGAGTTTAGCGTCCAGGAGTACAGTGATACCCTGACCTTAAAAGAGTTAATTAATTATAGCCTATCTAGGAGAGAGATCCACAGGCTTAAAGGGGTGACGTTTGAGCAAAGGGGGAGATGATAGAATGAAGAACTAAGTCGAGCCTTGCGACTCAGCTCGCATAGAATTCTAGAAAGGGCTATGATGGGATATCGATCCATTCTTATTCCAACGGATTCCCTAGCACTTTAGTCAAGATGATACTATACTCAGATGTATTTGTGTTATACTCAAGGATAAGTTCATGCACTCCATACAAATTCATGTCCATACTTAGATCCTAGAACAACCAAAAATTACTCTAGATAGCGATTCCAGTCTTACTCTATGATTCTATGAATCCCTTCTTTATGCTATGAGACTCGTTATATATGTAAACTCATGTCTCACCCATATGCTCAGTTCTATGTACTCAGTTCAGTCCTCAAGGTTTGCCTTAATGGCTAATAAATTCACGCTACATCATGTATATGCTCAGAACAAATTTCTTAAACAGTTCGTGCTTATAATTTCCTTACTCTAACCATGCTTTATATGTCTAGAATGTGAGACACTCAGGCCTTTGCCCTTGACTTCTCAAATATCACTTTGAATGGCTAGATCACACTAAGTATAAGTCAAGACCGATCAATATTTATTCATTCGTGTTGCTCATGCTCCCACTCTATTCCTTCAGTGATCTTGGCTTATATTGTCATAGTTGTTAGGGGAGGAAGCTAAGTAGTGGCTTAGACGGGAAGTAGTAGATTTTCTTTTGATGCACTGGTTCCACCTAAGTTTGTAGGTGTAGATAAAATGCAAGGTAAGGATTATTCATGTGTAATAGTTAGATGAGAAATTTTAGAATGTCCCTTTATAGAAGTTCTTGAAGTTGCAACTTCTAGATATACTAGGGAAGAGGAGAGAAGTCTCAAATAGTGTCAGCTACAAAGAAGCCATAAGATGATCATAGTAATAGGCTTGAATGTCATGATGAAATACATATGGGCCTTTGCTTTGTGTGACTAGTGACCCATTGATTAGAGTTCAAGGTTAGTTGATTTTTTTGATAAGGAGGACTATCATTCTTGGGAAATAACTCCGGATGCAAGAGATTTAGTCAAGATAGGTTTGAACATGGTGAAAGCAGGTAGTTAGATTCAGATCTTAGTATCTATATGTGCGCAGGTGAAAATTTTATTTTCAAATGGTAAGTGTGGCATTCAGAGTAGTTAGTGTAGTTAAAAGGTGCTCCTAAGCTTCAAACTATCAACCGTATTGTTTAAGGTGGGAATAGTCTTGTTCTTACTCCCCATCCAGGGTGATCATACCTTATGTCTAGTAGCTTCAGCTAGCAAGATAGTAGACTCCTCATATTAGATCCGTTCAGAACTGCCAGTAATCATTCCTTAGGCCAGAAGGCCCTACATTTTGTATAATCCTTGGTAGTAAGTCCAGTCTAGAAGAGAATAGTGTTCTCATACAGTTAATCCTCTCAGTTTTACAATCCTTTCAGTTAATTGTGAATTCTAAGAATGCATTCGTTCTTTATGAGTTTCAGTTGAGTCCCTACTCTCAATCCAGACTGGTTATCCTATTGGATATTCAGTTTCATGTCCCATCAGTGTTCTTATGATCTTAGTATGCATATAGGTCTCATGAACCTAGATCACTTCATGTTTCAGTCATAAATCAGTTACCATGTCAATACATCAGCTTTAGAACTCAGGTTATAGGATTGCAACCCTTTTCCCACAACCTTAGCCTAGTTAGTCTTCATTCCAGGACGAATTATCTCAAGGAGGAGATATTGTAACACCCCAAAAATTCTAAGCTATGACCCAAATTGCTTTCCATAGGTGTCATGATCAATTCCCTTATGTGGGAAGTGTTTTGGATGTGAATCGTGTTCATAAGAAACTTCTATCATCAAGTTAAGTTGAAAGCATCCCTATCGATTAAGTTCTCATATAAGATTCAACTATGGTAAACTTCAAATGATCATTACTCCTAGTATATGAAGAGTTAGGTGGACAAGCACCCACCAAATTAAAGATCTTCGAGTTTTTTTTCCAACACAACTGATCAAGCAATAATTTAAGTCCAGAGTAAAAAGTTATGACCATTTTAGTTTTGACCGACAGTATGGAAAGCAGGTGCGAAACGACATGCGAGCCACAAAAGACCGCATGCGATCGCATGTCCAAACTCACATCGGGGAAAATTTGCCAACTTTCTGGAAGCAAGTGCAAATCACATGCGATCCACAGATCCTCACATGCGGCTGCATGTCAAATCGCATGTGGGTCGACGGGGACCTCTTTAAGTCAGTTTTAATCTATTTTTTTCATTCTTTTGATATTCTTTCAGACCTAGAACGTGTTTTGTCTTCTTCTAACCTCCTCATTCATCAAGGAAGTCCTTCTCTAAGGATTTCAATTTTTTCAAATCAAATTGCAAATTATTGATAAAAATCCTAACCCTTGACCATAGGGTTTCAAGAAACGAATTCAAGAACTTCAAGAAGAGATTTCTTGATCATTCTTCATCCAAGTTAGGGTTTTTCAACTTCAGGATCCAAACCTAAAGATTTCACTGAGGGTCTTGCTTTCAGGTATGTGAAATTTCAATGAGGGTTTTCTTTCACCCTCATGCCTAAAGTTTTAGATTTCAGTATGATTTTTCAAATTATAAAACTAGGGTTCCTACCTAAATATGAAGTTTTCCTACAGATTCAGTTTACTTGTGAATCTATATGATTTTTAATTCTTAATACATAATTTAGCACAAGTTTCTACAAGTATTTCTTAAACCCATAATTTGAGATTGAATTTAGCATGATTTGACATCATTACATGTTTTCCTTAAAGTTCAGTATCTTTGTATACTTGTACTCCACGAACCCGCAGTACATCGAATAACTTATGGTTTTAAACTTGTGCTAAGAGATTTCACGTTTACTCAGATTATAGAATTGTCATGAGTGGTTACATTCTTCAGGATGGTGGGTTATGAACATCCGATTAGTTTATGTTTTCATGTATTTTTCAGATAGATGCTTAGATATTCAAAATTTCATGATTTAAATGCTTCTAGTATTAGCATTATTTATCATTCTCAGAAAGTCAGCATTTTGAGCTATCCAGTATGTCAGTTTATCACATATTCAGTTGGGAGTGGACTTAGCATCGAGCGGACGAAGGGATAAAGGCTCACCCATCAGTTTAGGCTATGACCTTTAGTTACAGTCCCTAAGTCCCTAAACTACGGTGCCACCGTAGGTTCTACAGGGGTCACCCGTCAGTTCAGGCTTGATACCCTGGTCCTTTGTTGGACATCAGATTAGTGGATCCATGCAAGTTATGTTTTTACCCTTGGCAAGGAATGAATAGTCTTTCCAGCCATGGTTACAGGTTAGCCCTATAGTTAGCTCAACTTGGGGTATGTCAATTAACAGTATCTCCCACAGTTCAGACTCAGTTAGTGCATGACCTTGTAGTAATTTAATAAGTTCAGTATGGTCCAGTTACATGTATATCTACTTGGTCATTGCATCAGTTTACTAGTTTCAGTATTTTCAGCATGCTTAGAAAAAGAAACTCCCCTAAGGATTTACTTTAAACATGACTCATGGTTTTCAGCTCAGTTGCACTATTTCATGACTTTACTTTGTGCGACTAGTGACCCATTGATTAGAGTTCATGGTTAGTTGATTTTCATGATAAGGAGGAATATCATTCTTTGGAGATAACTCCATATGCAAGAGATTTAGTCGAGATAGGTTTAAACATGGTGAAAGCAGGTAGTTAGATTCAGATCTTCGTATCTATATGTCCGCAGGTGAAAATTTTAGTTGCAAATGGCAAGTGTGTCATTCAGAGGAGTTAGTGTAGTTAAAAGGTGTTCTTAAGCTTAAAAGTTGTCGACCATATTGTTTAAGGCGGGAATAGTCTTGTTCTTACTCCCCGCCCAAGGTGTTCATACCTTACATCCAATAGCTTCAGCTAGCAAGATAGTAGACTCCTCATATCAGATTCGTCCAGAACTGTCGATAATAATTCCTATGGCCAAAAGGCCCTACGTTCAGTACAGTCCTTGGTAGTAAGTCCATTCTAGAAGAGAATAATTTTCTCGTACAGTTGATCCTCTCAGTTTTATGTTCCTTTCAGTTAATTGTGAATTCTAAGAATGCGTTCGTTCTTTATGAGTTTTACTTGAGTCCCTACTCTCAATCCAGACCAGTTATCATATTGGATATTCAGTTTCATGTCCCATCAGTGTTTTTATGCTCTCAGTATGCATATAGGTCTCACGAACCCAACGCAGTTCATGTTTTAGTCATAAATCAGTTACCATGTCAATATATCAACTTTAGAACTCAGGTTGTAGGATTGCATCCCTTTCCCCACAACCTCAGCCTAGTTAGTATTCATTCAAGGATGAATGATCCTAAGGGTGAGATATTGTAACACTGTCACATCCCAAATTACCCTCTAGACGTGATTGGCACCCTACACATACCACTGGTCAAGAAAACCCAATTTCATACCTTAACCATTAGTTCAGAACATTTAATAACATTAGATAAGTATCCTAACAATATGATAGTTGATTATGAATAATTAGTATCTCAAAATATTCTTTTAAAACTTTTGCCCAAATTTCATACAAAACCATGGAGCATCTGAAAGAATTATAAAAGACTCGGGTATATAAACTTCATAAGAACCTATATCAGTGAATAGTAATAAAGGCCCTTTTAAAAGCCTCCACAAATAATGTGGCGGCTCATCTCACCAATTAGATCAGCTCTAGAAAACTTGTCAGCTAATAGATTCATCGTCACCAATAATATCTACATAGATATGTTGGTAAGGAATGAGCTATATATAAATATAACCCAGTAAAATCCTCGACTCGCCACCTTAAATACCTCTGGAACAAGTGTTAGAAAATAAAAATACACCACGAGCACAAAAATATCATGCACAAGAATCATACCATAATAGATTATCCAACAAGTTCCAAACGAATCATTTATCAAGACTATATATCTCAATACAATTTACACTAATTGATTTTTTATAAATGATGGTCAAAGCAATTAATCAACACCACAAGTTCCCGGCAACATACACAATGCGCCAAATATATCAAGAAGCATACACAATATTCGGGGAAGCATACATAATATCTCATGTCAAATAAAGAAGCATACACAATGCTCAGGGAAGCATACACAATATCTCATGTCAAATAAAGAAGCATACACAATGCTCGGGAAGCATACACAATGCCTCAGGGAAATCAGGAAGCATACACAATGACATTACCTTATAGTACACAACTTTATCACATTACAAAATAATTTATAAAGGATCTTAGTGTACTTGAAAATATAATATATGCGGCTAGTCTCAAGGACTACCGATTTTGTCAAGCAGATGCTCATCTCAACACATGAACCAGGCAGAAAAAATACATTTTCAGAACGAATTTGAAAAGTAAGCACTAAAAGCTTTAAAGTCTCACTTACCTCATATTTGTAACTCAAGCACTCTTTCCAATAAAGTAGGACTATGCTCTAGGATCTCTGAACCACCTCTAACTTGATGCTTTGGATAAAAATTTAAATTTTTCTCCTTCTCTTTTCTTCTATTTTTCTCCCTCACTTTTATTTTCCCTTTACTGCATTTCCTTTTTTTTCTGCATCTCAGCCTTTGTTATCCGCTTCTGCTTCTCATGGTCTGATAGCATCACACTTGTAATTCTCTTTTTTTTTCGTTGGGCTTGGTCCACTTTTTTTAAAAAAAATCTTTAATTCTCTCTCTTTTTGTGTTAATTATAAATTAACCCTTTAAAATAAATTAGGGTTATTACATTCTCCCTCACTTAAAATAACGTTCGTCCTCGAACATGTCTTAAATTATATCGAAACTATCAAACATGTCTTAAATTATATCAGAACTATCGAACGCCTGTAGAAACTTTTCATACACATTTTTGCATTGATCTTTAGGTTAACTCTATATAGATAATACCTCTAAAACACTTTAACTGAAGAATAGCCACTCAACCTTAGCTCGCAAGCTTGAAATCTCATCATTGATGTCCAAAACTTTCTTAAGGATCTTATTCTCGTTCATATGCACTGTCCTAGTATATATAATCTGCATCGAGTTATAAACGTTATTCCAAAGATAATCTCAAAATAAATCACATACCTCCATAACTATAGCAATCTCTTAGCCACAACAACAAACTGTAATCAAACATGTACCAACATCTTTCTGAACTTATATTTCTAACAAGTCTTCATGATACTGCTAATGATAGAAAAAACCTTTAGGAGTACATAACTACCAGCCATTATTATACGCCATAAAATTCTCTGATCTGAAAAGAGCTTTAATTGCTTCGAGCTGTAATTAAGTATTTTTGGTTTCAAATTGACCTTTATCTGGGGCCTATCATACTAAATCTTTTTAATATAATTTTGTCTTCTGGAGTTCAAGCTATTCATCTAGTGGAAAATTTCAAAATCACACAAAGTCGCAAACGACATGGTTTGTGAACCGTACTTCCACTTAAAAATATTTTTCAAACTTAATTGTCGCACCAGCCTATTACCAATAGATATGGGATCTTTCTCATAAGCCAATTTTTTTATCTAGTTTCACTTGCTTAGGGTGAATATTTTTATGGCAATCATCATGAATATATCTTTAATCATAGACACATGAAAAAAATAAACAACAAACAATCTAGGAGGTAAAGCAAGTCTTTATGACACCAAATTAATTCGATGCAATTCTCATACGGACCAACATAATTATAAGCTTAGTTCACTTTTCTTATTGAATTTCACAACTCCCTTCTTGGGGCAAAAAGTCTCTCCACCTTTCAAATCTCCATATCATTAACTCCCTTATTTTCATAGGACTTCTATTTATTTTAAGCAGTTGAGTCACTTTAGTATTAATTCAAAAAAAAATCAAAGCTTGTTGGGACTCTGAATTCAATAATTGTGACTCACTAAGTTTAAACCGTCAACTAGAGAACGACATCAACATCCATATAAAGCCTCAAAGACAATATTTTCATACCAAGTTAGTAAAAATATGAGATACAATCCATATCAAAAGTAGTTAATCACGAACCATTCAATATGTTATATTCATTAGGCTAGTGTTGATATTGGATACTTAAACTCTCTTATTCTCTCCTTTCGCAGGAACACATCCAAGTGACACAATCATAGTCGTATAGTGGAACATATCCTTCATACTTACATACGGTAGTATTAGACTACACCCAAATATTCCTACATAATACTCTCACATAAAATAGTGTTGGAACACATTCTTATGTCTCTACATCTCGATCATACGTACAATAGTACTGAAACACATCCTTATACCCCTACTTAACACTCTCATAAACGGCAGTGCTGGAACACATCCAAATATTTCTACATAACACTCCCACATACGTGGTGTTGGAACTCATCCATATACCCCTACATAAATGTTTCATGCACTCTTACTCTCATCACCTAGGACAATACAAGAATTTCATGCCATTGCACTATCTCTGAAATATATCACCATATAAGCTAGTATGATGTATAATCAATACAACTTGATTCAGGTGCTCAATCTCGCTAAGCCTACCAAGATCATATAAGCAACAATCACAACTTTTTGAATGAATGTGTAGACCAACCACAAAGTCTATAGTGATCATTTTTTCTTTTTTTCCTCTCGAACATGTTTACAATAATATTATTTTTTCAATACTTGTATTTAATATATGAACAATTCAAACATTGAAGAACAACATTTGTAATACCCTATTTCGCTATCTGCCGATGTTATCTCTCTTCCTTTGATCTAAATACATATTTATGAATCTCGAAAATACTGAATATTGTATATGTTAAATCTTTTTAGTACAAATCTCCCTAAGTCAAATACCACAAGTGCATATACATTGAAACCTTGAACTGTAATGCCTCCACTTTATTCACCATCAAAAATTATCACTAACACTGTAAGGCCAAGACTTTCACCGATCAACTTTTTATGCTTCAACGAAGACAACTGTAACGTAACACGTGCTAGCACTCTAGTCTACATGATATCATAATTTTTCATCCTTTTACTAGCTTACCTTATGCTTAAAAATATCACGGTATAAAAATTAAAATTCACACTTTTTACCTCTTGTATTTAATTAGTATTATCTCAATGTTGATAAAATCCTCTTCAATAGCTGCACATGCTTCTATCAACAAAATAAATCTCATATCTCATAATGAACATAATAACAAGAATTTGGATATTCTAAATACTTGGTGCATCTAGTCCCTGAAGATTAGTATTGACTTCGGCTATTCAAGAGAAGTCACTAGATTTTCATGCTTGCCATAACAAGTCCTAATACATGTCTTCAGATTATCCACCATTTTCTCCTTCTGCTCGTGGTATCTATATCATAAGTCTATTTCAGAATAGCAAGTAACACTATGCAACTGAAGGCACAAATCATGTAATTATGTAAAAGATTGAAAAATAAAATAAAATTACCATTTGCAAAGCTCTAAGTCATTTGTCTATTATCAATAATCATCGAAATGATTTATTGTTCTTCCCAATGAATAAAATTAATCACTTCAAAGAGTTATACTTTATATGTTGACCTCCAAATCACAAAATTCTATAATTAACTTGCTTTTTGAGTTCCCTTCGACTTTACAAAGTCATTCCACAGAACAGAATAAAATAAATCAAATTTATGATAGCATACCAATACCCAAGTCTATCTCCCTATCATGCGAGATATTCTGTAGGGTCTCAAAAATACATAGGAGACTCATGAACCACCGAGACTCAATACTCCATTTCTCAATCCAGTGCACTAAGTTATAATTGATATAACACATACCCTTCATTTATCATATATAGAACTTTTACGAATGGATAACTTAGCCCGTAGGCATATATAGGAAATCCTTTATATTCAATATTAGGCTCAATCATAATGAAAAATTCAACAATATTTTCATGACAATCAAGTGTAAGACTAGATGCCTCCAATTCGAACCAAAGATAACCTCAAGGTTAATTTTGTCAAGTTATAACAGTAGGTAAGCGTATCATGACTCGAATCCTATCCACACATATTTGGGAGACAGGTCAATTATAGTAGACTTTCCCACTTGAATTGAAATTGCAAATATTACATTTAAGTACTCAAGTTCTCTCCTTATCCTTATTTACAATATAACCTCATTAGTGTGTTTTTCATCTACCTCAATCTTGTGATTATAGCACAACATATATTAACAAAACTATGCTAACTGGTTACCTTTCTTAATGGCAGTCATGTAATTTACTCAAACTTTTCTATGGTTCATTTATTTTCATGTTGCACCGGTGTCTTAATATTCCACATCTTACCCTCACTTCATCAACTAATCATGCCACTGTTTATTGAGTTTCATACTCATCTCTTATCATGTTGATCCTCGAATTCTTATACTTAAGTCTTATTTTCTCCCATAACCTGAAAGTTATCAAGGACCTGCTCCAAGAATATATTGTGCATCTCATAGCTTTATTTTCATGCTCATAATCACTGCACTTAAATAATGTATTTTCATTCCACGATCACACCTGTAACAATACTATCATCCCATTACTAATAATAGTGAATCACTTTTAAGAGGCATTATTCTCAAGACTATGTAAGCACTATTATCAAAATATCATTCACTACAAGGCCCAACAATTTAAATATGGGTAATCTATTACACTCCTTACTTTTTTGTTGTACTCCTTTTCTTTACTGATCATACTCATACCATACAACTATATCCCCACAACCTCGAATTTTAATAAGTCGCTCTTATGCAAAAATTATATTATTTGATCACTTTTTCTTTCACACGAATTTGTGACTTTAAAAATTTTGTTGACTCTCGAACTTTTAAATATTTGACACAAGTTTCTTTATAAATAGAGCTATCCCAAAATGTACAATAATCTCAACTCCAATAATTCATATAATATCGCATGTATCCAATTCCACTTTCAGCTGCATATATATTGTTAAAAGCTGCCAAGTCAATTATGTCATATAACAGAGGAGGATACACATGTCCTACTCATCTGTGAAAATGGATATTCAAAAGTTACACTCAGTTCATCTTAACGCATAAACTACGAATGAAAGAAGGGAAAACATCCTGGATGTTCAGTAGCCTCAAGGTCATAAGTATGGACGTCTACATAACTATGAATAAGACTCTACTAAACATTGCTCCATGACCCGAGACCTAAAGCCTAGGCTCTAATACTAACTTTGTCACATCCCAAATTACCCCATAAACGTGATTGGCACCCAACACACACCACTGGTCACGCGAACCTAATTTCATATCTTAACCATTAGTTCAGAATATTTAATAACATTAGATAAGTATCCTAACAATATGATAGTTGATTATGAACAATTAGTATCTCAAAATATTCTTTCAAAACTTTTGCCCAAATTTCACACAAGACCATGGAGCATCTAAGAGAATTACAAAAGACTCGAGTATATAAATTTTAGAAGAACCTATATCAGTGAATAAGTAATAAAGGCCCTTTTAAAAGCTTCCACAACAAATATGGCGGCTCACCTCAACAATTAGATCAGCTCTAGAAAACTCGTCAGCTAATAGATTCATCGTTACCAATAATATATGCATAGACATATAGGTAAGGAATGAGCTATACATAAATATAATCCAGTAAGATCCTCAACTCGCCACCTTAAATGCCTCTAGAATAAGTGTTAGAAAATAGAAATACACCACGAGCACAAAAATATCATGCACAAGAATCATACCAAAATAGATTATCCAATAAGTTTCAAACGAATCATTTATTAAGACTATATATCTCAACATAATTTACACTAATTGATTTTTTATAAATGACGGTCAAAGCAATTAATCAACACCACAAGTTTCTGGCAACATACACAATGCGCCAAATATATCAAGAAGCATACACAATACTCGGAGAAGCATATACAATGTTCCATGTCAAATAAAAAAGCATACACAATGCTCAGGAAAGCATACACAATGTCCCATGTAAAATAAAAGAAGCATACACAATGCTCAGGAAAGAATACACAATGCCTCAGGAAAATCAGGAAGCATACACAATGCCCCTACCTCATAGTACACAACTTTATCATATCACAAAATAATTTATAAAGGATCTTAGTGTCACGCTCTGAGACTACCCCCTGGATGCAACACGATGCTTGGTGTCACAAGTGACCCCAAGCTAACTCATGGCATGGCATATCTATAGAATTTCAATTAAAATATGCACTGTGTGGAAGCTAAAAGTAATTAATATCTGAAGTGGGGAAAATCTAAAATGCCTGAGTATATAAAATATATGAAAGAGTATAATGAAGTCTAAAAACAACATTAACAACTCAAGCTCAATCTAGTCTATGTGTGAAAGCCTCTAACTGATATGAGTTATTGGGACATGCCCCCAGCTAACTCTAACAATCTGAAAATGGAAATAAGAAGACTGAAAAGTAAAGCATGTCTATCATCCTTGGACTGTGAGGACTCACCAATAAAGCTGCTGAGTACGGACTAGAAGTCGACTAAGCGCGGTCTGGATACAGAACGCTTGAACCTCCATCATAAAATGATGTAGCACAAAGGGATGTGTCAGTACTTTGAATGTACTGAGCATGCCGGATATGTGCTAAGATGGACAATATAGAATTGAACCTAGAAATAGATATACTGGCATATAACTGAAAGCTGAACTGAATGCAATGACCAAGTATAAATCATGAATATAACATGCTAAACTGAATACTAAAATAAATATTGAATACATGGTCAATGCAACATAAATCTGGCTGTGGGACGTACTGTTAACTGACATACCCCAAGTTGAGCTAACTATGGGGCCAACCTATAATCCTGGATGGAAGGGTGTTCATACCTTACCAAGGATATGAACAAGTCTGACGTGGATCCACTACTAATGTCCACAAGGGACAAGGATGTGCAGCCTAGTATGAAAGCTGACTCCTTTAGTATCTACGGTGGCACCGTAGTTCTGTGACTTGGGGACTGCTACTAAAGGTCTTAGCCTAAACTGACAGCTAAGCCTTTATCCCTTCGTCCGCCCGGTACTAAGTCTACTCCCAACTGAATATAAGCAACAATGCACTGAAATAATGGATGGCTCAAAGTACTGATAATTAACTGAGAATGCAACATACATATACTAAAAGATATGGCATTCGAATTCTGAAGCATGATTTTTTGTCTAAACTGTGCATAAGCTATGAAGTACTGGATTAACACAAGCTAGGGTTTTTGGGTCTCATACAAGAACCTATGTTGATTCTCCAAGAGCATGTAATTGGTACCATGGAAGCTATAACAACTGTATTACAATAAATCCCTAAGATTTAGGAACCCTAGGTCTGAACAGTTCATCGAGAAACTGAGGAACTGACTGAAATCTAGGGACCTAATGGGTAAAAGGAACCCACTAGTGAAATCCCACATACCTGATGAAGAGAACTACGAAGAAATCCTTTGGATTTCGAGGTTGAACTTGAAAAAGACCTCTGCTTGTTCTTGGGAGAAAATTATCGCCTATTTCTCTTCTTTTCTTTCTAAGCCTAATGATTTTAGGAGAATGAATATTTTAGGGTAGTTTTTGGCTAGTCAATTAGGCTTAGACGACGTAAAACGACATAGTTAAGGCCTCAAAAGAGAAAGAAAAGGTCTGAAATACCCCTGGGAAAATTAAAAGAAATCTACTAAAAATTGCAACTCAGGGATCACGACATGGTTGACAGACCGTACTCCTGGATGACGGACCGTCAACTGAGTTGTGGTCCTGCCCAGTAGTCTTGGGGGTTCTCTGATCTTAGGGAACTACGACCCACAGGACGGACAATACTTCTGAATGATGGTTCGTCATGTAGCTCATGGTTCCTGGGACTTTGGTCTGATCTGGAGATTCCACGAGTCGAAGGACGGACCGTGGTTCTGAAGAACGGTCTTTAACCTGACTCGTGGTTCCTGAGTCCTGAACTGAGGGTCCCCTGATTAGGGGAAAACATGAGTGACAGGACGGACCGTGGTTTTAAACTAAGATCTATGATCCCTTCCGTGGTTCTGAGGAAGGGAAATTATACTCATCTGATCTTTGGATCCACGAGTCAAATGACGGTTCATAGTCCTATACTAAGACTGGGCATCGGACCGAAATGGGATAGCCAGACCGAAACAGACCGGTACGGCCAATACCGGAATGGTGACCGGTACCAGAATGAACCAGACCGGTTCAACTGGTATGGAAACCGGATTCCATCCCATTCTGATTTAAATCAGAATGGACCAGTACCAGATCGGAATGGGCCGGACCGGTTTACCGGAATGGTTTTTTTTATTATTATTTTTAAATTTTAAATTTTGAATTTCAAACTTAATTTTCAAGTGATAACTTATAACTTAAAAGTTTTTATAACTTATAACTTAAAAGTTATTTATGATTTAAAATTTTATAAGTTATATAAATTATATTTGAAGTTTATTAGTTTGTTAAAGTTTTTGTTTTTTAAAGTTTTTTAATTTATAAGTTTTATTTATTTTAATTGAAGTTTTATTAAGTTTATAGTTTATATATTTTTTTTTTAGTTATATATTTGAAATGTTTTAGTTTGTTTAAAGTTTTTTATTTTTTTTAAGTTTTCAACTTATAAGTTTATGTTTTGAAGTCTATTAGTTTATGTTTTAGTTTATTTTTTTAAGTTTTCAATTTATAAGTTTGTTTAAAGTTTTTTTTTTTTAAGTTTTCAATTTATTAGTTTATGTTTTCAATGAATAAAAGTATAAAACTATAAAACAATGATAAAAATTAAAAAATAATTCAATTTATTCAAAATTTCAAATTAATATTACAATTTACAACTATTAGTAAAACGCCTAATTTACGCAGCCACCTTCTAGGAAGAGTTTTGTTTCAACTAAGCTTGCCTAATTTACGCAGCCACCTTCTGGGAAGGGTTCTGTTTTAACTAAGCCTCGAATGTAATACTAATAGTTGTATAGATTTATAAATTTATCTTCTAAACTTTGTAAAGTTTCAGCTTCTTCAACCTCAATTCCTGGTAAAGTTGCATGACGATCTTCAAGTTCAGCGCCATCATCACTATCAAATCCAATGAGGTTATCTATGGCTTGTTCTGCTACTTTTTACAACTTTGGTCTTCCAACGTTTCTTCGCTCGGCGTTGATCCAATCTCTAAACAACACCAATACCTCCAAACTGTCTTCTGCTAAGGAATATCTATGGTCTCCAATTTGAAATCTTGCTGCGCTGAAAGCTTGCTCCGAAGCAACTGATGATCCTTGAACAACTAGCACATCTCTCACCATCTTGCTAAGTTTTGGAAAGAGTTCTTCACGACATTTCCACCAATCCAATAGTTGTGGTATGCCATCCGTAGTTGGAATATTATCAACACCCTGTTCAAGATACTTAGAAAATTCACACTTATTAGAAAAATCAAGACCAAGATGTGATCTTGCTTTACCATGGACACCTGATCTCGGTGTAGAAGTTTGAGGGGCATGATCAAGATTTTTTAAAGTCACAGTATATTTGTCATACATTTCCTTAGCACAAATTTTAATACATCTTGACATGTTATTAAATCCGGTGTTTTTTGTGGTGAAATATTTAAATTAGTATAAATTTCTCTAACTAAAGCTTTTGCACCAACTTCTTTATATTCCGGATTAAAAAGAATTGCAGTTAAATAAATTTGGGGAATAGAAAAAAAATATTTTTAAAATTTTTTAATCATAGCTTCAATAGAATCCTTAAAATATGAATTTTGTTTATACATAGCAAAATGGCATGAAATATTCCAAATATGTATTAAAATTTCACTAATAGTAGGATAATATGTTCCAGAAAAAAATTTGGTGGCATCAAAAAATAATTTTAAAAAGAGTTTAAGTGCTTCTACCGCATCCCAATCATTGTCCGCAAGTTTATCATCAGGATAAGTATTATGACTATTAAACATCATAGTAATAGGCTTTTTATACTTATAAGCAACTTCAAGCATTTCATAAAAAGAATTACATCTAGTTTTAACATGCTTTGAAACTTTTCTAAATGGAACTTCACACAATTTACAAAAATCTTTATATTGTTGAATTGTACTAGTATTATTCATATGAAAAATTCAGAAAATTGCATTTTCAACTTTATCAATACAACTATCAAATACCCTAATACCATCTTTCACAACTAAATTTAATATATGTGCACCACATTTGATATGAAAAGCATATTTACTAATTGGACAAAGTCTAGTTTCTAGCATAGTCATAGCATTTAAATTAGCAGAAGCATTATCTAAAGTAATACTAATCACTTTATCAGTAAGATAAAAATATTGTAAAAATTATAATACACTTGAAGCAATATAAGTACCAGCTTTTGTGTTCACAAATTTTATAAGCGATAATTCTTTTTTGCATTATCCATTTATAATCAATCCAATGTCCAGTAACAGTTAAATAATCAAATTCGTTAGGACTACGACCCATATCAGTGGTAATAGAAGCCCTACAATCCATCATATAAAAATATTTACGAAGATATTGCATATATTTTTCATAAAATTTAAAAATATCTCTTTTTATCATGCTTCTTGTAATACCTTCAAAACTGGGATAAAATATATCCCGAATATATCTTATAAAACTATCATGTTCTCCAAAATTAAAAGGCAAACCACAAACAACAACCATTTTAGCAAAATTTTCATGATCACGGTCCCTATTATAGGGCCGTTGTAAAACATGACCAGGAGGGTTTGAAGGATTTAGTGAAGTTTGAATCATGTTTGACCCGCCAACAGAAGGTCCAACGCTAGAGCCGGCATCACCTTGACTAGCTATATATGCTTGCCACTCTCTCGAATGTTTCTTAAGCAAATGAGTTTTTAACCCCCCCCCCCAGTCGAACCTCCACTAACACCAGATACATATTTCCAAGTTTGTTTACAAATACGACACGTAGACACAGTTTTTTCTTTAGTTAATAAATAAAATTTCCACACAGCTGATTTTAAAGGATGTTGTGGTTGGTCTTACCCCTCACCAGAGCAATAGAGGGAAGATCAGCTCCAACTTGAGGATTATCCTGAGTTGGAGCTTCGAGAATAGTGGGGGAGGGGGCAATAAAAGGACTAGTCGGTGTATCAGTTTCTTCTAAATCATCATCCTCATGCATTTCTACTTCTTCATTTAATTCATCTTCTAAATCATTATACATTCTTTCATAAGCTTCGTTGGGAATAGGGTCATCCGTAGTAAATGAAAAATTAGTTTCATTGACATGCGTAAATTCATTTGTATTAAATCTAATTTGAGGAAGAGCAGGGCGGAGAGAAGAACTAGAAGAACCATTACCTATTTTACCCTTCACATAACTTTTTGTTCTTGAAATAATACATTTTTTACCGGATATTTTTTAGAGGGATCCATAATATAATAAAATATAAAATTAGCAAATTAAAAAAAACAAATCACAAGTTCACAAATCACAAATTCACAAGTAAATCACAATTAATAAACAAGAATAAAAATTAAAACAATAAAGAGTGGAACGAATGTATCAAACGTCTGCCGTAAAAACATATGATTATAACCGAAATTTGAAGAAGATTGCTCCTCCAAAATTCACCAAATTATACTTCACTTGCAAAATTAATAACAATAATTATAGAATTTGTAAATATTAAGAGATGAAAATTGAGAGAGAATGAGAGTTGAATGAATGAATAAAAATTTAAAGGGGGAGGGGTATTTATAATTAAAAAAAAGGACGGGGGCTGTTGGGGGGGTGCTGGGGGGTGCTAGGGGGGTGCTGAAGGAGGGGGGCTGGTGGGGGGGAGGGCTAAAATAGCCGTTGGGTGGATGAAATAGCCGTTACCCAACGGCTGCCAACGACTATATTTTTTTTTTAAAAAAATCAAAATTAATTTCGTTGACCGATTGACCGGACCGGACCAGAATCGATTTGTTATCGGTATGAACCGGTATCAATTTCCCAGTAGGAACCGTCAACGCCGGTCCATTCCGATCAACTCTTGTCATGAACCCGTTCCATCCCGGTACGGACCGGACCGGTATGAACAGGTACCGGTACCAGAATGGTACCGGTCCGGCGGGCAGCCTTATTGTGGACTATGGTCCGTGATCCAACTCGTGGTTCCTGGGACATGAACTGGGGGTCTACTGGAAATGGTAATTATGGACAAGATGATGGACCGTGCTTTCAAACTACGGTCCGTGTTCTTAACCGTCATTCTCGGAAACTTGATTTTTTTTTGAAAATTTTATTTTCTCCTGGTTTTCTGAGCTATGTCTGGGCTTGAAAGTTTTGGGTGTTACACTTAGAGTACTTAAAAATATAATATATGCAGCTAGTCTCAAGGACCACCGATTCTGTCAAGCACATGCTCGTCCCAACACATGGATCGGGGAAAAAAATCGGAACAAATTTAAAAAGCAAGCACTAAAAGCTTTAAAGTCTCACTTACCTCATATTTGCAACTCAAGCACTCTTTCCAATAAAGTATGACTATGCTCTAGGATCTCTGAACCACCTCAAACTTGATGCTTTGGATAAAAATTCCATTTTTTCTCCTTCTCTTTTCTTCTTTTTTTCTCCCTCCCTTTCCTTTTCCCTTACTGCGTTTCCTTTTTTTTCTGTGTCTCAGCCTTTGTTTATCCGCTTCTGCTTCTCATGGTCTGATAACATCACACTTCTAATTCTCTTTTTTTTTCTTTGGGCTTGGCCCACCTTTTAAAAAAAAAATCCTTGATTCTCTCTCTTTTTGTGTTAATTATAAATTAACCCTTTAAAATAAATTGGGGTTATTACAAACACCCCAAAAAATTTAAACTAAGACCCAAATTGCTTTCCATAGGTGTCATGATGAATTCCTTAGTATGGGAAGTGTTTTAGATGCAAATCATGTTCATAAAAAACTTCTATCATCAAGTTAAGTTGAAAGCATCCCTATCGATTAAGTACTCATGTAAAATCTAACTATGGTCAAATTCAAAAGATTATTACTCCTAGCATATGAAAATTTAGGTGTTCTAGTACCCGCCAAATTAAAGATCTTCAAATTTTCTTTCCAACGTCACCGACCGCGCATTAATCTGAGTCCGAAATAAAAAGGTATGACCATTTTAGTTTTGACTGACAGTCTGGAAAGCAGGTGCAAAACGACATGCGAGTTGCAGAAGACCGCATGCGATCGCATGTCCAAACGCACATTGTAGTTTTCCAACTTTCTGGAAGCAAGTGCGATCACATGCGATCCGCAGATGGGCCGCATGTCAAATCGCATATGGGCCGACAAGGACCTTTTTAAGTTGGTTCTAATCTATTTTTTTCATTCTTTTGCCATTCTTATCTAGAACATGTTTTCTGTCCTCCTACCCTCCTCCTTCATCAAGGAAGTCTTTCTCTAAAGATTTTAAGTTTTCCAAATCAAATTCCATCATCAAATTGCAAATTATTGATAAAAATCCTAACCCTTGATCATAGGGTTTCAAGAAACGAGTTCAAGAACTTCAAGAAGGGATTGCTTGATCATTCTTCATCCAAGTTAGGGTTTTTTAACTTTAGGCTCCAAACCCAAATATTTTACCAAGGGTCTTGCTTTCAGGTATGTGGGATTTCAATGAGGGTTTTCTTTCACCCTCATAACCAAAGTTTCAGATTTCAGTATGATTTTTAAAATTATAGAACTAGGGTTCCTATCCAAATATGAAGTTTTCCTGCAGATTTAGTTTACTTATGTCTGTCTCTACATGATTTCTAATGCTTAATACATGATTTAGCACAAGTTTCTACAAGTATTTCTTAAACTCATGATTTGAGATTGAATTTAGCATGAGTTGACATCATTACATGTTTTCCTTAAAGATTAGTATCTTTGTATACTTGTACTCCATGAACCCTCAGTATATTGAATAACTCATAATTTTAAACTTGTGCTAAGAGATTTCACATTTTACTCAGATTATAAAATTGCCATGAGTTGTTGCATTCTTCAGGATGGTGGGTTATGAACACCTGATCAGTTTATGTTTTCATGCATTTTTCAGATAGATGCTCAGATAGTCATAAATTCATGATTTAAATGCTTCCAGTCTTAGCATAATTTATCATTCTCAAAAAGTCAGTATTTTGAGCTATCTAGCATGTCAGTTTATTATATATTCAATTGGAGTAGACTTAGCACCGAGCGTACAAAGGGATGAAGGCTCACCCGTCAGTTTAGGTTGAGACCTTTAGTAGAAGTTCCTAAGTCCCAGAACTACGGTGCCACCATAGGTTCTATAGAGGTCACCCGTCAGTTTAGGCTTGACACCCTGGTCCCTTGTTTGACATCAAATTAGTGGATCCACGCCAGTAATGTTTGTACCCTTGGTAAGGTATGAACACCCTTTCCATCCAGGGTTACAGGTTGGCCCAATAGTTAGCTCAGCTTGGGGTATGTCGATTAACAGTAGGTCCCACAGTTCAGACTGAGTTAGTGCATGACCTTATAGTTAGTTAATCAGTTCAGTATTGTCTAGATACATGTCTATCTACTTGGTCATTGCATCAGTTTACTAGTTTCAGTATATTCAGCATGCTTAGTAAAAGAAACTCCCCCTAAGGATTTACTTTAAACATGAATCATGATTTTTAGCTCAGTTGCACTATTTCATGAATTACAAACATAATTCATATTTTTAGCCTATGGATCTCCAAGTAACAGTTTTACATATGTTTAAATATCATGATCTCACAGTTATAGTTCAAAAATATGGTTTACACCCTCTTTAGTAAAAGAGCTTATATTCTACAGTTTGACTTATGCATTTTTAGACATCTATATTTAGTCCATTTTTCAGTTATGTTTTCAGTATATACATGTTTTCTCATGATTTCAAAGTTAGTGTATTATCTTGCATGCTTAGTATATTCAGAGTACTGACGCATACTTTTGTGCTGCATTTTTTCATGATGCAGGTTTTAGCGCTAGCTCTCAGAATCAAAGTCAGACAAATCGCAGCTTTCAGTCTGCAGAGAATGAGTTCTCCTTTTTTGGGAACTCTAGTCAGTTAGTAGTTATAGCAGTTACTTTAGTTGTTATACATTGATTAAAGATAGTTGGGGGTCATGTTCCGGCTAACTATAGTTCAGTTTTAGTAGAGGCTTCATAGATAGTCAATCAGTTAGGTGTATCAGTTTTTAATGACTATGTATTTCAGTTTATGCAAGTTCATTTTATTACAGTACTCTTCAAGAGCTCAGCACACGTTTCAATTTTCGCATAATGTTCTTATTAGTTTATATATTTTTATTCAGTTACTCATGAATTATGCCAGCATAAAGAGTTAACTTGGGGTCACTTGTGGTTTCAGGTCCCGTATTATGTCTAGAGTGTAGGTTCAAGACGTGACAATCAGTCCCCCATACATCTATGTGTAAAATATCAAAGCTATCAACAATCAATAAGATTATTAGGAAAAGATAATCTGCATTGTTTTGCAGGAGGACAAACTTCACACTTTTTGACAATATCTTTTACATTTTGTTTTTTCACAGGTAACATGCTACTTAGAGTAGTACTAGATAGATGGCCTAATCTTTTATGCTACAAGTAATATCAGCTTCATTGATAACCACTAACCCTTGATCAAATAAGCTGACTTTTTTTGGTTTTCTAGTAGACTTATTGACTAATAGATAGAGTCATTCGCTTTCTTTACCAATCACCTTCACCTTCCCATTTGAGAGATCCTGAAAAATACAAAATTTAGGATAAAAAGCAACTGCACAGTTCAATAGTTGCCTTGAAAACAGACATAAGATTGTATCTAAGACTGTGATAATAAGAATACATTGTTCAAGTCACTCTCATTAGAAGTAGAACTTGAACCAATGTGTGTTACTTGAGCAGTATCTCCATTAGGTAGTGTTACTCCCTTAGGATTTGTATTCATTCTTATGGTTGCTTGATTTAGCATATCCATATCAGATACCATATGATTTGTGGCTCATGTGTCAATAATCCATTGTTTAAGGATTTTTAACATAAGGAAAGCCTCGTAACTGGTTATACATGACTCTTTACCTACATCATTCACAGATGGTCTTGCATTTGTACTGAAGTTCAACTGATTTTGACTGAAGAACTGGACTATTTGGTCATATTGACTTTGAGTGAAAGTACATGCTCCTGTTTGCATTATATTTCCCCTAGGAATTGAAGTTTGTGCCCTTTCTTCATGAGACTCATAAATAAAACCATTTCACCAGACCTTTCTGTGTGTACACTATATACAGATGGTCCTGGTTTGTAACCATTGGAGGGACCTGCTCCCCTTTTCTTTTTGAACTTTGAGTCTGTGGGATAGCCTACTAACTTGTAGTTTATGTCCTTAGTATGCCCTTCATCTTGCATAATTCACAACTTAAGTTATAGTTTTTTTTATACCTCCTTAGAATACATAGTAGTAGGATCATGACCATTAGACATAGGAACTTCCTCAAGCAAACCAGCAAATGATCTTGATCCCTTGGATTTTTTAGATTCATCATTGATTATCATGGTATAAGCTTGATTAACTGATGGCAAAGGTGTCAACATCAGAATTTGACTTCTTGCTTGCACATAATTATCATTAAGCCTCATTAAAAACTGATACATTTCTACCTTTGTAAGTACCCTAAGAACTCCCTAAATTTTTCACAGTTACAACTTGGAGGTAGTACTAAAGCTTCAAGTTCTACCCAAAGTTCTTTGAGCTTTGTGAAATAAACAGCTACAAAGGAAGTACCCTACACTAACCCAGCTACTTCTTTGTGCAAGTTAAAAGTTCTTGATCCATCCACCTTATCAAATCTTTCTTTTAGACCTTCTCAAACTTCATATGCAATAGTTGCTTAGACCATACTCCCCAACAGATTATTAGTGACAATATTTATTAACCAAGATTAGACTATAGAATTACACATTTTTCACTGATATCCCAATTCCTGACTAAAATTCTCTTTCTTCCAAGAACCATCAATAAAACCTAGTTTGTTTCTCCCTAAGAGAGAAATTCTCATTTATTTATTCCACAAAGAATAATTTTCAGAATCAGACAGTTGTAAAAAATCAGTGAAATACAAAGGGTGGTTATGATCCATGGCTTGACCAGCTCCATGACTTGTCTGGTCGTTAGAGGTTCCAAGTTGTGTGATCCCAATTCTATTTCTAGTTGTATTTTCAGACTCCATCTCTGATTGTTGACTTGAATTGATGAATTGAATTGAATCTACTTTTGATTTTCTTAACATATTGCATCCTTAGATCTCAAAAAAAATCAGAATCACTGGTATTTCTCAAAGAAGAACAAGAAGAACCAAGAAATTGAATAAGAACTCTTTCGATTAAAAAGAAGTAAGTGCAAAAACTTTAGCAGATCTTTACTGCTTTGATACCATGTAAAAGTTATCAATCTTCATTCATGATTATGGAGTTGATTCAGTAAGAGAGAAGAAGAAAGAAGAAGACGAAGAGAGAAGAATGAATAAGGGAAGAGGAAGAGGATGAAAGCAGTTGATTGTGAAAGAGAGAATCAATCTTATTATCTGATCAAATACATAGCTAGGTGTATATATACACATACAAATCAGTAGTTCCTAGTTAGTTATAACTAAATAAGTGAAAGAGCTACAATACTTAATCGAAAATAACTAACATTAGGAAGTGGTTATTTATAGTTTTTCCCTTCTATACTAATTACTGATCTAATTAGCTACTATTCTCAATAGTATGAGGCCTCCATATTATACAACTACTATCCCCTTTGATCCTATCTGTTACACAGAAAAAGTACATTAGTGAAGAAGGATCATAAGTAATGTTAGGTCTTTTTTTTGCTTGAGATGCGAAAGGTTGACGAGTTTCATCCTTTCAGTACTGTCAGACCTTTTATTTAACTTGGTAGCTTAGCAATGTTATGGAATGTCTATGACTGGATTATGGTATAGCTTAAAAAAGTCAGACTGCCTAGATCTTTGTTTGTCTCTCTAAAATAATGCTTCAAAATAAAATCAAACTGTTATTTTGTAATCTTAATTCTTCCACTTCCTTATGAATTCTCTAAAGGCCCGTTTAGTTAGGGAACAAGTTATCCCAGATTTAATTATCTCGAGATTAGTTATCTCGGGATTGTTACCATATCCTACAATCCGAGAATAACTAATTTCAGAATAAATTATCCCACGATTTTATTCTAACCAAATATGGGATAAACTCATCCTAAAATTAATTTCGAGATTAGTTATTTCTTACTCCTCGTACCAAAAAAGCCCTCGGAGTTGTTGTCGAGACCATTCACAATGTCCACTAATAATTTGGAGACACTCTCAACAAAAACATTCTTCACCATTATTGTGATTTATGCATCATTCGACACCAAAAGATAAGGTTGCAACTTCAGCCTAATTACTTGTTCCGAGACCTAATACTAGTGTATGCATAAATAAGGTATCGTCACTTGTCTCTAATTACTCCACCGCTAATACATATTCCATTTCTACAACTATCATTAGTATTTACTTTAGCAAACATAGGGATAAACATGATCCAACTGGGCAGAGTAATCTTTTTTAATAGAAGAGTGGTGTTCAAGCGTTGGGATATTTTTTCAATTGAGATACAATTTAGGGTGTGTTCGGTATGAAGGAAAACATTTTTCGAAAAATATTTTCCTATTTTCTTATGTTCGTTTGGCTTAAAAATTTTGGAAAATATTTTTTCCCTAGGAAAACAAGTTCCTTCAAAATAAGGAAAATGACTTCATTAATCAAAGTAGGGAAAACAAGTCGCAATTTTCATCCCACTCTTAAAATCACACCTCCCCCTAACCTGACCCCCACATCCCCTACCAAACCCCCCCCCCCCCCGCCCAAAAGATTTTTTTAATTTTCTTACCCCACCCTCCTACCCCACCCCCACCCCTACCTCCTACCCGCCACACCCACCCCCACCACACCTCCCCCTTCCCCCACCAAAAAAAAATATTAAAATTTTTAAAAATATTTTTAAAAAATTCAAATTTTTTTTCTTACCCCACCTCCGACCCCCTACTCGAACCCCCTACTAGCCCCCCCCCCCCCCCCCCCCCCCCCCCCCCCCCCCCCCCCCCCCCCAAAAAAAATAACGATTTAGATATTTTTTTAAATTTAATTTTAAAAGAAATTCGAATTTTTTTTGTCTTACCCCCACATTCCCCCCTCTACCCCCGCCCCACCCCACCTCCACCCCCTACCGCCACCCCCACCACACCTTCCCTACCCCCCACGCCCCACCACCCCCCACAAAATAAATTAAGAATTTTAAATTTATTTTTAAAAAAAATCAAAAAGATTTCTTACCCCACCTTCACCCCCCCCCCTATTCCTTTTTCCCCCCCAAACCCCCCCAACCCCCCCCCCAACCCATCCTACCCCAACCCCCGAAATAAAAATTTAAAATTTTTAAATTTTATTTTTTTAAAAAATATGTCAAAAAAAAATTCTACCCCACGCTCCATCCCCTACCCTCCCCCCATACCATCCCCCCCTCCCCCCTCCCCCAAAAAAATTATTTTTTTAAATTTGTTTTTTAAGAAAATTTGAATTTCTTTTCTTATCCCACCCCTACCCCTACTCCAACCCCGTACCACCCCCTCCCCCCTCAGCCCCCAAAAAAATTAATTTTTTTTTTTAAAATTATAATATTTTTTTTATCCCACTCTCTTACCCTATTCGTTTTCATTGTTTTGTGTTAAATATATACAAATGCTTTTAGAAAAAAAAATCTATTTACGTACCGAACACAAGAAAATAAGTAAGAAGAAACAACTTGTTTTCATAGGAAAAATGTATTCCAAGGAAATATTTTCCATTGAAAAACATATCGCGCATACCGAACACACCCTTAAAATATTCATAAATTGATTCATCACTCGCTGGAGTATTATTAAAGGAAATAAATTGATTGATCTGCTCACACTAGTCACTTCTCGGGTATCATATTTAGCATTGCATTTGAATCTCTAAATTTTCCAATATCGTAGACGATAGTAGACATTGACATTAGCTATTAACAGAATTAATAGCTTCCTGCTCCACCAATTAACCATTCAGTTGCTTATAAGAAATTACATATACATAAGAGGGAGTTTCGCCAAGCAGGCAGCAGGTCAACATGCCTCATTTGGCAGAATTTGATTGGTTCTCTGTTACTTTAAAGTTTATTTTCCCAAATGTACAAAGCAAATAACACAATGCACAACATTGTAAAATAGTAATAGATGCTGACATGTGATGTCACGGCAAAAGTAATTGGGTCCCACTATGGGCAATGAGATATGGGTCTTAAAAGGGTTAAAGTGTCTTTATAGTTAATGAAAAAGAAAATTGCAGTAATAGCCTATTATGTGAACCAATGAAAAAAAAATGAAATTATTCAAATGACCAAACTGCCCTTTGAAGCAAGCAGCCATGTGCTTTTTTGAAAATTCAGTAAGTATTTTCTTTCTCTTAATTTGTTTATTTTATTTTTCTTTTTAATTTATTATATATTTAAAAATTATGTAAAAAATATTATAAATTATAATAATTAACAATTTAAAAAATACCTAAAAGATATGGCATGGCAGAATTTGATTGGTTCTCTGTTACTTTAAAGTTTATTTTCCCAAATGTACAAAGCAAATAACACAATGCACAACATTGTAAAATAGTAATAGATGCTGACATGTGATGTCACGATAAAAGTAACTGGGCCCCACTATGGGCAATGAGATATGGGCCTTAAAAGGGTTAAAGTGTCTTTATAGTAAATGAAAAAGAAAATTGCAGTAATAGCCTATTATGTGAACCAATGAAAAAAAATGAAATCATTTCAAATGACCAAACTGCCCTTTGAAGCAAGTAGCCATGTGCTTTTTAAAAAATTCAGTAAGTACTTTCTTTCTCTTAGTTTGTTTATTTTATATTTCTTTTTAATCTATTATATATTTAAAAATTATGTAAAAAATATTATAAATTATAATAATTAATAATTTAAAAAATACTTTAAAGATATGTAATATTTGATTAACTATCAAAATTTTATTAATGTCACATAAGTTAGGACAAAGGGAATAACATATATTATTTGAAAATAATGTAAAAAGTACTATAAATCATAATAATTAACTTAAAATATTTAAAAGTTATACAAAAAAAAAATTGACTATTAAAATTTCACTTGTATCACATAAATTATTAGAAAGAAAACATCATATATTGGACCCGTGCTGGCACGAGCTCTTTATGTCTAGTATTAGTATAAGGAATACCTAGTAAACAACATAAACCTTTCATAATTCTTCATCATAGCTACCAGTATAAAATAAATCGTCCACATCCTCAGTTCCAGGCGTTTTAAGACAATAGCATTCAGATGAAATAGAGATTCCCCATTTAGAGATCTAGTATTAGTGGGAATCTTATCTCTAAGAGTCTCGAAATACTAAAATTCATCTGAAAAAGACATCCTGTTATGCCCAGTCATTGCATCTGTTGAAGTTTTATTTCTTTCTTGGGTAAACCTCTCAACTATATTTGAAAATGAATTGATTATTAGACTTATTTGCTATAGGCAAAAATTTGTATAGAGGCCCCAAATTAGTCCAATTATCGTACCATATTGTAGTTTCACCATTCTAAACCTTACATAGAATATATTGATCACTTTCATTTTGATTGTACATATGAAATCCAAGGTTATGGTTTTCCTGTGTTTCATATCTTCTGTAAAGAATGCGTCATTTGATAGTATTTAGCCATTAGAAAAACCATCTTTAATGAATGGCCAATCCTAAAATTTTAGAGTCAATTTTTCATATGGTCACTCAACTTAGCGGGATATTTTACTAGAGTCATTTATCTTTTTTTGGTTCTACTAAAATCATTTAAATTTGTGCATTTACTGACAAAGTAATAATTGCTAGAAGTGACTTAAAATGTGAGAGAAAAATGACCAAAATAGTCCCTTAAGTTTAAATTTTAAATTTAAATAGTTCTTTTTCTTTGACATGAAAAATTAATAGTTCTCCAACTATTTTTCGTGGTTTTACTTCATAAATTTGAACTTTTATTCATTTTATAGATAAGTACATAATATATTATTTTTTTAAAAAATGATATTAAAAAGCAAAAAAAATAGAAGACAAAGGTTGTTAATTTGGAGCGTAAAATAAGTAGTTATACTTTTAAATGAAATAAAAAAGAAGAAAATTTATCATTCAAAATTGGAAGAGATATTTAATTTTTAAAGACAAGTTGAAGAGGTAATATAGTTTTCTCCCAAATAATATCACAAGATTGACAAAAATAACAATTGAAATCTTTTACATTTTTAAATTACACAATAATTATATGAAATGTCCTAATTTTATTTGATGTTGAATGACGATGTTATCATGATGTCTTTTAATATGCATCAATATTATTATTATTTTTTATAGAAATCCTTTATAATAGTTATATATGATTTTCCCCCTACTAGCTAGACCCTAGTTTTTTTTTTTTTGAAGGGAATTCATTGTCTTCTTCATGAATTATGAATTTCTTTAGCAATAATTTTTGGAGTAGAAGAAACTAACAACTAAATTTGAACTATTTGATCAAAAATAAAGATTTCTTCTTCATGAATTATGAATTTTTTTAGCAATAATTTTTGGAGTAGAAGAAACTAACAACTAAATTTGAACTATTTGATCAAAAATAAAGATTAACTATAAAATAAATAAATATAGCACATTATTTTACTATTGAGCTCCTAATTTTTCAATAAATAGAATACATATAAGCTAATTTCTAACATTATCAATCACAATTTTTAGTGGATTCCATTATATTTTAATACTACAGTTAGAAGTTGAATTAAATTGTACTCACTATTTTTTATAGTGGAAAGGTTATTAATATTTCATATTGTTAAAGAATAAGAATCATTTAAATTCAAAGTTCAAATTTAAAGGGACTATTTTGGTCACTTTTCTTTCACCTTTTAAGTCACTTTTTGCAATTATTATTTTATAAAAAAAAAATGCACAAACTTAAATGACTTTATTAGAACAACAAAAAGATTTAAAAAACTTACATTTCCCTAAATTGGGTGAGCATACAAGGAATTGACTCAAAATTTTACCACCGCTTGAAAGTAAATGCATTGTAAATATCTTGCCATCTTTTAAAATCATAACCTCCCTCCACATGATGGAAAAATAATTTATTCCAGACAACCCAAAGAAATCTCTTCTTTTCAGCTATACCACTCTAGAAGAACCTACCATCATCCTTTCAATTTGTTTGAACACACTTTTGAGGATGAATGATTGCTAAGAAATGCATCGGAGTGCTAATTAAGTTTCACTGCAAAGTAATCCTTCAGTGACCAATTATTAATTATTATTTTTTACTCCATCACTTGTTGCAGTTTCCACGAGTTAAGATACCATTTTGGCCCAACCAGATGTAACCTTGATGTAACGTAATTCTTCGGCTGAAAGCTAAACCAGCTACCCAACAATAGTCTATGCATGTAAAAAAAGAAAAATCTTATAGTGAGAAAAATCAATTTGGCATCTTTAAAGCGATGGCTGGAGAATAATCTTCCTTTGAGAGTGAAAGAAACTTACCCTCACATCAATTGCAACGGGTTACAACTGCCTATTGCAATGTCATAAAAAACATAAGCATTATAAAGAAATAGTCGGATGAGAGAAGGAAATCAAATGACCTAAATTAAATTTAGGAACTCAATTTTGCAACAAAGGAGATGATTTAAAAGAAGGTTTATTGATGGTTAATGGGTTAGTAAGTAGGGTTTGTAAAATGAACTGGGTATATTTATTTATGTTGATTGATCCTCAAGGTCTCTTCCATTAGGCTTTGGGGCATATTTGAACAAATGTATAACAACAGGGTTAGTTTTAACTGAAAACTCAAACAGAGGGTCATTTATTTAAGCTATTCCAATAAATAGAGGGGCAAATATGACCTTTTACCATTTCATAATATACTGTACACAAAGGCCTATTCCACGAGGAAGCCTACAAATCAAACAAGAACCTTCACAAAAAACCAGCCTATACAAGGCTCCTGGCTGATCTCAAGATATGTATCACTGAAGATCATCTAATGGTGATTGTCCAAGAACATGTATCTAGATGTTCAATATCCTAACTACTTGCAGTAGCCAACCAACCTGACTTGCCTTCAATAAGGTAAGAATCGACAAGGCTTCTGCCAAAAACAGACACCAGCCATTGACATAAAGGTTGCATCAGTCCAAAGCATGGAACCCCCCTCAAAATGATGTTCAATCCTCAAGATTTTATACCAGCCCTCCATGGGAACAAACTCTCCTGTTTCAAGAGAAAAAAAAAGAGGAAGAGTCATGTTGCAGTATTACAGGCCTATTATATAGTCTAAATCCAAATACAAGCACACGAAATAAGCGAGAAACAGAATCATTACCCTCTCACTGGTGTCAAAGCTCTTGCCTGCCTCAGGCCAAAATCAATCAAATCCCCAGAAGATTCAGAATCATAATAATCATAGTCTTCATAATTCTTGTAACAAGAAGACAACAATTCAATGATATGTGCAAAGTAATTGTGATTCACATTGGAAAAGCACTCAGGTAAATCTAGAGGAAATTGAGAAGCAAAGGAACAAACCTCATCGTACTTGCCAACATCAGCTGAATCTGCCTCGTCATCCACCTATAGATGCAAATGTCATTTACAGTATTCTAAAACTTGTACATGAAAGTTAAAGATTTAAATAGGAGGGACCAAATGCATTGTTGCAAATGAACTAAGGGGTCGTTTGGTAACTGGTTTAGAGTTGAGTTATGCAAGTATTAAATCCTGCATAAGTAATACCATATTTGGTAGTTAGTTAGGAGGTAAATTATTTATGTATAAAATTAAAACAATGTTTGGTTTGTAATTTTAAAATCCGCATAACTAATACATGTATAAGTTATGAGGGTATCTCTGTATTATCTTATGCAGGGTAGAAAGTGGAATAAGTAATACATGTATAACTAATACATGAATAACTAATCCCTGCATAAATAATACATAAATTCTCTCATAACTAATCCCTACATTACTAATACCTGCATAACTCTAACCGGCTACCAAACGACCCCTAAGTTATTACTCATCAACCATGTCAAAAAAGAAACATTTCGAAAATTAAAGCCATATAAATATCCTAATAGATTCAGGAGATATAAGATGTTATGTCATAGAAGTATTCGGAAACCTGAAATTTAAAGTTACGCATCTTAACGAGGAATCAAAAAGATAGAAGCATTATCCACAACGACCTTCTAATTTATTAAACAGATCACAGTACAACACTTTTAAAAAATTGCTAGCAAAGGTAATGTAAGAGAGCAAATAAATACAGAAAAGAGCATTATGAGCTCTAGATATAAAACTTCCACAGTTGAAGTACCACTAAGCTTCCTGATGCCTAGACTAGGCAATCTAGTTTCTGTGTGGAAATCTAGAGGCAGCAATGTTCGCTTAAATCATTATCTGACGCAAATGTTTATTCTTAAGAGAGACTAGTATGTTTACTCGAGAGATTAATACCATTGCAGATAGTGAGGAGTATAAACCACAAGTTTGGAATTCGAACTATGTTTTATCATTGACATGATCAATATTGTATCTAATGTCATTAAGGATCTATGTTCTCTGCTAGAGAATCTTGTTACTGGATAAACAAAATTGTAACTTTATCATGTTTTCTAGCCTTGAAATAGAAAAAACATCAACTTCCTAACAGAACGAACTCTTCATTTCAGAAAACGCAAGAACTTCAATTGAGGCTGAAATTTGGGAATCTTAAAAATTGACATTTAGCCCTGTACAGGAAATTCAAAAAAGGATGCCACATAATACGGAACAAGGAAATGCATCACCAACCAGCAGAGTCCATTTAGGAGCACAATATCTAGAGTGGAAATCAATGATCATTCAAGGAATAAGCAGCAGTAGCAGAACAAGGAAATGTAACATGCTGATTACCCTCCATGGCATATCATTCTCCTCTCTGTGCAAAAGTTTCAAGTGCGCAAGATTAATTCTTTCGGCTTTCATGAAGTACAAAAACTTCTCCTGAAATTTTTTCATTTCAATTACATTAATAAACACTTCAATGAACAAATGGTGATGAATAATGATTAGCTAGCAATCCGTGATTAAAAATATATAGCCAAAAGCTCAAATGAAAACAACTAAAAGTACCAAAACAAAGTAGTACCTCAAGTGTCATGTTTTTCCACGTCTCAAAACCTTTCTTATCCACTTCAAACTCATTTCCGTCAATGTTTTTCTTCACAAAATCCTCCCTGCAACACCAAACCCATGAGGCCATGACCACTTACAGGTTTGTTTTTAATATATAATACTCACTCCATCCCATTTTACGTGGCACAGTTAGAATTTTGAGAGTGAATCAAATTTTTCTTTCACCAGAGTTTCTTTACGCGCCTTTTAAATATTTTAAGTTGTTAATTATTGTGATTTATAGTATTTTTTATGTAATTTCCAAATATATAAATTTTATTTTAAAAATAAATTGAAGCTTCCATGTCCAAACTCAGGGGCAAAGTTTAGAAATTTGAATCTCAAAAAACAATGCCGGTAATATATTAAACAAACAAAATAGATATCCGTAATAGGGTTGTTCTTTAACGTAAAGATTTGGCACACACGTTGAATATATTAAACAAGCATATGTAAACCCATGTAATCAAATAACTAAACACAGAGATAAGAGCCAAATTACATGAAAACTCGAAAAGCCGATCTGGGTTGGTCAATGCGCCTCTGCTCCTTAACAATGCTTCTGCTCCTGGGTTGGCATTTCAATTTCTTTATATCCTTTCTAGGTTCACATTCATGCATGTCAGCCAATGCGATAGCCACTGAGATGCCACATGTTTCACTGCAAATTCACCCGCATTATACAATCAAGAAACCCAAATAGATTATTGATCAGAGGGGGAAAAAGTAGTAGTACCATTTTTGAAAAGCACTGCCATCGGGACCACGATGTATTTGGATACCAAAAACTCTTTTCCTTGTTCTAACTTGGTACACCATTGGATCCAAAGCCAACCACTTTAGTCTTTACTGGGTCTCTCTCTCTCTCTGGGTATTATTAACTTGGATTCTTGGAATTGCCATTAATATGGCTATAAGGATCCAAATTAAACTAACATGCGCCTAAGGTTTAGGCTAATGCCCCGATTGTTTGCTGAACGCTTATGAAGTATTTAAGGGGTTGCAGGACACGTGGTCATTGAGGCACATTTTAGCGGGACAATGTTGTCTTTTACTAAGCTGAGCGGGCGGGGCTCAAAAAATGTCAATAGTGGAAGCGAAGCGCCTTTTAGAAAAAGGGCAAAGATTTCCCGCGATCAATCAAAGTGGGGATTGTACGGACCTATAAAGAAATGACACGTGAAAGTGAAGCTGCGTGATCTTGGGGTAACACAACGGCGTGAGGATTAGAACTTAGAAGTAGGTCTGAGCATGGTATGACATGTTAATTTGAGTTTGATATTTTATCGTATGATAAATCGGTAATTATAATTTGTTTAATTTTAACTTACATATGCTCATATAATAGAAAATTATGATTTCGATTGTTCAAATGAGTCTCAATTATATCATCATAACACTTTACACATGTAAAAATATATATTCAAAAGATTATAGGCAAAAGGTATAGGTACCCCTCTAAACTATCATCATATTTTCAACTACACATTTTTTTAAGAGGTCCTATTACTCTCCTAAACTACTTTAAAATAAAATATATACACCCTTAAGTGTTGAGGTAGCAAGAGAGTAAGCTCACTCTCTTGGAGGCATGTGAAAAATCAAAAAATAACTTAAAATCTTATTAGTATGAACACATGTTATTCTATAATTGAACACTTTATAATTAATTAACATTAAAATAAAGTCAAATTTTATTACTTTTCCCTTTTAATGTAATTAGTGTTATTATTGACATTTCTTTTCTTCAATTTTTTTTGATTCTGATGCCAATTTAGTTGTTGAATTAATTTTAAGAAGATATTTTTTAATTAAAAAAAATTAGAAAATGTTAGATATTAATTTATTTTAATTTAATTTTTAAAAGACAGATCCATTTTTCCAATTTATACATATTTGATTATACTAAAAATTCAATAGTAAAAAGGATTTTTTTTGAAAATTTGGTGTTCATTTTCTTTAAAAAAAATTAAAAAAAAATTATAATTAATTGAATATATGGAAAATGACAAAATATTAAAGTTCATCCCACATAATGAATAAATTTTTTGACTCTAAATTTTTACAAAATAACTTTTTCTTTCAAAAAGTATTTTCTTAAAATTATTTTAACAGCTAAATTGACATCGAAACCAAAAAAAATTGAAGAAAAAACAAGTCAATAATAATGCTAATAACTAAAAAGAAATAATAAAATTTGACTTTATTTTAATGTTAATTAATTATGTGTACTAATTAATTATAAAGTGTTTAATTAAAGAATAACATGTGTCCATACTAATAAGATTCTAAGTTATTTTTTTATCTCTCACATGTCTCCAAGAGAGTGAGCTCACTTTCTTGCCAACTCAACACTTAAGGGTGTATATATTCTATTTTAAAGTAGTTTGGGGTAATAGGACCTCTTAAAAGAAAAAATGTGTAGTTGAAAATATGATGATAGTTTAGGGAGTACTTACGCCTTTTGCCAAAATTGTACAAGCAACTCTCATTGCTAATTAATTACACACACAAAAAAAATTACAATCAAGACAGAGTAGTTAAAGTTTCAACGTCTAAACATTTGATTTTGTACTAATATTAAATTATATATTTATTAGTATTATAATAATATATATGAATTGTTTATGTAACTATATAAATCGATTTGAAAATAGCACGCTCATCTCGCTTTTCGTTCATTTTCGCCACCAAAAGAAAAAATTATCGCGTACTGCTGCGCCAGTTGGTCGATTCGGATTTATGTCCGGAATTATTAAGTAAGTTAGTTAGAGATCGAAACTGGACCTGAGAGAGACTAGACTTCTAGTAAGAGCTTCAGTATAATATTTTATTTATAAATATTAAATACCGTATCGAATATCAATAAAATTTAAATTGCAAATCATATGTTATATCAAATATCATAATATCAAAATCATGATATCAAAAATTTTGATTTGGTATTTACCGTATCATGTCCACTCCTAATTAGAAGGGACTAAAATATATACGGAAAGAAAAAATTAGGGGTGTATTTTTTTTTAGTCGAACGTTAAGGGATCGTTTGGTACGTGGGATAAGGATAATAATCTAGGGATAAAATTTGAGATTAATTTTATCTCATATTTGATTTAAAGTATTAGCCTCGAGATTATTTTATCCCACTATTTGTACTAAAATGGTGAATTACAAGGAGTGTGCAAAAATCGATTTAACCGATAAACCGAACTGACAAAAATATTACTGATTTATCGATATAGAGTTATTGGGTTAACGATTTTGTAAAAAATTTTATTGGGCTGTTGATTCAGTTTTGGTCTGAAGGTTTTAGTTAATGGTTAAACCAATAACACAATAAGATTATATTAATATTATATTTTTATCCCTAATTATATAATCGTGGCTTTAGATTATAAATATATAGGAAAAAACATCAAAATTATTCTAAACTATATCCGAAAAGTCGAAGACACACCTAAACTATTGAAGTGATCTAATACGCATTATACTATATAAAACTTAATTTATTTACCCCCTAAAATTAACGTGGCAAAAATAATTAATTAAAATATAAATTAAGCGCGTCTGAATCAAAAATTAAGGCCGGAAAAAAATTCAAAAACCTTCCCCCACTCACGCATCTTCTTCTTCACAACCCCACTCATGCCTCTTCTTCTTCACACAGTCACACTCTACATATTGTCTTTTTCTACTTTATTTTTTTTTCATCAAATTCTCTATGATTAAATTTCTTCATCAATTCTATTTTTTTTCCTACTCCATTGTTGATTTTTCACCCGATTTCACCGTCTCTTTCATACCTTCATCACTTGACCCATCACCATCAATTTCATCATTAGCAATTACCAATTTCATCGCAATGTCATCACCAATTTCATCATCTGCCCCCATCAATTTTATCATCTAACTTATCACAATCAATAATATTTTTGGTTGATAGAATAGTAATAATAATTTGATTATTAATATTTATTGGGAGCTATAAAGTATGATCAATTTTAACTTACCGAAAAAAAAATTGACCGGCGAATTTTATTTTTTTAACATCTTTGCTGGACTCTTATCTGGCAGATTCCAGCCCTTAAGCCTCTCTCTTTATCTCTCTCTCTTCACTCTAAAAAAAGAATCTTTTACCTCACCAAAAAATAAATGAAGAAAGAGAGAAAAAGGGTTAACGATGGATAACAGGGTTAAAAGAAATTGATAGTGATGACAACTTCGTTGATGGATGATAAAATTAATGGTGGTGATTAATTGATGGGTTTGACTATGGTGATGTCTTCCATAACAATGGAGGTTTTGTGATGGGTATAGAAGAAAAGGAAAGGAAAAAAGTTTAATTAAAAAAAAAGGTAGTAAAAATAATAAAATTTATTATATTTTGCGCGTGTGGAACACATCACTTTATGAAAGTGGTATAACACTTTATGTGGTGGAGATGAAAAAAGATTCACTTTTAAGTAGTACATGTTTATTTTAGGTTGCAATAATAATTTAAGTGTGTCTTCCACTTTTCGGGTATAGTTCAGGGTAGATTTGATATCTTTTTCCTAAATATATACAGTGGCAGAGCCAGACATTTTATGAAGGGTGTGCAAAATTTAAGGAAGCAACTACAAAATATTTCAGTAAATGGGTTCACATCCGTCTTGCTCAACCTAGCGACTTTATCATGAACGACGTCAATAATTTATTTTCCACCAAATACAAATCGTCTAAAAAAGTTCTTTAGTTTGGGCTGCTTTTAGTTATAAATATAAACGATAAATTGTATAAGCTGAAATAATAATTTTATAATAGATGCTTTGAGATTTTTATTGTATAGTATCACACATTCAAGAAAAAATAACACTAATTCAATAATTTTTACTTAAATTTAAAGTTATTTTCTATCTTTAATTTTGCTACTTCTTAATTTTAATAAACGCTAAATTTTGTGTGTCTTGATAGAGTATGTGTGAAAATCCTAATAAATTTTTTTAAATCTTAATAAGTTCTCGTGATTCGCCTATATAATTATAGAAGAAATTTACCCGTTATTAAATTATTTTGGTTCAAATCTCATAGCCTATCTAGGAGGGAACGAAAAATACATGATATATGTGTAATTGCACGTAATCTTTTTTTCTAATTTTTTTACAAAAAATTATTTGAAATATTATTTTATATTTAATACTCAAAATTAAAGTTTAATTAAATTTAATAATTACTAAGTATTTATTTTATCTTAATTTATGTGATACACTTTCTTTTAGTTTGGTCCAAACAAAATGTTATCTATAATTGAAAATAATTTAGCTTTAAAATTACTCTTTTATTCTTAATGAAATGATTTATGTGTAAACAACATAAAACACACTAGTTTGATGCCTAATTACATTTTAAATCAGTATTTTAAAATATTATATTTTTTTGATATTTTAATTAGAAAACGTGTGTATCTCAGCCTTTTTACCGTGTATCCTGGATACATATATAACTAATTGATGCGCTTTAAAAGGAACTAACAGATTTACAATTAATTAGGAGGAAATCACTCGGGCTTTAGAGGGTGTTTGGATTGACTTATTTTAAGTGCTTTTGGCTTTTAAGCACTTATTTAACTTTTTGGAGTATTTGAGAAAGATAAAAAGTGCTTTTAAGCACCCATTTTTAGGCTAAAATAGTACAGAAATAAGTTAAAAGTCAAAAGTTGGGTATTCCCAACTTATGACTTTTAACTTTTAGCTTATAAGCTACTTTAAAAAGATAATCCAAACACCCTCTTAAAAGGAAGTAACAAATTTACAATTAATTAGGAGAAAATACTCATCAATCATTTACAAAAAGATATGCAGTATCCTGATCTCCACAAATAACTTGAGAATTCAAATTTCAAAAATTATTCGTCACTGTGAAGCCAAAATTCTTCTTCTTCTCTGATAATTTAACGTTAATCTTTCAAAATAGAGTAAGTTTTTTTTTTTGAGATAAATCATAACGTTGGTAAACGCAGTTGTTGAAGCATTCTGAAACTTGAATTGCAGAGAATATCTACAATAAATATAAAATTGATGGTATTGTGTTGAACGATTATGATTCATATGAAGTTCTTATTTTCACAGTTTCAAATATTTGGAGATAGATATATTGAAATTTAATATACAATCCAGATACATTATTGAAAGCAATGAAAGGCCAATGAAGATTCGAAATAATATGGGAATGCGACTTCATATGGAGTTGAAAAAAATTTCTGATTTTGAGGTGTATCCGTTGTTGTCAACGACTAAAATAAAGGATGTAGTTGGCAACAATAATGGAGAAATTTCCTATGAACCAGATACGGGCGCTGTTGCATGTATTGAAGGGTTTGAAAGTAGTGTCCTTGCGATAACAGGTGATGGTAATGTTGATTCATTATGTGGGATTGATAATAGTGTATCTATCATTGTAGCAGTAGAAATACTCTGACATTAAAAACATGCTAACAGTAGTCTTGGATACATGTTAATAGTGGATACACATTAAAACGATAGCCTTGGTAACAGTAGCCTTGGATACACACTAAAACAACAATTAACTACAGATAACCTTGGATACAGGTAACATTGGATACATGATAAGAACCTTGAATACATGGTAATAATATGCTTGGATACATGTTAAAAGGATCTTAACTACATGTAAACATTAGCTACATAGTAACAGTAGCTATATGGTAACATTATATTGATGTTAACTTAATAATAGCCTTGGATATACATTAAAATAATAATTAACTACAAGTATACTAGGATACATGGTAACCTTGGATACATGATAAGAACCTTGGATACATGATAACAATATGCTTGGATATATTTTTAAAAGATCTCAAATACAGGTAACATTAGATACATGATAGCAGTAGCCATTTCGTAACATTATATTGATGTTAACTTAACAATAGCCTTGGATACACATTAAAATAGCAATTAAATACAAAAAATCTTGAATACATGATAAGAACCTTGGATACATGATAAGAACCTTGAATTCACCAACTGTAAATATTTTTAAAAAAAAATGAAAGAAGATCGTGTAAAAGTTGGAATGTTGGGTTGAAGGCATGATTTGGGGAGGATCGTGTTGGAGGGGGAAAGAACCTTTTAGACAGTGATTTGGAGGAAATGTGATTTGACAGAATATTTGATAGAGAGAGAGATATTAAGGTTGGACATATGATATAGAGAGATAGATAGATAGATAGATAGATAGATAGAGAGAGAGAGAGAGAGAGAGAGAGAGAGAGAGAGAGAGAGAGAGAGAGAGAGAGAGAGAGAGAGAGAGAGAGAGAGAGAGAGATTTGGGGGAAGGAGTGATTTGGGGGGAAGTAAATTAGAGATGTTGCAGTTTGAGATGGATACAGAAGGAGAGATTTGGGGTAATTTTTTAGGAGTGTGCTGAGATACACACTTTTTATGTGTAATTTTAAACATGTAGGATATTTGTAATTAATTTAAAGTAGTGAGATTTTTTATAGTTATGATAAGGATGTTTGGTTAATTATGTAGTTTTCCCATGATTTTAGCTACATAAATAATTAAATAATGTCATATAAATTGTAATGAAGGAAATAGTACCTCATACTCGAAGAAAGTCAAATAGTAGAAGTTTGGCTAGTTTGGCTTGAGGGAGAGGGGAGACAGGTTAAAAAAAAGAGGACTTTGAAGAATAAAAAAAAAGTTATGAAAATGATTCGAACCTCCGACCTTGCACACTCTCACACACGTTTTTCCCCTGATCCAAAGACTCTGATCATGTCAAGGGTGTGCAAAAGTCAGTATATACTGACATTTTTTAAATTTTGATCGATATACACGATATAATTTTTGGACGAAGGGTGTTCACTTGCACACCCTTGCTCGGCTGTAGCTCCGTCCCTGAATATATACCCTATTATATTTTTATATTTTATAGTTATTGTCTTAGTGTTGTTGTTTTCTTTCTAAAGTCGTTTGCTTGGTAAGGTTCTACCTAGTAGTGTAAACTATGAATTGATCTTTTTTTTTGAGAGATTGCTACCGTTGCTACTGCATTCAAGTTTGATACTTAACTAAAAAAAAAAATTATTTTAGCAATAACATATTTAAATTTGCTTATGCTTGTAATTTGTGTAGACTTTTATGCATGAAGGTAGTGTATATATGAACACATGAAAATAAGAGAAAGCAAAAAAAATCATAAGATCATTTTCTTATTGGTTAAACCAAAAATCAAACCGTTAAGGATCAAATATTGATTAACCAAAAATTGATAACGAATATCTTATTGGTTTGATTATCAATTTTGAATGTTTACAAATTGAAAATTGATAAATCAAACCACTAATACACAAAATTAAATCGAACCGACCGATGCGCACCCCTAGAAATTACTATCCTACATAAAAGGTGGATAGTATAATTCCATGGTATATCCCTCATGAGATATTCTTGTTTATCCCATCTTGCATATCAAATGACAACTACTTTAGCCGGTTCATACTAGTTGTCATAATTTACTAAAAATAATTAGTTCAAAATAATTATTGTTTTAGAAAATTGAGAAAAAATTGATGAATCTTATTCACTTTTAATCCTACTATGATAAATGCGGAGAAAAATTAATGTGATACAAAAATATGTAAAATTAATTAAGATCAAAGAATAAATATGAGTAATTTAGTCAAATTGCCTTTTTTACCAAATATTTTCTTATGGGGTGTACATAAGATAAACATGACAAGTAAAATGAAGCGGAAGAACTATTCAGAGCATTATATGTCCACAAAAGTTGGCAACGTCATTTATAATCCAACTTGGAGACATTAATTTACAAGAGATTTAATAAATTAAAATGGTCAATGTTTTATAGATCTTTACAAGTTTGTTTTTCGTTTTATGATTTTTCAATAAGATATTTTTATTTTTACGTATAAGTGTAATGACCCTTTCGGTTATTTATGTATTTTCACCTTTCTTGTACTGTTAGAGCTTGTTTGTAGCGGCCTTAAGTCATTTATGGCTTGTTGGGATCGGTAGTTCGGTGCTCGGGTAATCAGTTTGGTCTTTTTGGCCGTTCCTTATTTTAGAGCTTTAAACCTTGGAAATCGTGGACTTTGGTCAGTATTCTTGGTGAACGTGCTCAGAATTGAATTCCGATAGTTTCGTTAGCTCCAGAGCGTAGACTTTGGTCTAGTGAGACCTTTGGTCGGGATCCGAGAGCTTTTCAGCTTGGAATTCATTCTCATTCTGTGTTTTCAAGCTAATTAGGCTTGCTTGGTTGACTTTGGTTAACATTTGGAGAATACGGCCTTGGATGGAAATTCCTTCAGCGTTGTTAGATCCGAAATATCGAGTTTGTGTTAGTTAGTTGGTTGGTTTAGGTCTGGGGTTAGCCGGGCTCATTTCAGATGTTTGGTTGTTGTTAGCTAGTGTTGACTTGGGTCAACATTCCCCCGAGATGACCTTGTATGGAAGTTTTGTTGATTCCGTTGAGTCCGAAACGTTGTTTCCACTCTAATGGCATATTTGATTTTGGAGTAACGGGTTTTGATTATGCCCGGAACACCCTATAAAGGTTTTGGCTGTTGCTGGTTTTCTGTAGCAGAAAATTGTTCAGCGCCAATGGCGCCCGGGCAGCACGATCGCGCTGACCTATGATTTTTCCTTTAGCGCCAATGGCACTCGGGAAGAGCAATTGTGCTGGTCTGTGATCCTTTCTTCAGCGCGATCGCGCCCTGATAGCGCGATCGCGCTGACATGTGACCTGCAACATATAAGGCCTCTCTCCTTAATTTTTCAGACCATTCTATCATTTCCTCTCACTCTAAACTGATTTTCCCTCTCCTAAAACTTGCTCCAAGTAAATTTCTAGTCGTGGGACTTCACCAAATTGAGGACTTCGTTGTTTTCCTCTTTGTTTGGTAAGTGTTCTCCTTGAATCTCTACCTTCCCATGGCTAAAACCTCTATTGATGAACTTCTTGAGCTTGTGTTTTCTTCTTGATTTTAGTTACTGGCTTGGGGATGCATAATCGTGATTTCGGGGAAGTCATTCAGTAGACTTGCTTTATCTCCTTGCGGTAAGCGAATTCTCCCTGTAATTTTGGTATTCCTTCTTAAAATTCCCCCTTTAATCCTCTTAGTTGCGGGCTGTTTTGAGACCTTCCTATGGTCCGAATTCGCTCAAACTTTGAGCATGTTCTTTCGGGAAGATAGAGAATCCATGAGTGTTTTTCATTTCTGGTTTCAGGTCGCGGGGCCCATGGGCCCGTTTGTGACCCAAATTTCAACCCGGTTATGCTTATAGCATTATGGGTGCCGTTAGTTTCATTTTGATGTGTAGATTATTGTTCTTATAGTATTTTTCGCGAATTAGAGCTTCTCGAAGCAGTTTGAGCCTGGACGACATTGTTCCCGCAGCTAGTCGTTGGACGACAGGTAGGTTATGACTTTCCCTACCTAGACTCTGCATATATAGGCTATAACTGCATTAATTAGTATCCTTGGATGGGTTTTATTAGGTTGGTACCCCAGATCTTGCCCGTCTTTTCTGTCCGTTTGTTTCATACTTGATTGTAGTATTTGTGTAGTATTGTATATTACCCTTGTGGTCCTGTGTGGCCTTGTATTGACTCTGGAACATTGACGGTAGATTATTTGGGAATATCCACGAGTCTTGGACATAGAGATATTATTCTAGGTTGGTTATGTCTGCTGTAGAGCTGTTGAGCCTGTGCAGGGCCGATGAGAATATTTGTGAGCCATTTTGGGCTACTCTATTGGTTGCGAGCATATCATACATGAAAAAGGTTTTCCCTGCATGTTTTACTACTGATTTGGCTTTGGGCCTACTATAAATGATTTTCTAAACTTTGCATGGCCTTGATGGCCCGTTTTCGGCAATATGACTTCGAAAGGATTTTGAAACTAGCTTTTATGAAAGCTCTCGGAGTAGAGAGGATATTATAATAATTTGATTACTGGATTTAATTGTGATACTAGGCTCGGCTGGGCTGTAGCGCTAGACATTATTATCTACGGATTTAGACCCAGCTATGAGCCGGGTACCCTATTTAGGGATTTTGATACTTGATTTCGGATTTAGACCCGAAAACACTCTGGGCACCCTTTATAAGGGTAACTGAGATTTAACTACTGATTTAGACTCGGATCGAATCAGGGCACATACTATGAGATCCCAATTATTGAGATATATTGAGTTTCGTGTTAGTATGTGGTCTACGAGTAGAACTCTTCGGACCCTACCATTTCGGACCAAGTGCTACGGGCCGATGGTGATTGGAGAAAAGGGTGTACAACATAGAAGAGGTACTTAGGAAGGTCCTTCCATGGATCCTGCCTCTGTTGAGCCTTTGGGGCACCAGAGGGGGTAACATATAGCACTGCGATCACACTTGGTTCCAGATTTATCATATCACATCATCATGCATATTTTACTCGGATTCCACCCTTGTTTGCTATGTGTTCAGTGTATGCTCCGATTGTATGGGAGGCCAGAGGGGTTGTTTTCACTTGATTGCATTCCTAAGTTGTATGGGTGGCCATTGGGACTGTAAGTAGATTATATTATTCCTTTTAGTTCGTAGAGATTGTTATGGCTTTCGATTCTTGGTGGATTAGCGAGTTTTAGCCTGTTGAGGCTCTGAGTTTTTGGACTTTGAGTATTGAGGGGATAGTGAGTCATATATTATTGAGGCTCTGATTGTGTAGCCTCCTAAACGGTTGTGTGGTATTGAGTTCTATTCCTTGTCATGGTTTTTCATTAGCGGATCTGGGTGCTTGTGGTTTAGTTATTCCATCCTAGGGTTATACTTGAGGGACTATTATTCGTCTATTATTATCTTGATATTGATGTCTCAAGCATGTTTCTGTTAGTTTATGGCTTCTATTTCTATTGTTGAATTGCTCTTCTGCTTCCCCTTTATTTTGAGGTTACCAGTATATCGCCCATCTCCTCAAACTCTCTTTTTATATGTACTGTTTATGCAAGGATCCCATGTGCATCCTTCTTCCTTATTTCACCTATGTTTCTGTGTATGTATACCTTCTGTGCTAGCATGTATACTTGTAAACCTTGGTTGACTACTCTTTGTGCTAGTTCCTTGAGCTTCTTCCTTGTTTTCTGTGACTATTTCCTTGTTATCTGCTTATTACAATTTTTATATCTTATATGCGCTCAGTCGACCGATGATGCCTACTGGGTACCCGTTTCTTAGCAATTGGTGCTCATACTATACTTTTGCATCTTTCTAGTGCAGATATTACTTGAGCTTTCATCGTTGATCGTGTTGGAGACTCGTGCAACTTTTGTATATTCATGACTAGGGTGAGCGCTTGACAGTGGCTTGACCGTATCTCATCTTTTGTACTGTTACTCTTTGTATATTCGGAGACAGTTGTACTTATCATTTTGTTACTTGTAGCACTTGTATTCTATTAGAAGCTTTTGTACTGTCGATACCAAGTCTTGGGGTTGGTGTAGTTTCATTTTGTATATATTCAGGTTATTGCTTCCGCTTTGTCTATCTTTATATTCTTTTTTCGCTTATTTCTGCTTATGGTGCGTATTGGTTAGGTAGTAGCCCATTACTAATTGTTTCAAGCTACGGGGATTGGTTTGCCTACTGAGGGGTTGTAGGTGCCATTATGACCTGAGAAATTGGGTCGTCATAACTTGGTATCAGAGCTCTAGGTTTACCAGTGTCAGGGTACAGAAGCAAGTGTCTAAGTAGAGTCTCGTGGATTGATACGATGATGTCTGTATCCTATCTGCGGGAGGCTACATGGCATTGTTAGGAAAATTTTCATCTTTTTGGCTCCTTATCATGCGTTCCTAGCTCTATTGACTTCTAAAACTTTAGTTGTTTCATTCCTTCTCAGATGCCTAAGATGAGTTTGACAGTGGTTGGTGTCGAGGCTTTTGTGTCTGTAGCTTCAGTGCTTCCGTCAGGGCCAGGACTTCAAAGTGAGAGTTTACCACATCAGATAAGGGGTGTGAGGTTAGCCCAGCCTCCGATTGGATTCACAGCTACCTCAGTTCTACAGGACACCATGGCTAGGACTCTGCGTCCTCCGGTGGGTGTTTTAGTACTTGGTTCTATGAGCGGTGATCCAGTTAGGGTTAAGCACCCAGTTCTGCAGCAGGGTTGTATGCTGATGTTGGACTATGAGGTGAGATTTCACGAGATGGTTAGGCGTACTTCTGGGTTGGTGCCTTCAGAGTTTGATAAGGTTCAGAGCTTTGTTGGACGTTTGATTTCACTGCTCTATTTGGTGACCGAGCATTCGGTTACAGTTGGAACGACCTTTCTTTAGGTAGTGGATCATTCTTGGGTTATCGAGGGCTTGTTCCGTGAGGCTTATGGAGGTAGTGCTAAGAGACATCATTGCCAGGATAGTTTTCGAGGTTCCTAAACTCGAGGTAGGGGATTCTCTTCTAGAGATCGGTTCCATTGCTTCTTGTCTATTAGGCCAGTTTCAGTTACTCCATAGGTTTTAGAAGGTGGGGGTACAAGGCATATTGAGCTTAGCAGACATGGTACGGGTCAGATTCTTCGAGGTTCACTTTCAGGTTGTGTAGGCCACGGTAGTCTGTCAGGTTCAGTGAGATCTCATCACTCGTATGTACCCAGTGGGAGTTATTTTCAGTGCGGTGGTTATGTACACTTTACTAGGGATTATCCCATGATCCCACCTTCCAGTCAATAGGGTCAGCAGATGTTATCTCCAAGCACTTCAGTACCATCGGCTAGAGGTGGAGTGCAGGGTAGTAAGGGTGGTCCCCAGGTGGTTAGAGGTGGATTTCAGGCCAGTGGTTCAGGTAAAGCTTGTTATCGGTGCGGCGAATTTGGGCACTTTGCTAGAAATTGCCCCACGATCATATATCCTGGTCAGCCTGATTGTTATGATTGTGGAGAGATTGCTCACCATTATAGAGCTTGTCCCATGCGAGGGATGGTTGAGCCTTCAACTTCGACTACTCCATCCAGAGTTAGACCCCGTCAGTTCGATGCCCCTTTTGGAGGGCCTGAGGTAGAGGTTCCTGATATCATTGCTCCAGGTAAGGCTCCTGTTACCTTTGACTTGTGATAGTACTGTTCACAATGCAATTCCCTCCCTTTTATCATTTATTTGTTTATATGCCTACCTGCTACCTACTTTGTTATTTGACTACGTGAGTTGTAGTGTTTATATATTGTTTTACTGGTAGTTTATTCCTTAGTAGTGGATGGGGAGAGTTATTCTTGTGAGGTGTTTACCTGGAGTTATAGCTCGTGGGTAGTTCTTGTTAGTATCTTTTATGGTTGGTTTTGCTTCCAGTTCCTTTGTGACAATAAGATGGTGTTGAGTCTTCTCTTTTGAACAGTACTAGATGGTTGTTGCCTAGGCTATTTTCTAGCATTTGCTAGAAGTTCTGGTGTTGGTTTGGTGTTACCGGTGGTAGTGCCAGAGTTTGAGCTCTTATCTTGAGTTGAGAGGTGTCAGTTATGCTAGCGTACATTGATTGGTTTGGTTTTCTTAGGTCTTTAGAGTCGACCCTCTTTGTTTGGTTGATTTAGGAGGTTGGCATGTATGTGGGTTGTTCTCATAGTCTTCTTCAGTTTCTTGTCCGATTGGGTTGTATTATTGTATCCCCAGTTCCATTTGGAGTGAGTTTCGCTCAAAGTTCTCTGGTTGAGCATTTGATTGTGGCATTGTGGTAGAGATTTGACTATGGAATTGTGGCTAAGTTTTGCCAGTAAGAGTTATAGGAGCTAAGGAAACAACTCTAGAGTCTTCCGAGAAAGAATTTATGGAAATAGTGTATCCTTGGTAAGAGTTTCGATTGGGTTGCGAAGGAGGGTGATAACTCCTTGTGTGTATGTATGTGTTCTAGTAGCTGACTGAGGTGGTGACCGAGAGTTTGCTTTTGTTAGTATGTTGGTGACTTGCGTCGGTCGAGTTCAGGTTGTGGTGTCATTTTCTTTGATAGATTCGAGGTCAGGATTCCTTCCAGTCTGAGATTGAGGTAATGGTCATTCCCAGTACTACCTTTGGGAGCTTGTTGCATTGACCTTGGCTTTCTTGTTATCTTCTTTAGGGGAAACCAAGTTTTGGTAGCATCTGTGGGTTGGGCAAATTGTGTATTCATGGCCTAGTAGGCTCCGGTACCTGAGTGTTCGTCGACAACGTATGGGTCTACTTATGGATTCCAATAGAGGCATTGATTGGATATTGAGATTGAGTTGCAGAATCGTGGGCTAGCAAACTACTCCGGATGGTTCGTAGTTGATTCTCTTCGGTTGCAGCTTCTTGGGTTGGAAGGCAATGAGTTCAGACAACGTAGCTTCCCCATCTCAGTTGTGGGGTGACAGTTGGCCTTGGACACCTAGTCCTTGGCTAACCTTTGACATTCTAGATTTTGATGGTGTTCTAGTTAATACGAAGTTCCGTCTACCATGGTTGGACAGACTCAGCGGTGTAAATTCAAAATTCAGTAGTGGTACATGATTTAAGTGATCAGGTTGTACGGGTTGAGCCTAGTGAGGCTATTTTGAGTTTTATTGATACTTAGAGACTGGTGGTCACCATTGGTTGTCGAGAGTTGAAAGCTCGATTTGCTGATTCTTAAGAGGTTGTCTTTTATGTGGGGTTCCAATATTGGTTAGACTTGGTCAGTATGGACTAGAAGTTCGGTGTATGATATGCTTCAGGATGGTTGGTTTGTGTGCTGATACAATATAACAGTTGATTTTAGCCAAAGGGATGAGCTGAAGGTATATGCAAAAATTTCTATAGCTAAGATAGCGACCTTGGACTCCAGGCACCCTTTTCATTTGCCTTAGGGGTGTTTTGACTTGGTATTCGTGGCATGGTGGACTTCTTCCTGAGGTGAGATTAGTACAGTGATTTCAAATCCAAATTGTGATTGAGTATTCAGAGTAGCAGCAGTACGTTTTAAGGTTTGAAGCTTAGCTGATGATTACGGACTTCGTGGTAGGCTTAGCCCACTCCTTGCAGAATCTTGGTTTTGGTTTGGGTCTGTTGGGCAGGTTGCCCTGGTTCATTCACTCCCAGTTGATTCAGACTTAGCATGATTCAACGGGGTTGGGTTCATTCTACAGTTTGGGAGTTTCTCCGTTAACACAAGGTGTTCATTCATGCATTTCCTAACCCTGGTGTGCAAACTTTAGGTCGGGTTCATATGGGTTGTTTAGTTGGGTTCAGTTAGCGAGTTTGATGTTCGTAAAACTGTTCGTTCATTGCTTGCTGGTCAGTCAGGGCAGGTAACTCCAATTTTGACGATATGCTACGGGTTGTTATCTTGGATGGCAAGGGCTAGTAAACTATGGCTTAGCTTGGGTAGAGTTTGAGCAAAAAGAGGGACTTCATTCTTGGTAGAGTATAAGCGGGGACTATGGGTCTCCGGTGTGCCAGTTGCTGCTTTAAAGGTGGTTTGAGTGTTCGACTTGTATACATCTTCGTGGTTGTGGTGCAAAGGGTTCGGTTCAGAGTAAAAGGGGTTTTATGGATCAGCGGGTTCATTAGTTAGAGTTTTAGTTGTTGGCTTTTCTGGTAAACTTAGTTGTAATTTTTGAGGATTCAAGTTTGGTGAGTCAATCACCTTGGCTCTCTGGTTTCGGTGTTGGGATGGATCTTTCTAGTTGTGTTTCTCTAGGTTCAATTTGGGTTGACAGACCCTTGGAGTTTGGAGTTTAAGTTTAGAGTCTAGCTTGGCTAGTAAGAAGTTTAGGCTGGGTTGTCTTCTGTGGTTCCATTCTGTTGGGCACCGTCTGGTCGAGGAGGTTACCTTGGTTGTCCAAGAAAGTAGTGCGGGCTTCGTACCCGCTGTTCTTAAATCTCTAGTGTTTTTTTTTTTTTTCTGACTTTCGGGGACGAAAGTCTTTTTAGTAGTGGATGATATAATGACCCTTACGGTCATTTACGCATTTTTGCCTTTCTTGTACTGTTAAAACTTGCATGTAGCGGCCCCAAGTCATTTATGGCTTCCTGGGACCGGTAGTCTGGTGCCCAGGCCATCTGTTTGGTCTTTTTGGCCGTTCCTTGTTTTAGAGCTTTAAACCTTGGAAATGGTGGACTTTGGTCAACATTCTTGGTAAACATTCTCAAAATCGAATTCTAACAGTTCCATTAGCTCCGGAGCATGGACTTTGGTCTAGTAGGACCTTGGTCGGGATACGAGAGTTTTTAAGCTTGGAATTCTCTCTCAATCTATGTTTTCAAGCCAGTTGGGCTTGCTTGGTTGACTTTGTCCAATATTTATAGAAGACGGCCTCGGATAGAAATTTTATCTGCGCTGTTAGATCCAGAATGCCTAGTTTGTGTTAGTTAGTTGGTTGGTTCGGCACTCGGGTTAGTCGGGCTCATTTTGGATGTTTGGTTGGCGTTAGCTGGTGTTGACTTGGGTCAACATTCCTCCGAGATGACCTCGTATAGAAGTTTCATTGATTCTGTTGAGTCCGGAACGTTGTTTCTACTCTAATAGCATATTTGGTTTTTGAGTATCGGGTTTCGATTATGCCAGGAACACCGCATAAAAGTTTTGGCTGTTGCTGATTTTCAGCAGCAGAAAATAGTTCAGCGCCAATGGCGCCCGGGAAGCACGATCGCGCTGACCTGTGATTTTTCCTTCAGTGCCAACGGCGGTCAGGGAGCGCGACTGTGCTGGTCTGTGATCCTTCCTTCAGCACGATCACGCTGACCTGTGACCTGCAACATATAAGGCCTCTCTCCTTGATTTTTCAGACCATTCTATCATTTCCTCTCACTCTAAACTGATTTTCCCTCTCCTAAAACTTGCTCCAAGTAAATTTCCAACCGTGGGACTTCACCAAATTGAGGACTTTGTTGTTTCCCTCTTCGTTTGGTAAGTGTTCTCCTTGAATCTCTTCCTTCCCATGGCTAAAACCTCCATTGATGAACTTGTTGATCTTGTGTTTTCTTCTTGATTTTAGTTGCTGGCTTGGGGCTGCATAATCGTGATTTCGTGGAAGTCATTTCATAGACTTGCTTCATCTCCTTGCGGTAAGCGAATTCTCCCTTTAATTTTGGTATTCCTTCTTAAAATTCCCCCTTTAATCCTCTTAGTTGCGGGCTATTTTGAGACCTTCCTATGGTCCGAATCCTCTCAAACTTTGAGCATGTTCTTTCGAGAAGATAGAGAACACATGAGTGTTTTTCATTTCTGGTTTCAGGTCGCGAGGCCTACGGGCCTGTTTGTGACTTGAATTTCAACCCGATTATGTTTATAGCATTATGGGTGTCGTTAGTTTCATTTTGATGTGTATATTATTGTTCTGATAATATTTTTCACGAATTAGAGCTTCTCGGAGCAGTTCGAGCATGGACGACATTGTTCCCGCAGCTAGTTGTCGGACGACAGGTAGGTTATGAATTTCCCTACCTAGACTCTACATATATAGGCTATAACTACATTAATTAGTATTCTTGGGTGGGTTGTATTAGGTTGGTACTCCAGACATTGCCCGTCTTTTCTGTCCGTTTATTTCATTCGTTGATTGTAGTATTCATGTAGTATTGTATATTACCCTTGTGGTCCTGTGTGGCCTTGTATTGACTCTGGAATATCAACGGTGGGTCATTTGGGAATGTCCGCGAGTCCCGGACATAGAAATATTATTCTAGGCTGGTTATGTCTATTGTAGAGCTGTTGAGCCTGTGCAGGGCCGATAGGAATATTTGTGACCCATTTTGGGCTATTCTATTGGTTGCGAGCATATCATACATGAAAAAGATTTTCCCTCCATGTTTTACTACTGATTTGGCTCCGGGCCTACTATAAATGATTTTCTGAACTTTGTATAGCCTTGAGGGCCCATTTTTGGTAATATGACTTCGAAAAGATTTTTAAACTGGCTTTTATGAAACCTCTCGGAGTAGAGAGGATATTACGATGATTTGATTACTGGTTTTCATTGTGATACTAGGCTCGGCTGGGACATAGCGCTAGATATTTTTTTCTATGGATTTAGACCCGGATACGATTCGGGCACCTCATTTAGGGATTTTGACACTGGATTTCTCATTTAGACCCGAAAACACTCTGGGCACCCTTTATAAGGGTAACTGAGATTTGGCTACTGATTTAGACTCAGATCAAATCCGGCCATGTACTATGAGATCCCAATTGTTGAGATATATTGAGTTTCATATTGGTATGTGGTCTACGAGTAGACCTCCATGAACCCTTCTATTTCTGACCAAGTGCTACGGGCCGACGGTGATCGGAGGGAGGGGTGTACGGCATAAAAGAGGTACTCAGGAAAGGTCCTTCCATGGATCCTGCCTCTATTGGGCCTTTGGGGCATTGGAGGGGGCAACATACAACACTGCGATCACACTTGGTTCCAGATTTATCATATCACATCATCATGCATATTTCACTCGGATTCCACCCTTGTTTGTTGTGTATGTTCAATGTACGCTCCGGGTGTATGGGCAGCCGAAGGGTTTGTTTTCACTTAATTGCATTTCTCGATTGTATGAGCGGCCGTTGGGACTGTAGGTAGATTATATTATTCTTGTCAGTTTATAGAGATTGTTATGGATTTCGGTTCTTGGTGGATTAGTGAGTTTTAGCCTGTTGAGGCTCCAAGTTTTTGGACTTTGAGTATTAAGTGGCTAGTGAGTCCTATATTATTGAGGCTCTGATTGTGTAGCCTTCTGAGCGGTTGTGGGGTATTTAGTTCTATTTCTTGTCGTGGTTTTTCATTATTGGATCTGGGTGCTTGTGGTTTAGTTATTCCATCCTAGGTTTATACTTGAGGGACTGTTGTTCGTCTATTCTTGTCTTGATATTGATGTCTCAACCATGTTTCTGTTAGTTTATGGCTTCTATTTCGATTGTTCAATTGCTCTCCTGCTTCCCCTTTATTTTGAGGTTACCAGTTTACTGCCCATCTCCTTAAACTCTCTTTTCATATGTACTATTGACGCAAGGATCCAAGGTGCGTCCTTCTTCCTTATTTCACCTGTGTTTCTGTGTATGTATACCTTCTGTGCTAGCATGTATACTTGTAACCCTTGGTTGACTACTCTTTGTGCTAGTTCCTTGAGCTTCTTCCTTATTTTCCGTGACTATTTCCTTGAGTTTCTTCCTTGTTTTCTGTGACTATTTTATTGTTATCTGCTTATTATAGTTTTTATATCTTATATGCTCTCAGTCGGCCGATGATGCCTACTGGATACCCGTTGCTTAGTAATTGGTGCTCATACTACACTTCTGCATATTTTTGGTGTAGATATTAGTTGAGCTTTCGTCGTTGATCGCGTTGGAGACTTATGCAGCTTTTGGATATTCGAGACTAGGGTGAGCGCCTATCGGTCGAGGCTTGACCATATCTCATCTTTTGTACTATTACTCTTTGTATATTCAGAGATAGTTGTACTTATCATTTTGTTACTTGTAGCACTTGTATTCTATTAGAAGCTTTTGTACTGTCGATACCAAGTCTTGGGGTTGGTGTAGTTTCATTTTGTATATATTCAGGTTATTGCTTCTGCTTTGTCTATCTTTATATTCTGCTTCCGCTTATTTCTGCTTATGGTGAGTATTGTTAAGTAGTAGCCCATTACTAATCATTCTGGGCTACGGGAATTGGTTCGCCTACTGGAGGGTTGTAGGTGCCATCATAACCTGAGAAATCGGGTCGTGAGAATAAGAGATCTGGAAATAACATACTTATTTTCTTCTATTCAAATTGTAAGTGTTCATATGAGATCATTTAAAAAAATATACTAAAGAAATAAATAAAAATAGTTAAATTATGTGCAACTATATTAAAACTCCTAAGAATATATTGTAAGTCAATATGGTCTAAAGTAGAAGACATTTGCCATATATCTTTGCATGCAACATCCACACCCCATAGGGCTAGTATATTTTTTTTCATATGTTCATTCAAAGGCGGAGCTAAGAATTAAAAGTAACATGTGTATTTGAGAAATACCAATATGACATGTGGACAATCCAAAAGTCGATTCATGACAACAAAAATCCAGTCAGCTCAAAGTCAACAAAAGTTACTTTAGTTGAGGATTGAGGGATTACCTGGGAAGCCTACTCTGCATCTACATTCAGCTCGTACCAAATTTATTCAGAATGAGACAATCTTATCTCAGATCCAAGTAAAAGCTTGATACGTCCAAATTACACCTCCAGAAAGAAGTATAAAGCGGTCGATATTCAAATATAGAACCTAACCAAGGTTAGGATTTATCCCACAGGAAATATGGTTGTGTAATGATCCTTCCGTTCATTTTTGTGTTTACGCCTTCTTTTTACTGTTAGAGCTTTCCTGTAGCGGCCCCAAGTCATTTATGACTTGCTGGGACCTGTGGTTCAGTGCCCTGGTCATTCGTTTGGTTGTTTTGGCCATTTGCCTGTTTTAGAGCCTTAACTTAGAATATCATTGACTTTACTCAACATTCTTGGTAAACATGCTCAAAATCAAATTTTGACAGTTCCTTTAGCTTTAGAGCATGTATTTTGGTCTAGATGGACCCTTGGTCGGGTTCTGGGAGCTTTCGATTTAGTTTTGTCTTAGTTTTTGTGTTTTCGCCAAGTTGAACTTGAAAGTTTGACTTTGGTCAACATTCAGAGAAGATGGTCTCGGATGGAAATTATGACATCGCTGTTAGCTCCAGAATGTTGACTTTGGGCTAGGGGGACCTTTGGTTCGGATCCCGAGGCCTCCAGACTCATTTTAGGCCATAGTGTTCCATTTTGGAAAGATTGGCCTAAGTTGGTTCTTGGGCGTGGGTTCCACTTTTTATTAAATCGACCTTCGATGGGATTTTCATCAATTCTATTGGCTTTGAAATGCCACTTCTAGTCAAATAACTCTATTTGTTTGTGTCCGTGGGACCCCAGATGAATCCCGAGGGTCCATTCAAAGTTATAAAAGCATAGCTGAGGTTTGTTGTACCTGTTGAGTCTGCATTTGCGGCCACCGCAATTGTGGTGAAATGCCGCATTTGTGGTGTTCTTCTGCATTTGCGGTGCTTTGGCCACATTTGTGGAGTCCACAATTGCGATAAAATAGCCACAATTGCGGTATCTGCTGGCAATGTATAAATTAGACTTTCTTCTTCATTTCCTCACTTCAAACCTCGTTGCTCTAGTGTTAAAAGCTCCCACACATGAAATTTTTCACTTCTGGTCATCAAATTTCTTGGGATAATCTCACCATAACTTGTAAGCACTTTTCCATCACTATTTTGGTAAGTCTTCTCTTCTCCCTAAGCTACTTTTCCTCCATTGTTACAAGATCCACCATTGTTGTAAATTCTCTAAGTTTGAAACTCCATTGCAGAATCTGTTCTCGTGGGAAATTGCATTCTCTGCGGGCTCATTGAAATCACTTCCTTGGCTCGTCCATCTCGTTGTGGTAGATAATCCTTGCTCAAATTTTTGGTTTTATTCCTTAATTTCACTCTTTGGGTTCTTGACTTTTAGGGGATGTTCTAACTCGAATTTCTTGCCCAATTACCTTGATTTTCTGAGCATGTACCCCATGGTCATTGTGACCATTTTTTCCCCTTTCGTTTTTTATTTTGGATTGCGGGGCCCACATGCTCGCTGGTAACTCGATTTTTTACCTCGCTCTAAGTATAGCATTATGGGTAACAGTAGACTCATTTTAATGTATTATCTATGATTTTGATTGTTTGATTACCATTCAGGACTTCTTCGAGCGATTCAGGCTTGGATATTATTATCCTAGCAGCTTGTCGTCGGACCACAAGTAGGTTACGGTTTAAACTCTTTTGACTTCGCATATATAAGATAAAATTGTATTAATGGGAATCCTTGGGTTGGTTTTACTAGTTTGGTACCACAGACCTTGACCGCTTCTTCATTCCAATTCATTTCCTTCCTCCAATATTTGTAGTATTTGTTTTATACACCATTATCACCCTTGTGGTCCTGTGTGGCCTAGTATTGACTCTGGAATATAGACGGTGGGTTATTAGGAATGTCCGTGAGTCCCGGACATCATTATTATTGTTATTGAGCTAGCTATCTATGCCGTAGAATGATTCGAGCCTATGCAGGGCCGATAAGAGGATTGTGAGCCGTTGGGCTATTATTTGTGCTTGATCATACCATTTATCATGCATATAAAAGGGATTTCTTCATAATTTTTACTACGGTTTGGCTTTAAGCCTACCTCATTTGATTTTCTAAATCTTGCATGGACTTAGGGGCTCATTTTTGGTAGAATTAGTTACGAAATAGTTTGGTACTATTTGAATGGATCTTCCTAGGGTAAGAAAAGTTTAAAGAAAGATTTACCACAATTTTCCTACCTATACTAGACCCGGCTGGCCCGAGGTGCTAGATTCGCTTTGCTATTAATGAGAAATGATATTAGACTCGGTCAGGCCGAGCACCATACTTGATTTACTATTGTGTTAGACCTGGATATGCCCGGGCACCCTTGGAGGAGGTTTATGAGACTTGTTTTATTGATTTAGACCTAGCTAGAATTCAAGCATGCATTTTGAGCATTTGAGTACTAGTTTGGATCCGGTGGAATCCTGGACTAATATTTTGAGGTTTGAGTGTAGTATGTGGTCTACGAGTAGACCTCCATGGACCCTATCATTCCAGAGCAAGTGCTACGGGCAAAAGGGTGACCAGAGGTAGGGGTGTATGGTGGAGTAGAGGTACTCGGGAGAATTCCTTCCATGGATCTCGCCTTTATTGGACCTTTGGGGCACCGGAGGGGGTAACATACGACACTGTGGTTACACTTAGTTGGCATATCATACCATATCATTCATTTGTGTGAGGTACCACCCTTATTTTTTGTTTGTTGATTTACACTCTGGTAGAATGGGCTGACGGAGGGTTTGTCTTCTCTTGCTTGTGTTCCTCGGGTGTATGGGTGCCCAGGGGCCTGTAGATAGACTTATTGCTACTATCTCGCGGTATTGGTTCCTATTGTAGTATCTTATGAGGTTGGATATTGTTAAGGTGGTACTTGGGTTTTTAGTTGTTAAATTCTGACTTGAGATTAACATGCTTATTTAGTTTATTGCAACTTGTATTCCTGCATAACTACTGTCGTTCTTCTTCCTCTTCTCTATTCATTGAGGTTACCGGTATACCACCTACTTTCTGAAACCCTTCTTTAGATACTAGTTAATGTGAGGATCTGGGGTACGTGCTTCTTCCTTTCACCTCTGATACATATTCTAGTAGCTAGCCATGTGTATTGTTCTTGCTTGTATTCCTTCCATGCTAGCTTCCGAGTGCTTATTCATTGCCTTCTGTGACAATTTGATTCTATTCTTTCTATTACTTCTCTTTTATCTTATATGTACCCAGTCGGCCTATGATACCTACTGGGTACCTTATGCTTCACATTTGGTGCTCATACTACACTCTGCATCTTTTGGTGCAGATCCTAGTATGGGCCATCACCGCTAGTTCGTGGGGGATTTCGTGCTTGGTGATCTTTTGGACTATCTAGACGAGGGTGAGCTCTTGGCGACCGGAGCTTAGGTTTAGTTTATCTTTTGTACTATGTACTCTATTACTACTTGGAGACATTTGTGTATATATTATTTTGGATCCTTTGTACTCCTTATATGTAGATCCGCCTCTATACTATGATACCATGTTTTGGGGTTTTGGTTTAGCTTCCGCTTATATATATATATATGTACATATATATTCCTGGATCTACTTTCTTCAGCTTATTTTCCCTTGCTTCCGCTTATTTAAACTGTTCTCCCGCTTATTTGTTAGATAGTAGCCCATTACTAACTGTTCTGGGCTACGGGGACTAGTTCGCCTACTGGGGGTTGTAGGTGCCATCATGACTGAGAAATCATGTCGTGACAACTTGGTATCAAAGTTAGGTTCACATGTATCATCGTTATAGGAACCAATGTCTAGTAGAGTTTTGCGGATCAGGGCAAAGACGTCCGTACTCAATCTTCGGGAGGCTATAGTGACATCTTAGAAAAAATGGACTTTTCTTGCTTCTATCTCGTGCGTAGTATCCTTGAAATTTTCTGAAAATCTCACTTGTTCTGGTTTACTCTTTTGCAGATGGTTCGTACGAGATCTTCGACTTCTGGCAGAGGAAGCCTTTGACCCCTGCACCTCTGGCTCCAGTTAGGGGCCGGGGTGATTGCAAGTGTAGAGGTAGAGGTCATACCATAGCAGTGGCACCTGCTAGAGCTGCTAGAGTAGAGATGGAGCTCGAGTTTGATTATGAGCCTGATTTTGCTCCTGAGTCACAGCATGTGGACCCGGGGGAAGCCCAGGTGCCACCAGCTCCAATACCAATTCCAACACCAGTTTTTGTGCTAGCTACAACCCCAGCCTCAGATATTCAGGGTTTACTACTTTAGCTATTGGGTATGATCGGTGAGCGACTCTCTGAGGTAGCACAGGCATCCGCTCAGGGGGCCACCCTGGGTGTTCAGAGTTCAGGAGTGCAACCTACTACTACGGCTCCCCGTGCTGAGGTTATTTTAGTTCCAGCGATTTGCACATCCTCTTGCACCACGCCCAGCTATGAAAGATATGGAGCAGAAGGCATTAAGTAGATTTCTGAAATTAGCACCCCCGAGGTTTGCTGGTATATCGGGACAAGATCCACATGACTTCATTATAACCTGTGAGGAGATGTTACACCATATGGGTTTGCTAGAGACTCAGGGGGTTGGATATACTACGTATCAGCTGGAGGGTCCAGCGAAGTTATGGTGGAGGGCACATGTTGCTTGTAGACCTTCTACATCACCTCTGATGCCTAGGTCTGAGTTTTATGAGGCCTTCATGGCCAAGTTCTTACCTCAGAGCGACCGAGAGCGTCGCTGGGAGTAGTTCACTAGGCTTATGCAGGGATCCATGTCTATATCTGAGTATGAGACCCATTTCCATTAGCTAGCACCATTTGGAGCCAAGATCATTCCTACTGAGCTGGACAGGATCCGTACTATGGAGGACATGCATCGACATAATCAGGAGACTAGAGATAAGAGGCCTCATTATTAGGGTGGCTACAAATGTTATAGACATGGTGGTAGAGGTTCAGGCCAGTGAGGCCGGGGTTATCAACCGTAGTAGCACCTGGGTCAGTTCAGCCGACTAGTTCAGGATTTGCTTTAGACTTCGGGTGGTACTCAGTTTAAGCAGGGTTAGAGTAGCCATCAGGGCTATAACTGTCAGTCTTCGAGGGGTGCAACTTCTAGGGCATCAGGCCGTGGTGGCCATTCAGGTTCTACTGGTCCATCTTGACAGTTCAGGCTGTAAGGGCCTTGTTATGATTGTGGAGTTGTGAGTCATTATGCTAGAGATTGCCCTCAGCAGGGTACAGTTCAGCTAGCCGCTCAGCCGACTGAGCCTTTACGAGCAGTTCAGACTCCTGTTAGAGGGGGTGATGGTCAGGCTAGGGGTGGTGCCCCACGTGGCAGAGCAGGTCGTAGGGATGGTAGTCGGGCAGGTGAAGGTCATCGTCAGTTCTATGCGGTCCTTGGGAGATCAGAGGCAGAGGCCTCAGATGCTGTGTTTACATGTACGATCTTTGTGTGCCATCAGTGTGCTATAGCTTTATTTGATCCTGGATCTATATGTTCATATGTATCTACCTACTTTGTGCCTTGTTTGGGGTTGGCTAGTGAGCTGATATCTGTGCCTATTTCTGTTTTGACTCTAGTAGGGGATTCTTTAGTAGTGGATTGGATTGTGAGATCTTATGCAATATTTATTGGTGATTTGGAGACTTGGGGGTGATTTGATGATTCTTGATATGTTGGATTTTGATGTAATATTGGGCATGGACTTGTTATCCCCTCATCATGTAGTTTTGGATTGTTATGCCAAGACCGTTACCATAGCCGTGCCTGGTGTATCCCTGGTTGTGTGGTAGCGTTCTGTCAACCGCGCACCATCTGGGATCATCTCTTGTCTTCGAGCTAGGAAGATGATTTCCCGTGGGTGTTTATCTTATCTAGCATATGTCTGAGATACTAGTGCTGACCCTTCGCCTCCTGAGTCTGTCCCTATGGTTAGAGACTTCTTAGATGTGTTTTCTACCGACCTGCCAGGCCTTTCACCAAAGAGAGATATTGATTTCACTATTGAGTTAGAGCCGGTAACCAGGACCATTTCTATTCCTCTCTACCATTATGCTCCTGCTGAGTTGAGAGAGCTTAAGGAGTAGCTCCAGGATTTGTTAGCTAAGGGGTTCATTAAGCCGAGTGTATCGCCTTGGGGTGCTCATGTTCTCTTCGTGAAGAAAAAGGATGGGTCGATGCGAATGTGTATTTATTATCGGTAGCTAAATAAGGTGATTGTGAAGAATAGGTATCCGATGCCGAGGATTAATGACTTGTTTGATCAGCTTCAGGGTTCTATCGTGTTTTCGAAGATTGATTTAAGATCCGGCTACCACCAGTTGAGGATTAGGACGGAGGACATCCCTAAGACAGCATTAAGAACACATTATGACCACTATGAGTTCCTGGTGATGTCTTTTGGGTTGACTAATGCTCCCGCAGCTTTCATAGAGTTGATGCACAAGGTGCTTAACCCATATTTGGATATGTTCGTGATAGTCTTCATTAATGACATTCTGATATACTCGAGGAGTAGAGACGAGCATGAGAAGCACTTGAGGACAATACTTACGACTTTGAGAGATCATTGGCTTTGTGCCAAGTTCTCAAAGTGTGAGTTTTGGCTTGAGTCAGTTGCATTCATAGGGCACATGGTGTCTAAGAATGGGATTAGAGTTGATCCGGGTAAGATTTCAGCAGTTCGTGATTGGCCTAGACCTACTACTGCTACTGAAGTTCACAGGTTTATTGGGTTAGCAGGTTACTACAGGTGGTTCATAGAGGGATTATCTTCCATAGCAACACCCTTGACTATGCTGACTAGGAAAGATGTTCCATTTCAGTGGTCGAATCAGTGCGAGGATAGCTTTTAGAGGATTAAGGCTTTACTGACTTTAGCTCTTGTGTTGACTTTATCGATTGAGAGTCAGAGTTTTTCGGTATACTGTGATGCTTTTGGGGTTTGTCTTGGTTGTATATTGATGCAGTAGAGTCGTGTGATTGCATATGCATTGAGGCAGCTGAAGGTTCACGAGCAAAACTACCCCACCCATGATTTGGAGTTGGTGGCGGTAGTTTTCTCCCTCAAGATTTGGAGGCACTACGTATATGGGGTTCATTGTGAGATATTCACCGATCACCGCATTCTTCAGTACATTACGAGTTAGCGAGAGCTGAACTGAGGCAGAGGAGATAGATTGAGTTTCTAAAGGACTATGATTTAACTATTCTATACCATCCAGGCAAGGCAAATATGGTAGCGGATGCCTTGAGTCGGAATGCGGTGAGTATGAGCACCCTATATTCACTTTCAGTTTTAGAGTGTGCGTTGGCCTTGGACATCCAGTCCTTGGCTAACCACTTGGTTAGGCTTGATTTGTCAGATCCTAGTCGAGTTCTTGCCAGTGTTGAGGTTAGGTCTACTCTTGTTGATCAGATTCAAAGTCATTAGTTTGAGGATTAGCAGTTGTGTAACTTGTGAGATTAGGTTGTTCGGGGTGAGGCCAGCGGGCTACTCTAGATTTAGATGGGGTTTTGAGGTTTGGTGGTCGACTTTGTGTTTCGAGGGTTGATGATTTGATTCAATTGATACTCCATGAGGCATATTGTTCTAGATACTCTATTCATCTTGGTACGGTGAAGATGTATAGAGACTTGAGACAGCTTTACTGGTGGAGTGGCATGAAGTGGGATGTAGCAGAGTTTATATTTCGATGCTTGAACTGTCAGCAGGTAAAGTTTGAGCACATGAGACCTAGTGGTTTAATGCAGCAACTTCCCATTCCTAAGTGGAAGTGGGAAGGGATTTCTATGGATTTTGTGGTTGGTTTTCCTCGTACTTCCTGGGGTTTTAATTCCATTTGGGTGATTGTGGATCGGCTAACTAAGTCAGCCCATTTTTTGCCAGTTCAGACTTCCTATGGTGCTGAGAAGTTAGCTCAGATCTACATTCGTGAGGTTGTTCGATTGCATGGGGTCCCAGCTTCTATCATTTCAGACCGCGACACTCAATTCACATCTTAGTTCTGGAGAGCTATTCAACAAGATTTGGGTACCGAGGTTCAGCTTAGTCCTGCATTCCACCCTCAGATAGATGGCCAGCCCAAGAGGACTATTCAGGTCCTGGAGGACATGCTTTGGGCCTGTGTTCTTGACTTTGGGGGTTCTTGGGATCAGTTTGTGCCTTTGGCTGAGTTTGCGCATAATAATAGCTTCCATTCTAGCATTGGCATGGCACCTTTCGAGGCTTTGTATGGTAGGCGTTGTTGATCACAGATTGGTTAGTTTGATGGGTTGGATCCTAGACCTCAGAGTACAAATTTGCTTTGAGATTCCTTAGACCGGGTTTGGGTGATTCAGGATCGACTTAGAGCAGCTCAGAGTAGGCAGAAGATCTACGCTCATCGTAGACTTTGTGCCTTAAAGTTTAGTATTGGGGACTTGGTATTCCTTCGAGTATGGCCCATGAAGGGCGTGATGAGATTATGTCAGCGGGGCAAGCTTAGCCCCAGGTACATTGGGCCGTTTGAGATTCTCCAGAGGGTTGATAGTGTTGCCTATCAGTTAGCCTTGCCTCCTATGTTTTTAGCTATACATCTTGTATTTCATGTTTTGATGTTGCGCCGGTATGTTCTAGATGGGTCTCATGTGTTGCATCAGGATTTGGTTCTTGGGCATGGGTCCCACTTTTTATTAAATCGACCTCCGATGGGATTTTCATCAATTCCATTGGATTTGAAATGCCATTTCTAGTCAAATAACTCTATTTGTTTGTGTCCGTGGGACCCCAGATGAATCCCGAGGGTCCATTCAAAGTTATAAAAGCATAGCTGAGTTTTGCTGTACATGTTGAGTCTGCATTTGCGGCCACTGCAATTGTGGTGAAATGCCGCATTTGTGGTGTTCTTCCATATTTACGGTGCTTTGGCCGCATTTGTGGAGTCCGCAATTACGATAAAAGGTCACAATTGCGGTATCTGATGGCAATGTATAAATTAGACTTTCTTCTTCATTTCCTCACTTCAAACCTTGTTGCTCCAGTATTAAAGCTCCCAAACACAAAATTCTTCACTTATGGCCATCAAATTTCTTGGGATATTCTCACCATAGCCTGTGAGCACTTTTCTGTCACTATTTTGGTAAGTCTTCTCTCCTCCCCAAGCTACTTTTCCTCCATTGTTACAAGACCCACCATTGTTGTAAATTCTCTAAGTTTGAAATTCCATTGCAGAATCTGTTCTCGTGGGAAATTTTATGTTCCGTGGGCTCATTGAAATCACTTCCTTGGCTCGTCCATCTCGTTGTGGTAGATAATCCTTGCTCAAATTTTCAGTTTTATTCCTTAATTTCACTCTTTGGGTTCTTGACTTTTAGGGGATGTTCTAGCTCGAATTTCTTGCCCAATTACCTTGATTTTCTGAGCATGTACCCCCATGGTCATTGTGACCATTTTTTCCCCTTTCGTATTTTATTTCAGATTGCGGGGCCCACGGGCTCGCTGGTAACCCGATTTTTTACCTCGCTCTAAGTATAGCATTATGGGTATTAGTAGACTCGTTTTAATATGTTATCTATGATTTTGATTGTTTGATTATCATTCGGGACTTCTTCGAGCGATTCAGGCTTGGATATTATTATCCCAGAAGCTTGTCGTCGGACCACAGGTAGGTTACGGTTTAAACTCTTTTGACTTCACATATATAGGATAAAATTGTATTAATGGGCATCCTTGGGTTGGTTTTACTAGTTTGGTACCACAGACCTTGACCTCTTCTTCATTCCAATTCATTTCCTTCCTCCAATATTTGTAGTATTTGTTTTATACACCATTATCACCCTTGTGGTCCTGTGTGGCCTTGTATTGACTCTGGAACATAGACGGTGGGTTATTGGGAATGTCCTTGAGTCCCGGACATCGTTATTATTGAGCTGGCTATCTATGTTATAGAATGATTCGAGCCTATGCAGGGCCGATAAGAGGATTGTGAGCCGTTGGGATATTGTTTGTGCTTGATCATACCATTTATCATGCATATAAAAGGGATTTCTTCATAATTTTTACTACGGTTTGGTTTTAAGCCTACCTCATTTGATTTTCTAAATCTTGCATGGCCTTAGGGGCTCGTTTTTGGTAGAATTAGTTACGAAATGGTTTGGTACTATTTTAATGGATCTGCCTAGGGTAAGAAAAGTTTAAAGAAAGATTTACCATAATTTTCCTACTTATACTAGACCCGGCTGGGCCGAGGTGCTAGATTCGCTTTGCTATTAATGGGAAATGATATTAGACTCGGTGAGGCCGAGCACCATACTTGATTTACGACTGTGTTAGACCCGGATATGCCCGGGCACCCTTGGAGGGGGTTTATGAGACTTGTTTTATTGATTTAGACCTGGATAGAATTTAGGGATGCATTTTGAGCATTTGAGTACTAATTTGGATCCGGTGGAATCCTGGACTAATATTTTGAGGTTTGAGTGTAGTATGTGGTCTACGAGTAGACCTCCATGGACCCTATCATTCCAGAGCAAGTGCTACGGGCAAAAGGGTGACCAGAGGTAGGGGTGTATGGTGGAGTAGAGGTACTCGGGAGAATTCCTTCCATGGATCTCACCTTTATTGGACCTTTGGGGCACCGGAGGGGGTAACATACGACACTGTGGTTACACTTAGTTGGCATATCATATCATTTCATTCATTTGTGCGAGGTACCACCCTTATTTGCTGTTTGTTGATTTACACTCTGGTAGTATGGGCTGCCGGAGGGTTTGTTTTCTCTTGCTTGTGTTCCTCGGGTGTATGGGTGCCCAGGGGCCTGTAGATAGACTTATTGCTTCTATCTCGCGGTATTGGTTCCTATTGTAGTACCTTATGAGGGTGGATATTGTTAAGGTGGTACTTGGGCTTTTAGTTGTTAAATTCTGACTTGAGATAAACATGCTTATTTAGTTTATTGCAACTTGTATTCCAGCATAATTACTGTCGTTCTTCTTCTCTCTATTCATTGAGGTTACCGGTATACCACCTACTTTCTGAAACCCTTCTTTAGATACTTGTTATTGTGAGGATCTGGGGTAGGTGCTTCTTCCTTTCACCTGTGATACATATTCTAGTAGCTAGCCATGTGTATTGTTCTTGCTTGTATTCCTTCCATGCTAGCTTCCGTGTGCTTATTCATTGCCTTCTGTGACAATTTGTTTCTATTTTTTCTATTACTTCTATCTTATATGTACCCAGTCGGCCTATGATACCTACTGGGTACCTTATGCTTCACATTTGGTGCTCATACTACACTCTGCATCTTCTGGTGCAGATCCTAGTATGGGCCATCACCGCTAGTTCGTGGGGGATTTCATGCTTGGTGATCTTTTGGACTATCTAGACGAGGGTGAGCTCTTGGCGACCAGAGCTTAGGTTTAGTTTATCTTTTGTACTATGTACTCTATTACTACTTGGAGACATTTGTGTATATATTGTTTTGGATCCTTTGTACTCCTTATATGTAGATCCGGCTCTATACTATGATACCATGTTTTGGGATTTTGGTTTAGCTTCCGCTTATATATATATATATATATATAATATATATATATTATATATATATATATAGATATATATAATATATATATATTCCTGTATCTACTTTCTTCAGCTTATTTTCCCTTGCTTCCTCTTATTTATACTGTTCTCCCGCTTATTTGTTAAATAGTAGCCCATTACTAACTGTTCTGGGCTACAGTGACTAGTTCGCCTACTGGGAGTTGTAGGTGCCATCATAACTGAGAAATCATGTCGTGATAGCTTGGTATCTAAGCTAGGTTCACAAGTATCATCGGTATAGGAGCCAATGTCTAGTAGAGTCCTGCGGATCAGGGCAGAGACGTCCGTACTCAATCTTCAGGAGGCTATAGTGACATCTTAGAAAAAATGGACTTTTCTTGCTTCTATCTCGTGCGTAGTATCCTTGAAAGTTTCTGAAAATCTCACTTGTTCTGGTTTACTCTTTTGCAGATGGTTCGTACGAGGTCTTCGACTTCTGGCAGAGGAAAGTTTTTGACCCCTGTACCTCTGGCTCCAGCTAGGGGCCGGGGTGGTTGCAATTGTAGAGGTAGAGGTCATCCCAGAGCAATGGCACCTGCTAGAGCTGCTAGAGTAGAGATGGAGCTCGAGTTTGATTATGAGCCAGATTTTGCTCCTGAGTCACAGCATGTGGACCCGGGGGAAGCCCAGGTGCCACCAGCTCCAGTACTAATTCCATCACCAGTTTTTGTGCTAACTACAGCCCCAGCTCAGTCCTCAGATATTCAGGGTTTACTATTTTAGCTATTGGGTATGATCGGTGAGCGACTCTCTGAGGTAGCACAGGCATCCGCTCAGGGGGCAGCCCTAGGTGTTCAGAGATCAGGAGCGCAACCTACTACTATGGCTCCCCGTGCCGAGGTTATTTTAGTTCCAGTGATTTGCACATCCTCTTGCACCACGCCCAACTATGACAGATCTGGAGCAGAAGGCATTAAGTAGATTTCTGAAATTGGCACCACCGAGGTTTGCTGGTATATCAAGACAGGATCCACATGACTTCCCATTTGGAGCCAAGATCATTCCTACTGAGCTGGACAGGATCCGTACTGTGGAGGACATGCATCGACATAATCAGGAGACTAGAGATAAGAGGCCTCATTACTAGGGTGGCTACAGAGGTTATAGACATGGTGGTAGAGGTTCAGGCCAGTGGGGCCGGGGTTATCAATAGCAGCAGCACCTGGGTCAGTTCAGCCGACTAGTTCAGGCTCTGCTTTAGACTTCAGGTGGTACTCAATTTAAGTAGGGTCAGAGTAGCCATCAGGGCTATAGCAGTCAGTCTTTGAGAGGTGCAACTTCTAGGGCATCAGGCCGTGGTGTCCATTCAGGTTCTACTGGTCCCTCTCGACAGTTCAGGCTGCTAGAGATTGCCCTCAGCAGGGTACAGTTCAGCCAACCGCTCAGCCGACCGAGACTTTGCGAGAAGTTCAGCCTCCTGTTAGAGGGGGTGATGGTCAGGCTACGGGTGGTGCCCCACGTGGCAGAGCAGGTGGTAGGGATGGTAGTCGGGCAGGTAAAGGTCATCGTCAGTTCTATGCTGTCCTTGGGAGATCAGAGGCAGGGGCCTCAGATACTGTGATTACATGTACGATCTTTGTGTGCCATCAGTCTGGTATAGCTTTATTTGATCCTGGATCTACATGTTCATATGTATCTACCAACTTTGTGCCTTGTTTGGGGTTGGCTAATGAGCCGTTATCTGTGCCTATTTCTGTTTCGACTCTAGTAGGGGATTCTTTAGTAGTGAATTGGATTGTGAGATCTTGTGCAATATTTGTTGGTGATTTGGAAACTTGGGGGTGATTTGATTATTCTTGATATGTTGGATTTTTAATGTGATAATGGGTATGGACTGGTTATCCCCTCATCATGCAGTTTTGGATTGTTATGCCAAGACCGTTACCATAGCCATGCCTGGTGTATCCCCGGTTGTGTGGCAGGGTTCTGTAAGCTGCGCACCATCTGCGATCATCTCTTGTCTTCAAGCTAGGAAGATGATTTCCCGTGGGTGTTTATCTTATCTAGCATATGCCCGAGATACTAGTGCGACCCTTCGTCTCCTGAGTCTGTCCCTGTGGTTAGAGACTTCTTAGATGTATTTTCTACTGACCTGCCAGGCCTTTCACCAAAAAGAGATATTGATTTCACTATTAAGTTAGAGCCGGGCACCAGGCCCATTTCTATTCCTCCGTACCATATGGCTCCTGCTGAGTTGAGAGAGCTTAAGGAGCAGCTTCAGGATATGTTAGCTAAGGGGTTCATTAGGCCGAGTGTATCGCCTTGGGTGCTCCTGTTCTCTTCGTGAAGAAGAAGGATAGGTCGATGCGGATGTGTATTTATTATCGACAGCTGAATAAGGTGATTGTGAAGAATAGGTATCCGATGCCGAGGATTGATGACTTGTTTGATCAGCTTCAGGGTTCTGTCGTATTTTCAAAGATTGATTTAAGGTTCGGCTACCACCAGTTGAGGATTATGGCGGAGGACATCCCTAAGACAACATTAAGAACACATTATGACCACTATGAGTTCCTGGTGATGTCTTTTGGGTTTACTAATGCTCCTGCAGCTTTCATAGAGTTGATGCACAAGGTGCTTAGCCCATATTTGGATATGTTCGTGATAGTCTTCATTAAATGACATTCTGATATACTCGAGGAGTAGAGACGAGCATGAGAAGCACTTGAGGACAGTACTTACGACTTTGAGAGATCATTGGCTTTGTGCCAAGTTCTCAAAGTGCGAGTTTTGGCTTGAGTCAGTTGCATTCCTAGGGAACGTGGTGTCTAAGAATGGGGTTAGAGTTGATTCGGGTAAGATTTCAGCAGTTCGTGATTGGCCTAGACTTACTACTTCTACTGAAGTTCACGGGTTTATTGGGTTAGCGGGTTACTACAGGTGGTTCGTAGAGGGATTCTCTTCCATAGCAGCACCCTTGACTATGCTGACTAGGAAAGATGTTCCATTTCAGTGGTCGGATCAGTGCGAGGATAGCTTTTAGAGGCTTAAGGCTTTACTGACTTCAGCTCTTGTGTTGACTTTATCGATTGAGGGTCAAAGTTTTTTGGTATACTGTGATGCTTTTGGGGTTGGTCTTGGTTGTATATTGATGCAGTAGAGTCGTCTGATTGCATATGCATTGAGGCAGCTGAAGGTTCACGAGCAAAACTACCCCACCCATGATTTGGAGTTGGTGGCGGTAGTTTTCTCCCTCAAGATCTGGAGACACTACTTATATGGGGTTCATTGTGAGATATTCACGGATCACCGCAGTCTTCAGTACATTACGAGTTAACGAGAGCTGAACTAAGGCAGAGGAGATGGATTGAGTTTTTGAAGGACTATGATTTTCCTCTTTGTACCATCCAGGCAAGGCAAATGTGGTAGCGGATGCCTTGAGTCGGAATGCGGTGAGTATGAGCACCCTATATTCACTTTCAGTTTCAGAGCATCCGTTGGCCTTGGACATCCATTCCTTGGCTAACCACTTGGTTAGGCTTGATTTGTCAGATCCTAGTCGAGTTCTTGCCAGTGTTGAGGTTAGGTCTACTCTTGTTGATCAGATTCAAAGTCATTAGTTTAAGGATTAGCAGTTGTGTGACCTTCGAGATTAGGTTGTTCGGGGCTAGGCCAGCGGGCTACTCTAGATTCAGATGGGGTTTTGAGGTTTGGTGGTCGACTTTGTGTTCCGAGGGTTGATGATTTGATTCAGTTGATACTCCATGAGGTATATTGTTCTAGATACTCTATTCATCTTGGTACGGTGAAGATGTATAAAGACTTGAGACAACTTTACTGGTGGAGTGGCATGAAGCAGGATGTAGCAGAGTTTATATCTCGATGCTTGAACTTTCAGTAGGTAAAGTTTGAGCACATGAGACCTAGTGGTTTAATGCAGCGACTTCCCATTTCTAAGTGGAAGTGGGAAGGGATTTCTATGGATTTATTGGTTGGTTTTCCTCGTACTTCCTGGGGTTTTGATTCTATTTGGGTGATTGTGGATCGGCTAACTAAGTCAGCCCATTTTTTGCCAGTTCAGACTTCCTATGGTGCTGAGAAGTTAGCTCAGATCTACATTCGTGAGGTTGTTCGATTGCACGGGGTCCCAGCTTCTATCATTTCAGACCGCGACACTCAATTCACATCTTAGTTCTGGAGAGCTATTCAACAAGATTTGGGTACCGAGGTTCAGCTTAGTCCTGCATTCCACCCTCAGATAGATGGCCAGCCCAAGAGGACTATTTAGGTCCTGGAGGACATGCTTTGGGCCTGTGTTCTTGACTTTGGGGGTTCTTGGGATCAGTTTGTGCCTTTGGCTGAGTTTGCGCATAATAATAGCTTCCATTCTAGGATTGGCATGGCACCTTTCGAGGCTTTGTATGGTAGGCGTTGTTATCACAGATTGGTTAGTTTGATGGGTTGGAGCCTAGACCTCAGAGTACAAATTTGCTTTGAGATTCCTTAGACCGGGTTTGGGTGATTCAGGATCGACTTAGAGCAGCTCAGAGTAGGCAGAAGATCTACGCTCATCGTAGACTTTGTGCCTTAAAGTTTAGTGTTGGGGACTTGGTATTCCTTCGAGTATGGCCCATGAAGGGCGTGATGAGATTTGGTCGGCGGGGCAAACTTAGCCCTAGGTACATTGGACCATTTGAGATTCTCCAGAGGGTTGGTAGTGTTGCCTATCAGTTAGCCTTGCCTCCTATGATTTTAGCTATACATCTTGTATTTCATGTTTTGATGTTAGGCCAGTATGTTCCAGATGGGTCTCATGTGTTGCATCAGGATTTGGTTCAGTTATATGAGGGTTTATCCTTTATTGAGGAGTTGATAGCTATTCTGGCCAGAGATGTCAGGAGATTGAGATCTAGGGAGATTTTGATTGTGAAAGTTCAGTGGAGGCATCACCTGGTCGAGGAGGCTACTTAGGAGACCGAGAGTGAGTTTCAAGCTCAATATCTGCAGTTGTTTGAGCCTGTAGGCACTCCCTTCTTCTTGTCTTTCGAGAACGAAAGTCCTTTTTAGTAGTGGATGATGTAATGACCCTTCCTATTATTTTTGCGTTTACGCCTTCTTTATCCTGTTAGAGCTTTCCTGTAGCGGCCCAAGTCATTTATGACTTGCTGGGACCTGTGGTTTGGTGCCCTAGTCATTCATTTGGTCATTTTGGCTGATTGCCTATTTTAGAGACTTAACTTAGAATATCATTGACTTTAGTCAACATTCTTGGTAAACTTGCTCAGAATCTAATTTCGACAGTTCTATTAGCTCCAGAACATGGATTTTGGCCTATATAGACTCTTGGTTGGGTTCTGAGAGCTTTCAATTTTGTTTTGTCTTGGTTTTCGTGTTTTAGCCAAGTTAAACTTGAAGTTTGACTTTGGTCAATATTTGGAGAAGACAGGCTCGGATGGAAATTCTGACAGCGCTGTTAGCTCCAAAATGTCAACTTTGGGCTAGGGGGACCTTTGGTTTGGATCTCGAGGCCTCCGGACTCATTTTAGGCCATGGTGTTCCATTTTGGAAAGATTGGCCTAAGTTGGTTCTTGGGCGTGGGGCCACTTTTTGTTAAATCAACCTCCAACAAGATTTTCATCGATTCCATTAGATCCAGAATGTCATTTCTAGTCAAATAGCTCTTATCGTTTGTGTCTGTGGGACCCGGATGAATCCCGAGGGTCCATTTGAAGTTTTAAGCATAGCTGAGTTTTGTTGTACCTGTTGGGTCCCCATTTGTGGGCATTTGACTACATTGGCAGCCACCACAATTGTGGTGAAATGCCGCATTTGTGGTGTTCTTCCGCATTTGTGGTGTTTTGGCCGCATTTGCGGAGTCCGCAATTACGATAAAAGTGTCACAATTGCGGTATCTGATGGCAATGTATAAATTAGACTTTCTTCTTCATTTCCTCACTTCAAACCTTGTTGCTCCAATATTAAAAGCTCCCAAACACAAAATTCTTCACTTATGGCCATCAAATTTCTTGGGATATTCTCACCATAGCCTGTGAGCACTTTTCCGTCACTATTTTGGTAAGTCTTCTCTCCTCCCCAAGCTACTTTTCCTCCATTGTTACAAGACCCACCATTGTTGTAAATTCTCTAAGTTTGAAATTCCATTGCAGAATCTGTTCTCGTGGGAAATTGCATGCTCCGTGGGCTCATTGAAATCACTTCCTTGGCTCGTCCATCTCGTTGTGGTAGGTAATCCTTGCTCAAATTTCAAGTTTTATTCCTTAATTTCACTCTTTGGGTTCTTGACTTTTAGGGGCTGTTCTAGCTCGAAACTCTTGCCCAATTACCTTGATTTTCCGGGCATGTACCTCCATGGTTATTGTGACCATTTTGTCCACTTTTATTTTTAGTTTTGGGTTGCGGGACCCACGGGCCTACCGGTAACTCGATTTTTGACCCCGCTATAAGTATAGCATTATGGGTATCAATAAACTCGTTTTAATGTGTTATTTATGATTTTTGATAGTTTGATTATTGTTCGAGACTTTCTGGAGCGATTCGAGCTTGGATATCGTTGTTCTAGCAGCTTGTAGTCGGACGACAGGTAGGTTACGATTTAAACTCTTTAGACTTTGCATATATAGGATAAAATTATATTAATGGGAATTCTTGGGTTGGATTTACTAGTTTGGTACCACATACCTTGATCGATTCTTTATGTCCGATTCGTTTCCTTCCTCCGATGTTTGTAGTATTTGTTTTATACGCCATTATCACCCTTGTGGCCCTGTGTTGCCTTGTATTGAATCTGGAACATAGACGGTGGGTTATTGGGAATTTTTGTGAGCCCCGGACATTGTTATTATTGTTATAGAGCTGGCTATCTGTGCTGTAGAATTGGTTTGGTACTATTTTAATGGATCTTCTTGGGGTAAGAAAAGTTTAAAGAAAGATTTACCACAATTTTCCTACTTATACTAGACCCGGCTGGGCCGAGGTGCTAGATTAGCTTTGCTATTAATGGGAAATAATATTAGACTTGGTGAGGCCGAGCACCATACTTGATTTACTACTGTTTTAGACCCGGATACGCCAGGTCACCCTTGGAGGGGGTTTATGAGACTTGTTTCATTGATTTAGACCTGGATAGAATTCAGGCATGCATTTTGAGTATTTTAGTACTAGTTTGGATCCGGTAGCACCCCGGATTGATATTTCAAGGTTTGAGTGTAGTATGTGGTCTGTGAGTAGAACTCCATAGACTTTGTCATTCCAGACCAAGTGCTACTGGAAAAAGGGTGAACGGAGGTAGGGGTATACGACATAGTAGAGGTACTCGGAAGAATTCCTTCTATGAATCTCGCCTTTATTGGACCTTTGGGGCACCAGAGGGTGTAACATACGACACTGCAGTTACACTTAGTCAGCATATCATATCATATCATATCATTCATTTGTGTGAGGTACCACCCTTGTTTGTTGTTTGTTGATTATACGCTCCGATAGTATGGGCTGCCGGAGGGTTTGTCTTATCTGGGCTTATGCTCTTCGGGTGTATGGGCGCCCGGGGGACTGTAGATAAACTTATTGCTACTATCTCGCTGTACTGGTTCCTATTGTAGTATCTTATGAGGTTGTATATTGTTAAGGTGGTACTTGGGCTTTCAGTTGTTAAATTCTGACTTGAGATTAGCATGCTTATTTAGTTTATTGCAACTTGTATTCGAGCTTGATTACTGTCGTTCTTCTTCCCTTCTCTATTCATTGAGGTTATCGGTATACCGCCTACTTTATGAAACCCTTCTTTATATACTTGTTATTCCGAGGATCCCGGGTACGTGGTTCTTCCTTTCACCCGTGATATATATTCTAGTAGCTAGCCATGTGTATTGTTCTTGATTGTATTCCTTTCGTGCTAGCTTCCGTGTGCTTATTCATTGCCTTTTGTGACTATTTATTTTTATTTTGTCTATTACTTCTCTTTTATCTTATATGTGTCCAGTCGGCCTATGATATCTACTTGGTACCTTATGCTTCGCATTTGGTGCTCATACTACACTCTGCATCTTCTGGTGCAGATCCTAGTGTGGGCCATCACTGCTAGTTCGTGGGGGATTTCGTGCTTGGTGATCTTTTGGACTATCCAGACTGAGGGTGAGCTCATGGCAACCGGAGCTTAGCTTTAGTTTATCTTTTGTACTATGTACTCTGTTACTACTCAGAGACATTTGTGTATATATTATTTTGGATCTTTTGTACTCCTTATATGTGGATCCGCCTCTATACTATGGTACCAGGTTTTGGGGTTTTGTTTTAGCTTCCATTTATATATATATATATATATATATATATATATATATATATATATATATATATATATATTCCTGTATCTACTTTCTTCAGCTTATTTTCCCTTGCTTCCGCTTATTTGTACTGTTCTCCCTCTTATTTGTTCGATAGTAGTCCATTACTAACTGTTCCGGGCTACGGGGAATGGTTCGCCTACTGGAGAGGTTGTAGGTGCCATCATGAATGAGAAATTGGGTCGTGACAGGTTGAACCTAGGTCAACTGTGCATATTTGTGTTCTTAGCCATCTTATTTTCCTAATGGGGGAATTTAATGTAACAAGTAATATTGTAAATAAAATATGACAAGTAACATAGTATCAATTTAGATTATCGTTAATCAGTGAGAGAAGTGACTAGGGTAGTATTCTCCATGAGTTCATAATGCAGTAAAGCGTTGTACTAGCAATCTAGTCTAGTGCTCAACATGCAAGATCAGTAAGTTAAGTTCAACTAAACAGATGGTTACCAAGATAGAGGAATGTCACCACGCAACTTGGTCAGTTTGTGGGTGTTTATTTTACTAACCCTTACCAGTGATACCAGATTAGCTATTCTCGGATATGGTCAAGCTAATTAGATGAGGGTTGATAGACTCAAATCTCCATTGTATAATCTTTTTTCCCATTCGTTACTCCTTTGGTCAAGGAAGTAAGAATAAGGCAAGTTTTGACTTTGCGCACTGTTAAAAAGCAATCAAAGTGAAGGGAAAAATAATACATGCATGAACACCATTTTAGAATTATTACATACTTTTCCTACTTTGTTAATCCATCATGGTTTTCACAATCCTAGTTGTGAATTTAGCTACTCATGTTCGTAAAAAAATAACTAGATTCAGATAAAGAAATCATAATTATAATTTACAGTACGAAATAAAAAAATTTGAAATCTTGAATTATCAAGAACACTTCAATAACCAAGAATCAATGATCGAATTCTCAAGAGTATGTCAGAAAAATCCCAGAAAAAATGAGTAAAAGCTAAAATAAACCCTAGGAAAAGTATTTATAGACAACAAGACCGAATTCTACAAGAACTGGGACAGCTGATTGCGGCTTTTTTGGTGGGCAAATCCCATGGGCCATCGTGGTTCCCATGGTCCATCGTGAATGGACATCGAGATATCTCCTTCTTGAGTCATGCTTGCTGCCTAGTTCCTACGATCAGAGCTGACAGACTATCGTGGTTCCCATGGCCCGTCGGTGTCTATCATTGATCAGAAATCTTTACATTCAAAATTTCTGCCTCATTCTGACGGCCAGCTTTGACGTCCCGTGACAATTTCCACAGTCTGTCGCAACTGGGCATTGGGTACTTTTTTCTTGTAAACCTTCATTAGAACGGTCCCATGGCTAAGTGTGACGGCCTGTGGCATTTTCAACGGCCCGTCCCAGTTGGTTATTGGGTGCATCTTGCCTTATTATCCTCTTTGGTACATTCCCACGCCACTTCTCACGGGCCGTGGTGGATCTCACGCCTGTGGAGCATTGCTTTTATTGCAGAATCAGCAGACTTCTTGCCCTTTTATGTTTCAAGTTTATTTTTCCTGCACAACTAGCAAATGGGCATAATATCTAAGAAAACACAATTAAGAATCTTAAAATCCTAAGTTTTAAGCGTTGAAAGTGCCGTGAAATTCTGGCACATCAAAGATGCTATCAAGAGTGAATCATAAGCAGTAAATAAATAATGAAGAAATCAAGTCCTGTACAGTGGACTGGAGGAGACTATTGATTAAGTCAAGACAGATTTCAAGCGCGAAAAAGAATTCTTTCAGAAATTAATATTGAGACAAATCTAATGAAATAAGGAGAAAGAAAATATAAAAATATTAATATATTTACCAATGAGGAAGAAGCTTTAAAAAATATGAAAAGAATAGTGGCCAAACGCGTGAAGAAAAATTAAGTCAAACAAGAATTAGAATCTTGAATTCTTGATCTAATTCGTGTTGAATCGAGAAGACAAGAAATAGTTATCTACTCCTATATAAAGTGTCTCATTGATTCTTCACAAGATGAAAGAAAATAGACTCACCACAAAGAGAGAGCAAGAGCAAGATCTTAACACTGAGTATTCTTTCAATTATAAGAATCAACCGACGATATCAAATAATCTATTCCTACCGAGATACATTTAAAACAATTATTGTTGTTCGAAGTTTGATTTATTATAACCCTGTACTTTTCTTAGTTGATTTGTATTAGGTGTTATTTTGAGTTATAAGGGAACCAACAACTGGATAGAGTTGTTAAGGCAGAGCCTAGGTTACAATTAAAATGCATTTTGGAGAGGAAGAGAAGTGGTATAGTAATTAGCTTCTTAGATACTATAGTGGTTAGCTCCTTAAACTTCTGTAAACTCAAATTTAATGATAATTTGAGAGAGAGAGGGGTCATGATTTTTTGACTCCTAAAAAAGAAGTTTTTATGTAAAATTCTTATGTTGATTGCTTTTAATTTCTCACTTACTTCTTGTTAAATTACTCAACAATCTAGTTCTTTAATGTAAAAGGAGCAGCATAAAATAACAATTGGTATTAGAGTCGATTCTTTCAAAAAGGATAACGCCTTGAAAAAACAAAGATGATTGCACCTCAAGAAATACAAGGTCTATCAATCATAACGCCACTATATTTTAATGAAGAATATTATGAGTGATAAAAATCAAGGATACCCATCTTTATAATGGTTGAAAACATAGAGACTTGGAATGTGGTCCAAAAAGGTCCAAGAGGTTTCAGGTATCAATACACAAAGAAATATATTCAACTTGATGTTAAATCCAAAATATACTTCTATGGGTCATTTGGCCAAACATCAATAAAATCCTCTCATGCGATACTAAAGGAAATATAAAATACTCTTCAAGCAAACTATGGAGAATCATCAAGAGCTAATAAAAAAAGAATGATCAAACAAATAAATTCCTTGCACTAATAAAAAATTCAGATTAAGAAGATAAAGATGATGAAGCTGAAGTAAAATTCACTGAAATCAACGGTGTCATTCACATTTACTTTAAGAAAAAGCTAGAGTTTATGACTCACCTAGTGATCAATGCCTTAGAAAAGCTACTTGTTGAAAAGGATAACTTGATGGAGGCTCACACACTTGTATCACACTTGTATCAACAATAAAAGATTGAAAAAAGACTAAAAAATATAAACAAATCAAAGATATTTTAAAGGACCTAGTTCTCAAAATAACTAATGAAGAATCAGTTTCAGAGGTTGAGAGAGAGAAATTTACAATTATACGCACAAAAAATAAATGTGTGAATCATAACACTCAAAAGAAAGAATAAATTAAAGAGGGTTGAGAACTATCTTCATACTAGGCGTAAGAAGAACAAACAACTTCAAGAAAATATCTTCAAAACCAAAAAGAAACTGGAGACAACTAGCAATAAAAAAAATAGGCCATAAAAATAATGATTTCTCTTAACACAAAGCTCGACCATAACAAAGCAGGACTAGGACATCTTAAAGAAAAAATTATATAAATTCAAAAAGCAAGTATGTATTTATTTTCTGAAAATTATCTATGCAAAGATTTTTGAAATAATAAATATTTCATGATACTATATCGGATATGTGAAAACAGAAATTCTAACGCTAAGAACAAGAATTAAATATAAAGGATAGAAGAAAAGACACAAGCAAGGAACTAATTGACAACAACTATATTAAAGCTAAAACCTCCAATTAAGAATCCAAATATGCACCAAATCTATAAAATAAAGCAAGACACAAGTAAGAAATTCAAAAGCAAGCAAAAATTATATTAAAATCTAAGACCTCAATTGAGATTCAAAACAAGCACCTATACTGTAGAGATAGCCCTCAAGAGGTAATGATATCCTCTAGCAAGTAATCCCTTCAATATTATTTAGCAACAAAGGTCTTAACCTCAACTCTCACAAAAGTTCCACACATAATCTCAATATCAGAAATAATCTCCCCAGTAAAAATGACAAAGTATTATATTTATACTAACCTAAGCTAAGAATGAAGACTAAGAGTGATTATTAATACCCTTAATGAAATAAGAGTCTTCTTAGTCTTCATCTCTTTTTGACTTCTTTCACCTAAAATGCATAAAACACCAGATATAAATGTCAAATCATGAAATCAAGCATAAACTACAAGAATCAAGCAAGAATATCCTCAAATATGAGCAAAAAGTAGTGAAAATGAATGTATCTCAGATCCGCATCACAATCACAAAACCTTTGTTCATCCTTGAAAAACCACTAAACCTTTTAGCTTAAACCTTCATTAAACTTTACAATCCTTAGGTTACCTTTACCTAGATTTTCAAGATACTACAAGCAAGAGAATCTCAAATAAGGTGCATTTAAATAATTCAAAAAAAGAGACTTCTATCAAGATGATACAACCTCTAAAATCAACTTTCTATGTCACGACCCGATTTCTCAATCATGATGGCACCTAAAACCCCCCAGTAGGTGAACTAATTTTCGTAGCTCGGAACGATTAGTAATGGGCTACTATCTAGCAAGTAAGCAAAAGTATAGTAAGAAAAAGTGGAAGCAAAGGCGATAAGTAAAGAAAGTGAACAACAGGAATATACATAATATATACGAAAGCTAAACCAAACCCCAAAACCTGATATCATAGTATAGAGCCAGAACTACATCAACAGAGTACAAAGGGATCTAAAATAATATATACAAATATCTCCGAGTAGTAAGCGAGTACATAATACAAAAGATAAACTAAAAGTAAAAGCTAAGCTCTGGTCGCCAAGAGCTTACCCTCAGTCTTGAATGGTCCAAAATCTCCTCGCATGAGTCACAACGAGCTAATGGTGATGGCCCAGACTAGGATTTACACCAGAAGATGCAGAAGTGTAGTATGAGCACCAATTGCTAAGCAACGGGTACCCAGTAGGTATTATAGGCCAACTGGGCACATATAAGATAAAAAAGCAGTAATAAACAGAGTAGAAGCAAATAGTCATAGAAAACAAAAAATAAGTACATGGAAGCTAGGACGGAAGGAATACAAGCAGAAAATAACATACATGGCTAACTACTAGAATATATATCATATGGCACAGGTGAACGAAAGAACTAATGCACCTGGGATCCTTGCAATAACAATATATATATAAAAGTTTTTAAAAAATGGACGGTATACCAGTAACCTCAAGTAAAAAGAGAAGGAAGAAAGCAGAATAACGATAGCATGCTTGAACACAAGAATAATAACCAGGCCAAGCTACATAATACTAATCTCAATATTTAGACATAGTAAGAAGTCAACATAAAGAATCATATCTCAATAAAGTAATAATAAGTCTACCTACAGTCCCAACCGGCGCACATACACCCGAGGAACACAAACAAGTGAAGGTAAATCCTCCGGCATCCCATACTACCGAAGCATACACTCAGCAAATAGCAAACAAGGGTAAAACCTCACACAAATGAATGGTATGATGCAGGATGAAACCTGGGTGGAATAGTAACCCTGTATGTACCTCCTTTGGTGCCTAAGGGTCCAGTAGGTAGGTTCCATTGAAGGACACTACCCGTATACCTCAACTCCACCGTATACCCATCCTCCAACATACACATTCTGAAGCCCCTGGTCCAGATTGACAAGGTCCATGCAGGTCCTCGACCACATACTACCTTTCGTAACCTCAAAGTAATAGTCCGGGGTGAATTCGGATCCAAAGTAGTAACCCAATCTCAAAAATGCATGCCCAAACCTATCCGTGTCTAAATCGGTGAAATAAGTCTCAAAACCCCTATAGGGGTGCCCGGACGTAACCGAGTTTAAAACCGTAGTGAAACAAGTCTGATGCTCGGCCTAATCGAGTCTAGTACAACCTTTAATCAACAGTAAAACAGGTCTAGCACTTCGGCCCTGCCGGGTCTAGTATAAGTACGAAAACAGTAGTAAAATCAACTTATTAACTTTCTTACACCAAAAAGATCTACGTAAGTCAGTTCCAAACCATGTAAAAGTCATTTTAGTCGATAACGGGCCCCCAGGGCTATGCAAAGTTTAGAAAACTAATAATAGTGGGCCCAAAGCCAAAACCATAGTAAAACATATGAAAAATCCCTTATATGCATGAAAAATCACATGCTCAATAACAAACAGCAGCCCAATGGCTCACAATCAACTTGTCGGCCCTGCACATGCTCCAATCGCTTTACAACACAGATAACCAGCCTAAAATTGCAATATCAATATTCGGGGCTCATGAACATTCCCATATAACCCACCATCTATGTTCCAGAGTCAATACAAGGTCAGACAAGACCACAAGGGTAACATTATAGTCTATAACAAATACTAAACACAACAGAGGGAGAAAATGAGTCGAACATGAAGAAACGGTCAAGGTCTGTGGTACCAAGCTAATAAACCCAACCCAAGAATGCCAATTAGTACAATTTTATCCTATATACGCGAAGTCTAAAGACTTAAACCGTAACCTACATGTCGTCCGATGACAAGCTGCTAGAATAACGATGTCCAAACCTGAATCACTTCGAGAAGTCCCAAAATGCAATCCCAACGATGTCCAAATCTGCTCATTTATGTTCGCGGGATCCCAGATATGTTCTTGAGGGTCCATCAAAGAAAAATCTTGTTGTGACTTTATTGTTGGCAGTTGTTGCTATCATGGAAACAACTTGGCCTTCGCCTACGCATGGCATGGCTGCCTACCCGCAGGAAAAAGCCATGCCACTCATCTATTTGCCTTCGCCTATGCGTAGGCAGCCATGCCCCACGTAGGCATTTCGAACTTAACGAAATTGACAAAAAACCCAACGAAGATCGATACGATGAAAAGTGGGCCGCACGCCCAAGAACCAACTTTAGGCCAAACTTTCCAAAATTGAACCACATGGCCTAAAACGAGTCCAGAAGCCTCGGGACCCGAACCAAAGGTCCTTCTAGCCCAAAGTTGACATTCTGGAGCCAACAGTGCTATCAAAATTTCCATCCGAGGTCGTCTTCTCTGAATGTTGACTAAAGTCAAACTTCTAAGTTCAACTTAGCTAGAAACACAAAAACCAAGGCAAAGCTAAACCAAAAGCTCCCAAACCTCGACCAAGGGTTTATCTAAACTAAAATTCATGCTCTAGAGCTAACAAAACTATCAAAGTTTGATTCTGAGCATGTTTACCAAGAATATTGACCAAAGTCAACAAATTCCTAAGTTTAAGCTCTAAAATAGAGAAATGGCCATAACGACCAAACGAACGGCCAGGGCACCGAACCACTGGTCCCAGCAAGCCATAAATGATTTATGGCCGCTACAGACAAGCTCTAATAGTACAAGAAAAATGTAAATGCAGGAATGATCGAAAGGCTCATTACATCATCCACTACTAAAAAGGATTTTCGTCCTCAAAAGTCAAGAAAAATGAGTACCTGAAGGCTCAAACAACTGCAGATATTGAGCCTGCATATCTCTCTCGGTCTCTCAGGTAGCCTCCTCGATTGGACGGTGCCTCCATTGAACTTTAACAATCAAAATCTCCCTAGATCTCAACCTTCTGACATCTCTAGCCAAAATAACAATCGACTCCTCAACAAAAGCTAACCTCTCATCCAATTGAACCGACTCCCACGGTAACACATGAGACTCATCTGAAATATACCGTTGCAACATCGATACATGGAACACTGGATGCATAGCTAAAAACATCAGAGGCAAAGCTAACTGATAGGCAACACTACCAACCCTCTGGAGAATCTCAAATGGCCCAATGTACCTCTGGCTAAGCTTTCCCCACCGACCAAATCTCATCATGCCCTTTATGGGCGATACATGGAAGAATACTAAATCACCAACACTGAACTCCAAGTCACGAAGTCTATGATCAGCGTAGCTCTTTTGCCTGCTCTGAGTTGCTCAAAGTCTATAATGAATCACTCTAACCCTATCTAGTGAATCGTAAAGCAAATCTGTACTCTGTGGCCTAAACTCCAAACCGTCAAACCAACCAACTGGCGATCTGTAATGTTTACCATACAATGCCTCGAAAAGTGTCATATCGATGCTTGAATATAAACTATTATTATAAGCAAACTCAGCCAAAGGCATAAACTGATCCCAAGAACCTCCAAAGTCAAGAACACAGGCTCGAAGCATGTCCTCCAGGACCTGAATAGTCCTCTCAGACTGGCCATCTGTCTGAGGGTAGAATGCAGTACTAAGATGAACCTCTGTACCTAAATCTTGCTGAATAGCTCTCCAAAACTTAGATATAAACTGAGTGTTACAGTCTGAAATGATAGACGTTGGGACCCCATGCAACTAAACAACCCCATGAAGGTAAATCTGAGCTAACCTCTCTACACTCTAAGTAGTCTGAATCGGTAAGAAGTGTTCTGACTTAGTCAGCCGATCCACAATCACCCAAATAGAGTCAAAACCCCTAGAAGTATGAGGTAATCCAACTACGAAGTCCATAGTAATCCCTTCCCACTTTCACTCATGAATGGGAAGTTATTGCATTAATCCACCAGGTCTCATGTGCTCAAACTTTACCTGCTGACAGTTCAATCACCAAGATACAAACTCCACTACCTCCTGCTTCATACCACTCCACCAGTAAAGTCGCCTCAAATCTTTGTACATCTTGGCTGCGCCAGGATGGATGGAATATCTAGAAGAATGTGCCTCACGGAGTATCAACTAAATCAAATCCCAAACTCTCAGAACACAAAGACGACTATCAAACCTCAGAACACCATCAGAACCCAAAGTAGCCCGACTGGCCTCACCCCAAACCACCTGATCATGAAGGTCACACAATCTCTGATCCTCAAACTGTCAGCTCTGAATCTGATCAACTAGAGTAGAACAAACCTCAATACTGGCAAGAACCCTGCTAGGATCCAACAAGTCGAGCCTAACCAAATGGTTATCCAAGGACTGGATGTCCAAGGCCAACGGTCACTCCGAAACTGAAAGTGAAGCTAGGTTATCCATGCTCACCGCCTTTCGACTCAAGGCATCCTCTACCACATTTGCCTTGCTCGGATGGTACAAAATAGTGAAATCATAGTCTTTCAGTAACTCAATCCATCTTCTCTGCCTCGAGTTTATCTCTCATTGACTCGTGATGTACTGAAGACTATGATGATCTGTGAATATCTCGCAATGAACCCCATATAAGTAGTGCCTCCAGATCTTGAGCGCAAGAACTATAGCCGCCAACTCCAAGTCATGAGTGGGGTAGTTACGCTCATAAACCTTCAGCTACCTCGATACATATGCAATCACACGACCCTGTTGCATCAACACACAACCAATACCAATCCCTGAATCATCACAATATACCGAGAAACTCAGACCCTCAACTGGCAAGGTCAACACAGGAGCTGAAGTCAACAAGGCCTTAAGCCTCTGAAAGCTATCCTCACACTGATCTGACCACTGAAATGGGACATGCTTCCTAGTCAGCCTAGTCAAAGGTGCTGCTATGGAAGAAAACCCCTCGACGAACCTCTGGTAGTACCCTTCTAACCCAACAAAGTTGTTAACCTCGGTAGGAGTAGTAGGTCTTGGCCAATCATGAACTGCTGAAATCTTACCTGGGTACACCATGTGTCCTAGGAATGCAACAGACTCAAGCCAAAACTTGCACTTTGATAACTTGGTGTAAAGCCGATAATCTCTCAAAGTCTGAAGTACAATCCTCAAATATTGCTCATGCTCATCCCTACTCCATGAGTATATCAAGATGTCGTCTATAAAAACTATCACAAAAGAGTCTAAATACGGGCAAAGCACCCTATGCATCAAGTCCATAAAGGCGAGAGGGGGCATTAGTCAACCCAAAAGACATCACCAGGAACTCATAGTGGCTATAAAATGTCTTGAATGCTATCTTAGGGATGTCCTCCGCCCTAATCCTCAACTGGTGGTAGCCTGACCTCAAATATACCTTCGTAAACATGGCTGAACCTTGAAGTTGATGAAATAAATCATCTATACGCGACATTGGATACCCATTCCTCACAGTCACCCTATTCAGCTACCGATAATCAATACACATCCACATTAACCCATCATTCTTCTTAACAAACAGAACAGGAGCACCCCAAGGAGACACACTCGGCCTAATAAAACCCTTAGCTAACAAGTCCTGGAGCTGCTCCTTAAGCTCTCTCAACTCAGCTGGATCCATATGGTAAGGAGAAATAGAAATGGGCCTGGTGCCCGACTCTAGCTCAATAAAAAAGTCCATATCTCTCTCAGGTGGAGGGCCTGTCAGGTCGGTAGGGAACACATCTAGAAAATCGCTAACCATAGGAATCGACTCGGGGGAAAAAGTGTCATCACTAGCATCTTGGACATATACTAGATAAGCTAAACACCCGCAAAAAATCAACTTCCTAGCTCAAAGAAAAGAGATGATCCCATACAATGTGCGGCTAACAGAACCCTGCCACATAATTAGGGATACACCGGGCACGACTATGGTAACGGTCTTGGCATAGCAATCTAAAATTGCACAGTGAGGGGATAACCAATCCATGCCCAGAATCACATCAAAATCTAATATATCAAGGATCATCAATTCACCCCAAGTCTCCAAATCACCAGCAGAAATCATACAAGACCTCACAATTCGATCCACTACTAAAGAATCTCCTACTGGGGTCAAAACAGATACAAGCATAGATAACGGCTCACTAGCCAACCCCAAACAATGCATAAAGTAGGCAGATACCTACGAACAAGTAGATCCTGGATCAAATAAAGCCATAGCTGACTGAAGGCGTACAAAAATTATACTTGTAATCACAACATCCGAGGCCTCTGTCTCTGGTCTCCCAGGGACCATATAGAACTGACGATGACCTTCACCTGCCCGACCGCCATCCCTACCACCTACTCTACCATGCGGGGCACCACCTCTAGCCTGACCATTCCCTCCTCTAGTTGGTGGCTGAACTACTCGCAAAGGCTCGGCAGGCTAAGCGATTGACTGAACTGTACCCTGCTGGGGGCAATCTCTAGCATAATGGCCGACAACACCATAATCATAGCAAGGACCTGATGGACTGAACTGTCGAGATGAACCAGTAGAACCTGTGTAGCCACTATGACTTGATGCCCCAGAAGTTACACCCCTCGAAGACTTACCCTGCTTAAACTGAGAACTACCTAAAGTCTGAAGTGAAGCCTGAACTGGTTGACTGGACTAACCCTGGTTCTACTATGGCTGATAACCCTAGCTCCACTGGCCTGAACCTCTACCACCATGATGAGAACTATTGTAGCTACCCTGATGACGAGGCCTCTTATCTCTGGCCTCTGGATCATGATGGTGCAAGTCCTCCACAATACGGACATAGTCTGCGATAGCCTGAAATGATCGACAACTAGCAACTAATATCTCAGCTAGTTGTCTAAGCTCTGTTCGCAATCCCCAAATAAATTTGCAAATCCTATTCGGCTCGGTAGGAATGATCATAGCTCCAAATGGAGAAAGCTGATGGAAGCGAGTCTCATACTCAGATATAGACATGGATCCCTGCATAAGCCTAGTGAATTGCTCCCGGCGATGCTCGCGATCACTCTAAGGTAAGAACTTGGCCATGAAGGCCTCATAGAACTCAGACTAAGGCAACGGTGGTGATGAAGATGGTCTACAAGAAACTTGTGCCCTCCACCATAACTTTGTTGGACCCTCCAGCTGATAAGTAGTATATTCGACTCCGTGAGTCTCTAACAAATCCAAGTGATGTAACATCTCCTCACAAGTAGTAATGAAGTCATGTGGATCCTGTCCCGGTGCACCAGAAAATCTAGGCGGTGCTAATCTTAAAAATTTTCCTAATGCCTTCTGCTCTGACTCTGTCATATCTGGGTGAGGAGCAAGAGGTTGTGCAACTACTGGAACTGGAATAACCTCGGCACGGGGAGCTATAGTAGCAGGTTGTGCTCCTAAACTCTGAACACCCAGGGCTGCCCCCTGAGCGGATGTCTTTGCTACCTCAGAAGGTCGCTCTCCAATCATACCCAAAAGTTGTAGAAGTAAACCCCAAATATCTAAAGACTAAGCTGGGGCTGGCACAGAAGCTAGTGCTGAAACTGGCACTAGAGCTGGTGGCACCTAGGCTATCCCCGAGTCCACATGCTACTACTCAGGAACAAACTCTGGCTCATAAACATGATCAGGCTCTATCTCAACTCTAGCAGCTCTAGCAGGCGCCGCTGCTCGGGCATGACTTCTACCTCTACCCTTGCGACCACCCGGGCCCCTAGATGGAGTCGGAGGTGCAGGGGTCGAAGGCTCTCCTCCGCAGAAGCTGAAGATCTCGTACGAACCATTTGCGAAAGAGTGAACTAAAACAAGTGAGATCTCAAGAAACTTCCAAGGATATTTCGCACGAGATAGAAGCAATAAGAGAGTCATATTTCCTAAGATGTCACTATAGCCTCCCGAAGATTGAGGACAAACGTCTCTGCCTCGATCCGTAAGACTCTACTAAACATTAGCTCCTATACTGATGACACCGGTGAACCTAGGCTTTGATACCAAGCTGTCACGACCCAATTTCTAGGTCATCATGGCACCTACAACCCCTCAGTAGGTGAATCAATTCTCGTAGCCTGGAACTGTTAGTAATGGGCTACTATCTATCAAGTAAGCAGAAGAACAATAAGAAAGAGTGGAAGAAAGGGCAATAAGTAAATAAAGTGTACAACAAGAATATACATAATATATACGAAAGCTAAAACCAAACCCAAAACCTGGTATCATAGTATAGAGCCGGAACTACATCAACAGAGTACAAAGGGATCCAAAATAATATATACAAATGTCTCTGAGTAGTAAGAGAGTACATAATACAAAAGACAAACTAAAAGCTAAACTCTGGTCGCCAAGAGCTCACCCTCAGTCTAGGACGGTCCAAAATCTCCTCGCACGAGTCACCATAAGCTAACGGTGATGGCCCACACTACGATCTACACCAAAAAATACAAAAGTGTAGTATGAGCACCAATTGCTAAGCAACGGTTACCCAGTAGGTATCATAGGCCGAATGGGCACATATAAGATAAAAGAGCAGTAATAAGCAGAGTAGAAGCAAATAGTCACAAAAAATAATGAATACGTACATGGAAGCTAGCACGAAAGGAATACAAGTAAAAAACAACATACATGGCTAGCTACTAGAATATATATATCAAAGGCACAGGTGAAAAAAAGAAGTAACACACCTGGGATCCTCGCAATAACAATATATATAGAAGTTTTTAGAAAATGGGTGGTATACCAGTAACCTCAAGTAAAATGAGAAGGAGGAAAGTAGAATAATGATAGCATGCTCGAACACAGGAATAATAACCAGGCCAAGCTACATAATACTAGTCTCAATATCCAGCTACAATATGGAGTCAACATAAGAAATCATATCTCAATAAAGTAATAATAAGTCTACCTACAGTCCCAACGGGCGCCCATACACCCGAGGAACACAAACAAGTGAAGACCAATCCTCCGGCATCCCATACTACTGAAGCGTCCACTCAGCAAACAGCAAACAGGGGTGGAACCTCACACAAATGAATGGTATGATGTAGGATGAAACCCGGGTGGAATAGTAACCCTGTATATACCTCCTCCGGCGCCTAAGGGCCCAGTAGGTAGGTTCCATAGAAGAACACTACCCGTATACCTCAAATCCACGGTATACCCCTCCTCTGGCACACGTAGCCCGAAGCCCCTGGTCTGGATCGGTAAGGTCCATAGAGGTTCTCGACCATATACTAACTCTCGTAATCTCAAAGTAATAGTCCAGGGTGAATCCAGATCTAAAGTAGTAACCCAATCTACAAAATGCATGCCCGAAAACCTATCCGGGACTAAATCGGTGAAATAAGTCTCAAAAACCCCTACACGGGTGCCCGGACGTAACCGGGTCTAAAACAGTAGTGAAACAAGTCTAATGTTTGGCCTAACCGAGTCTAGTACCACCTCTAATCAATAGTAAAATAGGTCTAGCACTCCGGCCCCGCTGGGTCTAGTATAAGTACGAAAATAGCAGTAAAATCAACCTATTAACTTTCTTACCCCAAGAAGATCCACGTAAGTCAGTTCCAAACCGTTTTAAATTCATTTCAGCCGAAAATAGGCCCCCAGGGCTATGCAAAGTTTAGAAAATCGATAATAGTGGGCTCGAAGCCAAAATCGTAGTAAAACATATGAAAAATCCCTTATATGCATGAAAAATAACATGCTCAATAAAAATAGCAGCCCAACGGCTCACAATCAACCTATCGGCCCTACACAGGCTCCAATCACTCTACAATACAGATAACCAGCCTAAAATCATGATATCAATGTCTGAGGCTCACGAACATTCCTATATAACCCACCATCTATGTTCCAGAGTCAATACAAGGTCACACATGATCACAAGGGTAATATTATCATCTATAACAAATACTACACAGAACAGAGGAAGAAAACAAGCCGGACATGAAAAAACGGTCAAGGTATGTGGTACCAAGCTAATAAACCCAACCCAAGGATACTAATTAGTACAATTTTATCCTATATACGCGAAGTCTAAAGAGTTAAACCGTAACCTACCTGTCGTCCGATGACAAGCTACTGGAACAATAATGTCCATGCCCGAACTGCTCCGAGAAGTCCCAAAATGCAATCACACTATCAAGAACATAAGCTACATGATAACATGAGACTAATAATATCTGTATCGCTATAATAATAGTCAGGCTAAAATTTGGATCAAAAACGGGCTCGCGAGGCCCACAACCCAAAATCAAAAATGAAAAGAAGCATGACGACCACAATAATACTAAGAAGGCATGCTCCAAAATTGACCAAATTTGGCCAAGGGAAAGGCACAAAATAGCCTTCTCAGGAAGGAGCTCAAAGATGGAATTTTAAGAATGAAAAACCAGAAATTGAGCAAGAATTACTTACCACAATGAGAGAAAATACGCCAAGAAAGTGAAATCAACGAACCCACAAAGCATGCAATCCCCAGAGAACAGATTCTTTAAGGAAAACCAAGTTTTAAGAATCAACAACAATGGAGGGAATTTAAAGAATGAAAATCAGAAATTAACAACAAGCTTACCGGATTAATGACGGAAAAATGACCATGAAGCAATGGTGAATTCACCCCAAGAAATTGGTGGCCAAAAGTGGAGCAAGTTGATCTTTTAGAGCTTATATCAATGGTGAAGTCAGAATTGGATTTAAAAAGAGGAGAAAGAAAGAAAATGCCAACTTTTCAGCCGTGGCCTATGCGAACGCGACCAAGGCATCGCCTAGGCGAAGGCCAAAGAGAGGGGTGGCATTTCATGGCCTATGCATAGGCGGCCATGTCTCGCGCTGGCAAAGACCAATCGAGGGGCAGCTGACTTTCCTTGTGCATAGGCGGCCAGCCCACGCGTAGGCGAAGCCAAATAGATAGGCGGCATGGCTTTGACCTGCGCGTAGGTGGCCATGCCATGTGTAGGCGAAGGCCAAGCTGTTGCCATGACAGTAACAACTGCCAACAACAAAGTCACAACAATATTTTTCTCCGATGGACTCTCGGGAACACATCCAGGGTCCCGCGAACATAAATGAGTAGAGCTATTTGACTAAAAATAGCATTTCGAACTCAATAAAATTGATGAAAAACTCAATGGAGGTCGATACGATGAAAAGTGGGCCCCACGCCCAAGAACCAACTTTAGGCCAAACTTTCCAAAATGGAACTCCATGGCCTAAAATGAGTTCGGAAGCCTTGGGACCCAAACCAAAGATCCCACTAGCTCAAAGTCGACATTCTGGAGCTAACAACGCTGTCAAAATTTCTATCTGAGGCCGTCTTCTCTAAATATTGACTAAAGTCAAACTTTCAAGTTCAACTTGTCTAGAAACACAAAAAACTAAGGCAAAGCTAAACCAAAAGCTCTCAGACCCCGACCAAGGGTCCATCTAAACCAAAATCCATGCTTAGAAGCTAACGGAACTGTCAAAATTCGATTTCGAGATGTTTACCAAGAATGTTGACCGAAGTCAATGAATTTCTAAGTTTAAGCTCTAAAATAAGAAAATGACCATAACGACCAAATGAACGGCCATGGCACCGAACCATCAGTTCCAGAAAGCCATAAATGACTTAAAGCCGCTACAAGCAAGCTCTAACAATATAATAAAAGCATAAACGCGAGAATAACCGGAAGGGTCATTACATTCTAACATCATATATTGGACAAATTATTATTACATTATCAAGCAAAGAAATCAAATAGATAATCAAACTTATGTCACCAATGTGCCCTCACGTTTAGAGAGATGCCCCTTCATACACAATTCACAACACCTAATAGTATTTGGGGTATATAAATAAAATAAATTCGCCCATTCTCTCAAAAGAATTCATATGTATGAATGATATACCATAGGCTTTTCCTTAGTATAATTCTCCATTAACTCAAGCATAAAAACATATGATCAAAATGTCTTTGTTTTTATTGTAATGTCGGCTAAGGGACGAGTAAAAAATATTTGGTTAGAATAGTGACTACTCTCGCTATGCACTTTTAAGACTTACAACGTCTAATCTCTTTTGAGCTCTTCTTTTCTCTCCTTACCAATCTTAACTTTTCTTTTTTACTTTCCCTTTACATCATCCTTTCTTTTCAAGCACTCGTCTTTTTCATTCATTATTAGCAAGAAATAATTTTTATATATTTATTTTTTTCTTCATTTTTCAACTTGCTCTTCTTACTACAACAACTATCTTTATACACGAGCACTCTTTCATTCTATCTCTGCTCTTTTCACACCAATTCCTTCTTGAGTCACTCTTATATTTCTTTTACTTTTAAGTCTTGACTTTCAAAGTGCATTAGGAACTTTTGAATCAAATTAATTCTAATTCAATCAAATAAGGGAAAGGTTAATTGACTATCCAATAAATAGGCTTAAGAGGCTCAACGAGGCTAACGATGAATAATAAGATGGTAGGCAAAAAGTGATGAATTTTGGCTTCCAAAAAAATGCTTTAATCACCTCCTACGAGTCTCTACTTTATTTCACCTTACACACACACCGAACAAGTTCTAGATATCAATACAAAATACAAAATATGCAAAACTCACCATTCAATAGCACATCAATGACAAGCTGGCTCACTATTAACTCTACTTAACAAAGTAATTTTAATTCAATGAACTCATTTTTAAGCCCTTTATTATTTAGTTAGAGTTAATCTAGAGCCCACTTATCTCAACTAGAATATCTACCTTTTATGCATAATTTTTTTACGAGAATTTTCTATGCAATCTTAACAAGCCTAGATTAAGTACCTTACTTATTTAAGGCATTCGGGTTACTCTTCTCTTTATTTTTCTAAAAAAAAACTAATGAGAACTAAGAAATAAAAATCCTAAAAATTATAAAAATACTATGACATACGGTTCAAAGGACTCCCTAAAAAAGAAATCAAAAATAAAAATCAAGGGTTGTATCAACAACAATAACTATTGATATGACACACTATAAATAAATATTAAACATGATAACAAAAGTATTCAGATGTCATTCCCCACCCCATACTTAAAATTTTACATTGTCCCCAGTGTTGTAGTGTATAAATAGGGTAAAAGAGACTCTCTGGATGGCCACAACCCGATATAATAATATTTTTTTAATTTTGGGACTATCCAGACTTTATCCTGCTCTGTGATTCTCCGCGTGACACCCCACACTTAGTTTTAACTATGTTACTACGTTTTGCTTTTTGCCTATGTTTTTTTTTATGCTCATGCTCTAAAAATAAAACAAACATCAAAAACAACAATCGAGATAGTAATAAAATCTAAAAATAAACGAACGGAAAAGATTGAGTTGCCTCCCACTTGGAACTTGATTTAATATCATTATACGATAATATCTCATGCTCGATCAGTCAATTATTAAGATGACTTGATGTCTTCTATTTTTCCACATAATCAGACCGATAGTGTTTCACTCTATGTTCATTCATCATAAATTATTCACCGTCATCCAGTTTGCGTAACACTACTGCTCCATGTGCTACCGTTATCACTACCTCAGATGGGCCGAAGCATTTAGACCCGAGCCTTCTCGAGAAGAGCCTTAATCTGAAATTGAAAAGTAGAACCATCTCTCTTTTGTCAAATGTCTGTGGCACAATATGCTTGTCATGCCACTTCTTTGTCTTTTCTTTGTATAGTTTGGTTTTCTCATACGCTTGAAGCCTGAATTCTTCAAGCTCATAAAGTTGGTGCATTTTTTTTTCACCAGCCAACTTCAGATTCATGTTCAACCTTTTGATAGCCTAGTATGCTTTGTGCTCCAGTTCTGCAGGTAAGTGACAAGCTTACCATAAACTAAGCGGTAAAGAGACATACCTATAGGGGTTTTATATGCAGTCCAGTAAGCATCTATGACATCATAAAGCTTGATGACCTAATCTTTTCTTTATGCATTCACGATTTTTTCAAGATCTGTTTGATCTCCCTGTTCAATACTTGTACTTGTCCACTAGTTTGCGGGTGGTAGGAGGTCAAGGAACAGAGGGACTATTTGTATTGGATAAAGACTCTCGAGGGGCTCATAGTAGAACGAGAGATACTCTCGTGAACGGATGAGTCTCCATGAGTTTGAAAGATGACTCATCATATTCGGGCCATCAGAGGGGGTTTCCATTGAAGGCATTTTGGAGGAAATGTCATCTGTCGGTATCGCCCCCGAGAAACCCAAATGACGTGGAAGAAAAGGACAACGGGACAAAGGTGTCAGCTTTGTTAGGTACGCAGACGCATTGTGTACCAGCCTGACCCCTGCAGAGGATATTGGCTGGCACCTGCTACGGATATAACGCTTGGAGCTATACCATTGGCCGTAATACAATAGGGTCTAAAAGAAACCTTCCTCAGTGGCTAAAGACCATTTACAGTAATTTATAAATAGCCATTCCTCATCATTTGTAAGACATCTAAAATCTAATTCGAAAGCAATAAAATATACTCTCTTACTGCTCATTAAGAAATTATTTTCTCTTTACTTACTTTCCCCGTTTAACTCATATTTCTCTCGGAGGAGGAACACTTATATCTCGAAAGATGTTATCATGAGCTCATTTCTTAAATCTATACTTGCTGATTGATTTAACTTGTTTTACCTATGTTTATACCATGTTTACTCGTTAAATAGATAATTAATCCATTAACAAACGAATTTAAAATAGAGTTTGGTTTAACATGCGAGTTCTTGGCCTCATACAAATTAAACATTACCCATCTTAGGGTAAACACACTCAATCCATCCATGTTGTGAATGAGTTGACAAATTGCATATTTATGAGTCAAATTTAACACTCATGAATATGGGCAGCAAAATGTGCCGTAAAAATATGTGGTTAGAAGTAATGATGACCATAAAACATGCACTCGATATCATAGGCCCGCAAGGACAACTAACCGGCCTTTTACCTTGGAAAATTACAATCTTCCATATCTTTGACATTATAAAAGGAGTTGTAAGAAACGGAATAATTCTCATTACTAATGTCTTGGTTGAGCCGACCAAACCTTTCTATTATGATATTCCTATTGACTCACTAGCCAAAGAAATCGGATCTGATCATTTAACATTAGGCCATAAGTGAACTGAAGATTTGAATTGTGTCAAACAATATGACTACTGGCTTGTAACAACTAGTAGCTAGGGAAATAAAAGATCAACATTAAATAGATTGTACATACTCATATCTCATATTCCAAACATGTAACATAATATGGAGTGCATAATCAAAGTAGGGATAAAAATCCCACAAGTGACGGATCTATGTGATATTTTAAAAAAGTGACCAAAATAGGTATAGCGCACTAATTTAGTGCACTATACGGGACTTGACTGACGATCCCCGTTAAAATTCGTTACTCGATTTTTATTTTATTTTTTTACAAAAAATTACATAGCGCACTTAATAAGTGCGCTATGCAACAGTGACTATCTAACAAGGGAAATTTCAGTTAATCTATCACATTGTGTTAACCTCAAGAGCCTTGTCCTGGACCACAACAATCTTGTGGGACAGATTCCTTACCAAGCATATACGCATTTGAATATATATTTTTTGCCAACACCTATTACAAGCTAAAGGTTCAGACTAGAATCAAATGCTACTAAGCTAAGTTTTGGATTACATAGAGGAAGTATTATTAAATTGTTGAATCATATAAGTAATGACATATTTACTACTTTAAATATAATAATTTTGTCCATCTCAATTTATATAAGTAATCACTACTATAATTCATTCTAAATAATACTCCTCCGTTTTAATTTGTTTGGCCTACTTTCCTTTTTTAATACGTTTCACAAAGAATGTCTCTTTCCTTTTTTAACGACTTTTCAATTTCAAATTTCCACATGGCATGTTTAAAACCAAAAAATTAAAGGACATTGTATAGAGGAACTGCGAAAGTATTACTTTAACAACCTACTTCTCTTTTTTACCATTCATTTCCTTTCCATTTTAATCATAACTTGAATTGATACACAATTTGTTTTAAAAAGTGAAACTTCTAAAAAGAAAAAGTGAGTTTTAAGTAGCCGTTTGACCCTAGATTGTAATTACTTTATTCTGAAAAATTATTTTACTTTATTCAAAAGATTTTATTTGGCCATAAAAATATCAAATAGAACTTGAAGTTGTATTTGAAATTTAGAAAATAGCCCAATACTTATTTTCACTATTTTTACTTTTACTTTACACTTTTTAATTTTATTTTGGAAAAAATTCTAAATTTTTTATTTCATAAAATAACACCATTTAAATTATATTTGTTTTTAAATCTTATTTTATGTTTTTTTAAAAAAAAATACATTTAGATTTTATCCTTTTATTGCAAAAACTATGGCCAAACGCAATTTCAACTCCAACTCCAACTCTGAAAATTTCAAATAAAATAAAATTTAATTTAATTTTCATGGCCAAATAAAGTTTAAATATATTATTAAAATTTTTGAATCATGTAATCAATGACATATTTATTACTTTAAATTTTTTGAATTATACATAAATTATTACTTCCTTATTTCAATTTGTTTGACCTATTTTAACTTGACACGAAGTTTAAGAAAATAAGGAAGACTTTTGAATCTTGTGGATAATAATTAAAGATATGTTAGATGTACCAAAATGTCCTTTAATATTTTGGTCTTAAATATACCATGTGGAAAGTTGAAATTGAAGAGTTGTTAAAAAAGGAAAAGAGACATTCTTTGTGAAACGTATTAAAAAAGGAAAGTAGGCCAAATAAATTAAAACGGAGGAGTATTATTTAGAACGAATTAAAGTAGTGATTACTTATATAAATTGAGATGAACAAAATTATTATATTTAAAGTAGTAAATATGTCATTAATTATATGATTCAACAATTTAATAATACTTCCTCTATGTAACCCAAAACTTAGCTTAGTAGCATTTGATTCTAGTCTGAACCTTTAGCTTGTAAGAGTGTTGGCAAAAAAATAATATTCAAATGCGTATATGCTTGGTAAGGAATCTGTCCCACAAGATTGTTGTGGTCCAGGACAAGGCTCTCGAGGTTAACACAATGTGATAGATTAATTGAAATTTTCCTTGTTAGATAGTCACTGTTGCATAGCGCACTTATTAAGTGCGCTATGTAATTTTTTGTAAAAAAATAAAATAAAAATCGAGTAACGAATTTTAACGGGGATCGTCAGTCAAGTCCCGTATAGTGCACTAAATTAGTGCACTATACCTATTTTGATCACTTTTTTAAAATATTACATAGATCCGTCACTTGTGGGATTTTTATCCCTACTTTGGTTCTGCGCTCATTTGCACTTTTGGCCATCTTGTGCTGGTCTTTAATTGTTGTCTTTCGAAACAAATAATTTTCTCGCAAGGCATAAATTTATATTTTCGCATCATAATATCCAACAAGTTATGTCTCGCGTTCTTAAAGAATTTGTGCCGATTTCTTAGGGAAACAAATTAAAGAATAACCCATTTGAAGGAAAATCGTGCAATTAAATGACATAGTATTGGAATTTGGGCCATTGTTCTTGTCAGTGAATCCAAATTTTGACCACACTTCCGGTGAAAATTTGGGCCCAGTAGATGGACTAGAAGTTTAGCCAAAGTTTAGTAGGACACCTAATCTCATCAGAGAGTCCCTGGCAGTTAGTTTTTTCGGATGCACGACCTCAGGATGAAAATTATATCATACTCCCTCCGTCCCTTTTTATATGAGTTACTTCGATTTGACACGGATTTTAAGAAAAAAAAGAAGACTTTTGAAACTTGTGGTCTAAAATGAGTCTTAGATATTTGTGTGGTTGTAAATCATTTCATCAAGGATAAAATGAACATTTTAAAGTTAAATTGTTACTAAATGTAGAAATATGTCATTCTTTTTGGGATTGACTAAAAAAGAAAGTGAGTCATATAAAGTGGGACAAATATATATTGAATATATTATCCTTGTCAATGAGTGAGGACTGGGGGGACAGTCATTACTCATTACTAATCATCTCAGTAGTACACTATCTAGCCGAGATAAATTGGTACAAAAAAAAGAGATGGTGAGTACTTGTTACTTGAAGCAGCAATAATAGGGATTCCAATGATAGACTGCTGCAATAATGAGTACATACTCTACTACGAGGGGTTCGAGTGAAGCTGCATTTTCTGTCTCACTATTTTTTCCATAAAATTGCACTAGATCGTTAGCTTCAAGAGGAGCTTTACACCAATCATGAAGAGAAAACGGCAACACCCAGTAATCACAAATCACAAACACAATAGATATGACAGCATAATACACACTGCAAAAAATTAAAAAAAAACATGTGCAAGCCCAGGAAACAAGTATCAGAATGATGTAGGAGGAAGGACATAAGACATTATTCCTTGGGTGAAAAATCATCTCATGTTCAAAGGCTGTGTCTTCTTCTTATTCTGTTTGGGAAGTGGTACTTGGATGAAACCAAACTTCTTCTTCTGAGTAATGAACTGCTTGTGTACATCCCCATCTTTCATAGCTTTTGTAGGATTCAATATGATCCCACTCTGTTCTCTCAGCATTTGGCTAAAAGACACATGTTTTCTTTCAGTGTGGCTTTCCATATGCTTACCCACGACAATATGATCATCTCGCAAAATCAACTTCCTGCTCAGTATGTCTCCAATCGATATTGATGATCGAAAGACGGGGACTGGTTTGTCATTGACATTGTCTGATTCATTGTCATCAACCAACCGAGGGTTCCCATGACTAGTGAGAGATGACTGAGGATTTCTGAACTTAGATTTGGACGAGTTACGCCCCGAGTAATGCAATTGAGTGTGCTCTGATCTCTCCCTGTAGAAACCATCTTGTTCAATAAGACTTCTTCTTTGAGTACCATCTTCATTGTCCAAAGCCTCTTCTAGAGTACTCCTGTTGTGTCTAATTTCTTTGGTAGTTTCCTCCATCTTCTTTGTAATAGCGACCTCAGATTGGTTTGCTTCATTGGTTCTGCGCATCGTGTTTGTGTCTACAAATTTTGTTTTGCATAGCTCTTCAGCCTGCTGTGCTTTCCGGGCAAGAGCATAATATTCTTCATATGGAATTGTGATCCCCTCAGTTGTGTGCTGAACAACAGCTGAAGAATTCTTTCCATTAAGTAAAGCCTTTCTTTCTGCAAAGGCAATTGCTTCCACAGCTTTAGCTGCTTCTTCCATCTTTTTGGCTGCATGTAACCTCATTTCAGCCATTCTAATACTTGCCTTTGTTCGTTCAATCTCTGACATCGCCTTCATCACCTCGTATCTTGAAGCTTCTGCCATTTTCTTGAATTGTTCTGCTTCAAAGCTCAACTGCTGGAGCTCTTTGTTCATATTGTTGTTTTCCTCAATGGAGAACCCTGCTGCTGAATTAAGGGATTTCATCTGACTGCTTCTGTCAAGAATTACCTTTTCTTTCTTCATTTTCTTATTCAGAGTCTCAACAGAAGATCTAATCACAGTAAGGTCTATCGACATCTTGTTAAGGTCTAATTTTGCTCGATTCAATTCCATTAGTACATGTCCTGGGGACTGGAGAGGACATAGACTTAAGTTTTCTGCTGACAGCTCATTAAGATTTGGAATTTGGCTCTCCAGATTTAAACCGGGACTGGACACAAACTCAGACACTTCTTGCATCAAATTTACTTTCAATCCTTCTACAAATCTTTTAGCTTCTTCCACTTCTCTCAAGACATTGAGGGCCTCCTGTTCCTTCACAATCAAGTCTTTCTCAAATTTTACTGCTTGCTCCTCCATTTTGCCCACGTCTACAACTTCAGAATCATGCTGCCAATATTAAAATCTCATCATTTGATGTGTTGATGAACACCAAAATGGTAGTATCAAATTATGCATTATCATTAAAAAGAAATACTTTTAGAATAAAATGCAACTGCTTTTATGAAATGTAAGTAAAATGATAAAGCACACATATTTATCATCTACAAGATGGCAGAAAAATGAGCAAGCCAATCATCTGGCCCGAGTACTATACCGCCATCTCAAGTGCTGCTAAAGCATGCAACGGCTAATACAGATCATTATGCATCACTGTCTATGCAAATTTGCGACCAAGAAGATTAATAAGATTTGGATTACATTTTCATGTTAATAACCTAGAATGGAACACAAGAGGAAAAAAATAGGATGTGATGTACACAAAATAGTACAAGTACTAGTAACTTAAGCAGTAGATTAGTAGCTGCTTAAGCATCGCCCTCCCTTGCCCTGCCCCGTTTAGCCTTTTCCCTGCCATGCCCTGAAGGCAAATATCAGAAAATTACTGCAACACTTCGACCCAGTATGCACATTAGGAAACATTCATACGAGACCTAACTCATGGAAAATCAAGAATTAGGGGAAAGCGATGTTGAGCAAAGCTGTTCACTTTGAGCCAAATGTTTTCCCCAAAAGAAATGATCACACAATTAAGAGTATTCCTAATTACATGAAACATTCTTTTTACAATTATCTCCAACAAAACAAACGAAAGAACTAAAAAACCAACAACTACCAAATAAGCTGCTACATATTAGAGTGATTGTCACAGTAACCAAGAGTTTATTGTATCACAGGGTTATCTTAAATGTAGGTGACAATCTTCAAGTTTGACTTCCATGTTACAGAAATAAATTACGTACTTTATAGAGATAAATCATAACAATAAGTATTATACTTCAGCCCAGCTGTAAAACTTGTACTAAGAGGAGGGCAGGATTTGGGCTTACGTTCGGAGGTGGTAAACGGAGCAAGTGATGGGGAATCCAAGGGCCACTGCCCCCAAAATGGTCCACAGCCTCCTTCACCGACTCGAAAGGCGGAGATGTATCAATTTCCACTCTTGGGTTGATAATTTTCTTCGTTTCAGCCGCCGCCGATTCTCCATTTCCAGCCATAGCACCTGTAGTAAATATAGCTTATAAGCGAGTGAATGAGGAGTTAACTAGCAGGGCGCCAAGGTATTTAAGACCAACAGTTCAATATAGTACGAGAGCAGCAGGGTGCAGTCTTGCCCTGCACTATATATAGTTAGATAGTACTCGTTCGTTATGTCTCAATTTATACAATGGTGTTTGTGACTACACATGAAATTTAAAAAGAAAGAAAATTTTTTGAAATTTATGGTAAAAAGAAAGTCATAAATATTTATATACTGTAACTATAAATATAAAATGGAGAAGTTTAAAGTTAAATTGTTATTAACTACAATAAAAAGGTATTAAGCATCATTTTTTGTAACAGACTAAAAAAGATAGAATATCACATAAATTAGAACAGAGTGAGTTATAGTATAGGCTAAATACTAGTTCTATTCGTTTTATGTCACAGTTTACTTTTTAATCTGTTTTAAAAAGAATACAATAATATATTTTTGTATTTGGAAATAATTTGTCCAAAATTTCTAATTTTACCTTGATGATATGCTTTTATATCTACATAAATGCTAAGTGATGTTTAAGCCTACAAATTTTATAAATAATATTTAATTGTATGGCCAGTTAAACAGCACGTAAATGAAACAAAGAGTATATATATTTATAAGTTGATGCTCGTTGTCATAAAATAATATAGCACAGAAAGAATAACAGGTACTTGGCGATGACTCACTTAAGTTGTAACTTCGCCTTAGTTGCACAAAATAGAATGGAGGAGAAATGTAATGATATTTGCAGTGAATTTGAGAGGTTGATGATGATATTGACGGGTAGTGATGGCTATGATGATGTCGAATGGTGAAAAATGGGGCCAAAGTTTTTTGTGAGTCCATGCGGTACTCTTTGGGGAAAATAGTTTACAGAGCACAAGCTGTGTATATGTGTGAGTGCAGATGAAAAAAGTGGGAGGAGGGGCCAAACTAAAAGCATTATTAAAGGGGAAAGTGGTCGTTAGTACATCAACTGTCATTAGGAAATTACTGTGAAAAGTAAAAAGAAGTTTTTTCTTTTTCACTTTCTTATTCCTTGAATGGTATATTCTGAGGACCACAGGAAAAATACATTATATCTTCAGTTTTTATCTATTCATGTGCGAAACTGTTATTGTTATGGTTAATACATCGACCTATATTCATAAAATGTCCAGAAACAATCTATTTTACCAATATTCATATTCACCATCTACTGAAGTTGGAAAGAAATTCGTTTACAATAGCTTATATGATTAATAAATCAAAACAATCTCAAAAGAATATATTTTGAACAATAACACTTCACGCGCGCCTATTGAATTAAGACTGAATTCATTTCTCCTTGTTTATTAAGGTTAGACAAACTACTAGTAGTATGTATTTGAATTCTTTTCTGTTTATGATGATATGGTCTCTTTCTATAATCCCTATATGGCTATGTTTGAAAGGAAGAATGGAATGGGGAATAGGTTTCGGGCCATATGTAGAACTTCCTCGAAGGTCTCTATCTCTTCTACATTTTTGTTGTTTGTTCATTTATGTGGAGGAAGTATTCTTTAAGGAGGTTGGTAGAGAGAAATAAATGAGATATATTTTGGTCCTGCCATGGGCTCATAAAGCTATTCTCCCGCTTAGAGAAGGCAGTCGGCACTAGCAAAGATTGATTTGACTAAAGAGAAAAGTGCACATAGAGAGAAAGCATTATGCATTAAAGCACAAACAAAAAGCAGAGGACACACGGAATTTCACTTTGCAATTCCACCCTCCATTATTGATGGGCACGCAATTGATTGCCAATGCAATTTTCCGCGATTACAGGGCCTTTAACCATTCTTTTTAATGAAACTTTATCACCTTTTAGCTCACCCTCTTTCCCCCTTAATACTTGCTAAATCCAATTGTCTACTTTCTCAAACCATGGAATATCGTTTTCCGAAGAAGAGTGTTGAATAACTTTTTTTATTATTATTTTATAATCCCTCCCGTCCACAATAAATGAATTTCTAACCTTTCAGATTTCATTTAAAACAATCCATTTTTTAAAAAAAAATCAAGAAGGCATTAACTTTTTCTTCTTCAAATTTATCCTCACCTAAAAAGTTTTTCGATATTTCTTTACGCTCTTTCTACGGGTAGATTAGGGTAATTTAGTTAAGACCCTCTTAACTAATGTTATTAAATAATTTTCTTAAGGAACATGTTAAACCTATAAAAATCACTTATTACGAAAAGGAAGAAATAACGGTTAATTCAAAACAGTTGAATAGACAAGCGCCGAAGATCTTAAACTCATATGCAGCTCGAAAAAACAATTTAAATGATTGTCAAACAAATTGTCCTTCCGTACACATCATAGAGAAAGTAGCATAAACTTTGTTATTAGATCCCTAAGTTTCTATTAGTATAGATTAGTCATAACTTTCTTATAGAGTATTAACTACTCATTTTGTAGTATCATTGTTTGCAACAAATTTTAATAGTGATGGAAAGTAAATTGCAATCACAAATAAAATATGAAGAAACCATTTTTTATTGATAATCAATGTGAGTACAATTCTGTTCCTCCCTTGATTCTTCTCTCCTAATTATTTTCCATGATTCGAGGGCCTTTAGTAGCGTATTTCTCGAACATAGGAATTTGTATTTGTTTGATCTCCATAAAAGAGTCACATCTTGATCTCTTTATGAATATCCCATGAGTTTATGAGATTTCGAGATGCCTCTTCAAGAGAATATGTTACCCTTTGTATAGGTTTGAGCTGGTTCAGGGTAGAGTAGCCTCCAAGCTAGGGTTTAGGGTAGAGTAGCCTCCAAGCTAGGGTTTAGGATAAAGTAGCCTCCAAGAAACTCTGACAGAAATTGGACTCATCTTGTAGAGTCCCACAAAATTTCGATGTCTACAAATGTCCCCTACTTCAAGGCTTGTTGTTGTGTAGATTTGATGAAACTCATAGACGAGACTTGAAGTAATTTTCATCTTTGCGGTTTTGTGGCTTCAGATTTGCAGATCTGATTTGTGAGAGAAGAGATGAAGGGCAGATTTGGTCTCACTGGGCGTGCCAATTTGTTTGTAGACAATAATATTCGAGTCGCAGAAAATAATAATCAGGATCGAAAATAACGCAACAATCGTAGTATTTGATTTGAATATATGAGTGTTACAATCTCTATTAATCCTCTGATTCGTCTTTCCAAGTATGTAAATTCAAGGGCTGTTGAGCTTGATCTTGAATTTGGTGGAATTGATCTTGAGTTGTGAATTTGATGAGTTTGATCTTGACTTGTACTTGAATCCAATGGCTTTTGAGCTTGATCTTGAATCTGGTGGTCTTGATCTTGAGTTGTATGAACTTGAATGTTGAATTCTTGAACTCGCAACTTGTTGAGAAATTTGTTGTGTTTGATTCACGAGCTCTCTCTGGCTTCTTGTTAGAATTCTGGTGTCTTTTTCTGAATTATGGAGGGCCCCCATTTATAGTTGTAGAATGGAGGAGTTGTGGTGAAGACAGACTTCCTTTGGCCAATCAGATTTGAGTGACATGACGATATTTGATTGGTCGAAAAATGTCACTTTGTACACGTGGTGCGTCTCCGTTGGTCTTTAATTTGGCTTGGCATGCTGCATCATTTTGATATGTGGCATGATCCTATTGCCTTCTTCGCTTGACTTAGCATGCCACGTCATTTGACGTGACACCAACTTGGGCCTCTAGTATAAGATGACATTTTGGGCTTTGCAAAGTGGGTTTATCATTTATGCCCAAATTAATGGACTATCCCAATAAAAATTGGACTTTTGATTAAATTCGTATTTATTGGGCTTAATTATTGATTCAATTATATTAATCCACAATATTTCTTTGGACTAATATATTTTAAATTTAATGTAATCCGAATTTCGTACGAATTAAAATTTAATAAAATTTCGTTGTGTACAATCATTTTTTAATTTTTAGTCAATTTCAAAAAAAATAACACTTTTTAAAAAAAATCTATTTCTACTTCTACTTCCGTATCTATTTAAATTTTACCGCATAAATTAAAATGGGAAGAGTATTGCTTATTGGATTAATTTGGATCAAGAGGGAAGTCAAGTCAAGAAACTTATGTTTGTATGAAAGAGAGCAGTTGCGCACGCGGATGAAGTGATTTGGTAGCATCAGTCAAACTTGTACTTTGCCTTTCTCATAATTTAGTTTTACTTTTAATATGAAAGAATAAAGATATTTGAGGATGACATAGTTTGGATTGATGAGATTCTCGGCAGAGTTAACATTAAGCTGGAGGTTTGGAGACAAATCCTGAAATCTAAAAGGTTCAAGTTGAGTAGGACCAAGACAGAATACTTGGAGTATAAGTTCAGTAACGTAACACTCGAGACTGGCTTGGAAGTAAGGCTCGATGCACATGCCATCCAAAAAAAGAAGAAGAAAGTTTTAAGTGTCTTGAGTTTATTATCTAAGGAAACAGGGAAATTGATGATGATGATGTCACACATCGTATTGGTGCATGGTGGATGAAATGGAGCCTCGCATTTAGAGTATTATGTGATAAGAAGGTGTCGCCAAAACATAAAAGCAAGTTCTACAGAGTGGTGGTTAGACCAACTATGTTGTATGGGGCAAAGTGTTGGCCAATTAAAAATTTTCATATTCAGAAGATAAAAGTTGCAGAAATGAGGATATTGTGGTGGATGTATAGGCATACTAGGAGCGATAGGATGAGAAAAGAAGATATTCAGGACAAGGTAGGGGTGGCCTAAGTGGAAGATAAGATATGGGAAGCAGTGAGGCTGAGATGACTTGAGCATGTGAAAAGGAAGATGCACGGTTTCCCCAGTGTGGAGATGTGAGAGGTTGGCTATGGATGATTTCAGGAGAGGTAGAGGTAGGCCGAAGAAGTATTGAGGAGAGGTCATTAGATATGACATAATGCAGTTGTAACTTACCGAGGACATGACCTTAGATATGAGGTTCTGAAGGACATGGATTAGGATAGAAGGTTAGTAGGTAGTAAAGCGTTGTCCTGTTTATCCTTACATACTGGTAGTCGTAGTATTTCTCCTATAGTTTCTTGACCTTCAATTTCCTACTATCTATTGTCTTTTGTACTTTGCTTATTGCACTTTTTTATTGTAGTTATTGTTTTTTATTCCAGGATGCTTTGTCAAGCTTTCTGTAGTATTTTGCATGATTTCTTAACTTCCATTATTTCTTTTTCAGTCTGTTTGGATATGTTTTTCCTTGAACCGAGCTCTATCGAAAATAACCTCTCTACCTCCCAAGGTAAGTGTAAAGTTTGCTTACACTCTAATCTCCCAAAACCTCACATGTGGAATTACACTGAGTATATTGTTATTATTGTTGTTGTATGAAAGAATAAAGATCACCACATTCCCAGAAATATTTATTTGTATCTAGTTTATTAATTTATATTCCTTTCGATTCATATTATATGGTGTTTCTAGCTTTTTTTAAGTCCATAATAAGTAATTGTTTTACATAATAGTAAAGAAATTAATTATTTTTCCTCAAATTTATATTTATTTGGATAAATAGATTTTTATATAATTATAGATATTATTTAATTAAGAATAATTTAGTTAAAACACCCTTATTTTTTAGGAGTGAGTATTTTAAAAAAATATATCCAAGCTAAAGATATTTTTATTATATAATATGAACAAAGGAAATATCAACCAAACAATTTGACCTTTGCAATCAGAAGTTAGTAAGAATACTGGCATGTTTGATCAACCTTCTAAAATCAACTTATTTTGAAAAATGCTTTTATTATAAATGTTTATCAAAAAAGTACTTCTGTTGAAAAATAATTTGTGTTTGGCGAATAAATTTAAAAAATACTTTTGAGTAGCAATTAATGTTTGGCCAATCTTTTTAAAAGTGCTTCTAAATTTATTTTTCTCTAAAGTGCTCTTTAGGAAAGTGTTTTTGAGGAAAAACTACTTTTTTTAACTTTTGAAAACAGTTTTTGCTACTCTCTAAAAACACTTATTTTTTCCCAAAATCTTGGCCAAAGACCTTAATTTTTCAAAATAAACACTTTTGAAAAAGAAGAAGAAGCACTTTTAGCAAAAATTAAACTTGGCCAAATAAGCCATATATGTTAACCATTTATTAAACTAATAACGTAAATATCAAAGGTAAGTATTTTTAAGGGATAATTTAAAAAAAAGTACACTTAGTAAATATACATTGCAATATCGTGGCAAAAAAAGTACATTATATTTTATAGCCAAATTTGAATTTGGCCATAAGTGTAAAGTAACGTTTTTTGTATAACAATGTATATTATTGTATATTGTTGTATATACAATACAGTCTTTTTATTTTGGTGATTTGCTTCTTTCTCCCCAATCTATAAAAACTTATACAATGTAGATACATTGTATAATTATGTATATATAATGTTTAAACAATGTATCTACATTGTATAAGTGTGTATAGTATGGAGAGGAAGAAGAAAATCACTGAAATAAAAAAAATTGTATTATATATACAACAATATACAAATATATACAACAAAACGTACTTCATCTTCTTCCTCGAATTCAAGCACCAAATTCATCAAAAAACACCTAAAAATTACACCAAATCATCCAAAATTTTACATTTATGCTCCTCAATACATAACCAATCTTTTGCAATCATACCCACTCGAAGCAAAACTTATTTAAGAAAATTTAATTTTCAAATTTTAAAGCTTGGAGCTTCAATAATGGTTGAACATCCAAAATATTCATGCTATAGCTATGAAATTGTAATGTAAATTTGCTATATGCTTGGTCTACGAATTTTATAGACCCATATTCCCTTAAATGTTCATTAGTTATACCAGTATGAACAACTATGAAGATTGCATCGTGTGTGTGTGTGAGAGAGTAAAATTTGGCTAAGGATGTAAATTAACTTTCTTTTTCTATAGACATTAGGCCATTTTTTGTAAGAGCTTAAAAAGTTGATCATATTTTGCAATGTAAGATTGTCACATGCACTTTTATGTAATTTTTCCTATTTTTTATCGGAGAAAGTCTATATGATTACATTTTTTGATAACGGAGTCCAAATGCTATTTGCATAACACTGAACTAGTTAGGAATTAAGATTTTTGACCTCTTACAAAGTAAATGGAAGAAAATAATCTTTTTAATTTTTTTTATGTGTAAAAATAAAAATATTTAATATTGAAAAATCAAAATTTCTTGTGAAAAGCATATAAAACCTTTAAAAAAAAACTGTAAATGACCTAAAAAGAAACCAATTTTTCCCAATTTTAGTAGGCAACGATCATAAATTCAAATAATTTCACTTTTTTTGAAATTTATGAAGTTAAAGTTAATAATGTACTCGTATTTAATTATATTTTTGGCAAAGAAAAGAAGAAAATACTTTATTTAAAATTTATTATGATACCGTTAAAAAGTAGATTTGGAGCACTTTTTCAACTTTGAAATTCAATTACAAATTGGGATTTCAAAAATTTAGAACCAATACACTAATTTTGAAATAAAGTAAAAGACTATTCTTTAAAAGAGTGAATAATATCTTACGGCTCCTCTAATGTTTGTCATTATTTAACTTTGATAATTGTCCATCGACCTATTTCGTTTTTTTCGTGGAAGGCGATATTTTATTTATTACTAAGTAGAACCATACATATAGTAGAGGTGCTCATACTATCACTAGGATGGACACTTGTTTTCGGAAGTAGCTAAAATATTACACCTCGTAAAAAAACTAATTTAGTAAAAAAAACTACTTCTTCTGGAGGAGTTATTAATATAGTAGGATGGATTTGCTTTATATGCTTAGATCCAATCTTTGCCAAAATATCTACTCCCCCGTCTCAATTTATATGAGTTAGTTTGATTTGGCAAGGAATTTAAGAAAGAAAGAAAGTATTGAAATTTGATTTAGTTATTGCAGTAACTTTTAACCAAACAAGCTATTTAGATTTAAGATGAATTTGAATTTTAAATTTTCAACTAGGTTTCGGCATATTATGTGTTCAAGTTGGCTCTTTAAAGTCCTCCTATGGTTAATAAAATTATTGAAAGCCATTTCAATCTATTGAGAGTCATTTTAACCCCTTTTTTGCTGCCCCATCTTTTAAAAAAATCAACAGTGGTAACAAGAGCTTCATTGATCTTACGGGATCTGTGAGTTCTTCTAAAGAACTACCAAATTATTTTTAACCCGTAAAGGCTACCTTCTTAACCCGTAAGGACTACCATTTTTAATCTGTAAGGGGCTCCTATTTTAACCCGTCAGGGCTATCATTTTTAACCCGTCTGGGCTATTTTCAATCATATCAATTTTTAACCCATTTTTCAACCATGACAAGCAACAGTCTCTCCTTGAATGCCCCAAAAATTTTCACGGGCAAAAACTATCATATTTGGTCACTGAAAATAACATCATATTTTGAAACCTATGATTTATGAAATTTTGTAACGAAAAATCTATCCTTACAAACACTCCTTGTCAATTATATCATTGTCCAAATAAAAGCACTTTCAAAAAGGTTCCGCACAAAACAATGTCATGGAAGGTGTTTTTAAGCACAAAATCAAAAGAAGAGAAAGAAAGAAAAAGAGAAAAATCAATATAAAAAAATGTGCAAGTTAAAAAACAATCAAGAAAAATTCAGCATCAACTACAGAACAAAAATTGAGGAGGAGCAGATTTTAAAATTGCAGTAACTAAAGCAAAGGAGGAGTGTTGAAATTTGATTTAGTTACTGCAGTAACTTTTAGCCAAATAAACTGTTTAGATTTAAGATGAATTTGAATTTTAAATTTTTAATTAGGTTGTTTTAATTATTTAGCTTTTTTGAATTTTGAATTGCAATTTTTCTGCATATTATGTGTTCAAATTAGCTATTTAAAGTCCTCCTACGTTTAATAAAAGGGAAAAGAGTCAAATTTACTTATTTACTTTAGTTTATTGGTCAACTTTGCCCTTTATCATACTTTGAAGCTATATTTACCCCAGTCATTAATACACTTTTCATTTCTACCCCTTATCTAGCAGAAATCCCCAAATCTAATTAAATTACCCATTTTTTTCATATATAAAATTCAAAATTCCTAAATAACCCGCCCTGACCCAATTTGACCCACCCAAACAAATAAGGGAAAGTGTTACGCTATTCAGAACATCTAAACAAACGAAGTGAGAGTTCTTCGTTCTTAATTTCTGTTATTTCTTTGCTAATCTGTTTTATGACAAGCATCACCATGGAATTCAGGCATTGCAGAAGCAGCAACAATGACACGTTGCAGCAGAGGATTTAAATTCTCCAAGTTACATGTAAAAGACGAACCAGCATTATCTTACTTGAATGGAGCCAAAGAAGATTCAAGATATTTAAGTTCCAGCTTCTATAAGAAGATTTTGAGGCCAAAACGCAGCCCTTTTATAAGCTTTAAGGTGCAAGTTTTAGTTGAAAAATGCAGATTTTTTTGAGACTTGAGCACAACTTTTATGAGCTTTAAAATGCAGATTTTAACAGCTTTAAAATACAGATTTCTGAGAGCTAAAATGCAGCTTTTAAGGGACTTAAGGCGCAGATTTTAGTGCACAGATTTTTGAGATCTAAAAGATGCGGATTTTTAGAGCTATAAAGTGCAGAGTTTAGTTTTAAAATGCAGATTTTTTGAGGCTAAAAACACAGCCCTACAATTTCAACTAGGACGAGGCTAAAGACACTTCCTAACGATGTTTCACAAGGACGAGATAATGTCAATTTCTTCTCTCTCAAATTAAGAACGAAGAACTCTCACTTGTTTGTTTAGATGTTCTGAATAGCGTAACCTTTTCCCTTATTTGTTTGGGTGGGTTCAAATGTGGGTTAATTAAATTGAGTCCGGGCGGGTAAGTTAGGAATCTTGATTTTTTTTAAAACGGGTAATTTAGTTGGATTTGAGGATTTCTATTAGATGAGGGGTGGAAATAAAAAGTTTATTGACGGTGGATAAATATAGCCCCAAAGTATGATGAAAGGCAAAGTTGGTCAATAAACTAAAGTAAAGGGGTAAATTTGACCCTTTTCCCTTAATAAAATTATTGAAAGCCATTTTAACCCCTTTTTTGTCCATTTTTTTTAAAAACAACAGAATTGAAGTTTGTAGTCAAAAATAAGTCATAGATATTTGTATGACTATAAATCATTTCATAAGGGTAAAATAGACATTTTAAAGTTCAATTGTTATTAAATATAGAAATATGTCATTCTTTTTGGACTGACTAAAAAAAAATTGAGTCATATAAATTAAGACATAGAGAGTACCACTTTGTTTGGTTCATGGAAATTATGTCATACCACTGGATTTCCGAACTCTTTCAATAGCGACCTACAAAATTCAATCATATTAATATAGGTAGGGTGAGGATGATTCAATTGTTGGATTACCTTTATCGAGTCCAGTTAAATTTCAAGAGGCATAAGTTGGTGAGACAACTAGATGAGTTTTTTGGTGAAAAACATGTAATTGAAAATATAAGTGATTGAGGGTGTTGATATATAAGTGATTGAGGGTGTTGATATGAGTCCGGCATCGAAAGAGACATTTTTTGAAGACTATATACCAAAAGGGACGCTCCCTAAAATTTCTTATCAAAACGGACAGTTCGCCAGCTTTCTCCACGTCTGTTAACTTTGATCGTTAGAAATAAAAAAAAAAATAAAAAAAATAGAGGAATTCGCCGGGTACCGGGCGAACCCCATTTCTATTAAAAAGTTTTGTAGTTTGCCCATGCCTCAGCAAAGTACATTTCAATTTTTTTTCTTTTTTGTAGTTTACTCAACATTTTCAACTCACTTCACAATTTCCATTTTTCATTCATCTTTCTCCAACTTTTCTTCTACTAATATGATAGTCATCATTTCACAAAAGTGCTTATTTTTTAAAATGGCAGAGGAATTTTAAAGAGTAAAACATTAGAGCTAGAGAGAACGTATAAAAGGGTTTTAGTAGACTATTAAAAATTGAACTGTGTCCGTAAAAGAAAACTTTTTATTTATGTGATAAATGAATTATCTTAATTAGTTAATGCATTAAGAATTTAATTTAATAATACACGTACTGTTTTTGTTCATGAACTAGGGGAATTTTTTCCAATGCAATTAAATTAAAGTTCTTGTACAAGACTACTATCTGCTAGAATAGTCTGATAAATATGATACATTATAGATAAATGAAAAAACCACTCATTATAATTAAATAAGATACTAAATTATTAAACATAAGAATATTTTTTATATTTATCAGATATAACAAGATTTTACAAAATATAACAGATTAAAAGAAAGAATTATGCGCAACCCCTATTTCCAAGATTATGTTTTGTGCCTCGTCTCTATCCTTTGAGCTTTTGTAAGAATTGATGAACTGCATATGATTATTGGAAGAGAAGAAAAGAAGAAACAGAGCAAAATTTGGAATTGGAAAATATCTTGCTTGAATGATCCCAAATGTACAGATGGTCCTTTTATAGTTGAGTACCAGCTAAGCTAACTAACCGACTCTAACATCTAATCTAACTGACAAGTAACTAATTACACTAACAGCTAATTACACAACTTAACTAACTGATTACTGTTATATTGCTTAACTAACTTCTTCCGTTAATTAGTTACAAAGCTACAGTGAATTCAGGGCACATCAACGCATTTCCTAGTTCCTTCACACTCCCCTTCAAGCTAGGAGATATGAAGATACTCTTCATTCCTAGCTTGGACATTAGATGATAGTGCTGATTTCTTCCAAGTGCCTTAGTAAACAAATCTGCAGGTTGATCAGCTGTATGCAAGTGAACTGTGGCAATCAACCCTTCTTGAATCTTTTTTCTAATAAAGTGAAAATCGATGTCGATGTGCTTAGTCCTCTCATGGAAAACTGGATTAGCTGCAATTTGGATAGCTGATTTGCTGTCAGAAAACAAAGAGACTGGCAGTGTTACTTCCATACCAAGTTCTGTCAACAAACCTGTCACCCAAACAATTTCTGCAACTGCAGATGCCATGGCTCTATATTCAACCTCTGCTGAGCTCCTTGAGACAGTGACTTGCTTCTTAGACCTCCAAGAAATAGGTGAAGATCCATAGTGCACCATATATCCTGTAATAGATTTTCTTGTGTTGATGCAGGATCCCCAATCTGCATCACAATACACCTTTAAATCATTTCCACCAACTGCTGACATCAGAATTCCTTGTCCTGGTGCAGTCTTCACATACCTGACCACCCTCAGAGATGCCTCCATATGATATGTCTTAGGAGAGTGCATGAATTGACTGAGGCATTGCACAACAAATGCAATGTCAGGTCTAGTAGTGGTGAGGTAAAGCAATCGACCAACTAATCTTTGGTAGCCAGTAGGATCTGCTAAAGGTGTGTCTGCCTTATTTGTGTGAATGTGATCATCATATTCAGTAGTGGTCAGTTTTTGATGCAACTCCATAGGAGTAGGTGCAGGCTTAGCACCTGCAAGTCCCATATCTGCTATAAGCTCCAATGCATACTTCCTTTGGTGCATCAAAATCCCATCCTTGCTCCTAGCAAATTCAATCCCAAGAAAATATCTAAGTTCACCAAGGTCTTTAATCTTAAAGGTTGTCTGCAAGGTCATCTTGGTGTCTTCTATCATTGAAGGATCACTTCCAGTTATTAACAAGTCATCTACATATATGAGAACTATCACCAACTTATCTTCATATTTCTCTTGTGAACAATGAATAGTCTCTATTACTCTGAGTGAAGCCAGAAGAAATCAAGGCTGTTGTGAGCTTGATATTCCATTGTCTAGAAGCCTATTTCAAACCATATAGTGACTTCATTAGCTTACATACTTGATTGCTTCCTGCAGCATTACTGAACCCTTCTGGAATAGTCATGAAAACTTCCTCATATATCTCCCTGCAAGAAAGCATTGTAGACATCCATTTGATGGATAGTCCACTATTTGACTGCTGCAATGGAAATAACAGACCTTACTGTGGCCATTTTAATCACTGGGGACAAGGTCTCTTGGTAATCCAATCCTTCTCTCTGGTTGTATCCTTTTACCACCAATCTTGCCTTCAACCTTTCTACAGTTCCATCAGCTTTATACTTTATTTTGTACACCCATCTACATCGAATGGCCCTATTTCCTTTAGGTAATGTCACTATCTCCCAGGTCTTGTTATCTTCCAAAGCTTGAATCTCAGCTTGTATTGCTTCCACCCATCCAACACTCTTAGCTGCTTCTGAATAGCTAGCAAGTTCTACATCTTCTGAGAACTTGGAAACATAACTCTGGTACTGAGATGACAAGCTAGTATAATTCACAACAACATCAATGGAATAAATACATGAATGAGAACCAGCCTTAGTGACATAGTCTTTATGCCAGATGGGAGGCTTTGAACTTTTGCTAGACTTTTTGGCTGAAGGCTGAACAGCTCCTGATGAAATAACTTCTCCATGTGGTGGTGACAATACAAGAAAGACAGGAGCAGGAGTAGGATCCAATACAGATGGAACAACTGAGATATCAGGAGAAGGCAATGAGTCTGATGCACTTGTATCTATTGCAGGAGTGATAACAATGTCAGTGTGGCTCTCAACTAGATCATCAAACTCAAAAAAATCTCTAACCCTTATGTGTTTTTGCTGATCAGCAATGCTTCCCTTCATGGGAAATATGCCCTCCATAAACACTACATCCCTGCTAACAAAGAAAATCCTATTCTCCAAGTCATACAACTTGTATCCTTTCTGATGTGAGCTGTATCCAACCAATACTGCTCTCACTGCCCTAGGACTAAACTTATCCAGTTTAGTCAGGTTTGTGGCAAAACACAAGCATCCTATAACTCTGATGTGAGCAAGGGAAGGAGATTTTCCATACATCTTCTCATATGGAGATTTATTTCCCAATACAGTGGATGGTATCCTGTTCAATACATATACTGCAGATTCAACACATAACCCCCAAAACCTATCAGGTAGACTTCCTTGAAACTTGATTGCTCTTGCAGTTTCTAGGATATGTCTATGTATTCTTTCCACCACACCATTCTGTTGTGGTGTGTATGGACAAGAACTTTCATGAACAACTCCATACTGCTGAAATAAATCTTTGCAATTGTGATTAAAGAACTCAGTCCCATTGTTAGATCTAACCTTTTGTATTTTCTTTCCAAATTGAGTATGCATTTCAACAAAGAAATTCTTCAACACAGTAATTACATCAGACTTAAGTCTTATTAAGAAAAGCCAAGTCCACCTAGAATGATCATCTACAACAGTTAGGAAGTACCTCATCCCATCATAAGTTTCAACTCTATAAGGTCCCCAAACATCCATATGTAGGAGTTGAAAAATACTATCTGTTCTGCTAGTACTATTTTTAAAAGGAACTCTAGTCTGTCTAGCTAATGGACAGACGTCAGAGTTATTCAAAGTAAAGGACTTACTAACACTATGAAAGTAAGGTATGTTTCTCAGCACACTCATAGGGACATGACATAATCTTTGGTGCCAGGTTGCTGCATCAGTCTAGTATGTAGCTGCTAAACATGTACTCAATCCTGGTGCTTTGTTTCCTACTTGTGAGCTCAGAATGTAAAGACCTTCTTCCACCTTACCAATCTCCCTCACCCTCCCAGATGAGAGATCCTGAAACACACAACATTTAGGAAAGAATGTGACACAATAATTCAAATCCTTAGTCATCTGAGATACTGACAAAAGGTTAAATTTGAAGGTTGGCACACATATAACATTCCTAAGAAGATCACCTCCTCCTAGTTGAAAGTTACCAACATGAGAGACCTTTGCTGAATCACCAGTAGGCAGTTGAACAGATCCTGCATTTTCTACTAAACCTTCATTTTGTAAGTATTTAGGATCACCAATCATGTGGTGAGTAGCACCTGTATCCACTATCCACTGTATGAACTCTTCCTGATTGAAAAAATATTTGTTACCTGTCATATTAGCACAAAATTTACCTGCCATATTAGCACTCCCACTTGTCTCCTCAACAAATGATTTACTCAACATATTGAGCAACTGCTTATGTTGAGTAGGAGTAAACATTGGTTGTTGTAAAGTTGTCCCTTGATGATAATATCCTTGCTGTGAATACCCCTGCTGTGGATATCCATGTTGGTGATACTGTTGTAGAGCAACCATGGGCTGTGGTTGATAGTCCTGTCCTCTAACCACTTGTTGTTGCCTTGCTACTTCATCAGAATTGTCACCTAAACCATCATTCCCTGTCACCACATTTGCTCTCCTAACACCTTTGAAGTCAGCTGGATATCCAATAAGCTGAAAGCAATCATTCTACACATGTCTAGTTCTGTGACAATGATCACATTTCAACAGCTTGAAACAATCACCTCTCGTGTGACCTTTCATCCTACAAATATCACAGTAGGAATTAGGATTATATCTTTTCTTCTGGTTCTGTCCATTATGTCCATTCCTTGCTGTAAACATAGCAGTTGGATCCATATTCATCCGGCTTGATCCTGCAACCATTTTTTGACTCTCATCCTGATTGATCATATCATAGGCATGATTCATAGTAGGTGCACTCTACATCATTAAGATCTGACTCCTAGACTGTCCATAACTGTTATTAAGTCCCATAAAAAATTGCAACATTCTCTGATACTGCAGATGTTCAAAAAACTCTCTCGACTTGGGAAAATCACAGGATGGTGGAGGCATAATCGAATCATACTCATCCCATAAAGCCTTCAATTTTGAATAGTAAATAGACACAGAAGACACACCTTGAACGAAAGTAAAAATCTCTTTGTGCAACTGAAAAGCCCTAGAGCTATTGATTTTATCGAATCTCTCCCTCAAATCTTCCCAAATTAGTCGTGTGTTTGAACAAAACAAAATTCCACCAAGTAAATCTCTACTAACATTGCACATTAACCATGAAACCACGATTGCATTGCACTGATCCCACAATCGTGCTAAATCCCCTGCGTAATCTTCATGTTTCACTGTTCCATCAATAAATCCCAATTTGTTCTTCCCTAATAGTGCTAACTACATAGCTCTGCTCCACAAGGTATAATTATCGGTTCCAGTCAACATGATTCCAACTGATAATGATCCTGGTGCATCTGATGCATGCAAGTATAACGAATGATTGTGATCAATGGTCGTTGACGCCATTGTCATCATTTTCCCCGTCGGTTGTTCCGAAGTCGCCATTCCGGAGGCTAGAAGTGAATTTCACAGATCCCTCGATTTCTTCACTGTTTGTTGAAGAAATTCCCCCAATCTACTCTATTATTGCTCTGATACCATGTAAGAATTGATGAACTGCATATTATTATTGGAAGAGAAGAAAAGAAGAAACAGAGCAAAATTTGGAATTGGAAAATATCTTGCTTGAATGATCCCAAATGTACAGATGGTCCTTTTATAGCTGAGTACCATCTAAGATAACTAACCGACTTTAACAGCTAATCTAACTGACAAGTAACTAATTACACTAATAGCTAATTACACAGCTTAACTAACTGATTACTGTTATATTGCTTAACTAACTTCTTCCATTAATTAGTTACAAAGCTATAGTGAATTCAGGGCACATCAACGCATTTTCCTAGTTCCTTCACAGCTTTTCCTCCCTATGTTTTCTCAGTCAAAGTATTTATATTAGTTACCTGTTAGAATTGATATACCGTCTCCACAAAGTGCCAACTCTTCACTCGCGTTTTGACTAGTACTTTGTTGGGGATTTTTATAGTCAAAAGTGCTTATTTTTTAAACATAACTACAACTATTAATTTTCAAACACAACTACAACTATGATATTAGTAGAAAAAAAGTTGGAAAAAGATGAATGAAAAATGAAAATCATGAAGTGAGTTGAAAATATTGAGCAAACTACAAAAAGAAAAAATTTGAAATGCAGTTCACCCAGGCATGGGCAAACTACAAAACTTTTTAATGGAAATGGGGTTCGCCCGGTACCCAGTGAACCCCTTTATTTTTTTATTTTTTTTGTTCTAACGGCCAAAGTTAACAGACGTGGAGAAAGTTGGCAATCTGTCCGTTTTGGTATGAAATTTTAGGGAGTGTCCCTTTTGGTATATAGTATTCAAAAAGTGTCCCTTTCGGTGCCGGACTCGTGTTGATATTCTTATAGAATTCAACGATCCAATCACCTTCATGATTTCTTATAATACCACCAATCCCATTAACATTTCTCTTACTAAAGTAGAACCATCAGTGTTTAGTTTACAATGACCTTGAGGGGTGGGCGTAGCCATTTGATAGAGATTTCCTTTTTACACGGGAATGAGGTGGATATTAAAGTAGTGTGTGTATATTCCATGACTCTCATAGCAATAGTCTTAGTATTTAATTAATTACTCAAGTTATTAAAGTATTATGATTTTAATTTAGCGAAATGTGTCACAAGGCAAAATGATAGAAATCATGTCATGGTAAAGCAACATCTTGTAGATAGGGTTAATGTTGTTGATGATGAACAACCATTCTGTTTGGTTAGTGAATAAGGCTTGCATATTGATGCCTATGTCTGATCAAAATTTTTGGACAGTGATACAATCGATATCTAGGATGTAGTGGAAGTCAGTATGGTTTAGAGGATGGTTATTTAGAATTTAGAATGCTAAATATTTTTCAAAACTATTAGTGGCATTGATGTTAAGGAATTGTTGCACTTGGGTATGAATGTTTTATGAACAAAGGCCGAAGAAGATGACCTTAGACTTGCTACTACTGATCTTTTTGTCAGAGCATTTGAAGAAAAAAGTCAAACATTAATGGATAGCATTAATAGTTTTGGAGTTTTCTCTAACCATCGGAGTCAAATCATTTGCAAAGAGTAAGTGTGAGAAGGTAGAGTCTCTTTTGTGAAGTGAGATAGGGTCCCAGTGTAGAATGTGAAACTGGTAGTTCATATAGGTGCATAGCAGTTCCATACATTAGATATAAATTTAAGGAGATATAGGATTCCCTTGCTGGATATCTCTGGAAAGCATGAAAAACTTAATTCTAGTACCACCATTTACTAATATAGAGATGCTAGAAGTGATAATGCAGTTCATGATTAGTTTACTGATCTTTGGAGGAAATCTGCAATAGTGGAGTGTTTGGTATATAACTGACCATTCAATTCGATCAAAGATTTTTTCCTAAATTTATTTTAAGGATGACACTTCCTGTAGATTTTTTGAAATGATTAATATATAATTTAAGAGTTCTTGAACTAAAATAGCATTATTACAAGTACAACACCGGTCCTTTAAAGAAGCTAAATTAAAAGGGACCTACAAGATTGTTGAGAAGGGGTTTAATGCAGTTGACAATGATTTTTGTACTAACTTTGTAGACGGTATTATAAAATTCAATGGGTCTAATATCTCAAAGTTTATTAGAATTTTTGAATTTAGGAATCAAGCAAAGGTAAGTATTAAATGTTGAAATGACTCTATAAAAACAATAAAAAAGTATCTATGATGAATGTTTAGCATTTGGAGCCTATGAAAGATTTGCTGTGTTGTTACTGACTTGATGGTCCAAAATATTCGCTTCTTCCTCATTTAAACAAATTGTTTGAAGCACCTCTTTTTGGTACAACCCTTGTGGGCTGTTGAATTTCACCATTTCCTTGTTCTCTCCGCCTTTTATTGCCCTTTCTTGTTGTCTTGGGATATGTCTGTTTTGCTTCCCACTTGTTCCCAGATCCTTGCATTATCGTCATATTCATCTTTCTCCACTTTCTCATTGGTGCTTTCTAGCCTTGTTACAGAATTTTCTATTCTGGGATCTATGTTGTGTGACACCAGATTATGAAGGATATTTGTAAGTGTCTTATACTTCAATTCTAATAGTTGCTCCTGAGTGTTGATGTAACACCCCACCCGTTCGAATATTTAAATTAACTCGTACTTTTGGAATAAGACTAAGAGTGGTTAATAAGTTAGGAATGATGTTTTATGAGGTATTTTAATTGCACAATACTCGAATGTTATGTTTTGACGTAAAACAAGTTGTAAAATAAAAGTCGGCAAAAGTTATTGTAAATTCCTTTATGAAATTCTGTGAAAATTTGAGTCAAATATCTCGGAGCATTTCTCCCAATATATAACGAATTAGAGGACCCCCAACTTATCAAATCGAAGGTCTACGAGTCTAGTTTTCAATACACTAAACTATTTATCTATACGACTTCAAAATAGAGAGATATTTATATTTTTGTGAGACTGCATAAGCAGGCACGTCAAAGTGGGTCCCCTAGCTCCAAATCGGTTGAGCTTTATAAAATACGATTCTCTTTCATTTCTAACTCAGAAAAACGTCTAAAAAACATAGAAAATCAGAGAGAAATCCCCTAAATTCTCCATGGAGGTTGATGCTTTCAACTCGAAAGTTAAACGAAAGTTGCTCTACGTTGCTACCTAGTTATTTTGATATAGTTTGCCCCATTAATTTCATGTCGTATCTCCGTAGGTGTTGCGACAGTGAGGTTGTAGTTGGTTATTGAGTATGTGACAGTAGCTATGGAGTTATATTGGCAAGATAAGGATCTCGTACACTTATCTATTTGTTGAATTGATATTCTAAGCTTCTAGTTACGAAAAAGTGTAGTTGCCAATGACTTGTAGTAGTTTCTCAATGATTTTGGCTTCGTTTACTCTTATTGCAAGGAGGGAGATTGTTTAGCTTAGGATATCAAAGCTTTTTGTCAAGAAAATCTTTCCTCTACAACCCTCCTTCATAACTCCATGTCCTAGTATTGTTTTTATAGATTTTTGAGCTACAAAATGGTATTTTGGATATCGTGGCTCTGGGCAGTCCCTTTGTCTTATTAATTTTGGTTATTATTATTGTGTACTGATGGTTTTAAGGTGTTGATGGTACTGGGGTTGGTGTGACTCTTATTGAGATCGCGTACGACAATTGTCGGATTAAACAACATGAAGTATGCCTTATTATATTTCCTCAGGATCTTGCTGCTCTTGTGAGATGTTGATAGCTTCTTGTCATGATTATTAGCTGTTGGTTTGGTAGAGATTATGATGCCATTTGTTGATTTAAAAATGGCTGGTCGTAGTGATGATCTTAACACTTTATTAATTGTCTATGGCTCATTCTTGCAGCCTTGTTGATTCTAGAAATTATTGCATAACGATAGATTGGTCGAGCTTTATAGAGACACCTTTGAGACTTTGGTGAAAAGTATGTTAAGGCTTCCTTTTCAGCTTTTGGCATGATCTAAAGGCCCAAGCTTGTTATAGCTTTGTATTGCATTCAAAGAGGCTTGCAGACTAGTCCATTGAGTTGCACAACTATGATGATGACCATTTTGGCCTTGTATGTTTATTAGTTGTAGCTTATTAGCCAGTAGGGCCTTGTTGTTGTTGTTGCTGTTGTTGTTGTTTTATAGTTTAGCGGCCTGTTGGCCTAGATTATATTATTTATACATGTTTTTTGTTTCTGCATAGAGATCCTAGTGGCCTTGAAAGCCTGCATAGTGTTTATACTTTTCTAGATATCATGGCGGCCTCGACGACCCAAACATGACTTATGTGCTACATGCTTATTACTTAATATGAACTGTTGGAAGTAGCTATTTTCTTTTTAGAGCTGTTGACAGGAGCCTTATCGGCTGAGGACTAATTTTTAAACTGAGTCATACTTGTTTGTTTTCTTGATTGTATGTGGTTGCTATGCGCCATTGGCAAATCGTTCTGCAGGGTCAGCTTTGGCCTAAGTTTTGGCATCAGGTGCCAGTTGCGCCCCCCGAGTTTGGGGCATGACAAATATAGTATCAGAGCAATGTTGTATCCTAGGGAGTCTGCAAGACGTGTCTAGTAGAGTCTTGTTTATAAATGTATTGTGCACCACATTCAATAAGAAAAAAGCTACAAACATTGTTCAGGAAAGTTAACCTTCTTTCGCTCAAATTGTTCTATAGAGCTGAGTCATTAGGGTTGAGTTCTTCTGTTTACGATTGAATGACTTGTACTTAAGCCATACTTAATAATGATATGAACATCACGTGGATTTAGGCCATTGCAAGGAACATAGAGAGGCTTCGACATCAATAGTATACGACTGAAAGGGTCGAGAGAAAGAGAGCAGCAGAAGAGGGATGGGCCCATGAGGTTTCAAACAGAGTCTCAGGGTGGATCCAGACTTCTAAAATGGGAGATTGATTTTGCTATCGATACATTACTAGATTCCTAGATGATATCAATTCCCCCATATAGAATGGCACCAGCAGAATTGAAGGTATCGAAGAAGCAACTGAAAGATTTATTAGGTAAGGGCTTTATTAGGCCTAGTGCGTCACTGTGGGGTGCACCAGTATTATTTGTGCAGAAGAAAGATGGATCATTGCAAAAGTGTATAGACTACCGACAGTTGAATAAGGTAATTATAAAGAACAAATATCCACTACCAAGGATTGATGGCTTGTTTGACCAGCTACAGGGGGCCCGATGTTTCTCTAAGTTGATTTACATTTTACCAGCTATAGGGTGCTTGATGTTTCTCTAAGATTTACTTACATTCAGTATACCACCAGGTAAGATTTTGGGTGAGTGATATTTTGAAAATAGCTTTCAGGACCATATATGGCCATTTTGAGTTCATAGTGATGTCTTTTCGATTGACGAATGTCCCATTAGTATTTATGGACTTGATGAATAGTATATTTAGGCCGTTCTTAGACTTGTCCATCATGGTGTTTATTGATGATATTCTGATATATTCAAGGTCAAAGGCAGAGCATAGAGACATCTTCGAGCAGTGCTTCAGGTACTTTGAGATCAGAGGTTGTATGCTAAGCTCTCAAAGTGTGAGTTCTAGTTGCATTCCATGGCCTTTTTAGGCCAAATTGTATCAGATATTGGTATTCAAGTTAATTCACAAAAGATTGAGGCCGTGAAGACTTTGACTAGACCCATGACCCCGACATAATTTTGTAGCAACCCTGCTCTCTGATCGACATTTTATAATATTAATATCTATGGAAAGAGGAAGCTAGGAGAGGATTCTAAACAATTCTATCGAGCAAAAATACCTTTTCAATGCCGACAACTGCACCCATTGATTTAGGAACAAGAAAGAGTATATTATCTGCTCCCCTCTAAGCCTCACACGCTTTTTGTGGTTAACAAAGTATTATATAAGGTTCATGGAAGGATTCTCTTCACTATCATCACCCTTGATGAAGCTGACTCAGAAAGAAGCTAAGTTTTAGTGGACTGCAGCCTGCGAGCAGAGTTTCCAGGAGTTGAAAGACAGATTGACTTCAGCACAAGTTCTGACCTTACCAGAGGGTCCAAAGGGCTACATAATATATTGTGACGCTTCAAGCATTAGGCTAGTTTGTGTTCTGATGCAACACAGAAAGGTATTTACTTATGCTTCTAGGTAGTTAAAGAAGCATGAGAAAAACTACCCGATCTATAATTTAGATTTAGCTGTAGTAATTCATGCCCTGAAGATTTTGAGGCATTACTTGTATATCATTCATATTGATATTTATACAGATCATAATAGCCTATAATATAATTTTAGACAAAAAGAGTTAAACCTGCAACAACGACAATGGTTTGAATTGCTTAAAAACTATGATATGGATATCATATATCATTCTGGCATGGCCAATATAGTAGCATATGCCCTTAATCATAAGTCTATTGGCAGTCGATCATATTTGGGAGCTGAGAAGTGGAAGATAGACCAAGAGCTCTATCAGCTAGCTAGTTTGGGGGTTAGATTATCAGACTTTGATGATACTAGGGTCACAGTTAAGGACAGAGCTATATCATCTCTAGTTGTGAAGGTGAAGGAACGATAGCACGAGGATCCCAGCTTAGAGAAGCTCCGAAGCAAGGCTCAATAGTAGGAGTCTTTAGCCTTTGATATATCATGAGATGGAGTTCTTAGATATGGAGGTCAGTTGTGTGTTCCGGATGTTGCAAGGCTTTGACAGTAGATTATGGAAGAGGCACACAATTCTCGCTATTCTATTCACCCAAGATCCTAAAAAATGTATCATGATATTAATGAGATTTATTAGTGGTTTTGCATGAAGAGGGACATAGCTGAGTTCGTGGCACTGTGCCAAAATTGTCAGCAGGTAAAGGTAGAGCACAAGAAGCCCAGTGGGCTGCCTCAGGAGATAGCTATTCCATTGTGAAAGTGGAAGGCAATAAATATGGATTTTATCACTGGTTTTCCTTGTTCACAACGGAAGTTGAATTCTATTTGGGTGATTATCAATAGGCTGACAAAATCATCCCATTTCTTGCAAGTCAGGGCCACATTCTCAGCTAAGGAGTATGCAAAGTTCTACATTAAAGAGATAGTCAGACTACCTGTTGTCCTAATATCGATTATTGCAGATAAAGGGGCACAATTTACATCACATTTCTAAAGATCTTTCCAGAATAGTTTGGGGACTCAGGTTATCTTAGTATGAATTTTCATCCTTAGACCGATGGCCAAGCCAACCATATAATCCAGACGCTCCAGAGCATGTTATAAGTATGTATGCTAAATTTCAGAGGGAACTGAGATGATCAATTGTTGCTTATTGAGTTTGCTTATAATAACAACTATCATTCCAACATTGGTATGGCATCGTACGAGGCTTTATATGGGCAAAAATGCTGATTACCTCTTGGTTGATTTGAGGTTGGAGAGTTAGGTTTGCTTGTACCTGATATAGTGATGTGCCAATATTCTACGACACATTTGAATCCTTTTACATAGAATAGACACAAGTTTTCAAGCAACCATTGTTAGATTTGATGGTGTATATGCTTAAACTTGACTCGATGGATGGAGGGAGAGCCCTCCAACTCAAATTATAAGAAATTGAACATAGACTAAAAATGATGAATTTTGGGACACTAAAGGACACTTCTGGTTAGTGTGATGACTCCCCTGATGAGTGTCACAGCCTTGATGAATTGTCAGCCCAAGCCGTCAAGTGAAGGCGGAAGTCGCAAATTTTATTGTTGGATATAAATTTTCTGGACAACTATAAATACCAAGTATTAGGACTGAAATAATTATAATTTATTGTTAAATATTTTTCTTGATTTTCAAATGTAAAGTAGCGACATAAACACGTTACAACACTAACAATTTGGGTTTTTGAATTGTTGCTCAAGTTCTAGTCAAGAATTGAAGTGTTTGATCTCATCTTTGTAAGAATATTTCTTTTGATTATGATTTTTATTGCTTCTTTTGTCTCTAAAGCTATGAGTGGCTAAAAACTCCACAACTAGGATTGTGGGATCCATGGTGAATTAACGAGTTAGAGTTGATTTGGTATTGGATTCATGTTGTATATACTTTTGTGTTGTTATACTTTCAATTTTAATAGATTTCTAATGGTTGCAAACATTAGAACAAACCCTAGTTTTGATTTGCTTGAAATAAGAGGTTAAAAACAAAGAAAAAGGTTTAACAACGAGGATTCAGAGTTTCTAACCTCCGTTTAATGAGTAATTTTCTAGTGAGATTAATCTACTTGAGGCTAAAATTAAGTTTCGTACTTTTATCTTTTAAAGTTCGAATGAATTGAAGCAAAAAAATTGTCTAAAATTGGGTTGAGAAATGTTTAGGCATACATTTATATTCAATTGCCTCATATTAGTTGTATGAAGTGAATCCGTTACTAACGTTAACCTGAATTTATTGTAAAGCCATGGTGAACACATCCCTAGTTTACTTCTCTATTAATTTTTACTCATTATAATTTTTTATTTGTTAATTGAATTAGCCAAAGATTAAACAACGTTGATCATTATATAACCCCCTACTTTTCTAGAAATTATCGACAAATAATCATTTAAACTACTAACGACTTAATTTTTACCATATTCCCTGTGGGATTTGAGCCCAATATTTGTTGGGTTCTACATTTTACAACGACTGCTTATACTTCTTAAGTGAGGTGTAATTTGGGCGTATCAAATTTTGGCTCTATTGCCAAGGAATACGGTTATCTATTAAGTCCGGTGTGTTTACTTGACTCTTAGTCATATTTTCTAAGTTTACTTTTGTTTGTTGTTTTTGATTTTTACAGGGTACAACTTTGTGCATGCATTATACCCGACGCTCGGGTGAACAAATATTATCTTACAACCCCGAGCTTGCTAGAACTCTAAGGCTGAATATGAATGCACAATAGCGTGAGGCAGCAAAGCTTGCTGCAGCCAACCAAAACCTGAACGATGATAATATTGAGGATGCTGCGGCTTTGGGTGATGATTTTGAGGCGGACAATGTTAATAATGTAGCCCCAGCAGATCAGGCACAACAAAATAGTTGTCGAGGTTAGCAACAACAGATCCTTTTTTCTTTGGATGACAATGATGATGTCGACCTGGACGGAATGGGTGTTACTGGGGCCATTGTTCTTCCCCCATTAACACCTGGAGCTAAGTTCAATATCACCAGCACGATGATTCAATTACTGAACTTGAAGGGTCTTTTTAGAGGAGTGGCTGGTGATGATCCCAACAGACACTTGATGAATTTTGTCAGGATTTGTAAGTCCTTTGAGCTGCCAGGAGTTAGCCAAAATGCTATCCAACTAGGGTTATTTCCATTGTCCTTGTTTAATGAGGCACCATTGTGGTTGACCGAGTTAACACCTAATTCTATAACAAACTGGAGTGAGTTAAAAAGAGCTTTCCTAGAAAGGTTCTTTCCTCCCTCCAAGATTATACAGTTGAGGTATGAGATTAGTAACTTCAGGCAGCCACTACATGAGGCCTTACATGAAACCTGGTTGAGGTTTAAGAAGAAGCTGACTCAATGTCCTAACCATCAAGATAAGTTCTTGATACAGACCTTCTACAGAGCTCAAAATTTGGCGACCAAGCCGACACTTGACACTGCTATAGGTGGAGCATTCATGGTGCATACCTTTATTGAGGCCACTACTATCTTAGACTGACTCACCAAGACAAATAGAGCATGGCATACCTGGGACTCCAAAGTGGCCAACAATATTTATGCTGTGGGTATGTCAGCTGAGAAGCGTAAAAAAGAGGAAGAGCAAGATCAGGACATGGCCCATTTAAAGACACAAATGGACCTGCTAACGAAGCATTTATTGGAAGGTGGAATTGAGAAAGTTAAAGCTGTGGGCTCATATGGTAGAGCAGCTGAGTCCGAATCAGACAAAGAAGCCAATTATTTGGGGGGTTTCCAGGCTTATGGACAAGGAAACCAAGGTTGAAACTATCAACGAGACAATTATTATGACAAGGCCGGCTATAAAGATTGAGAGCAAGGTAATTGGAAGAACAAGAATAATAAAGGTGGATTGTATGTACCACTTAGGAATCGTGATAAATATAGCAACAGTGCAGGGACTTCTAATGTGGAAGCCATGTTAGCTAAAGTGTTATCAAAGGTAGAATCAACTGACTCGGGGGTAAAGGATATAAAAGGTGAGCTATCATCCATGAGTTAGTTGGTGGACTCACATTCCACCTTGATTAAGCAATTAAAGCAGCAGATGGGACAACTTTTAGCAACTATAAATCAAAGAAAGAGTGGTACTTTGCCAAGTGACACCATACAAAACCCAAGGAATGATGGGAGTTGCATGGCAATCACTACACAGAGTGGCAAATTTTTTCCAGAATCACATCCGATAATTCAGACTCAAACATGCGATATTGCTGATAAGTATGAAGTGATAGATGATGAGAACGATGTTGATGAGAGTGTGGGTGTACCTGCTGAAAGACCCACCGTGGTGGAGGATGCTACTCAAGTGCTTAAGGAGAAAAGCAAAGAAGTTGAAAAACATCAAACTTAAATACCCAAGCTTCCTCCTCTATTCCCTCACAGGATAAAAAAGAAGGTAGAAGATAACAAGTTCCAAGAATTCATATCTCTGCTCAAGCAAATATCGGTGAACATCCCTTTAGTGGATGCTCTTGAGCAAATGCCCGGATACGCCAAGTTCATGAAGGACTTGATTACTAAAAAGAGGTCGGTGAGTTTTGAGGCAAAAGATAACCTTCACCAATGTAGGGCGATCTTGTCAAGGTTGTTGGTCCAAAAGAAAGAGGATCCGACTGCCTTTACCATCCCCTACACAATCGGGGAGTTCAACTTTGAAAAGGCACTCTTTGATTTGGGAGCTAGCATTAATTTGATGCCGCTAGCTATTTATTGGCAGATGGGCTTGGGAGCCCCCAAATCGACTACCATAAATCTACTTATGGCCGACAGATCAATAAAGTGACCGGTGGGTATTTTGTATGATGTGCTAGTGATGGTTGGAAAGTTTATATTTCCAGTAGACTTTATAATCTTGGATTGTGAAGTAGATTTTGAAGTGCCCATAATTTTGGGGCGACCTTTTTTAGCGACTAGATAGTTATAGTTGATATGGAGATCAATGAACTGACTTTCAGGATGAATGATGATATAGTCAAGTTCAATGTTTGCAAGTCAATGAAGAAACTGAGAGACATGAGTGTAGTCTCAGTTACTGATGTTATTGTTGATTTTGAAGTGGAAGTACTGATTGAGGAGAGGCTTGCTGTGGAGACTTTAGTTGCAGTAATGATGAACTTCGATGGTGATAACATCGAGGACTATGAGGAGACAGTGAATGCCTTGATAGGAATGGGTTGATATTCCTATGCACCAAAGAAGCTAGACCTGGACCTAAAAAATAAACTGACGTCTCTAGCAAAGCCTTTGATTGATGAGGCACCTGTGTTAGAGTTGAAAGAGTTGCCGGTCTATCTCAGATATGTATTTTTGGGTGATAATAACATATTGCCCATGATTATTGCAGCGGATCTTATAGAGTGGCAGGTAGAGGCTTTGTTGTCTGTATTGTGAAGGTATAAAAGAGCTATTGGCTCGACTATTACAGATATCACTAGAATTGCACCAGGTTTTTGCACCCATAAAATATAGTTGGAGGATGAGTGTACACCTACCACTGAGCATTAGTGAAGGCTAAATCCACTGATTCAAGAAGTGGTAAAGAAGAAAAAAATCAAGTGGCTCGATGAAGGAGTAGTGTACCCAATTTTAGACAGTAAATGGGTAAGCTCGGTGTAATGTATTCCGAAAAGAGGAGGTATGACTGTATTGGCAAATGAGAAGAATGTGTTGATTCCATTGAGATCGGTCACTGGGTGGCGGGTTTGTATGGATTACAAAAAGCTTAACTCTTGGACTCTGCAGGATCACTTCCTGATGCTTTTTATGGATCAGATGCTTGATAGATTGGCCGGGAGAGGATGGTATTGCTTTTTGGATGGGTATTTGGATTACCGCCAAATATCCATCGCACTAGAGGATCAGGAGAAAACCACCTTCACATGCCAGTATGGAACTTTTGCCTTTAGGCGCATGCCTTTTGGCTTGTGTAATGCTCCAGCAATGTTCCAGAGATGTATGATGTCCATCTTCTTTAATATGGTAGAGGACACGCTGAAAGTTTTTATGGATGATTTTTCCATGGTTGGTTATGCGTTCGAAGACTGCTTGACTAATCTGAGTTAAACCTTGCAAAGATGTGAAAAAGCAAATCTCATCCTCAACTGGGAGAAATGCCACTTTATGGTTAAATAAGGCATTGTGTTGGGGCATAAGATATCAGTGAGAGGGATTAAAGTTGATGGAGCCAAGATTGAAGTGATTGAAAAATTACCTCCGCCTATCTCGATAAAGGGTATCAGGAGTTTTCTTGGACACACAGGGTTCTATAGAAGATTCATCAAGGACTTCACCAAGATTGCTAATCCCTTGTGCAAGCTTCTGGAGAAGGAAGCAAAATTCGTATTTGATGGTGATTGCTTGAAGGCATTTGAATTCCTAAAGGAGAAGTTGGTGCCGCCCCCATTATAGTTTCCTGGATTGGTCCAAACCATTCGAGGTAATGTGTGATGCAAATGGTGTTGCGGTTGGAGCCGTTCTGGGTCAGAAAAGAGATAAGATTTTTCACCATATTTACTATGCTAGCAAGGAATTGAATGAGGCATAAAAGAATTACACGGTCATGGAGCAAGAGCTGCTGGCGGTTGTTTATGCCTTTGAAAAATTTAGGGCATACCTTCTTGGCACAAGAGTTGTGGTGCACACCGACCATGCTGCATTGAGGTATCTCATGGTGAAGAAAGATGCAAAACCTTGATTGATCAGATGGGTATTGTTATTACAGGAATTTGACTTCTAAGTCAAAGACCGGAAAGGCTGTGAAAACCACCTGGATGACCATCTTTCCAGGCTAGAAAATGAAGGAAAAGTGGTAGATGAGCTGGAAATTGATGACTCATTTTTGGATGAGCATGTGTTGGCCGCTTCACTTGATCTTGTGCCATGGTACGCTGATTTTGCAAACTTTTTGGTCAGTGACATAATGCCGAAAGAGCTTAACTTCCACCAGACAAAGAAATTCCTTTATGATGCTCGTAAGTATTTTTGGGATGAGCCTTATCTATTCCAGTTGTGTGATGAAAACATAATCAGAAGATGTGTACTAGAAGTAGAGATTATGAGTATTTCAATAGCCTATCATTCTTCCCTAGTCGGTGGACATCATACAGGTGATCGCACCACTCGGAACATCTTGCAATGTGGGTATTACTAGCCCACAATTCACAAAGATGCCCACGACTTGGTCAAATCTTGTGACCAGTGCCAAATACAAGGAGCTATATCTCAGAGGCAAGAGTTGCCAATGTTAACGATCCTAGAGGTTGAGTTGTTTGATGTTTGGGGCATAGATTTCATGGGCCCATTTGAAAGCTCCTATGGTAACAAGTATATCTTGGTATCAGTTGATTATATGTTGAAGTGGGTAGAGGCTCTAGATTTGGACGACAATGAAAGGAAGAGTGTGGTTGCCTTCTTAAAGAGAAATATCTTCTCTCGATTTGGCACTCCTCGCACAATCATAAGCGATAGAGGGTCACACTTTTGAAACAAAGTGTTTCGTGCTACTTTGGCTAAGTACGGTATGAAACAACACAAAGTGGCCACCCTATATTACCCGCAAACCAGTGGACAAGTAGAAGTGTCCAACCGTGATATCAAAGCAATATTAGCAAAGTCAGTGAATGCTTATCAGAAGGATTGGGAACAGAAGCTTGATGATGCACTTTGGGCGTACCAAACAACATTCAAAATGCCGATAGATATGTACCCTTATCAACTGGTTTTTGGAAAGCTTGTCACCTGCCTGTCAAACTTGAGCATAAGGCCCTTTGGGCGCTCAAGAAGTTGAATCTTAGCTGGAAAGATGCTTTGGAGTTAAGGTTGGAACAACTGAATCAGATGGAGGAATTCCAATGGCGAGCTTATGAAAGAGCTACTCTCTACTAGGAGAAAATAAAGCTGTATCATGACAGGAGGATTGAGAAGAGGGAATTTAAAGTTGGGGACTTAGTATTGTTGTTCAACTCAAGGTTCAAATTGTTTCCCAAAAATCTCAAGTCCAAATGGTCCGGGCCTTTCAAAGTTAACCAAGTGTTCCCATCCGGTGTTGTTGAACTAGAGAACAAGGATGGGGAACGATTCAAAGTAAATGGATAGCGGGTCAAGCAGCGGGTCAAGCAGTATATCAGCTTCTCGAAGGAGGTAAACATCTTTTCTGTGGTGTATCTTGATGAAGTCTGAGTAATTAAGATACCTGAGTCATACCGTAATGTTAAATCAGACACTAAATGGGAGACTACCCATCTTTTGTTGTTGTAAAATCACCCTAGAATAGTTTTTGTTCGTAGAATTGTTTAATATGGTTGTTCAGTGTGCATGAATCATAGGTACAGGTAAAGGCACTATTGTTTTTAGAGGTGATGAGTTACCTGATGTGTAGTCAAAGAGGTGATAGATCATCACCCCAAGTCATCACCAAATAACATTTTTAGATGAGTTCTGGTTAGTCGTGATGGCTCATGTGATGAGTCACCATATGTGTGACGACTCGTCACACAATCCACCAAAATGGTACCTAATTGCCACCTCCACTATTTTAGGCTGGCAACTCCGGTGATAAGTCATCAGCCCCTTGATGGGTCATCATCAAAGCCTTCAACCAAGGTAAGTGTTTTATTTTATGTGTTTTGACCCGTCCCGACATGAATCCTAAAACCCTAAACCCAAATCGACCCAAATAGTTTGTTAAGCTATTAAAGAACAATCCATTTCAGTTGAAATGGTTTCTCCTTCTTGAATTCTCTTACCCCAATTCAAATTCCACCACTTTCCTTAATCACAAACACTAATTCATCCATCTCAACATAAATCTGTCCCTTTACCAAGATCTTCACACACTTCTTCACTCCTAAAAAAATCCCGTTCCTTGTGGTAGTTTAGTAGAAGTTTGGGTGTGAATTGTTGTTTCTTTTAACTCCTAGTTCAAGGAGAAAGGTTTTGTCTTGATCAATCACAAAAAACAAGGTATGATTCTAGTTTCTCCTCTCTAAATTGTTCATTAATTTTTGATTAAAAAGAAGAACAAAAAGTTGATATCGAAAGTTGTGGATGTTGGTTGTTATGTGTTGTGTCTGTGGTTGGTGTTATTGTTTTGTGTTTGAAACTTGAGGTTCAAAAAGACCTGGGTGAAGTCTGAGGTAGCCCATGGGTGAAAGAAGAATATGTATAGTGGTGTGAAATTGTAATCAAATCCCAGAAGGGATTGGAAAAGTGCTAATGAACACAAAGTGTTTGAACAATTTCCTCAAAGAGAAATGTCTGGGTTGTTTAGATGAGCTGTTGCTACTGTTTTTGGGTGACGACTGGTGTGACGAGTCATCATATGTTTTGAGATTCGTCAACCAACCCATCACCCAGCCTAAAAACCTCAAATGTTTCTGTTTAGGCTTAACGGTTGGTGTGACTCGTCGTCACACCTGTGGTGACTCATCAACCAACCCGTCAAGCCAAAACTGTGAACACTTTGGTTTTGTTTTCTTTTTCTGATGTGTTCTAACTTGTTTCCCTTGTAGGTACAACGGCTCCAAAGTTACAACCAAGATGTGGAGGGGCACAAAAACAAAAAGAAAGGCCAGCCCCTACACGGGGATTACTAGATGAACCAGATAGCGACGTAGAAAGAATTGAGGCACCGGCTTATCAGACTAGGCTGTCCAAAAAGAGAAAAACCCAAATATCCTAGTCTGAAGAGGAGAGTGGGTCATCTAGTGGGGGAAGTGATAGTGCTAGTGATGAGGGTGATAGCTCAAGCTCCATCACGAATGAGGAAAGTGGTATTGATGCCACTAGTAATCCAGAAAAGGCACCAATAGTCTCTAGTTCATTTAGGTGCAAGACACCAAATTTTAGGGATTCAATCCGGTGGAAAATTGAAGGTGCCTAAAAGCATTACTTAGACGGTCTTCTCCCAACCAAGACAAGGAGCCACAGAAGGCCTATTGCTGAGGAAGTCCAAATTATGACCACTGATCTACCTGAGTAGCGGGTTATTCAAACCCAATTCCAGAGGTATCAGTTAGAGTGGATGAGCAAGCCATCGAGGATCTACTACCTAGATTTAGTGCATGAGTTCTATGCCAACTATTTGGCTGTGCTAGAAAGCAAGGTTGAGATAGGAAAGAAGCTTTGAAACTCACCAAGAAAAGACATGGTCCCTTTTCATGGAAAACAAGTAGAAATCTCCCAAGGGACGATCAATAGAGCCCTCTTTGGTCCAAAATACACCCCTCCGACCGATATGCCTGAGTTTCATGATAGAATTGGCATAACACTCCAGCAAAGACCATGGCTAGCTTTAAAGTTGATCAAAGGCAGACCTTCATGGCTGAATTTGATAGAACAAATATAAAAGCAATATCTGAACTTCACAACAATGTTTTGGTGGGCTATTGTGAGACTCTGACTTTTCCCTACAGGCGGGTATGCTAATTTGGATAAGGGAAGATCCATTCTGGTAGCAAGTTTGATAGCAGGGTACATCATAAACTTTGGGATGATAATCGCAGATAAGATGCGTACCAGAGCCATCAAAGTAACATCTTCATTGCCATTCCCGTGTCTTGTTATTGAGTTATGCAGTCTTACAGAGGTGCCAATAATGAGTGGAATCAATGATGAAGTGATAGCATCATCCATGCAAAACATCGACAAGATGAGAGATAATATGAAATTTGAGTTGAGGGTCCATAAGCCACAAGCTTTTGAGGCACAAACTCCTAGCATATCTGAGGCAACTGATACTCCATCATGTATGGAGTTACCTCTTGCTATCTTTGACCCACAGACTCTATAGACCACTTCTGGCACTGCTGGTACCGCCACTGCTGAAAGTTCTGACACTGCCTTGAGGCCTACCCTGCCACCAGAGTACCACTTAAATCCAGAAAACTTTGTAAAGATGGTCCAAAAATAGAAAAAATTAAGAACCAAATTGTAGCTTGGAATTACCTGTTCAAGTCAATGATAAAAGAGGACATTCAGAAAAGCACTAAAACCATATGAGGGTTTCATGCCAGAGTTAATGCTATAGAGACTCGGATGGACAATAGGCTGAAAGAAATGAGTATTCTAGACCTAGCCAAATTCGATGCTGAGTTTAAAAAGGTGAAGGCTGATGTCACCACTCTCCAGCAAGGGCAAGCTCCCTATGATGAGACTCCAAACTTTGCTAAATTGGAGGAGGATGACACAATAGTGGATTTGTAGGGAAGACCTTTACAGATTGATGAGCCACAGTCGGGTGAGGGTGGTGTGAAAAGGTCAAAGAAGAGAAAACATAAGAAGAGAATGCCAGAGAAAATAGACTTGGAAAATGCATGGAAGCAGTCTGTACTCGATGAGAAGTTGTGCCAAGAGAGAGTAAGCGCCCAATTGGCTGGGTCTTCCTCTAGTGTGGTACCTGAGACCAGAGAGACTATAGTTGTAGATGAGTTGAGCACGCCGACCAACACTAGTATCACTGTTCCTACTTTGGAGACCCATGTAGTTTCTACTATTGCCCCAGACTCTGAAGCCTAGGTTTCACAGGTATCTCTGTCCCTTTTATTGCATATTTGATTTCATTAGCATTGAGGACAATGCTTGATTCTTTTGTTGGGGGTAGAGGTATTTATGAGTCACCTCTAAGGGTTTTTGTTGCCGTGTTTCTTTTTCCTCTGGTGTGCTATCTAGTAGAACCAGCATGTTTAGGTTGTTATTTAAATTTTGTGTTGTGTTGTATTGTTTATAGCAAGCATGGCATTTTGCAAATTGAAATAAAAAGGAGACCCCTCCAAAAAGTTGATTTTGTACTTATGTTTGAAATGGTTAACTGTTCTGGATCCCTAAATGTCATTGAGTGTATGTGATTGTAGTAATTTTGCTTAACCCAAACTGTTATTTTGATAGTTCATAGTGGTATGGTTTTTTGGTGCCAAGTGTCTGTGAGCTTATTGTGATAAATTCTTACTCTGTGCATGCATCTAGAACTTGCCAAGCCTATTCTGTGAAGTTCGAAGTTTGTTGCTTAAGAAAGGATCACATGCCCTTTTTGTGTGCAGTCCACTTATCCTTAAAATCCATCCAAATGTAAATAATCCTTTTGATCCCTGTTTGAGCTGAAGGTTGACCTTGTTCTTTTGATAACATTTTACCTTCCCTTTTTAACTTTGAATCTCTAATTTGGCCTTGGTCCCTCCTTGGACATCATGCACCTTAACTCAGACAATTAGCCTAAGTTGAGGGTGGCTACTGTAGAGGTATATGATAAGAAAAATGGGGTTATTTTGAGGATAGGTTGTTGATAGAATAAAAAATTTACAGGTGTGTGCCAAAGAAACAAAAGAATGAAAGAAAGAAAAATGAATAAAAGAAATGAAAGAGAGTGAAAAAGAAGTGAAAAAGAAAGAAAAAGAGTAATCAAGGTAAGAGGACCACACCTGTAGATAGAAAAAATGGAACCAAAGGTGAATAAAGTTGATGGAATACGCCTGAAGTGGAAATAATAGGCCGGTGATTCCAAGGAGGGTTTAGTCACTATTCTCCAAATGTATCCTACCTGCACCCGAAGCCTCGTTGCAAACCAAAACAAGTCCTGTAGTGATCCTGAGCGACTGTTTGAAGAATCTAAATGGAATAGCAAGGGCAAGACTATGGTATCACATGCGCATTGTTTGAAATCTTTTGTGAGTATGTGCGTAGCTTACTTAGTCCCGAATGCTTACTTAGTCCCGAATCTTATGTGTGGGACTTCCTTGTAATGAGGGCACTGAGAAATCATTATCATCTATTAACTACTGGGATAATTGTTGTGTGTGTATGAAAGTTTCTTAGCGACATCATAATGACATTCTTGGATCCCTACTAGTTAGCATTTCGAATTTTGGAGTTACAGGGGGTGGATGAATTTGGTTTGAGTGCGTATTGCTATTGACCTATTTTGTGTTTTTTTAGTTGAGTCATCTATTCTATTTGTGTTGTCATATTGCTTGAGGACAAGCGAATATTTTAAGTTGAGGGTGTTGATGTGCCAACATTCTACAGCACATTTGACTCCTTTTACCTAGAATAGACGCAATGTTTCGAGAAACCATTGTTAGATTTGATGGTTTATATGTTTATATTATAGGAAATTGAACCAAGACTGAAAAGGATGAATTTTGGGACACTAAAAGACTCTTCTGGTTAGTGTGATGACTCCCCTGGTGAGTCGTCACAGCCTTGGTGAATCGTCAGCCCAAGCCATCAAGTAAAGGTGGAAGTCCCGAATTTTATTTTTGGATTTAAATTTCCTGGACAACTATAAATATCAAGTATAAGGGCTGAAATAATTATTATTCATTGTTGGATATTTTTCTTGGTTTTCAAATGTAAAGTAGCGACCTAAACACGTTACAACACTAACAATGTGGGTTTTTGAATTGTTGCTCAAGTTTTAGTGAAGAATTGAAATGTTTGATCTCATCTTTGTAAGGATTTTTCTTTTGATTTTGGTTTCCATTTCTTCTTTCATCTCTAAAGCTATGATTGGCTAAAAAGCCCACAACTAGGGTTATGGGATCCATGGTAAATTAACGAGTTAAAGTTGATTTGGTATTGGATTCATGTTGTATATACTGTTGTGCTGTTATACTTTTAATTTTTACAGATTTCTAATGGTCGCAGATATTAGAGCAAGCCCTAGGTTTGACTTGATTGAAATAAGAGGTTAAAAACCAGGAAAAAGGTTCAACAACTAGGATTCATAGTTTCTAACCTCCATCTAATGAGTAATACTCTAAAGAGATTAATCTACTTGACGCTAAAATTGAGTTTCTTACTTTTATCTTTTCAAGTTCGAATGAATTGAAGGGAAAATTGTCTAATTGGGTTGAGAAATATTTAGGCATACATTTGTATTCAATTGCCTCATATTATTTGTATGAAGTGAATTCGTTACCAAAGTTAACTCGAATTTGTTGTAAAGCCATGGTGAACACACCCCTAGTTTGCTTCTCTATTGATTTTTACTCATTATAATTTGTTATTTGCTAATTGAATTAACCAAAGATTAAACAACGTTGATCGTTATAAAACCCCCCACCTTTCTAGAAATTATCGACAAATAGTCATTTAAACTACTAATGACTTAGTTTTCACCATATTCCCTATGGGATTCGATCCCAACGACCACTTATACTTCTTAAGTAAGGTGTAATTTGGGTGTATCACTTAGTACAGTAGGCTATAGAAAAGGTTAAGATGACCAGAGAGCGATCATTGATAGCTCAGAGCCTCCAAATATCATATTCAGATGTTAGGTGACGAGACTTTGAGTTTAATGTTGACGATTTGGTCTTTTTGAAGGATTTGCCAAAGAAGGGCATTATACAATTCGGCAGAAAAGGCAAGCTGAGCCTTTGATATATTGGGTCTTACTGTATTGTGCAATAGATAGGCAGAGTAGCTTACCTGCTAGAGTTGCCTCCAGAATTAGAGGCATTGCACCCAATATTTCATGTTTCTATGTTACAAAAGTGTATTGAAGATCCAACACATATAGTACCGATAATAAATGTTCATATTTTAGAGGAATTATCTTATGAAGAAGTCCCTACTGCCATAGTAGACCATTAAATTAGGAGATTACAGAAGAATGATATACCTTCAATAAAAGTGTTGTGGTGGAAACGTAATATCAAGGAGATGACGTGGGAAGCTGAAGAGGACATGAAGTCCACATATCCCTACCTGTTCACTCCTTCAGATGATGTTTAGAATAGACAAATAGTTAGCCCTCATTTAAGTATTTAGGTATGTTACTTGTGTATTATATGGTTCTTGTGTTATTTCCTATAATGCCGTGTACATTATCATAATTCGAGGATGAATGTCCCTAAGGGGGGAAGGATGTAAAACCCCACCCGTTTGAATGTTTGAATTAACTCGTACTTTTGGGATAAGAATAAGTGTTCTTAATATGTTAGGAATGATGTTTATGAGGTATTTTAATTGTACAATAGTCGGATGTTAAGTTTTGACGTAAAGCAAGTTGCAAAATAAAAGTCGACAAAAGTTACTGTAAATTCCTTTAAGAAATTCTCTGAAAATTTTGGTCAATTGTCTCAGAGCATTTCTCCTAATATATAATGAATTAGTGGGCTCCCAACATACCAAATTGAATATGCAAGTCTAGTTTCTAATGCACTAAACCGCTTGTCCATACGATTTCAGAATAGAGAGATATTAATATTTTTGTGATACTACACAAGCAGGCACGTCAAGGCAGGTCCCGCTACCCCCAAGTTGGTTGAGTTTTATAAAATATGATTCTCTTTTATTTCTAACTCAAAAAAATGTCAAAAAAACATAGAAACTTAGAGGGAAGGCCCCTAAATTCTCCATGGAGGTTGATGCTTTCAACTCAGAAGTTTAACGGAAGTTGATCTATGTCACGAGCTCATCATTTTGGTATAATTTGCTCCATCGATTTCATATCATTTCTCTGTGCATGTTGTGGCAATGAGGTTAAAGCTGGTTATTGAGTATGTGGCAGTAGCTATGGAGTTATATTGTCAAGGTAAGAATCTCGTATACTTATCTATTTGTTGAATCGAGATTCTAAGCTTTTAGTTACAAAAATATGTAGTTGCTGCTGACTTGTAATAGTTTCTCATTGATCTTGGCTCCATTTATTGTTATTGCAAGGAGGCAGATTGTTTAGCTTAGGATATCAAATCTTTTTGTCAAGGAAATCTTTCCCCTATGACCTTGCTTCATAATTCCATGTCCTAGTATCATTTTTTATAGATTTTTGAGCCATGAAATGGTGTTTTGGGTATCGTGTCTCTGGACAATCCTTTTGTCTTATTAAGTTTAGTTATTATTATTGTGTACAAATTGTTTTAAGGTGTTAGAGGGACTGGGGGTTGGTGTGACTCTTATCTGGGTCACGTATGATGGTTGTCGGATTAAACAACGTGAAATATGCCTTGTTATATTTTCTTGGGATCTCACTGCTCTTATGAGATGTTGATAGTTTTTTGTCGTGGTTATTAGCTATTAGTTTGATAGATATTATGATGTCATTTTTTGAGTTAAAGAGGGATAGTCATAGTGATGACCTTAATGTTTTATCAATTGTCTATGGATCATTCTTGCAGCCTTGTTGATTCTAGCATTTATTACATTATGATAGGTTGATTGAGCTTCATAGGGACACTTTTGAGGCTTTGGTGAATGTTAAGGCTTCATTTTCACTTTCTGACATGACCTAAAGGCCCGAGCTTATTATAGCTTTTGGGTAGGTTGGTGTCCTGTCCCACCAAGAATTGCATTCATAGAGGCTTGTAGACTAGTCTGTTGGGCTACATAGCTATGATCGTGACCATTTTGGCCTTGTATATTTATTAGTTGTAGCTTATTATCCAGTTGGGCCTTGTTGTTGTTATTGTTGTTTGTAGTTTAGTGGCATATTGGCCTAGATTATATTGTTTATAAATGTTTTTAATTTCTGCATAGAGATTCTAGTGGCCTTGAAGGCCCGCATAGCGTTTATGCTTTCTTAGATTTCATGGTGGCCTCGATGGATTAAACAAGACTTATATTCTACATGATTATTGCTTTATATAAACTATTGAGAGTTTCTCTTTTCTTTCTAGAGCTGTTGACAAGGGCCTTGTCAGCCAAGGGCTGATTTTAAAGATGAGATATACTTGTTTGTTTTCTTGATTGTATGTGGTTTCTATGCGCCATTGGCAAATAGTTCAACAGGGTTAGTTTTGGCCTAAGTTTTGGCATCACATGCCAGTTGAGGCCCCCAATTTTGGGGCATGATAGTTCTGAATGATTATCTTTGTGCCATGAACCTTTTCAGTTTGCTTTATCAGGGGAGTAGTTGATAGTGCCAAATTAGTACCTCCTTCTGTTGCTATTTTTCTTGCATTCTAATATGTAGCTGGGCATGTTGACATTGTCAAGTTCTGCACATCTTCTTTCATGTTCTATTTATTGTTCTTAGTCTGATCCTGATGAGTGTTTGATCTAGTTATGTTATCTGCCTGGTGTATATCCTAATCATATATATCTATTTCCTCTGTGTTTTCTAAAGTAATTTACATAGGATATGAACCAACTACTGTATCAGTGCACTCTTCTTCCTCTTGCTTGTTTATATCTATTCCTTTCCTTTTGTTCTTTGTTGGCGCTTCCCTAGATTCTCTGCTATTTTTGCTATAATGATTGGTAGTTTTTCTTCTTCCAAATTGATGTCACTCTCCATATCTATCCTATCTACCTACTTTGCAACTTCCCCATCAGAATTTGCCTTTTAGATGCTGGAATCTGCATTTGTGATTCATCCTCTATCCTTTGTTTATTTTTCCATTCTTCATTACTTTCTGATCATATGTTGTTATAGTGGCCTTCTTTAAATCACCCTTCTCAGTTGTTGGGTTGTCATTCTTATTAAAGGCATTCAAACCCAATTCTTTGTGGTCTCTTCTTTATGCTACATTGGTTGCTTCTCTCTACCTACCTTCAAAGCATGTTCATCTATGCTTTTTAGAGCCATTTGTTCTTCACGTTTCTCTGATAAGTTATCGACCTTGTTAATATTATCCTCCTTTTTAGAATATCAAAGGCATTGGTTGTAGTAATACCCTCCTCTGAGCTTGTAACATTTGTAACAGTGTCACTGATGTAATCGTCTGAATTCTTCTCAAGTGTGAACATTCTTTTTGTAGGATTTCACTATTTTCTATTCCTCACAATTCTTGCACTAGTCAACTTCCTAAGAGGAAATTATTTCACCTGGCCTTCTTTTAGTTGAGAGTCTTTATTACCTTTCTCCTCAATCTCTTTCCTCAACTCTTGATGCAGGACTTTTCATTCCTGCTTGTTGTGCTCTTGAAATTTGCATTTTTATAATATCTTGGCAGAACATCATATTGAATTTTAGCTTTAGTGACTTTGGCTTCTTTTGTAGCTTTATTCTCTATCTTCATCTGTACAAACTTAGGCAGATCAACTAGCAAATCCACTTGAACCTTAACTCCTGCACAACTTGCATGAGCCTTGTTAATGGTAGTCATATCTAGATGAAGAGGTTTACTAGCAGCAGATGCCAATGTAAATAAAGACTCCTTGACATAAAATGTAGGCAAAAGATCAGAAAAGAAGATTCAAGTCATGGCCTGTGTAGTTTCTTCCTCCATTTTAAATTTTGCATCATAGATCAAAGGTGTCATTTGATACAATAAACGATCCTTTGTTACTATATAATAAGCACTCAGTGTCATTATATTAACAAAGTCTTCAATTAAGACAAATCTCATCAAAATATGTCTGCTTTTAAGAAAACTAATTTTATATTCACCTTTTATGGCACACTGCTTAGGTATTTGCACCCTAAGTTCTTCAAGATCTGTCCATCCATATGAGAACTTATTAATAATAACATATTAGAGGTTCTTAATGGTATTCATTCTACTAACTTCATTTTATCCACTTAACCACTGGAACATCATCAATATAGGTGATTTTTTTGATTGAGATGGATCTACTACCATTATCTTGTTTAGTGAAAGATGTTTATTATTGATGGCTTAACCAAAGCTGCATAGTTACCTACTAGTTAAGGATTCTTTAAAGGATCTGTAGTGGTTTCTTAAGTGGTTAAAGGGTTTAAGGGATGAAATTTTGAGGATGAGGCAATGGAGGGTGTGTGGACAACCACTGGAGATGGTTAACCGTCGGCCATGGCCATGATAGAGTAGACAAATTTAGGGTTTTCGTGTATGGGTAGTATAAAGAGAGATTATTAATCTATCTTTTTGATTATCACATGTATTGATTTATCCATTCACATCTATTGTTGGTATAATACTCAGAGGACCAGGTTCTCTATTAGTCACTTACACAATTTTTTTTCTCTTCATCAATATCCAAGATTGAATTTTACAAGTGCCATTTCATTTTGATTTTTCCCACACAAATCTCACAGTGACTAACTCCACAATATTCATCATTCACCCATCCCTTATAAACATAAGCTTCCTTCTTCTTCAAAGTCCACCTTTCCCCACTGAATCACTGCCTCTCAAATCTTTCATTTTTGTTAGATTTTTGACAAGTAATAAATTTTTTAGAAATTTAAGTTTTTGAGAATCTCAAGCTTGTTAGAAATGAATAGGGAAGAGTCTTAAGAGATTAAACTTTGTAGAAGTCTAATGTAGAGTCATGGAGAAGGAAGCCTAGCATTATGAAGTCTAACTTTTTCATCAGTGGTAACAAATGGGATTTGAATTTTCTAGTTAATATTGTCCCTAATCCTATTATCCATAAACTCAATGTCCTACCTATAGGTGACATAAATTCGAAAGATGTTGCTACCTGTATAGATAATCAAGTAGGAGGATTCTCTTTTTCTTCAACCTTTAACATCCCTAGATAGTTCGAGGAAAGCTTTAAGTCTGGCAATATATTTGGGATAAGAAGATTTCTTTTAAAGTGTCTTTTTCTCTTATGGAGAGACATCAAATAGAAGATTTCTATATATTATAGAATCATCAATTTTGGACATAGTATAATGCTCCAAATGCTCCTACTGCAACAATCCAAATAAGCAGACAATTTTTTATTTTTTCTTAAATAGTGACATAACTTTTAAAAGTTGAAATCTGTTTACAGAATTGTAACACCCCGGAATTCACACCAACCTTTAAAGTTAGAAACTCTGCAAAATTTTGAACTTCCAGAGATCACGAGCCCAAACCACGAGTCATGGACTGAACCACAAGCCATGGAATGAACTCGTGAAATCAGTCCTGTAGACTACCCTCAGGTCTGAGAACCACGATAAAGTTTCATGATTAATAGATTGTTCCACAGGTCGTGGAACTCAAAATGAGGCTCAAACCATTTTTCCAGGAACCATGAGCAGGTTTTACGGGCCGTAGATAGTTCTACGGACCATACTGTTAGCTCGTGGAATGAAACCCACAACTGGTCATCTAGGCCAGAAACCACGAGAGGTTTCTATGGTCCGTAGAACTTTCCATGAGCTGTATACCTTGTCTGTGAATCTCAGACCAACAACTTTCATATTGGCTCAGGAACCACGACTGCAATCCACGAACTATGGTTCCATCTACGGTCCGTGGAAAGGATTCGTGGAACCTAAAGTCGAGGTTTTAATCTGTTCTTTTCCAGCTTTTACCTAGGGGTATTTTTGTAATTACCCATCCTTTTAACTTTTAAGTGTGGTCATTTTCTATATTTTTAGTAGGGTTTGATCCCTAATTAGCCTAAGTTTTCTCTAAAACTCTCATTCAATCCTAAAAGAAGAAAGGGTCTCCATTCTCTCAAGCTCCATGCTTCAAGCTAAGGATTCCACCTTCAAGTCTCTATCCCTCTCATCCTAGATTAATAATGCTTCCATTTAGGTATGTGGATATTCAATAAGGTATTCTTTCACTCTTATGCCCAAAAACTCAAAATTTTATATTGATTTTCATGAACTTCAAATTAGGTTCTTACCCAATTCTCATGGGCTTTTCTATAAATTATTTTCTCATGATTCTACTATGAAATCTAATTCTTAATTACATAATTTTGTTATGGGTTTTTCAAGTGAATTCCTACTTCATGAATTGAGGGCTTAGTCTAGCCAATTTTGCATGCATGGGTTAATTTAAGTAAATTGACATATTTAATAGCATGACCTCATAAATTTCAAGTAATTACATGCCTAGTTCCTATTTTTTATGAAAGTGCATGTGACTATGAAATTGAACTAGTGCCATGTAAGTTTTAAGTTATGAATCATTATGAAAGACAAGACACCCAATGTTCCATCAATACTCATGAATAAGTTTCTAAAATAAGGTTCGTTCGTATTATGAAGAACTGGGTTATGAACATATTTATGAATAAAACTTGACATCTAGATATGTCACATGTATGTGGGCCTTATGTTATGTTTTTTGAGTAGTATTTAGCACCAAGAAATGAGGGTTCTAGATAACCCAAGTTCAAAACTACGTTGCCACTGTAGGTTGCCGTATGTGGTTTATGACAGGGTCCTTATGAAATGGTTCTAATCTTGATCAGTTAGGACAACCTTTTTTAGTGTGGGTGTATGACACTGGACTTCATGTAGCTCATCATGGTTTATATCGATTAAGAGAAACTCCTGTATAAATAATTTTAAGTTATGAAGTTTTATGATACTCTATTTTGAAGCTTGACTTGTATTTCATGTCTTACACTCAAACTACAATATTTACTATGATTTCTATTATCATGCATGGACTCAGTTTTAAGTATGTTTTCAAGCATATTTTATCATATTATTACATAAGACTCACATATTCAGTACATCCTATAGTACTGATGCATATTCTTGCACTGTATCTTATCATGATGCAGATCCAGGTTCTCGCTCTTAGGCTTATGGCTAGGAGTAGCAAGACATTTAGTGCATATTAGTGAGTCCTCATCTTTCAAGAACTAGTTATGAATTTAGTTTGATATCATTTCTTTAGTATTTAGAGTTAGTTGGGGTCTTGTCCCAGCAACTCGTATGTCAGTTTTAGAGGCTTTTCAGACAAAGCTAGATATTCTGTATTTGGGTTCAGATGCTATTACTCTTAGACCTTTATCTATGTTTAGTTGGTTTGTCTACTTCCATTATTTATGCTTCTGCTATGTTGTTATCATGTTGCTTACGTCATGCTAAGACCAAATGGGTTAGCTTGGGGTCACTTGTGTTCCTAAGTCCCATGTTACATCTAGGGGATAGCCTTGAGGCATGACAAACTTGGTATCAGAGCATCATGTTTAAGAGTCCTAGGGTGTCTAAAAGCCACATTAAGTAGAGTCTCCTTCATGGGTGTGAAGCATACCACACTTATGAGAGGGAAGCTACGAGATGTTTTAGGAAAAACTTTACTTCTTTCATGATCAATATCATGCGATAGAGTTTAACTCTATTACTCCTCTAATCCGATCTTTATGTATTTCAGATTATGCCTCCTCGCCGTGCTATACCTTGCTGGGCCAATGCCTAAAATGCTAATCCTCCAGCTTTAGACCATGAGGTTACTAATGCAGAGTTCAGGAACGCCATTCAGATGTTGGCTCATGCAATGGCCAATCAGGCTAATACGCTAGCACTGGTTCTTGCTAACCCTCATGGTGGGGAAATTGCTGCCAGAGTTTGTGACTTTATTCGTATAAACCCGCCTAAGTTTTTAGGTTCTAAGGTTGGTGAGGATCCATAAATTTTCATGGATGAGGTGAAGAAGATTTTGGAGGTGATGCAAGTTGGCAGTTTGGATGGTGTTGAGCTGGCTTCTTATTAGCTCAAGGATGTGGCTCATATTTGGTATACTCAGTGGCAAGATACTAGAGCTAGGGATGCAGTCCCTATGACTTAGTAGTGCTTTGAGAAAGCATTTCTTGATCGATTCTTCCCTAGAGAGTTGAGGGAGGCTAAGGCCAAAGAGTTCATGAATTTGAGGCAATGATCTATATAGGTTCAGGAATATGGGTTGAGGTTCACACAGATTACTCGATATGCTCCTTATATGGTGACCAATCCGAGGGATCGGATGAGCAAGTTCATTTATGGGGTATCAGACTTGGTGAAAAAGGAGTGCAGGTCTGCTATGCTTTTGGGGGACATGGATATATCTAGGTTTATGACTCATTCCCATCAGATTGAGGGTGATAAGTTGAAGGAAATAGCAAGGGAGCACAAGAGATACAGATCAGAGAGTTCGGGTTTTAGCCAGCAGAGGTCTAGAGGCAGACACCATCCTTCATTTCAAAAGAGGTCATCAGGACTCGTGCCTTCATCAGCTAGTGCTCCTACTCAGGCCCCTAATCCTAGGCATGATCAGTCTGGTAGAGGATCAGGTTCACAATCTCAAGGGAGTGTTGCAAAAGGGACTTCCTACCCTATTTGCAAAAAGTGAGGGAAGAATTACCTGGGAGAGTGTCGTGATGGCATAGGTGGATACTTTGGGTGTGGACAAGTTAGACACAGTATTAAGGATTGCCTTTCAGTCAAGAAGAGACATGGAGGTGGTAGGACTCAGTCTACTTCAGTAGACCTTGTGGGTCACCCATCCCATCAAGGTGTTACTTCTAGTTTGGTAGTGGTCAGCATCAGAACCATCTCTATGCTATGTCATTTTTCCAGGATTAGAAAAGTTTCCCTGATGTCATTACTAGTATGTTTCAAGTCTTTTCTTTCGATGTTTATGCTTTAATAGACCCTGAAGCCTCTTTGTCTTTTGTGACCTCTTATGTTGCTTGCAAATTTGAAGTCAGTCCAGAACAACTCTTAGATCCCTTTTGTGTTTCTACTCTTATTGATGAGTCAGTCCTAGCCAAGAAATTTACATAAATTATCCTATCTTAGTCCTTCACAGAGTCATTTCAGCCGATCTAGTAGAGTTGGAGATGACGAATTTTGATGTTATTCTTGGTATGGATTGGTTGCATACATGTTATGCCTCAATTGATTATCGTACCTGAGTAGTCATTTTCAAGTTTCCAAACTAACCTATCTTAGAGTGGTAGGGTAGTCCTCCATCCTCAATGGGTCATTTCATATCTTACCTCAAAGCTAGAAAGATTATTTCTAAGGGTTATATCTATCATATAGTTCAGGTTATGGATTCGGAGTCCAAAACCCCACCTCTTCAGTTATTTCCTGTTGTAATTAAGTTCTTGGATGTGTTTCCCAAGGATTTGCCCAGAGTACCTCTTGAGTGGGAGGTTGACTTTAGGATAGACCTTCTCCCAGATACGCAACCTATCTCTATTTCTCCTTACAGAATGACTCCAGTGGAGCTTAAGGAATTGAAAGATCAGTTGAAGGACCTCCTTGATAAGGGTTTTATTTGACCCAACATCTCTCCATAGGGTGCTCCAGTCTGATTTGTGTGTAAGAAGGATAGTTCTCTCAGAATGTGTATTGACTACCGTCAGTTGAATAAGGTCACAGTCAAGAATAAGTATCCCATCCCTAGGATTGATGACTTGTTCGATCAGCTTCAGGGTGCCAGTTATTTCTCTAAGATTGACCTTAGATCTCGTTATCATCAACTTTATATTCGAGAGTGTGACATTCCAAAAGTAGCCTTCAGGGCTCGGTATGGTCATTATGAATTTGTGGTTATGTCTTTTGGACTAATGAATGCTCCTGCAGCCTTTATGGATTTGATGAACCGTGTGTATAAATAATATTTGGATATATTTGTGATTATTTTTATTGATGATATTCTTATCTACTCTCAGAGTGAGAATGAGCATGTGGAATATTTCAGAGTTGTGTTGCAAACTCTCAAGGATCATTAATTATTTGCTAAGGTCAGTAAGTGTGAATTTTGGATGCAGTCTGTTGCTTTTCTGGGTCATATTGTGACTAGAGATGGTATTCGAGTTGATTCACAGAAAATAGAGGCAGTTAAGGATTGTCCTAGACCCACTTCCCCATCTAATATTAGGAGCTGTTTGGTTTTGGCTGGTTACTACAGGAGATTTGTGGTAGGGTTTTCTCCTATAGCTACCCCATTGACCAAGTTGACTCAGAAGAAGGTTAAGTTTCAATGGTCTGAACAATGTGAGAAGAGTTTTCAGGAATTGAAGACTAGGTTGACCACAACCCCAGTTTTGGATCTACCCCAGGGCTTGGATGGCTTTGTTGTGTATTGTGATGCTTCTAGAATTGGTTTGGCTTGTGTTTTGATGTAGCGTGGCAAGGTGATTTCTTATTCTTCTAGACAACATAAGGTTCATGAGAAGAATTACCCCACTCATGATCTTGAGTTGGAAGACGTGGTCTTTTCTTTGAATATTCAGAGACACTACTTGTATAGTGTCCACATGGATGTGTTTATCGACCATAAGGGTCTTCAGTATATGTTCACTTAGAAGGAACTGAATCTTCATCAAAGGAGATGGCTTGAGCTTCTTAAGGATTATAATATGAGTGTGTTTTACCATCTGGGTAAGACCAATGTAGTGGATGATGCAGTTAGTAAATTGTCTATGGGGACTATGTCTTCGATTGAGGATGGAAAGAAGGAGTTGGCAAAGGATGTTCATAGACTTGATTGATTGGGAGTTTTCCTTACAGATTTAGCGGATGGTGGTGTTATTGTTCAGAATAGGTCCAAATCATCTTTGGTTGTTGAAGTGAAGGAAAAACAAGACAATGATCCTATTTTGCATCAATTGAAGGGTGCAGTCCATCAGCAAAGGGTAGAGGTTTTCTCCCCGGGGGGATATAGTGTACTTTGATATCAGGGCGAGGTTTTCTCCTAAGGGGGAGATAGTGTACTTTGATATTAGGAGCGATTGTATGTTCTGGATATGGATGGTTTGAGACATCTAATTTTGATTGAGGCTCATAGTTCTAGGTATTTTATTCACCCCGGTGCCACCAAGATGTACCGTGATCTATGAGAAGTCTATTGGTGGAATGGCATGAAGAGGGACATAGCAAATTTTATGGCTAAGTGTCCCAATTGTCAACAAGTAAAGGTAGAGCATCAGCGACCTGGTGGTATGACTCAGGATATTGATCTTCCTACTTGGAAGTGAGAAGTGATCAATATGGACTTGATTACAGGCTTACATTGTACACGTATATAACATTATTCCATTTGGGTGACTATCGACATGATAACTAAGTCATCCTATTTCTTAGCTGTTAAGACTATCGATTCAGCAGAGGATAATGCCAGATTCTACATCCGTGAGATAGTCCGATTGTATGGGGTTCCTTTGTATATTATCTTAAATAGGGGTACTCAGTTCACATCCCAGTTTTTTGGAGATCATTTCAGAAGGGTCTTGGTACTCAGGTGAGACTTAGCACAACTTTTCACCCACAGACAGATGACCACGCCGAGTGTACTATTCAAACCTTGGAGGATATGTTGAGAGCTTGTGTGATTGATTTCAAAGGTAATTGGGATGATCACTTACATTTTATTGAGTTTGCCTACAACAACATCTTTCATTCTAGCATACAGATGGCTCCTTATGAGGTACTTTATGGGCAGAAGTGTAGATCTCCTATTGGTTGGTTTGAGGTAGGTGAAACAACTTTGATTGGTCCAGATTTGGTTCATGAGACTATGAAGAAAGTTCAAATTATTAGGGAGAGGTTGAATACCGCTCAGAGTTGACAGAGATCTTATGCAGATGTGAGAAGAATGGAATTAGATTTTGAGGTTGATGACTGGGTATTTCTAAATGTGTCACCCATGAAAGGTATGATGAGGTTTGGTAAGAAAGGGAAACTTAGTCCCCGCTATATAGGTCCCTACAAGATTATGAGAAGAGTTGGTAGTGTTGCTTATGAGTTAGAGTTGCCAGCCGATCTAGAAACGATTCATCCGATTTTCCATGTTTCCTTGTTGAAGAAGTGTGTTGGTGATCCAACCTGGATTGTACCTTTAGAGGATGTGGGTGTGAAGGATAACCTCACTTATGAAGAAGTTCCTGTTGAGATACTTGATCGTCAGATTCGAAGGTTGAGGAACAAATAAGTCACTTCGGTGAAAGTCTTTTGGAAGAACCAACTGGTTGAGGGAGCTACTTGGGAAGCAGAAGCAGCCATGAAAGCCAAGTACCCTCATATCTTTCTTTGCAATCCAGTTTCAGCTTGAGGTAATAATTTCCTCCTTAGTATGTTTCTCCGATTCTCCTCAATTAGTTTTCCTCATGATCCTAGCATGTATGCTTGTTTCGGAGTTAGTTCAATCATGTTTATAAGTTGGAACTCAGTTATCATGCTTATTCTTCAGTTTTCATGTTCTGTTAGTTGGTTTGGATATTTTCTCTCCAGTTTTCCTTACTTAGTCTTTATTCGAAGATGAATGATCCCAAGGGGGAGATATTATAAAACTCTAGAATTTGAACCAGCCTTTAAACTTGGAAACTCTGCAAAATTCTGAACTTCCATAGATCACGAGCCCAAACCACGAGCCGTGGACTGAACCACGAGCCATGGAATGAAATTGTGAAATCAGTCCTACAGACCACCCTCAGGTATGAGAACCACGATCAAGTTTCACAATTCGTGGATTGTTCCATGGGTTGTGGAACTAGTTCATGGAACTCAGACGCTCAGTCTTTTTTTCCAGGAACCACAACCAGGTTCTACGGGCCGTAGATGGTTCTACAGATTATGCTGTTAGCTCGTGGAATAAGATACCCAGCTGGTCATCTAGGCCAGAAACCATGAGAGGTTTCTATGGTCCGTGGAACTTTCCACAAGCCATAGACCTCGTCCGTGAATCTCAGACCTGCAGCTTGCATATTGGCTCAGGAACCACGACTGCAATCCACATACCGTGGTTCCATCTACGTTCCGTGGAACCTAAAGCTGAGGTTTTAATCTGTTCTTTTTAAGCTTTTAACTAGGTTGTTTTTGTAATTACCCACCCTTTCAACTCCTAAGTGAGATTGTTTTGGACATTTTTAGTAGGGTTTCATCCCTAATTAGCCTAATTCTTCTCTCAAACTCTCGTTCAATCCTAAAAGAAGAAAGGGTCTCCATTCTCTAAAGCTCCAAGCTCCAAGCTAAGGATTCCACCTTCAAGTCTCCATCCTTCTCATACTAGATGAAGAAAGCTTCAATTCAGGTATGTGGATATTCAATAAGGGGTTCTTTCACCCTTATGCCCAAAATCCCCAAATTTTATATTAATTTTCATGAACTTCAAATTAGGGTTCTTACCTAATTCTCATGGGCTTTTCTATAAATTTTTTCTCATGATTCTACTATGAAATCTAATTCTAAATTGCATGATTTTGGTATGGGTTTTGCAAGTGAATTCCTACTTCATGAATTGAGGGCTTAGTCTAGCCAATTTTGCATCCATGAGTTGAATTAAGTAAATTGGCTTATTTTATAGCATGACCTCATGAATTTCAAGTAATTGCATGCCTAGTTCCTATGTTTTATGAAAGTGCATGTGACTATGAAATTGAACTAGTGCCATTCAAGTTTTAAGTTATGAATCATTATGAAAGACAAGACACCCGATGTGCTATCAATACTCATTAATAATTTTCTAAAACAAAGTTCGTGAGTATTTTGAAGATTCGGGTTTATGAACATGTTTATGAACAATATTTGACATCTAGATATGCCACATGTATGTGAGCCTTATATTATGTTTTGGGATTAGTATTTATCACTGAGCGATAAGGCTTCTAGATAACCCAAGTACAAAATATGTTGCTACCATAGGTTGCCCTCCATGGCTTATGACATGATCCTTATGGCATGGTTCTAACCTTGGTCAGTTAGAAAAACCTTTTTCAGTGTGGGTGCATGACACTAGACTCCATGTAGCTCATCATGGTTTATGTCAGTTATGAGAAATTCCCGTATGAATATGATACTCTATTTTAAAGCTTGAATTCTATTTCATGTCTTACACTCAAACTATGATATTTACTATGATATGTCTTATTATGCATGGACTCAGTTTGAAGCATGTTTTCAAGCACATTTAATCATGTTGTTGCATAGACTCACATATTCAGTACATCCTATAGTACTGACGCATATTATTGCGCTGCATCCTATCATGATACAGATCCAGGTTCCCACTCTCAGGCTCGTGACTAGGAGTCGCAGGACAGTCAGTGCGTGTTGGTGAGTCCTCATCTTTCAAGGACTAGTTATGAGTTTAGTTTGATATCATTTCTTCAGTACTTAGAGTTAGATGGGGTCTTATCCCAACAACTCGTATGTTAGTTTTAGAGGCTTTTCAGATATAGCTAGATATTCTATATTTGGGTTCAGATGCTATTACTCTTAGACCTTTATCTATGTTTAGTTGGATTGTCTACTTCCATTATTTATGCTTCCCCTATGTTGTTATCATGTTGCTTACGTCATGCTAAGACCAATGGGGTTAGCTTGGGGTCACTTATGATCCTAAGTCCTGTGTTACGTCTAGGGGGTAGCCTTGGGACGTGACAAGAACCTCTAGAAAAAAAGTGAAAAACAATTTCAAGTAATATGCCTAAGGTAATGGAGAAACAATAACCACATCAATGCAAGAATCAAGCAAATTTATTAGGCATAGGAAAATACATATGCTCAGTGAGATATGAAAACAACACCCTTACAAGGTTAAAATTAGAGATCAAGTCCTTTCACACCTCCCTTATGAAAAGGAGTTTCTTGAAAAATAGATAAAGAAATGACATGGTATCAACATATGAAGACTACATGCTAATGATTAATAGAAGAGTAGTCCTTTGGAGCAAAACTAATGGAGAGTGCCAAAAAATCAACATTGATGAAAGTAGTAATAAAGATAAAGGCACTACAGGTATAGAAATAAATTTTAGAAACAAAAATGTAGGCCTTATCATGACTTTTGATAAACGCCTCAATTTGTGCACTAATAATCAATTTGACACAAGCAAACGTCTATTCTATGAGATGGACTTTGAACAAGAAATTTACTAATATGTTTCTAGAAATGAACTCACTATTGTGGTTAATACGCTCAAAGAAACCTTTACTCCTCCCTGGGAACTAGAAGGTGACATCTGGGCTATGAAAAGAATTATGCAAGGTGTTGTCTTTCTTAGACACTCGTAAGTGTACATAATCACAAGCAATAATTGATTATTTACATAATTGGGTTTATCAATTCCATAGAGACTTATTGCTGATAAGCTATCAATTTTCCTATCGTATTTATTATAACTAGTGTTGTCTGATTTTAGAGAATTTGTTTGGTTGGTAATGCTACTGACTGTTACTACTTTTGGATTCAATGAAAACAATTATATTAAAGTAGAGAACCTTGTATGAGTTGTTCACGAAGAGATTAAAAACCTAGGTCTATGACACTTACGTATTTTCATCTTATCTAGTTTTAGTTGTTAAGGATATTTAAGATATCTATCGAATTATTGAATCATCACATAGTTGATAATATGGTCATGGTCTTTCGAACTATATAACCACCTACCCAAATTTATCTCATACTCACATTGTTGAGTAGAGATCTAATAAACTGCTCTAAAAGAATTTATATATCTTCCTGTATTTTACCCAAGCAGGTAAAGCTAGGTACATTTCTGTCCTACCTCTAATCCATCCACAGATAAACCTTACTCCCCTTAACTCATATTCTATTCCTAGCTTTTTTTTTGTTGAGTTCTACTAGCAATTATTCATTTGCTTTATGAGTCACGAAGTCATAAAATAATCGAGTATAATATTAAGAGAACAAAATATAATGGTAGAATCTGCTAAGCAAACATATAATTAGAACTTATGATGTTTATAATAACCCTAGAATGAGAGTGTTTAGCCTCTCATTATCAAATTCACCATGTAGAATTTATAAACAACAAAAAAAGATAATCGTATTTAAAGTTTACAAGTAACTCTATAATATTAGTATTTTTGCTATTCTCTGTGCTCCTACTATGTTCTCCTCTTTAATATGGTCGATATCTCTTTTAAAAATGCATAAGTATAGTAGTTATAATGTTTAAAACACCTTGGAGGGTCCATTAAGTCAGACTAGGAAATTGCCAAAAATTTGGGTAGGTCTAGGATAACTCGCGATGCAAGGTAGGCTATCTCGCGTTGCTCCTCGCATCACGAGGTCATGTTTCTTGCATTCCCCTTGCTTAGTGAAGGGGATAAACTTCATCTGGGGTGTTATTTTAACTACCCCTTACTTTCTATCTCGTAAGGTGAGCTTCAGGCTTTGCCTTGGACTTTGTTTTGCGTGTTTTTCCACTTTTTGCTCTATACTTAGTAAAATTTGAGCTCCTTTCACCTACAAAGCATAAAGCACCATCCATAAGCTCTAAATTATGTAATTGAGTAAAAACAAGGAGTATTAAGCTAGAATATACTCAAAACAATGCATAAATGTGGGTGCAATATGAATAAAAAGAGTATAAATTCATCCAACATCACCACCCCACACTTGAACCTTTGTTCATCTTTGAACAACTAACAAGACACTCACTCATATTGCCCAACTACAATACACACTTCAAATAGTTCTACTCCAATCTTGATCACATAAGACACTTTAAATATCAAGGCTATTCTCATAAAAAGTGCATGTAGCACATGAAAATAAGAAAATTCTATCGATATGATGTAGACTCGAAAATTGATTCACCAACATAATAGATAGGATAATTACAACTACATTATCAAGAAAAGAAACTGAATAGGTCATAAAGTTCAAACCATCCATTTTCCATCACTTTTAAAGAGACATGTAACACCCTATAATTTTGTAATGATTAATATAACAAGTTTAGGGTTGACGAGCCAATTTATCACATTTCACATCAACCATTTATGAGATATGAGTAGAATAATTTTAAATAGGTGATTATATCAAGAAATATATGTATTAGTTCACTTGAAATTTCTAGACTAAAGTTAGAGGATAAAGGGAGCTTTGAAACAAAAATCCTAGTTGACGAGTTTATTACAGAAAAGTTATTATGTAATCTTATTGATGGGATGGATTGGGACAAACATTTCTCCCAATATATAAAGAGCTAGTGAGTTAATTATATATTAAATTAAATATATTTGAGTCTAATTTCTAGAATATGAAACCATTCATCAATCTAACATTAGAGTAAGATGTTATGACTATTTTACCATGGAATGTTTAGGTAGAATTAGGCCAGCAAACTGGGTTGAGTCAAAATTAGTATAAAGTTGCATTTTGACTTATTTTTTCATTCAAAAATAGAATTTTGGCATTCTTGAGATCATTTAGGTGCGATAACCAGGGTTTGGGCATTTAGGTGCGATAACCAGGGTTTGGGACTTCTAAGGTAAAATTTCACCTTTTCATATTGATTTTTATCTAGTTCTAAGCACGATTATTATTGGTAACATCGAGAGTGTGTTGTAGTTGTATTTTGGTAAAGTTTTGACATAGTAGCGGTGGTGTATACTTAAAAAAGCTTGTTTAACTTAAGATTTCAAAGCTTTTTTTCAAGTTGATCTTCCTCCTATGACTCTTCTTCACAATTCTATATTCTAGTATCACTTTTATAGATTTCTAAGCTACAAAGTGGTGTTTTAATACCGTAGTTCTGAGGAGCCCTTTGTTTCATTAATTTAGGTTATTATTGTTGTATATTTATGGTGTTAAGGTATTGGAAGGACTGAGGGATTGATTATCTTCCTTTTGGAGTCATGTACTATGGTTGTCGGACTGAACATTATAAAGTATGCCTTGTTATATTGCCTCGAGAGCTCACCGCTCTTGTGAGATGTTGATAGCTTCTTGTTGTTATTATTAGCTGTTGGTTTGGTAAAGATTGCAATGTTGTTCATTTAGTTATAGTGGGATGGTATTAATGACAACCTTAATATCTTATCAGTTGGCTATGTCTCATTCTTGCAATCTTGTTGATTCTTGCATTTCTTGCGATATAGTCGGTTGTTTGAGCTTCATAGAGACACCTTTGAGGCTTCAGTTGAAAGGTATGTTACGGCTTCCTCTCTACTTTCTGGTATGACTCTAAAGGCCCTAGCTTGTTATAGCCTGCATATCATCGTTATTCAACTTGTAGCCTTATACTATTAAATTGGCTACCACAGTAATATATAGTATCTATCACCAGTACTCCATTCCTTACTTAGAGGCCTAGGAAAGCATGCTATTATTGTATTGAGGTTGCCTATGATTACTTGCTATTGATGTAATGTTTTTATTGTCTGGTTGCTGTCTATATATTTGTTGTAATATTTTTATTGTCTGACTGCCGCCTATGTGTTTGTTTTGGCCTCAGTAGACACTGACACTACAAGGTTTTGGAGCCTACAGGCTGACTAATATATTGAGCCAATGGGCTGGGCAAACTGCGGTTATGGGCCAGGCAATTATACCAAACATACATGCTGGGAAGACTAAACATACAGGGCAAGCAAGTTGTATCTACATGGAAAAAGTTATATTGTACCACAAAGTCTAAGAGCTATATCAATTTATGACACCTATAACTTCACATAGTTTAGTTTGGATGATCATTGGGGTCTAGGTAAGGTGGTCGATAGGGGTATATAGAGACTGTTTATGCTTGTTAGGGTACATAGTGAGTGTGTGCTATTTGTACCTTCAAGGCTAATGGGGTTCATGTTAGGTTATTATTTTCTACGTGTTTATATGTTATCTTATTGCAGGAACGTAAGGTGTTGTACTTTTATTTTATTCCTGCCCTTTTTGTTTTACATGCTTGATACATTATTTCATACTGATGCACCATTGCTTGGGGGTGCTGCATTCTTGCCTGCAGGTATGGAGCAATAACTAGAAAGACTCGCCGGGTAGAACAATCATGTTTTCAGTGGATTGGTTGACTCCTTTCGCCAAAGTCTCAGAGGTTTGCTTATTTTATTGTTTATAGCTTTGGACTAGGTCGGGGCTTAGTCCTGCCAAGTATTGTATTCATAGAGGCTTGTAGACTAGTCTGTTGGATAGTATAGCTATGCTGGTGACCATTTTGGCATTTTATGTTAATTAGTTGTAGCCTGTTGGCCAGTTGGCCCTTGTTGTTATTGTTGATAGTTCAGTGGCCTATTGGCCTAACTTACATTATATATACTTATTTAATGTTTATGTATAGAGATCATGCTGGCCTCGATGGTTAACATAGAATTTATGCTTTCCTAGATATCATGGTGGCCTCGACGGCCCAAATATGTCATGACCCTCCCAGTCATTATGAAATGGTTAGGGCCTGGGTACCCTCTTAGAGTTTTCCCTATTAGGTTGAGTTAATAAAAATATCAAAGGTGGGGTAATTTAAAGTTAAAATATGGTCTTGTGTATAATCCTGATGAATCAAGAATTATCATATTGTGTTTTGAGGTGTTGTATTTTGTTAGGGGGTGACCTAGTAGTCTAGACCTCTGTGGGAAATTTTGAGACTTTAAGTAAGTCAGTAACATAGGTTACTATTGGTTGCCGTATTGAGACTATTCTATGATGTCTTAAGCTTGAAAAATGTGTTTTGAAATGGGATAATTTGGCTGAGTTTCTGAGTTTCTATTTTAGGGGCCGCTGCAGCAAAAGGAATTCCACTGTAGCGAGACCGCTGTAGCGGTTAGAGTCCCGCCATAATGAGGCTGGCTAGTTTTTCTAGAGCTTGCTATAACAAGCTGAAGCTCACCTCAATGGTCTCGCCATAGCGAGAATGCAACCACTGCAGCGGATGATGAGTGGAAGAATATCTGCTTAAGTTAGCTTTTCTGAGTTTTATTTCACAAACTCCAAAACATCGTTCTAGAGCTCCAAGAAGACAATTTTCCCAAGGCTAGGGTGATTCTCTTGATTTGAGGTAAGTTATTCCATTAACCCATTCATGTAGTAATCAGTTATTATTGTAGAATCATTGGGGGGTGTATGATGGTGGAAATTATAGGTTAAAACCCTAGGTTTGTGGAATCATGGAAAAGCCTATGGCTAGGTCTGATTATCATCTATAATGCTTCTAGAGTGTAAATAAACACTTCCTAGAATGTAATGGTTGTTTTAAAACATGAATAATGATGAATGGAAACTTTGAGTTCCATAAAAAATGCGACCTTTAGCATAAATTTGATGAGTAAATGATTAATTACTCTTGTACTTGTTTGATTCTAGAATTTGAATGTTTTGAGGCTTTGAGGAATGACAAAGCTCTTGCAGAAAAACTTGTGATTCAGGATTCTTCGATTGATATAGGTTGCGATTTTACGTGGAGTTAGACTTAATATAGTCTCTTATATGTGTTTTTGGATTGATAGCATGTTGGTTGGTCTTCAGATATAATTGTTGGTTGATTACTTGTCTATCTTGATAAATAAGATTATGATTGTTTGAAGCATGTCTTTAAATGACTTATGATTTGAAATGCACTTGTTATATTTTGTGTACTTGTTGATGATATCTTGAGAGATAATTATAAGTGAGAATATAATGAGATATGTTGAGAAAGTAAGATTATACATATTATTATGCTGTTGAGTGGCTCGAGTCCGATGTGAGTTTATGGATGAGCGTTTATTTAGTTGAGCGGGTACCACGATGGAACGGTACATAGACCCTAGATTGTCCCCTGAAGGTCATGACTAGTTGGGCATAAATAAGATCCTTTAGATTGTTTGTACAGATTGAGTGATTATAGAGATTGATGAGGTATAGAGGCTACATGTCTGAGAGAGTGATATGGGCATGAACCCATGTTTGCGATGTGACTGCATTACACTTGCAAATTTATTTGATGACTTTTATGTTTATTTGGTGACGTATATGTCTTTTTGTAATGACCCTTCCAGTCATTTACACGTTTTCGCCTTTCTTGTACCATAAGAGCTTACTTGTAGCGGCCCAAGTCATTTATGGCTTGTCGGGACCGGTAGTTCGGTGCCTGGGCCGTTTGTTTGGTCTTTATGGCTGTTCCTCGTTTTAGAGCTTCAACTTTGGAAATCGTTGACTTCCGTCAATATTCTTGGTAATATCAAGGAATTAAACCAAGATTCTAGGTCAAAGGAATTCCTTACTCGAAAGTTTGAGTTAAAGAAATGCCTCGTGTAACACCTCGCCCGTTTGGAAGGCTTAAAGTAACCAGTGTATTTGAGGTAAGACTAATAGAGTCTAATATACTAAGAAGGATGTGTTATGAGGAATTATAATCACAAAATTGTCGTATGATGAGTTTTGAAGTCAAGCAAGTTGCGAAACAAAAGTCGGAAAAAGTTATTGTAAATTCCTTAAAGGAATTCTCTTCAAATTTGGGTTAAATGTCTTGGGGTGTTTCTCCCTATCTATAAATAGTTACTGGGCCCCCAATATACCAAATCGAAGGTCTACGAGTCTAGTTTCCAAAACACTAAACCATTTGTCCATACAACTTCAGAATAGAGAGATATTCATGTTTTCGTAAGACTGCACAAGCATACGTCAAGGTGGGGCCTACGTCCTAAGTCGGTTCAGCTTATAAAAACTGATTTCTCCTTCGTTTTAACCCATATTTTTCACCCAAAATTCTTAGAAAATCAGAGGGAGAGGCCATAAATAATCCATGGACTTTGACCCTTTCAATTCGAAAGTTTAACGGAAGTTGCTCTACGTCGCGAGCTCGTCATTTTGGTATAATTTTCCCCGTCGATTTCATGGCGTATCTTCGTGGGTGTTGATGCAGCAATCAAGCAGGTGTTTTCTAAGTATTTGGCTGTAGCTATTGAGTTATTTTGGTGAGGTATGGATCCCGTATACTTATCTATTTGTTGGATCAAGATTTTAAGCTTCTAGTTATGAAAAGTTGTTGTTGCCGATATCTTGTAGTAGTTTCTTGTTGATTTTGGATCTGTTTGTTGTTCCTGCAAGGAGGTAGGTTGTTAATCTTGGGATATTGAATATTTTTGTCAAGGAAATCTCTTCCCTACGATCCTCCTTCGTTATTATATGTTCTAGTATTGTTTTATGGATTTCTGAGCCCCGAAGTGGTATTTTGGATTTGTGGCGTTGGACAGCCCCTTTATCTTGTTATGTTTGGTTATTGTTGTGGTGTTCTGGTTATGGTAAGGTGCTGGAGGGATTGGGAAAATTGTGCGATTCTTTTTGGGATCACATACGATAGTGATTGGATTGGACAAACGTGAAGTACGCCTTGAAATAGTGCCTCGGGAGCTCGTCGCTCCTTGGAGATGTGGTTAATGTATTGTTGTTGGATTTAGCTGTCATTTGTTATTGTTATTGGCCTCATTTTTACGCTTTGGAGTTGGCTGGTCGCGAGTGTGACATTAACACCTTATCAATTGGCTATGGCTCGTTCTTGCAACCTTGTCGATTCTAGCAATTGTTCCATTACCTTGGTTGGTCAGGCTTCATAGAGACGCCTTTGGGGCTTCAGTTGAAAGTATTTGTTTTATGTGATTCAAAGCTTCCTGGAGCTGTTCGAGTCTGAACGATGCTGTTTCCCGCAGCTAGTCATCGGATGACAGGTAGGTTATGGTTTTTCCCTATCTAGACTCTGCGTATATAGGCTATAACTGCATTAATTAGCATCCTTGGATGGGTTATTATAGGTTGGTACCCCAGACCTTGTCCACCTTTTTCGTCCGTTATTTCATGCATTGTTTGTAGTATTCGCGTAGTATTGTATATTACCCTTGTGGTCCTGTGTGGCCATGTATTGACTCTGGAATATAGATGGTGGGTTATTGGGGAATGTCCGCGAGTCCCATACATAGAAATTATCCTTTTAGGCTGGTTATGTATGTTGAGTAGCTATTGGGCCTGTGCAGGGCTGATAGGAATTGTTGTGAGCCGTTGGGCTACTTTTATATTTGTGTGCGAGCATATCATCCATGAAAAAGGTTTTCCCTTGCATGTTTTACTACAGTTTTGGCTGTGAGCCACTACTAACAGTTTTCCTAAATTTGCATGGCCTTGGGGGCCCATTTTTGGTACTATTGTTGATAGAAAAGGGGATTTTTGGATGTTTTCGCACTAGTTTTATTACTGGTACTAGTCTCTGCGGGGCAGAGCACTAGACTTTATTTTATTACTGATACTAGTCTCTGCGGGGTGGAGCACTAGACTTGGTTTACTACAGTTTTAGACCCGGTTACGCCCGGGCACCCTTGGAGGGGTTTTTGAGGCATTTTCTACTACTTTAGTCTTGGACGGGGTCTGGGCATGCATACTTGAGACTGGGTCTCTATCTTGATCCCGGACTTGCTTCCGGATGACATGTCTTGATACTGAGTTTTAGTATGGGGTCAGGGACCTTCATGGACCTTGCCGCTCCGGGCTGCGTGCGCCAGAGGAAAGGGTATACGGTGGAGTAAAGGTATACAGGATGAGTCCTTCCATAGAATCTGCCTGCTGGGCCTGATTGGCACCGGAGGAGGTACATACAGAGGTTCTATTTCACATCATATCATATCATGCATTGGATTCCACCCTTGTTTGTTGTGAGTTCAGTGTACGCTCCGGTAGTATGGGATGCCGGAGGGTTTGTTTTCACTTGATTGTGTTCCTCGATTATATGGGCGGCCGTTGGGACTGTAGGTAGACTATATTTACTCCTGTTTTTACTTAGAGCTTGTCTTGGGACCCGGTTCTTGAAAGATTAGTGATGGCTAGCCTGTTGAGGCTTTGGTAGTGAGATTTTTAATTATTGAGAGGGCCTTAGAGTCCTATCTTATTGAGGCACTTTTGTGTGGCCTTTTGAGCAGAGTGTGAGACTTTGGTTCTATTCTTGTGGGAAGCTGAGTGGTATCTCTCGGTTATTGTGGCCTAGTTATATCATCCTAGGGTTGTACTTGTGAGGTGATTCCTTGGTTATGCTATCGTATGATTGGATTGGTGTTATGATTTCCTTATACTGGTTGATTCCATTTTAAGTATGTTAGACTGCTCTCTGTATTTTCCTTCCACTTGAGGTTACCGATATACCGCCATTTTCTCAACTCTCTCTCTACTTACTTATATTGTTGTACAAGGACTCCAGGTGCGTTCTTCTTTCCTTCACCAGTGATTCTGTGTGATTGTATCTTTGTGCTAGCATGTGTTACTTGAAGCTCTTGGTTATGGATGATCTGTGCTAGCTCCTTGTGCCTTGCTTATTGCCACAGTGACTGCTTTCTTGCTATCTGTTACTTACTGCTTTTATATCTTATATGCGCTCAGTCGGCCTATGATACCTACTGAGTACCCGTGGTTTTGGTGCTCATACTACACTTCTGCATTTTTTTATGCAGATATTAGCTGAGCTTTCACCGTTGATCATGTTGGAGACTCGTGCAGCTTTTGGATCTTTGAGACTAGGGTGAGCGCCTGACGGTCGGGGCTTGTCTACATCTCATCTGTTGTACTGTTGCTCCTTGTACTTTTGGAGGCAATTTATGTTGTATTTTTTTACTTCTAGCACTTGTATTCTATTAGAAGCTTCTGTACCGTCGATACCAATTCTTGGGGTTGGTGTAGTTTCCTTTATGTATTTATATTCGAGTTTTGCTTTCTCTTATTTCTACTTGCTGGGGCATTTTGGTTAGGTAGTAGCCCATTGCTAACCGTTCTGGGCTACGGGAATTGGTTCGCTTACTGGGGGATTGTAGGTGCCATCATGACTTGAGAAATCGGGTCGTGACATCTTGGTATCAGAGCTCTAGGTTCACCGGTGTCATGGTACAGAAGCAAGTGTCTAATTAGAGTCTCGCGGATCAGTATGATGACGTTCATATCCTATCTGCGGGAGGCTGCAGGGCATTGTTAGGAAAAGTTTCATCTTCTTGACTCCTTATTGTGCGCTCTCGGCTTTATTGAATTCTAAAACTTTAGTTGTTCATTCATTCTGAGATGCCTCAGACGAGTGCGATAGCGGTTGGTCTCGAGGCTTCTGTGCTTGTTTCTTCAGTGCTTTCATTAGCACCAAGACTTCAGAGTGAGAGTTTACCGCCTCAGATAGGGGGTGTGGGGTCATCCCTACCTTCGATTGGATTTATAGCTACCCCAGTTCTTCAGGACACCGTGGCTAGGACTTCAAGTCCTCCGGTGAGTGTTTCAGTACCTGGTTCTGTGAGTGGTGCTTCAGTTATAGTTGAGCTTCTAGTTCTTCAGCAGGATTGTCTGTCGGTATTGGAGTATGAGGTGAGATTTTCCCGTCGGATTTCATCTGGTATAGGCTATTTTTGGTGTGGTGAGCATGGGCACTTTGCTAGGAATTGCCCCAGGATTGTGTATCCCAGACAGCCTGGTTGTTATCATTGTGGAGTGATTGGTCACCTTTATTGAGTTTGTCCCCAGCGAGGGCTGGTTGGGGCTTCAATTTTGACCACTCAGTCCAGAGTTAGACCCCATCAGCTTGATGCTCCTCTTGGTGGGCCAGAGGTAGAGGTTTCTGACATCGTTACTCCAGGTCAGGCTTTTGCTACCTTTAACTTATGTTAGTCCCGCTCGTGTTGCGACTCTATAATTGCTTCTATGCCTACCTGCTACTTGTTTAAGTTATTTGGCTACCCAAATTATAGTATCGATACGTTGTTTTATTGGTAGTTTATTCTTTAGTAGTGGATGGGGGTAAGTTAGCCTTGAAAGGTGTTTTCCCAGAGTTGTAGCTCGTGGGTAGTTCTTGTTAGTCTGTTTCTAATTGGCTTACCCCTGTTTCATTGTGATTCTGGACTTTTGGTTGGGTTTTCCTTGTTGAGCGGTCCTAGATGGTTGTTGCCTAGGCCATTATCTAGCGTGGTTAGAGATCCATGTGATGGTTTGGTGTATTACCGGTAGTTGGGCCAGAGTTGAGATTTTGCCTCAGTTGGGAGGTATTGGTTATGCTAGTGTGCATAGATTGGTTTGGTCTCTCGAGTGTCTAAAGTGGAGCCTCTTTGTTGATTAGTTTAGGAGGTTGGTAGGTATGTGGGTTGTTCCCATAGTCTCCTCCACTTCCTGGTCTGTTGGGTGTTTTGTTGTATCCCTAACTCCAGTTGGAATGAATCTTGATCGTAGTTCTTTCGATGAGCTCTGGATGTTGGAATAATGATTGGGTCTTGAATTTAAGCACTTTTGACTAAGTGTTGATCGTAACCTCGTGGTTAGGTTGTATTTGTAAGCATTTTGGGTGAGTTGGGCATCCGGCCCATTCTCCTCCTGCCTTATTGAATTTGACGTATAGCTATGAGTAGTAAGGTAATGGCTTCAAGTTCTTATTCGAGAAAGGATTTGTAAGGTTTGGTATGTGCTAAGGAAGCATTTTTGTTTAGTTGAAATAGAAGGGAGATAACTCTTTGTATGTGTTTATGTGTCCTCGTAGTTTCCTGAGATGGCGATGAAGGTTTTCTTTGGGATTGTGTGTTGGTGATTCGATTCAGCCGTCTACACATTACTGTGAGTTTTCCATCAATTGGTTTTATTTCAGTAGCAACTTTGGTGTTGGCAATTTGCATATTCAGGCCTAGTTGGCTTTGGTTCTTACGAGTTCATTGGAAGCTTCCTGGTTCGACCAAGGCTTTAGTTGGTAGTTTTGAAAGTTGGGGTTCAGAATCATGGATTGGCAGGTTACATTGAATGGTTCGTGTTAGTTCTATTTGGTTGCAGCATCCTAGTGCCGGGAGGCAGTGGGTGCTGGCAACTTAGCTTCTTTTACTTCAGTTGTGGATGCAGCTATTGGCCTTGGACACCTAGTCCTTGGCTAACCTTTGCAAGAGGTGAGATATTCTAGATTTCATCAGTGTTCTAGTTAGTACGAGGTTCTTCTACCATGGTTGGACAGACTCAGCGGCGTAAGTTTGAGCTTCAGCAGTGGTGTATGCTTTATGTGGTCAGCTTGTGCGGGTTAAGACTGCGAGGCTATTTTGAGCTCTGATGATATGTAGAGATTGATAATAGCCATTCATTTGCCCAGGATTTGTAAGCTTGTTTAATCGATTCCTCCAGAGTTATTATTTATGTGGGGTTCTAGTGTTGGTTAGACTCGGCCAGTATGGACGAGAAGTTCATTACGATATATGCTTCGAAGTGGTTGGTTATTTGCAGAACCAGTAGGCGGTTGATTTGAGCCAAAGGAATGAGTTGAAAGTATATGCAAAAATTTCTATGGCTAGATAGTAACTTTGAACCCCAGGCTCATTTTCCTTTGCCTTTGGGTTGTTTGGACTTGATATTTGTGGCATAGTGGACTTCTTCCTGAGGTGAGATTCGTAAGGCAAGTTCACATTCAAATGGTGTTCGAGTGTTCGGAGTAGCAGTAGTGTTTTCTAAAGTTGGGAGCTTGGCTCATGGTTATAGACTTCGTGGTAGGCTTACCACACTTCCTGCAGGATCGTGGTTTTGGTTTGGGTCTTTTGGGCAGGTTGCCCTAGTTCATTCACTTTCAGTTGATTCAAACTTGGCACGGTTCAGTTAGCAAGTTCGATGTTAGCAAAAGTGTTCGTTCGTTGGTTGGTGGTCAGTCAAGGCAGGTAACTTTAGTTTCAATGATATGCTACGGGTTGTTATCTTGGATGGCAAAGGCTAGTAGCCTATATCTTGGTTTAAAACGCATTTGTACAATGGGTGACTTCATTCGTGGTAAAGTATAAGCAGGAACTATGGATCTCTAGTGTGTCAGTTGATGCTTCGAGGGTGGTTTGAGTGTTCAACTTGTATGCAGATTCCTTTTTGTGGTGCTAAAGGATTCAGTTCAGAATTTAAAAAAAAAGGCTTTTGAGGAACATCGAGTACATGAGTTAGAGTTTTGGGTTGATGGATTTTCTTGTAAACTTGGTATGGTTTTAAGGATTTGAGTTTTGTGTGTTGATAGGCTTGGTGCTCTGGTTTCGGTGTTGTGTAGGTGCTTTTTGGTTAAGATTCTTGAGGTTCAGTTTGGGTTGGCAGAACTTTGGAGGTTGAAATCTAGCTTGGCTAGTAAGAAATTAAGGCTTGGTTGCTTTCTTTGGTTCTGTTATATTGGGTGCCGTCCGGTCGCGGAGGTTACCCGGGTTGTCTGAGAGAGTAGTGCGGGCGTTGTATCCGCTATCCTTAAATCTCTGGTATTTTTTTCCTTCCTGACTTTCGGGGACGAAAGTCTTTTTAGTAGTGGATGATGTAATGACCCTTCCGGTCATTTACACGTTTTTGCCTTTCTTGTACCATAAGAGCTTACTTGTAGCGGCCCAAGTCATTTATTGCTTGTCGGGACCGATAGTTTGGTGCTCAGGCCGTTTATTTGGTCTTTATGGCCGTTCCTTAGTTTAGAGCTTCAACTTTGGAAATCGTTGACTTCCGTCAACATTCTTGGTAATATCAAGGAATTAAACTAAGGTTCTAGGTCAAAGGAATTCCTTACTCGAAAGTTCGAGTTAAAGAAATGCCTCGTGTAACACCTCGCCCGTTTGGAAGGTTTAAAGTAACCCGTGCATTTGGGGTAAGACTAATAGAGTCTAATATACTAAGAAGGATGTGTTATGAGGTATTATAATCGCAAAATGGTCGTATGATGAGTTTTGAAGTCAAGCAAGTTGCGAAACAAAAGTTGGAAAAAGTTATTGTAAATTCCTTTAAGGAGTTCTCTTCAAATTTGGGTTAAATGTCTTGGGGTGTTTCTCCATATCTATAAAGAGTTAGTGGGCCCCCAATATACCAAATCGAAGGTCTGCGAGTCTAGTTTTCAATGCACTAAACCGTTCGTCCATACAACTTCAGAATAGAGAGATATTAATGTTTTCGTAAGACTGCGCAAGCAGACACGTCAAGGTGGGGCCTACGTCCTAAGTCGGTTCAGCTTATAAAAGCTGATTTATCCTTCGTTTTAACCCATATTTTCACCCAAAATTCTTAGAAAATCAGAGGGAGAGTCCATAAATAATCCATGGACTTTGATCCTTTCAATTCGAAAGTTTAACGGAAGTTGCTCTACGTCGCGAGCTCGTCATTTTGGTATAGTTTTCCCCGTCGATTTCATGGAGTATCTTCGTGGGTGTTGATGTAGCAATCCAGCAGGTGTTTTCTGGGTATTTGGCAGTAGCTATGGAGTTATTTTGGTGAGGTATGGATCCCGTATACTTATCTATTTGTTGGATCAAGATTTTAAGCTTCTAGTTATGAAAAGTTGTTGTTGCCGATATCTTGTAGTAGTTTCTTGTTGATTTTGGATCTGTTTGTTGTTCTTTCAAGGAGGCAGGTTGTTAATCTTGGAATATTGAATATTTTTGTCAAGGAAATCTCTCCCCTACGATCCTCCTTCGTTATTATATGTTCTAGTATTATTTTATGGATTTCTGATCCACGAAGTGGTATTTTGGATTTGTGGCTTTGGACAGCCTTTATCTTGTTATGTTTGGTTATTGTTGTGGTGTTCTGGTTGTGGTAAGGTGCTGGAGGGATTGGGAAATTGTGCCATTCTTTTTGGGATCGCATACGATAGTGATTGGATTGGACAAACGTGAAGTATGCCTTGAAATAGTGCCTCGGGAGCTCGTCGCTCCTTGGAGATGTGGTTAACGTATTGTTGTTGGATTTAGCTGCCATTTGTTATTGTTATTGGCCTCATTTTTATGCTTTGGAGTTGGCTGGTCGCGCGTGTGACATTAACACCTTATCAATTGGCTATGGCTCGTTCTTGCAGCCTTGTCGATTCTAGAAATTGTTCCATTACCTTGGTTGGTCAGGCTTCATAGAGACGCCTTTGGGGCTTCAGTTAAAAGTATTTGTTTTATGTGATTCAAAGCTTCCTGGAGATGTTCGAGTCTGGACGATGCCGTTTCCCGCAGCTAGTCATCGGATGACAGGTAGGTTATGGTTTTCCCCTATCTAGACTCTGCATAAATAGGCTATAACTGCATTAATTAGCATCCTTGGATGTGTTATTATAGGTTGGTACCCGAGACCTTGTCCACCTTGTTCGTCCGTTATTTCATGCGTTGTTTGTAGTATTCGCGTAGTATTGTATATTACCCTTGTGGTCCTGTGTGGCCATGTATTGACTCTGGAACATAGATAGTGGGTTATTGGGGAATGTCCGCGAGTCCCTGACATAGAGATTATCCTTTTAGGCTGGATATGTATGCTGAGTAGCTCTTGGGCCTGTGCAGGGCTGATAGGAATTGTTGTGAGCCGTTGGGCTACTTTTATATTTGTGTGCGAGTATATCATCCATGAAAAAGGTTTTCCCCTGCATGCTTTACTACAGTTTTGGCTGTGAGCCACTACTGACAGTTTTCCTAAATTTGCATGGCCCTGGGGGCCCCTTTTTGGTACTGTTGTTGATAGAAAAAGGTTTTTTTTGGAGTTTTCGCACTGGTTTTATTACTGGTACTAGTCTCTGTAGGGCAGAGCACCAGACTTGATTTTATTACTGATACTAGTCTCTGCGAGGAAGAGCACCAAACTTGATTTTATTACTGATACTAGTCTCTGCAGGGCAGAGCACTAGACTTGATTTACAACAGTTTTAGACCCGGTTATGCCCGGGAACCCTTGGAGGGGTTTTTGAGGCATTTTCTACTACTTTAGTCCTGGACGGGGTCTGGGCATGCATACTTAAGACTGGGTCTCTATCTTGATCCCCGGACTTGCTTCTGGATGACATGTCTTGATACTGAGTGTTAGTATGGGGTCGGGGACCTCCATGGACCTTGCCGCTCTGGGCCTGGGGCTTCGGGCTATGTGCGCTAGAGGGAAGGGTATACAGTGGAGTAGAGGTATACAGGATGAGTCCTTCCATGGAACCTGCCTGCTGGGCCTGATTGGCACCGGAGGAGGTACATACAGAGTTTCTATTTCACATCATATCATATCATGCATTGGATTCCACCGTTGTTTGTTGTGAGTTCAGTGTACGCTCCGGTAGTATGGGATGCCAGAGGGTTTGTTTTCACTTGATTGTGTTCCTCGGTTGTATGGGCGGCCATTGGGATTGTAGGTAGACTATATTTACTCCTGTTTTTACTTAGAGCTTGTCTTGACACCCGGTTCTTGAAAGATTAGTTATGGCTAGCCTGTTGAGGCTTTGATTGTGGGATTTTTGATTATTGAGAGGGCTTTAGAGTCCTATCTTATTGAGGCACTTTTGTGTGGCCATTTGAGTAGAGTGTGAGACTCTGGTTCTATTCTTATGGGAAGCTGAGTGGTATCTCTCGGTTATTGTGGCCTAGTTATTTCATCCTAGGGTTGTACTTGTGAGGTGATTCCCTGGTTATGCTATCGTATGATTGGATTGGTGTTATGATTTTCGTATACTGGTTGATTCCATTTTAAGTATGTTAGACTGCTCTCCGTCTTTTCCTTCCACTTGAGGTTACCGGTATACCGCTATTTTCTCAACTCTCTCTCTACTTACTTATATTGTTGTACAAGGACTCCAGGTGCGTTCTTCTTTCCTTCACCAGTGATTCTGTGTGATTGTATCTTTGTGCTAGCATGTGTTACTTGAAGCTCTTGGTTATGGATGATCTGTGCTAGCTCCTTGTGCCTTGCTTATTGCCCCAGTGACTGCTTTCTTGCTATCTATTACTTACTGCTTTTATATCTTATATGCGCTCAGTCGGCCTATGATACCTACTGAGTACCCGTGGTTTTGATGCTCATACTACACTTCTGCACTATTTTGTGCAGATATTAGCTGAGATTTCACCGTTGATCACGTTTGAGACTCGTGCAGCTTTTGGATCTTTGAGACTAGGGTGAGCGCCTGACGGTCGGGGCTTGTATACATCTCATCTGTTGTACTGTTGCTCCTTGTACTTTCAGAGGCAATTTATGTTTTATTTTTTTACTTCTAGCACTTGTATTCTATTAGAAGCTTTTGTACTGTCGATACCAAGTCTTGGGGTTGGTGTAGTTTCCTTTATATATTTATGTTCGAGTTTTGCTTTCGCTTATTTCTGCTTGCTGGGGCATTTTGGTTAGGTAGTAGCCCATTGCTAACCGTTCTGGGCTACGAGAATTGGTTCGCCTACTGGGGGATTGTAGGTGCCATCATGACTTGAGAAATTGGGTCGTGATACTTTTACTCATTTGAAATTGATATGTCTGGACTTAGTGATTTATCTGGTTAATGTAACTCCATGATTTTGGTGACTCTTTGGTTAACGGATTATTTGATTATGTGCTATTGTACTTGCAACATGTTTTACTGTTCCTAACATATATTTTCTTACTATGTTGAGTCAGCCTATAATACCTACCAATATATAGTGTTTGTACTGATGCTACTCTTGCACTTTTTTCTGAGTGTAGACTGTGTTGTAGAGGCTTCGATGCAACCTTATCTCTAGCATTTGTGATTGATCAATTCGAGGATGAGCTACCTCCATTCAATGGATGCCGTGGATCTTCTATTTCACATATGTCTTTCCTCCTAGACATTGTTACTTATTAGTTATTTTTGAAGTACTCTTAGACATTGTTGGTTAGTGTCCTATATGATGAATTTTGAATCTTGGGCTATGTAATAGTTAGTTCTGCATAACTATTTCTTTAAGTTTTAAGATTCATTATCTTTCATGCCTTGTTAGTTATATATTTCGCTAAGACTGGTTTGGTTAAGGCTGGGTTAGAGGGGAATGGTTGTTTGCCTACCCGGGGGTTATTGCGAGTGCCACTCATGGCTATTTAGTTCGTGATAAACATGGTATAAGAGCTTTAGATTTGTTGATATCATCGTACAAGGACATGTCAAGTAGAGTTTTGCAAAATGGTACAAAGACATCTGTAATTTTCTTTGAGAGGCTACAGGGAACTAGGAAAATTCCATTATTTCTTTCTTTTGTTCTATTACTTGATTCCAATTGGTATCTGTTGATCCAAATTGGTTTCTAACCTCTTCATTCCCTTTTCTCACAGATGGTGATGACACGTGCAGTTTAGACAAGATCAGTAGTACCCGATCTGGTTGTTGGTTCCATGACTTGAGGTGGAGGATGAGTGGAAGGAAGAGGCAGAGATAGGGATTGAGAGCAGAGCCTTAAGAGGCAGAGCTCCAACTATTGGACAGGTTCGTGATAGGTCTGACTCCCCCGCACCTGTAAAGGATCACATCGAGAATATGGATCTCACTGGTGTGGCATCAAAAGAGGCAGTAGCACCAATCCAGGGAGGTGTTGTGCCTGCTCCAGTTTTTTCAGAGTTTTGACATTTTTGGGTGGTTTGGTAAGGACTGGAGCAGCTCCCATAGTTCCTACAGTTCAACATCTAAGAGTTCAGCATGCTGTGACTGTGGCTCCATGGATGGATGAGGCATCTGAGATGGGTATCTTTCTAAGATTGGTAACTAGGCCGATTATGATTTAGGAGGAACATGATTTATTCTAGAGGTTTACTAAAATGATGCCTCCAATTTTCTATGGCTAGAGGTTAAGGATGCTTACGAGTTCATAATTGATTGTCATGAGAGGCTCTATAAGATGGGGGAAATTAAGAAGTATAGGGTGGAATTTGTCACTTATCAATTAATGGGAGATGCAAAGTTATTGTGGAGGGCTTATGTGGAGTGCAGGACAACTCGGTCACCTCCATTGACTTTGACATAGTTTTATTTGATATTTCTGGAGAAGTACATTCTTCATACTATGTGAGATAAGAGGTGGGATTAGTTTTCTAATATTGAACAGGGCAGCTCTTCAGTTGCAGCCTATGAGGCTAGATTTCATTCACTCTCCAGGTACTTATTGCCATTGTTGGATTTAGAGAAGGAGAAGATTCACAGGTTTGTCAAGGGATTAAACATAAGACTTTAGTTATCAGCACTATAGATGGTGTCTTCTAGGAAGACTTTTCAGGAAGTGGTTGATTATGTCAGGAACATTGAGGGTGTGAAACACAAAGGTTATGCTAAGTCAATTAAAAAGAACGCCCAAATGGGTGGTGGCTATAGTGGATTTTTCTCAAAGGATCTGATTTCTCAGGGGTATTCTGGGTGCCCCATTCATTCAGCTATGCAGATATTAGCTACGGGTCTACTAGGGGCTAGCCAACCTTTTTCAAATCATAATGGGTATATTACTTCATCAACTTTGACTTAGAGGCCCACTTAAGATCAGACATGTTACGAGTGTAGTGAGTTTGGGCACATTGGGAGGTGGTTCCCCTAACTTAGACAGTCCTGTCAGTCAGCTCAGCATTACGCTCTCCGAGCTCTAGCTCTAGCGGGTAGGATAGGTGGTGCACATAGTAGGGATTGTCCTCAGGGTGTCACCAGGCTAGTAGAGGTGACACTCAGCCCAAGCAGGGTGGTGGTCATATAGGTAAAGGTGGTACTTAGTCTGGCAGGGGGAACTCAGGCAGGCGATCACAATTATTTCTATGCTTTTCCAGGCAGACCCGAGGTTGAGGCATCTTATGTAGTGATCACATATACTATTCATGTCTATGACTAGATAGCTACAACCTTATTTGATCCAGGATCTATATTTTCTTATGTGTCTACCTATTTTATTGTGGGATTACATATGACATGTAATTTACTTGATGCTCCTGTTCATGTGTCTACTCCTGTTGGTGATTCTGTGATACTAGATATGGTCTACCGTGCTTGTCTTGTTACATTCATGGGGTATAAGACTTTGATAGACTTAGTGATCCTTCATATGGTAAACTTTGATATCATTCTAGGGATGAGTTGTGTCCCCATATCATGCTACTCTAGACTATAATGCTAAGATTGTGATATAGCAGTTCCCAGGATGTTTAGAAATGAGTAGAAGGGCAATTGTAGCCTTGTTCCTAAAAAGGTTATATCTTACATTCGTGTTATGAAGTTGATTGAGAGGGGGTGTTTGGCATTCATAGCGCATCTTTGGGACACTAGTGATAAGGTTTCATCTTTTGGATCAGTTCCTGTGGTCTGTGACTTTTTAGAGGTATTTATCGTAGATTTACCTTGCATGCCACCAGATCGTGATATTAATTTTTGCATCAATTTAGAGCCTAGTACTCATCCTATTTCTATTCCTCCATATATGATGGCACCGACGGAATTGAGAGAGCTAAAGGTTCAGTTGCAGGATTTGCTTATCAAAGGGTTTATTCATCCGAGGGCCTTTCTTAGGGTGCTCTGGTGTTATTTGTGAAGAAGAAAGATAGGAGCATGCGTATGTGCATCGACTACCACCAATTGAAAAAGTTTACTATTTAGAATAAGTACCATTTTCCTGCATAGATGACCTATTTTATCAGCTCCAGGTTGCATCAGTCTTCTCCAAGATGGATTTGAGGTCTAAGAATCATCAGTGGAAGATTTGGGCTGAGGATATACCCAAGATTGCCTTTCAGACCAGGTATGGGCATTATGAGTTCTTGATTATGTCTTCCGGGCTTATTAAGGCCCCAACTTCTTTTATGAGTTTGATGAATAGGATTTTTAAGCCCTTCTAGATTCTTTTGTTACTATATTCATTGATGACATCCTATTATATTTTAAGAGTAAGGAAATGCATACATCTTATTTAAGGTTGTATTGGAGTTGCTGAAAGAGAAGCAATTGTTTGCCAAATCATGGTTGACCCACAGAAAATTGAGGTAGTCAAGAGTTGGGTTAAGCCTACCTTTGTGACTGAGATTCATAGCTTTGAGGGGTTGGCTAGGTATTACCATCGATTCATAAAGGGGTATGCTTCTCTTGCTTCCTAGCTGACTTGGTTGACTCATAAAGATGTACCTTTTCAATGGTCTGATGAGTTTGAGGGGAGCTTCCAAAAGCTCAAGACTTTGTTGACTACAACCCTATTCCTTCTTTGCCTGTGAAAGGTAAGAAATTTGTGTTTGTGGCTATGCTTCACGTTCTGGATTGGGTGCTATTTTGATACAGGATAAGAAGGTCATTGCATATGCTTCTAGGCATTTAAAGGTGCACGAGAAGAACTATCCTGCACATGACTTAGAGTTGGCAGCAATGGTATTTGTGTTTAAAATTTGGAGGCACTATCTTTATGGTGTCCCTTGTGAGGTGTTCACTAACCACCACAGTCTTTAACATGTGTTCCCATAGAGGGACTCAAATTTGAGATAACATTGCTGGATGGAGATGCTATAGGACTATGATATCATAATCTTTTATCATTCGGGTAAGGCAAATATGGTAGCTAATGCGTGAGCAGAAAGCCTGAGATAATGGGTAGCCTGTCTTGTTTGAAGGCTATAAGATGTCTGTTGGCTAGAGAGATTCAAACTCTGGCTAAAAATTTTATGCGACTTGATTTGGCTAAGTCTGGTATAGTGTTGGCTTGTTTCAAGGCAAGGTCCTCTTTCCTAAAAAAGATTAAGGTTAAGTAGTTCAAAGATTCTAGGTTGAGCATGATTCATGATAAGGTCTTGAAAGAAGAGGACAAAGAGGCCATGATTGATGAAGAGGGTTTCTTGAGAATTAAGGAATATATATGTGTTCCCTATGTTGATGATATGATCAAGACTATTCTTGCAGAGGCTTAAAGTTCGAGGTACTCTATACATCCTGGCACCACCAAGATGTATGATGATCTGAGGCAACATTATTGGTGGGGTAGGATAAAGCGCCATATCATTGATTTTGTTGCCCAGTGTCCAAATTGTCAACAGGTTAAGTATGAGCAATAGAGACCTGGAGGGACACTTAAGAGAATGCCCATTCATGAATGGAAGTGGGAGAGAATAATGATGGATTTTGTTGTGGGTCATCCAAAGACTTTGGGTAAGTTTGTATTTGTGTGGGTGATTGTGGATAGGTTGACTAAGTCTACATACTTCATTCCGGTCCAGGTGACTTATAATGCAGAGAAGTAAGCCAGGATTGATATCCGTGAAGTGGTTCATTTGCATAGAGTTTTGGTCTCCATTATTTCCGAGAGAGGTACTCAGTTTACTTCTAACTTCTGGAGAACTTTGTCGGCTGAGTTGGGTACTTGGTTGGACCTTAGTATAACCTTTCACCCTCATATCGATAGGCTATCTGAGCAGATGATTTAGGTTTTGGAAAAATATGCTTCGAGCGTGTGATAGACTTTAGTGGTCATTGAGACCAATTTTTGCCATTGGTTGAATTTGCATATAATAATGGCTATCACTTGAGTATCGATATTGCTCCATTTGAATCATTGTATAGTAGAAGATATAGGTCCCCTATCGGTTGGTTTGATGCATTTGAAGTGAGACCATAGGACACTAACTTGTTAAGAGAAGCACTAGAGAAAGTGAAGTTTATTCTGGAGAAGCTCTTAGCAGCCGAGAGTAGACAAAAAGAGTATGCTAACCGAGAAGTTAGGGACATGGATTTCATGGAAGGAGAGCAAGTGTTGCTCAAGGTTTCACCCATGAAGGGTGTAAGGAGATTTGGTAAGTAAGATAAGCCCAGTCCTAGAATTATTAGCCCATTTGAGGTTCTTAAGCGCGGGGAGAGGTAGCCTATGCATTGGCTTTGCCTCCATGCTTGTTGGGAGTTCACCCGATGTCTCATGTATCTATGTTGAAGAAATATTATGGAGATGGGAATTATATAATTTGCTAGGATTCGGTCCTGTTTGATGAAACTCTATCCTATGAAGAAAAATATGTGGCTATACTTGATAGAGAGGTCTGCAAGTTGAGATCAAAAGAAATTGCATCTATGAAGGTCCAGTGGAAGAACTGTCCTATTAAGAAGGCCACTTTAGAGACTGAATCATACATGCGTAGCAAGTTTCCCCAGCTCTTTGTTGAGTCAAGTAATTTTTCCTTTATTTTTCTTTTATTTATTCAGGGACAAATGGTGGTTTGTTTGGTATCTGATATAATAACCCTCCTAGTCATTATGAAATGATTAGGGCTTAAGTACCCTATTAAAGTTTCCCATAGTGAGCTGAGTTAACTAAAATCTCAAAGGTGGGGTGTTTTAAGGCTAAAGTTTGGTCTTGTATAATCGTGATGAATCTTGAAATATCGTGTTGTGTTTTGAGGTATTGTGTTCCATTAAGGGGTGACCTAATAGTCTATACCTCCATGGGAAATGTTGAGACTTCAAGTAAGTCCATAACATGGGTTATTATTGGTTGCCACATTGAGACTATTGAGTGATATCTTAAGCTTAAAAAGTGTGTTGCAGAATGAGATAATTTGGCTGAGTTCCCGAGTTTCTATTTTGGGGACCACTGCATCAGAAGGAATTCTGCTGTAGAGAGACTGCCCTAACTATCGGGATCCCACCACAGTGAAGCTGGCTAATTTTGCCATAGGGAGCCGAAGCTCGCCACAGTGGAATGATGGGGGAAGAATGTCTACTTAAGTTAGCCTTTTTGTGTTTTATTCACAAACTCCAAAACCTCATTCTAGAACTCCAAGAAGACAATTTTCCCAAGGCTAGGGTGATTCTCTTGGTTTGAGGTAAGTTATACCATTAACCCTTTCGTTTAGTAATTATTTATCATTGTAAAATCATTGGGGGTGTATGATGGTGGAAATTATGGGTTAAAACCTAGGTCTGTAGAATCATGGGAAAGCCTATGGTTAGGTATGATTAGTATCTATAATATTTCTAGGGTGTAGATAAACACTTCCTAGTATGTAATGGTTGTTCTAAAATATTAATAGTGATGAATGGGAACCTTGATTTCCATAAAAAATGTGACCTTTAGCATAAATATGGCTAGAAAGGGGAAAATTAGAGTAGAAACTCCATGAATGATGATCATGTGAATAATGTGAGACTAGTTATGGGTAATTGACCCTTGGGGGAATTCTACGAACCTTAAATAAGGATTGAGTTAGTGGGTTTGAATTTTCAAGACTTGAATTTGAAGAGTAAATGATAATTACTCTTGTACTTGTTTGATTCTAGACTTTGAACGTTTTAAGGTGTCGAGAAAAGGCAAGACTCTTACAAAGTAACTTGTGATTCATGATTTTTTGATTGAAGTAGGTTATGATTTTACGTGGAGTTAGACTAAATATAATCTTTATATGTGTTTTTGGATTGATAGCATGTTGGTTCATCTTCAGACATAATTGTTGGTTGATTAGTTGTCTGTCTTGACAAATGCTTGCATAAATAAGCTTACGATTGTTTGAAGCATGTCTTAAAATGACTTATGATTTAAAGTGTACTTATTATATTTTGTTTACTTATTGATGATATCATTATAGATAATTGTAAGTGAGAACATAATGAGATATGTTGAGAAAGTAAAAATATACATATTATATTGTGGTTGAGTGGCTCGAGTCTGATGTCATCTTACAAAGGAGTGTTTATTTGGTGGAGCGAGTATCATGCTGGAACGGTACATGGGCCCTAGGTTTTCCCCTGTAGGTCATGAATAGTTGGATAGAAATAAGGCCCTTTATCATGAGTGTACATATTGAGTGATTAATATGAGACTTATGAGGTACATAGACTACATGTCTGAGAGAGTGATATGGGCATGAACCCATGTTTGCGATGTGACTACATTATACTTGCAGGGTTATTCGATGACTTTTATGTCTTTTTGGTGACTTGTTTGTCTTTTGCTCATTTTCTATTGATATGTCTGGACTTCGTGATTTATTTGGTTGACGTAACTCCCTGATTTTGGTGACTCTTTGGTTAATAGATTATTTGATTATGTGTTGTTGTACTTGCTACATGTTTTATTGTTCCTGATATATATTTGCTTACTATATTGAGTCAGCTTATGATACCTACTAGTACATAGTGTTTGTACTGATGCTACTCTTGCACTTCTTTTTCTAAGTGCAGACTATGTTCCAAAGTCTTCGACGCGAACTCATCTCTAGTGTTCATGATTGATCAATTCGAGGATAAGCTACCTTCATTCCATGGCTACTGTGGATATTCTAGTTTGCATATGTCTTTCCTTCCAGACATTGTTATTTATTAGTTATTTTTGAAGTATTCTTAGATATTGTTGAATAGTGTCTGGTACGATGACTTTCAGATCTTGGGAGATGTAATAGTTATTTCCACATAACTATTTCTTTAAGTTTTGAGATTCAATATCTTTCATGCCTTGTTAGTTATTTATTTTACAAAGACCGGTTTGGTTAAGTCTTGGTTAGAGGGGAATATTCGTTCATCCACTGGGGGTTAGTGTGGGTGTCACTCACGACCATTTGGATTGTGATAAAACAAGACTTGCGTGCTACCTATTTATTGCTTTATACAAACTATTTGGAGTAGTTGTTCTCTTTGTAGAACTGTTGATAGGGGTCTCGCCGGCCATGGGATTATTTTAAGCTGAGATATACTTATTTTTTTCTTGATTATGTGTGGCTGTTATGCGTCTTTAGAAAATGGTTCAGCATGGTCGGCTTGATCCTATATTTTGGCATCAGGTGCCAGTTGTGCCCCTCGAGTTTAGGGCATAAAATTATGGTATTAAAGCAACATTGTATCCTAGGGAGTCTGCAAGTCATGTCTAATAGAGTCTTGTTTATAAATGTGTAGTGCACCACATTCTATAAGAAGGAAACTACATGCATTGTTTAGGAAAGTTACCCTTATTTTTCTCAAATTGTGCTGTAAAGTTGAGTCATAAGGGTTTAGTTCTTCGATTTAAGACTGTTATGCTTGTATAGGGGGAAATTCCACTAACTCATCAGATAACAACTAGCTGAAAGCCAGATGCACTCGCAAGTGAGGGTACTGATAGGGTACCACTTGCCGAGGTAGTTGATCTAGAGGCAGTAGGGAAGAAATCTTCACAATCCTCCCCAGCTTCAGCTTCACATCAAGAGGCCCTAGGAGCTATAATATCTTCAGAAACACCTCCAAGTTCTTCTATCTCTACAGATCAGGAGTTTAGGAGTGCAGTCTATATGTTAGCTTAGTTAGTAGCCACTTAGCGCCTGTCAGTGGCGCCATATATAGCCAAACCTTCTGAAGGGCATAAGAGTTCAAGATTTCCTTGCCTTGAGTCATCCCCAGTGTATAGGGATAGACCATAGAGAGGACCCTTGGAACTTTATTGACCAGTTGTACATGAGTTTTAGGGTTATGCATGCTTCAGCTACATAGTCCATTAGGTTAGCAACATTCGAGCTCAGGTATATAGCCGTACTATGGTACGAGGGTTGGGAGAGGTATAGAGGGTCCAATGTACCCCTACATATTTGGAGTTATGTTAATCTTCCTTTTAGGACCCTCCTTCATAATTCCACATTCTAGTATCTTTTTTATAGATTTTGGAGCCACAAAGAAGCCCTTTATCTCATTAATTTAGGTTATTATTATTGTATATTGAAAATATTAAGGTATTGGAGGGATTTGGGGTTCGTTCACTTCTATTTGGAGTCACATTTGATGATTTTTAGATTGAACATCATGAAGTACGCCTGTTATATTGTCTCAGGAGCTTGTCGCTTTTGTGAGATGCTGATAGCTTCTTGTTGTTGTTATTAGCTATTGGTTTGGTAGAGATTGTAATGTCATTCATTGAGCTAAATGGGTTGGTCTTAATGATGAACTTAACGCCTTATCGACTGGTTATGGCACATTCTTGTAGCCTTGTTGATTCTCACATTTCTTGCATTATGGTTAGTTGTTCGAGCTTCATAGAGACACCTTTGAGGCTACAGCTATAAAAAGGTATGTTACGGCTTCCTTTCTACTTTCTGGCATGACTCTAAAGGCCCAAGCTTGTTATAGCCTACTTATCATCATTATTTGACTTGTAGCCTTATACTATTGAGTTAGATACCACTAGTATATTATGATTGTATTAAGGTCGCCTGTCATTACTTGCTATTGTTTAAATGTTTTTATTGTCTAGTTGTCATCTAAGTGCTTATTTTGAACTCAATAGACACCCCACTAAGGGTTTTGGATCCTACAGGCTGACTGATACACCAAGCCTACGGGCTGGGCAAACTGAGCCTATGGGCCAGGAAAATCAAACCTAGGGAGAAGGTAGGCTGTGCCTATGGGGCAGTAATTATATTGTACCACAAAGCCTAAGAACTGTATTGATTTGTGACACCTATAAATTCAGACAATTCAGTTCAGATGATTACTAGGGTCCAGTTAAGGGGGTCAGTAGGGGTATTTAGCGACTGTTTAAGCTTGTTAAGGCTTATGGTGAGTGTGTGTTGTAAGTACCTGCCGAGCTTATGGGGTCAAGGTTATTATTTCCTACATGTTTATATAATATCTTATTATAGGAAGGTAAGGTATTATACTACTGTTTTAGTCTTGTCCTTTCTGTTTAGTCCTTATACTTCGGTTTCAGTTTTCAGCTTGCCTTACATGCTCGATACATTATTTTATATTGATGCCTCATTTCTTGGGGGCATTGCATTCTTACTTGCTAGTCCGGAGTAACGACCAAAAAGACTCGCTGGGTAGCACAATTAAGTTTTCAGTAGATTAGTTGATTCCTTTCCTTCTAGGGGTTGCTGGAGTCTCAAAGGTTTGCTTGTTTTGCTATTTATATCTTTTGGGTAGGTCGCGTCCCTGTCCCTCCAAGTATTATATTCATAGAGGCTTATAGACTAGTCTATTGGGTTGTATAGCTATGCTGGTGACCATTTTAGCCTTGTATGTTAATTAGTAGTAGCCTATTGGCCAGTTGGGCCTTATTGTTGTTGATAGTTCAGTGGCCTATTGGCCTAACTTATATTGTATATACCTATTTTCGATTTATGTATAGAGATAACAGTGGGCTCGGCGACCCACATAGAATTTATGCTTTCCTAGATATCATAGTGGCCTCGATGGCCTAAATAGGACTTACATGCTACCTATTTATTGCTTTATATGAACTGCTTGGAGTAGCTATTTTCTTTGTAGAACTGTTGAAATGCGCCTTGCCGACTAAGAGCTTATTTTTAAGCTGAGATATACTTGTTTATTTTCTTGATTGCATGTGGCTTCTATGACCCATTGGCAAATGGTTTAGTATGGTTGACTCAGGCCTATGTTTTGGCATCAAGTGCCAGTTGCGCGCCTCGAGTTTAGGGTGTGACAAAAGATGCCCCCTCATGCAATCAAGTCACAATTTATTGGGCATATACGTATAAAAATATGCTCGATATCACAATGAATTACATGCATACAAGATATACCATATGTTTGTCCTTAGTGTCATACTATATTAACATAAGTGTTTGAGACATAGGATTATAAGGACTATAAAGGTTGTAATATCGGCTAAGGGATGGGTAGGAATTATTTGGAATAGTGGTCACTATTCTCCCTATTCACCTTAAGACAATTACCTCATCAATTTTTAAGATCTTTTCATTATGTCTCCCCAATTTCAACTTTATTTCGTGCTTCCCTCTGTATATTTAGACTTGCCCTATTCTTTCACTCATTGTTAGCTAGGAGACATTTATTATTTTGATTTTCTTTCTTTTTTTCTTCTACTCCCTATTAATAATATATAAGTATTTTTCTCATACTTGGGAACCTATCAATCAATTTTCTTTTACACCCACACTAATTCTCATTACTTCATGTTTTCTTTCACTTTCTTTACTTGGTTGTTTCAATTACAAAGTGCACTAGACTTTTAGGATCAAATTAATTCAAGGTCAATCAACACAGGAGAAAGAGTAATTAAGCGGCTAATCAAAGAAATAGGCCAAATAGGCTCAATGGGGCTAACAGTGGATAATGAAAGGGTAGGCACAAATAATACTTAAGAATTGGCTAACAAAGAAATGCCTAAATCATATCCTATGAATTCCACATGTTTCACGTTGTACACATACTGGACAAGTTCTAGATATTTAAATATACAAGAAATATGCAAATTACTTACCACACAATGGCGCATAAATAATTCAGCCGACTCCGTATCAACTCACTACCTAACACTCTAATTGAATTCAATTTTTAGGCCATTTATTCCTTTGTGTAGAGTCAATTCTAAATCCCGTGTCTCAAATAAAATCTATCTATATTTTATGCATAATATTTTAAAGAGAGTTACCTAACAGTGTCTTAGCAATTCTTGATTAAGCGCCTAACATTCAAAGTGTGTTTGGGTTACTCCTAACCATCCTGAAGACTATTTTCTCTCAAGACGGTTGTCATCCATCAATTGTCAAGAAAAGTTATTATTCTATGACTACATTAAAATTCAAAATCAAGTCAAGTGACAAAATAAAAGTACCGAATTTAAATATTATACAAACCAAATAAAAATATAAATGGAAGTTCTCTTTTCCACTCCACACTTAAAATCAGGCACTATCTCTAGTGCCTTATATAACGAAATAAACAAGTAACGTTAAACAGAAGACTCCCTATTCGAGGCTAAGAATAAGCCTCTTGATCACTCAGTGCTAGTGTACTATCACTGTCATCACTGTCCTTCTCAAGGACCTCATCATCTCTATTATCATCACCCATAACAACATTGGTCAAGGAAAGAAGGGGAGGAATGTCATCATCCAGTGGCTCAACAATAGATGTACCAACCTTGCATGTTAGTTAAGAGTGTCGGTTGAGCACGAAGCACTCATCTAGATCATCCATCTCCCTAACAGTAGCGAGTTCATCAATCCTCAATTGCAAGTCTATCATCCTAATAAGTCAGCCTAAGAGGTTATCATCTTAGGTGTGGCACTCCAAAGCACTCATAGTGATGCCCTAAACCTCATTCGGACTCTTTCCCACTATGAAATCATATGGTGTATCAATCCTTGGTTAGCAGTAGTCTTCCTCATCCTCAAGTATCTTCTACAACAGTGTAAGTGTGCCACCACAATAGAAACTCTTTTGGTCCCTCTCTGGCATACTTTATCTTCTCAATTATAATTGCCCTAACATTGACTGGTTATCCTATCATCAGTATGTAGACAAAGAAAACTCGGTCCCTAGTCACTGATGTGAAGTTCTCGCAAGGCATCAACTTGCTACATATGATCCTCAACCAACACCTAGCCTTCCTGGTGAAGTAGTTTATCTCTAAGGTCTTGTAAAGTTCTTATCCTTACACCTTATCCATCTGGATGTAGATCTGGCTCCGCATAAAGTGTGGCAAATGGCCTGGTAAGGAGGATATTCTTCAGCATAAAGGGATCACCTTTTGAAGCTCCTAGTAGGTTACATAGTCTATCAATGTCAAACTGTAGTATCCAGCCTCAGATAGTAGACTATGTCTCATCTACCGACGACTGCCAGTTGGCATAGAATTCTCTGATCAGGCTCAAATTTGACTCCACTAGATCTGCAAATATAAACTTTAATCCCATCCTGTGTAATATTTCCCATATCTCTAGAAAGTCTTCCCTCAACTTAGCTTCAATAATTTGAGGCTCTACAATGTACCTCTCCTTAGTGAATGTATGAAAATTAGAGATCATCCATTTTGTTCCAAACTCTTTTTTATCATGGGCTCTATAGGAGCGGCTGGCTGAGGTGGGCCTTGAATGCTCAAAGCTTGACCAGTGTGCACTCTCTTCCTCGTTTGGCCTTCCACGACCTTTCTTTTCCCTCTAGTTTGTCTCAGATTTTACATTGTATCTGCAAAAATAGAGAATTAGAAATCATACAATGTGGCTAATAAATTAAGCAAAAATGGTGTTAAAATGACTCCACACTTAATTTACTAGTATGGGTACTCAGACTTTCTCAAATCCTTTTAACACCTTCTGCATATTTCCTCTCACTACTTTTCAAATATCCCTTCAATATTCAAGAACCACCCCACACTTATACTATTCTAGTCCCTTAAAGTTCAACGAATAACTAATGTAACCTTAAGACGTTTGTCAACCATCTATCATAGGGAACGTAATGCCTAAGACTATGCTTTGAGGCATTTTATCAAGTATGTGATGTTCACAAGGTTCTAGTGAAAATTTCATATTCATGGAGTCTACTAGTTTATTTAATTTTACCCTTTTCATCAAATACCACACAAACAAATCCAACAACAATCATATGGGTTCAAGTCTATGACAATAATCACACTTTAATTTATACAAACATAATGGCACATAATTACTACCAAAATGGGCAATTTTTTTAAGACTTTAACAAACCCAACAAATCATCAACAAGAAATAGCCATGGAATTCCAAATAAAAATTAGTATAGTCTCAATATCATTACTATAATTATTTAAAGCTATTTAATCAACTTAAACAACCCATATTGCACCACAATCAAATTATGCCATAACTTTGAAAGCTTGAAGCTTTGAATCAAAAATCAAAACAATTAAATTCAAAATTAGCATGATGGGAAAATTGGGGAAGGGATTTAGTATAAAATAGTTAAGAAATAATAATGGAAACTTACCACTTGAAGCTTTATGTGGAGCTTAGGGAAATTTTGAAAGAGTTTTAATGGTGGGAGGGAGAGAAATCTAGTAAGAGAGGGAGATAAAGAAGAAGAAAATATTTTTGAGGGATTTAAAAAGTGGAGGGGATGAGATCCCCAAAAGAGTCCCTTATCTTTTTTGGAAAACATGCACCTTGCATGGCGAGGTAGCAAAACTTGGCATGGACCTTGCATGGCGAGGTGCGGTAGACCTGCCTATTATGAAATTTTTTTGTACTTCATTCTTGGCTCCATTTTCATAATATTTTTGAACCTTGTACCTGTATGTAGTCCCTTTAAACACTATTAGTGATGGGTTGTGTCACGCCCCAAGCCTACCCCCCAGGATGTGACATGTGACTTAAGACCACAAGTGATTCCAATCTAACCCTTGACCTTAGCATGGCTTAAACATAAGTATAACATACTGAGCGGAAGCTTAACAACAAGTAAGGAGAAACTCCATATATATAAAAAAACATAAGTCCAGGAGCAAAAATCTTAAACATAATACTGACTGTCTAGCTATGTCTGAAAAGCCTCTAAAAACTGATAGAGTGAGTTGCTAAGACAAGACTCCAGCTAACTCTAAGTACTAAAAGAAGTCATGAAAATAAGCTAAACTCATAATTGGTCCTCGAAGGATGAGGACTCACCACCTCTATTTGGAAATCTTGCTGGGTCTAGCCATGAGTCTAGGAACGAGCGCCTGAATCTGCATTATTATAGGATGCAATACAAGAAGTATGCTATTAGTACTATGGAATATACTGAGTATGTGAGCTATGCATAAATCATGATAAAACATACTCGAAGCATATTTAAAGCCAAAATCTTGCATTAGTATAAGAAATCATAGTGCAAAGACTCAAAGTAAAATCATAAGTAAATATCATCATTTGAGCATAAGTCATAAAGCCATGAGTCTAAGCCTAGAAACTGAAAGTCACGTAACCATAGTAGCTTAAAACCATTCTTACGGGGGTTTCTTATAATTGACATAAACCATGTCGAGCACCATGGAGTACAATGCTATACACCCACATTGAAAAAGGTTGTCCAAATTGGCCAAAGGTAGAACCATGTACATAAGGATGCTGAAGTTCACTTATAAAGGCAAACCTACAGTGACAATGTAGTTCAGGAGTTGGGTTATCTAGAACCCTCATCAGCTCGGTACTAAATACTACTCCCAAAACATATCATACTACTCACATAACATGTGACATATCTGGATGTCAAAACTTATTCATAGTCATGGATGGAAAACCTGGATGTCATACTACTCACGAACGTTGACTTTGAAAAATAGTTCATAAGCATTAATGACATGACAAGATGTCATATCATTCATAGAAAAACATATCATAAAGTTTTGCATGACACTATTTCAAATGCATAATCATAGTAAAATTCATAACTTGAAGAACTAGGCATACAATTTCTTGAAAACTTAAGGTCATGTTATCTAAACATGCCAATTTTCTTAAAATAATCCATACATGTAAAATTGGGCTAGGTTTTTCCTTTCAAATCATGGGATTAAGAAGTACTTGCAAGAACCCATTAAAAATCATGTAATTAGTATTATAAATCATACAAGGACATGAGAAAAATGAATTTATAGAAAAATCATATAATTGAGTAAGAATCCTAACTTTATAAATTCATGAAATCAAAGTAAAACTTGGGGTTTCGGGCACAAGGAAAAAGGAAATCCCTTATTGAATACCCATATACCTGAACTTGAAGCTTTCTTAACTTAGAGCTTGAGGATGGAGGATTTGAGAAGGAACCCTAGGCCTTGGAGCTTGAGAGAATTGATTTTCTTTTCTTCCTTTAGAACTTGATTGAGAGAATGAAAGAGAACTTGACTAGGTCAGAATAAAACCCCTTTAATTTGGCCTAAAATGACTTAAAATAGGAGTTAAAGAAGTGGGAAATTACAAAACTACCCCTAGAAAATGAGTCTAAAAAACTGCTAAATATTTTAGCCCAGGCCTCCATGGGTAAGAACTACGGCCTGTAGATCGAACCATGGCTCGTGCTTGGTGGTCGTGGTATCCTGGACAGATTACATGCCACGGGTCTAATTTTCATAGATGAGATCTATGACTCGTGGAATGTTCCACGGCCCATGGAAACCTCCCATAGCTATCGAGAAAAACTGTTGGCTCTTAGTTCGATTTCTATGAAGGGATACCATGGCCTGTGGTCTGATCCACAATCCGTGAAACCCTGTCATGGTTTTATACCAAGGGGTTGATCTGCAGGACTTGTTTCATGAGACTAATCCATGGCTCATGGACTTGATCCGTGGACCCTATTTTGAGTTCTGATAGTTTCACACTTAGGATTTTAGTCCTGGTTCCTAGCTTAGAATTTTTGAGGTATTACAACATCTCCCCATTGGGATCATTCATCCTCGAATGAAGACTAAAGAAGCTTAAATGGATTCATAAGGTATGAATACATACAGGAAACATAGAAATAGCTAATAGAACAGAAAACTAGAGATTTGAGGCAGCTTTACTAGTAGAGCAGTATGAAGGGGGACATAGAAGAGTTTTGTATCTCGGTGCTTGAACTGTCAGTAGGTAAAGTTCAAACATATGAGACCTGGTGGTTTGATGCATCGACTTCCCATTCTTGAGTGGAAGTGGGAAGGTATTACTATGGATTTTGTAGTTGGTTTGCTTCGTACTTCTAAGGGTTTCGACTCTATTTGGGTGATTGTTGATCGGCTGACTAAGTCAGTGCACTTTTGCTGGTTTAGACTACTTACAATGCAGAGAGGTTAGCTCAGATTTACATTCGAGAGGTTGTTCGGTTGCATGGGGTCCCAGTTTCTATATTTTTAGACCGTGACACTCAGTTCACATCTCAGTTCTAGAGAGCAATTCAGTGAGATTTTAGTATAGAGTTTTAGCTTAGTATTACTTTCCACCCTCAGACAGATGGCCAATCCGAGAGGACTATTCTGGTCCTAGAGGACATGCTTCGGGCCTGTCTTCTTGACTTTGTAGGTTCTTGCGATCAGTTTATGCCTTTGGACGAGTTTGCTGATAATAATAGCTTCCATTTGAGCATTGGCATGGCACCTTTAGAGGCTTTGTATGGTAGTCATTGCAGAACGTTGGTTGGTTAGTTTGATGGGTTGGAGTCTAAGCCGCAGAGTATAGATTTACTTTGATATTCCTTAGACTGAGTCCTAGTGATTCAGGATAGACTTCGAGAAACTCAAAGTAGGAAGAAGAGCTACGCTTATCACAGACTTCATGCCTTAAAGTTCAATGTTGGTGACTTGGTATTTCTCCGTGTATCGTCCATGAAGGGCGTGATGAGATTTGGTCAGCAGGGCAAGCTTAACCCCAGGCATATTGGGCCGTTTGAGATTCTCCAGAGGGTTGGTAGTGCTGCCTATCAGTTAGCTCTGCCTCCAATGTTTTCAGCTATGCATCTTGTGTTTCATGTTTCGATATTAAGACGGTATGTTCCATATGAGTCTCATATGTTGTTGTGGTACATGGTTCAATTTGATGAGAGGTTGGATTTTGTTGAGGAGCCGGTTGCTATTGTGGCCAGAGATTTCAGGAGGTTGAGATCTAGGGAGATTTCGATTGTGAAAGTTCAGTGGAGGCACCATCCGGTCAAGGAGGCTACTTGGGAGACCAAGAGAGAAATGTGAACCCAGTATCCACAACTATTTGAGCCTTTAGGTACCTCCTTCTTCTTGACTTTCAAGTAGAAAGTCCTTTTTAGTAGTGGATGATGTAATGAACCTTCCGGTAATTTTCATATTTGTGCCCTCTTTATACTGTTAGAGCCACCTTGTAGCGGCCGCAAGTCATTTATAGCTTGTTTGGGCCGATAGTTTGGTGCCCTGGCGGTTCATTTGGTCGTTATGGCCGTTTCCCTTTTTTAGAGCTTTAACTTAGGAATTCATTGACTTTAGTCAACTTTCTTAGCTAACATGCTTGGAATCAAATTCTGACAGGTCTGTTAGCTCCAAAACATCAAGTTTAGTCTAGTTGGACCTTTAGTTGGGGCCTGAGGACTTTCGGTGTGGGTTTTGTGTTGCTTCTTCTATTTTCAGGCCTTTTGGAGTTGAAAGAGTAGCTTTGGTTAGCTTTCCATGAACGGAGCATTAGATTCGAAATTCGATGATTCCATCAGTTCCGGAATGTTGAGTTTGGGTAAGGTTTGTGGTTGGTTTGGGTGAACCAGACTCATTTTGGCTTGTTGGTTGGTTTTTTGTTAGTGTTGACTTGGGTCAACATTTTTCCAAAACAACCTCGTATGGAAGTTTCATCAAATCCGTTGAGTCCGGATCATCATTTTGACTCTATTAGTATTATTGGTTTTTGAGTATCGGGTTTCGATTATGCCCCGTCAAAGCTTTAGATATTGTAGGTTTTGTTGTTGCAAGTGCAGGCATCACACCTTAATCGCGATCGCGAGCTCCTTTCTCGCGACCGCGATGTAGCACATGTTTCCTTGTTCTATGTGATCGCGATGTTCCTTGTCGTGACCACGACTAAGCCTCCTCCCCCTTGTTCTTTGCGACCGCATGGCTAGTCCTGGCGATCGTGATGGTCTAGCCAACGTGGTTATCGCGACCACGTGGAGTCCCTTCGCGATAATGATAAAGGACCCCTGGGCAGTATATAAACTTCCCACTTTGTCTTCTTCACTTCAAAATCCGGTTCCACCATTGTTTTTAGCTCCAAACTCACCTGAGCTCATAATTGCTTCAATTCTTGGTGATGAGGTGTAAATTCCTTGCCTTGATCATTCCTCCATCATTATTGGTAAGTTTTATCCGCTTAATTCCGTTGAATTTGCATCCTTGTCTCCTATATTGTTCTTATAGTTGGCTGGCTAGTTTGAGTCATTTCCCTTGGTTACATTCCTTCAATACTCTGAGAATGCACTTACGGGAGTGTGGTGCTCATTGTATGCTCTTTCATTTCTGACCTCGGGTTGCAGGGCCCACTGGCCTGCCGTAACCAAAATTTTGACTCAGCTATTATTATAGTTATATGGGTATTGTTAGTCTCGTTTTAACATGTAGTTTATATTCTTGATAGTTTGACTTCCGTTTAGATCTCCTCGGAGCGGTTCGGTCTTGGACATCATCGTTCCAATAATTTATCATTGGACGATAGGTAGGTTACGGTCTAACTTCTCTAGACTTTGCATATGTAGGATAAAATTGTACTAATTGGCATCCTTGGGTTGGGTTTATTAGCTTGGCACTACAGAACTTCACCGCTCATTCATGTCTGACTTGTTTTCTTTCTCCGTTGTGTGTAGTATTTGTTATAAATGATAATATTACCTTTATGGTCCTGTGTGACCTTCTATTAACTCTATAAAATAGATGGTGGGTTATATGGGAATGTTCGTGAGTCTCGGACATCGTTATTGCAGTTTTAGGTTGGTTATCTGTATTGTAGAGCAATTGGAGACTGTGTAGGGCCGATAGGTTCATTTTGAGCGTTGGGCTGTGATTTTTGATTGATCATGCCATTTCCATGCATAATAGGGGATTTTTTTACATATTTTACTACGGTTTTAGGCTTCAGGCCTGTACTACTGGTTTTCTAAACTTTGCATGGCCTTGGGGCCCATTTTTTACTGAAATGACTTTGAAATGGTTTTGGAAATGACTTTTTGGATCTTCTAGGGGTAAAAGAGTTAGAAGATGGATTTATCACAGTTTTCCTACTACTACTAGGCTCGGTAGGGTTATAGTGCTAGATTGGCTTTTTATGAAATTGAGATGATATTAGACTCGGTCGGACAGAGCACCAGAGTTATTTTACTACTGTTTTAGACCTAGTTATGCCTCGGCACTCTTGGTGGGGTTTTGAGAATGATTTCATTGTTTTAGACCTAGACAGAGTCTGGGCATGCATATTAGAGATTTTGAGCTACCAGCTTATATCGGGACCCACTCTGGACGATGTTTCGAGATTGAGATTTAGTATGTGGTCGAGGACCTCCATGGACCTTGCCGATCTGGACTAGGGCTTTGGGCTGCATGTGCCAGAGGAAGGGTATACGATGGATTTGAGGTATACGGGCAGTGTCCTTCCATGAAACCTACCTGCTGGGCCCTTTAGGCACCGGAGAAGGTATATACAGAGTTACTGTTCCACCCGGATATCATCATGCATCATACCATTCATTTGTGTGAGGTTCCACCCTTTTTTGCTATTTGGTGAGTGTACGTTCTGGTAGTATGGGATGCCGGAGGGTTTGTCTTCACTTGTTTGTGTTCCTCGGGCGTATGGGCGCCCGTTGGGACTGTAGGTAGGCTTGTTATTGCTTAGTCGAGTTATTATTTATTATGTTTATTTCTTACTACGATTTGGATATTGAAAGTAGTATTTGTATCTTGACTTGGTTCTAATTCTTGTAATCGAGCATGCTATTGTTTTTTGTTTCCTCTTTACCTTTTTATTTTAGGTTACCGATATACTGCCCGTCTTTCTAGAACTTCTTATATATGTTGTTATTGCAAGGATACAAGGTCCATCATTTCTTACTTTCACCTGTGTCTGTAATATATATTCTGTAGATAGCCATGTATGTTGTTTTATGTTGTCGTCCTTCTGTGCTAGATTTTGTGTACTTCTTCGTATCTTTTTTTGACTACTTGCTTCTACTTTTCTTATTACTTCTCTTTTATCTTATATATGCCAAGTCGTCCTATGATACCTACTGGGTATCATTTGCTTTGCATTTGGCACTCATACTACACTCTGCATCTTCTGGAGCAGATCCTAGTATGGGCCCTCGCCGTTAGCTCGTTCACACTTGTGCAAGGAGACTTTTGGACCATCCAGACTGAGGGTGATCTCTTGGCAATCGGAGCCTGACTTTAGTATATCTTTTGTATTTTTTATTCTCTTACTACTCGGAGACATTATGTATATATTATTTTGGATCCTTGTACTCCTTATATGTATTTTCGGCTATTATATACTATGATACCAGTTCTTGGGTTGGTTTTAGCTTCCTTGTATGCTCCTGTTGTTACTTTTCTTCTCTTATAACCCTTGCTTCTGCTTATATTATATGTTCTTCTACTTACTTGTTAGCTAGTAGCCCATAACTAACTATTTTGGGCTATGAAGATTGGTTGGCCTATTGGGGGGTTGTAGGTTCCATCATGACCGAGAAATCGGGTCGTTACAATACACAACATATATGGTGAATGGATTTAGATTTCAAATAAAAGATCTTGTGAGAAAAATGTAGAACAGTGGAGTTCTTGTGAGAGGAGATGTTTTAGACTCTAATAAGGAGTATTATGGTGTATTGGAGGATATTTATGAGTTCTATTATGTGGAAAACGGAAAAGTTCATCTATTCAAGTGTCATTGGTGGGATGTGGCTCACCTAAGAAGAGGATATAATATTGACAAATATAATTTTACAAGTGTGAATTCCCTTTGTGCCTTGAATACAAATGAGTTGTTTGTGTTGGCATCTCAATCTTAACAAGTCTTCTACTTGAATGACATGGTCGATAAAGATTGGCTTGTTGTTGTAAATACAAATCCTCATGATCTTTTTGATATGCCTTATGTTTAAGAAGAATCATTAATGAATGAAGAAGTTTATCAACAAGAGGAAGTGGAATGTATTTTGCATACCAATGATCAAGAAACTTATGTTGAGGTGTCTTTACATAGGGATGATGTTGAACCACAAAATATTTTATGTACCAATGATCAAGAAAATGAGGAAGATGATTTCATTAATGACAATCGTATAGATGTATCCGAGAATGAAGAAAGCGAACATGAGTTTCTTGATGATAATGATTGGAGAGGATAGTGATACATCCTCTTGAAGATTAAGAAACAAAGACTGATAAGAAGTTCTCTGTATTTTATGTTCTTATTAGGCTGACATCTTATTTTGAAAAGTTCTTATTTGGCTGACATCTTGTGTTTTGTATTCTTATTAGGTTGACATCTTGTATTTTGTGTTCTTATAAATAGAATTAGTGATTTCAAAAAGTTGCCAGCAAAATGTTCCATTTTTATGATTGTTTGATTTAATATTTTGCTTTATGAATTGATACTTTCATCGCAAGTAGACATATATTTTATCATCTTTATTTTCTGATTCTGATACACTTCTCTTTTTTTTATCTAATATTACAGGATATGAAAGGAATTGATGGGTAAACGTGGAAGAGGTGGTGAGGGTCATGGATGTGGAAATATTCTGGGATGTGGAAGTTCTGGAATGACGTCTCAGCCATAAGTACAACTAATAAGAGTTACTGAGGCATCTTTAGAGACAGTACAATCATCTATCCTAAGTCAAGGACCTCTACAAACAGAACAAATGTCAAGTGGTCCTCTCTAGAGAACATCTCCTGAGACACAATCATCAAGAAATCTAGATGAAAGTATATGCCCTACCCTAGAGGCTAAATCTGGTACAGGTTAGTTCACGCCCCTCCCAATTAGGGAATATTTGACTAGTGCTTTGCTGGTTCTTTCATCGTGTCATTTTGGTTTTATGTAGTATACTAGAAAGCCTTTGTTGAAACATGTATATGTACTATGCAACTATACATACAACATTCATGTTTTCTTAAGTAACACATCACATCTATGAAACATAGTATTTCTCTCACTTTGTTTCACAGATACATTGAGACTGCTCATGAGCAAGACTTACATTTTCACCCTCCTAACTCCTGAATAAGCATTTTCCTTCTAAATATCTATGGAATTCCTAATCAAGAGGCTGGATTCAATATCTTTTTGGATTATACCATTACTGTATGAGTTATATACTTCCTCATATATAGTTATATACTCTTATCTTCGTCGTAGTATAAAGGCAGTGGTACAAACTTCAAGGCACAACTTTCCTAATATTATTTAAGTGCTCATTTTCCAATTAGAACAACAACAGTTTGTATTTTTTCTGTATTTGAAAAGAAAGGAATCTAAGATTTTCTAATGGCTTATCAACTCCCAACAGTAGATTAAAATCTTTTTTCCTTTTGAACAGAATATAATTCTTTCTATTTTGCTTAGCTTATCATCACTAGTTCCTTGTCATAATTGGTTCCTTGTCATAGTTGGTTCCTTAATCATCCAGTTGCCACTAACATGAACTTGTGCTAGGGGTTCCTTAATATTACAATCCTTCTACTGATACTTCCATCTTAATTGGAATTCTGTTAAATTGATGGTAATGATACATGTTTTTTGCTTTACAGTTTCTCGCATCAATAAAAAGAGAGGAAGAGTAAAATATAAATCTAAAACTATTGATGTAAAAACTAAGTATGGAGGAAAAATCAAAATAATTATTCCAGATGACATTGATAGAGCTGTGGGTTCTGGGGTTAGAGATATTGTTAAATGTTGTGGCTTTATTAGGAGGACCACTATCTCGTTTCAAGATGAAAATTGACAGAAGATTATTTTAAAGCATGGAGAAACAATGTGGTATAAGGTCAAGATAATAAATCACTCTCAATATTGTATTGACTTTAAATTACCTGATTTATCAAATTTAATGTTACAATATGTTCAGGATAAATTTAAAGTTTGTGACAGGGTGCGATAGCATAAGTTGTAAGGATTTGTGATAACCACTATGCAAAGACTCTTTAGAGCATGAAAAGCTCGATTGCACGTTCTCTACTCTACCTATAATACTGATGAAGATAGATTATCTCATCGACCTGAGGATGTTGAGTTGGAGGACTTGAAATACCTAGTTAAGTATTTTGACAGTGAGAAATCCAAGAAAACTTAATTAATAACCAGAATTTTAGAAGTTAGTAAATACCTAGTGCGGTAGGATGCTAGTTTACTCTTTGAATAAATATATTATGATCTCTTGGCTTAGTACAGGCTGTCAATGAGAGAAATAAAAGAAATAGAGAAAAACAAATAACTAAGAATTCTTGCGGTACAAGATCGTTTACAGAAGTAGCGAAAGCTACAATGAAAATACATTTGTTACGCTATTATTACTTATTCATCTTTGTTATTTATATAATTATTTACATTTTTTTCTTGTTGAACTATATTACAGAGATATCATCTATCAGGAGAAAAGGACACACCAGATAAAGCATGGGAGATTCAATGAATATGTAAAAATGTTAATGGAGAATGTGTATGGTTGGATCCACAATCCCAACAGATTTATGTAATTTCCTAATATCACTGCCTTATTATCTTTCTAACCTACTACAAGTTACTTTTAATATGTCTGTTGATGTAAATGGTTATTTATTAATGTAGAGCTAGCTCCAGCAACTTGTTCATGACCAACAATCTGAAAAGATCAACCATCCAATAACAAGGGATGAGATTTTATCCTCGGTTCTTGATGAGAGATCAGGCTATGTTCGGGAGAAGGGATATGGAAAAAAGACTCCTAGAAAGACTCAAATATAGCAGTCATACATAGAGGCTAGTGTGTCTTCATTTATGGAAAGTATGTGTCAAGAGCTGCAAGCCGAAATACGTCAAGAGATGCAAGCTGAAAGGAATTGAAAGTTGCAAGAAGAATGTGAAATAATGGATGCAGTTTTAAAAAGTAATATGGAAGAGGATTTACAAAAAAAATTGAAGAGGAGCGTGAACACATGAAAGGAGAAATAGAAAAAATGTTCCAAGAATAGATGGCTGCTACGATAACTAGAGTGCAACAGGTACTTTCTCTTGCTCCTCCTTAACAATTCTTTTCCTCTCTTTGACAGTTCTTCTTTCCTACTTCTTGGGAATTATACTATGACTTGCTCCATAGAATTGGATTATCATGTGATGCATTTACTGCTGCATAAAGATCGAAACTGGTTTATTTAGCATTAGGATATATAGGTATAAAATTTATGGCTAATTTTGATTTTATGTGATTTACTCTTCTTATTTTGTCACGACCCAATTTCTCAGGTCATAATGGACCTACAACCCCCAGTAGGCGAATCAATCCCTGTAGCACAGAATGGTTAGTAATGAGCTACTACCTAAACCAACACGCACAATAAGAAGAAATAAGCAAAAGCAGATATAATATGAAGCAACGGGGAAGCAAACAACTTGGATATGTAAATAAGAAAACTAAACAAACCCACGACCTGGTATCGATGGTACATGAGCTGCTAATAGAATACAAGTACTAGAGATAACAAAATAGAATGTACAACTGTCTCTGAATAAATAAAGAGTAACAATGCCAAAAGATGAGATGTGGTCAAGCCCGGGTCTGCCGGAGCTCACCCTAGTCTTGAATATCCAAAAGTTGCATGAGTCTCCACGTAATCAATGGCAAAAGCTCACACTAGGATCTGCACTAAAAAGATGCAGAAGTGTAGTATGAACACCAATTGCAAACCAATGGCTACCCAGTAGGCATCATCGGCCAACTGAGCGCATATAAGATAAAAAAAGCAGTAAATAGCAGATAGCAAAGAAGCAGTCACAGAAGCAATAGAGAAATCACATGGAAACTAGCACGAATAGAAGCCAACAAGAAGTACAAACATGCTATGCTAGCCAGAGAAGATATATATAACACAGAACACAGGTGAAGGAAAGAATAAAGGACCTGGAGTCCTTGCAACACCAATATATATAAAGAGAGAGTTTAGAAAGATTGTGGTATACCGGTAACCTCAAGTAAAAAGGAAAAGAAAGGAAGCAATTAAACATACTCAAGCTAGAAGCAATATACTTAATAAAATCATGCTAAAACCCCAACTTCAAGATAAGGACAGACAGAAATACACCTCACAAATACAACCCTAGGATGCAATATGCTACGCCACAAAGAACCGAAAGCCACTAATAAGCACCACGATAAAGGATAGAATTCGCGAACCCACATCTTCTCAGAAGGTGACATAAACAGTTACACAATGATATTGGACCCACTAATCAATCAATGATCAAAAGTCCAACTAATCTGACCCTCAACAGGCTAGAAACCATTAATCCACCAATAACCGAAGGCCATAACAAGCTCTATAATAAGATTTAAGCATTATAATCTACCTACAATACCAATAGGTGCACATACACCCAAGGAACATAATCAAGTGAAAACAGACCCTCAGGCATCCCATACTACCAGAGCGTACACTGAACACACAAAAATAAAGGTGGAATCTGAATACAATATGCATGATGATGTGATATGATGGAACTGGTATGATAGTAACCCTGTATGTACCTCTTCCGGCGCCTATAGGCCCAGCAGGTAAGATCCATTGAAGGAAACAACTCGTATACCTCAACTACGCCATATACCCCTCCTCTAGCACACTCGGCACGTAGCCCCTAGTTCAGATCGACAAGGTCCATGGTGGTCCGTGACCACTTACTAAAATGTGAATCTCAATATAATCATCCAGAGTGTATCCGAATCCAAAGTAGTAATTGAAAACTAAAAATATTTGCCCAGTATCTATCTGAGTCTAAACTAGTGAAAGAAATCTTATAATCCCTAAAAAGGGTACGCAACACGTATCCTGGTCTAAATAAGGAATGACAGTTTCAAAACCCCCATAAACGTGTGCCCGAAGTATATTCGGGTCTAAATCCCTAGTAAAAACATATCTAGTGCTACCGCATAACCAAGTCTAGTGTTAGTATGAAAACCGGTGATAAAATCATCATAGTATCTCCTTTACTCCAAGAAGATCCGTCAAATCAGTTTCAAATTCCTTTTATAATCATTTTAACGAAAATAGGCCCTCGGAGCCATGCAGAGTTTAGAAAACCATTTATAGTAGGCTAGTAGCCAAAACAGTAGTAAAACATGCAGAAAAAGCTTTTGGTATGAATGATATGCTCGCAAACAAAAGATTAACCCAACGGCTCACAAATAACCTATCAGCCCTGCAAAGGCATAATCAGCTCTACAACATAGATATCCAGCCTAAAGTAATATCACGATGTCTGGGACTCGCGGACATTCCCAAATATCCCACCGTCTACGGTCCAAAGGCTTTATACAAAAGTCACATGGGGCCACAAGGGTAATATAACAATACTAGAACAAGTACTACAAACAACGTAAGATATAAATGGAAATAAGAGATGGACAAGGTCTGGGGTACTAACCTAGAATAACCAATCCAAGAATACTAATTAGTGGAGTTATAGCCTATAAACGCAAATTCTAAGGTAGAGAAAACCAAAACCTACCTGTCGTATGATGACTAGTTGTTGGAACGATGTCAACTACCCCAAGAAGTCCCAAATTATCAAAACACTATCAACACAATATTCTACGCGTCAAAATGAAGACAACAATACCCATAATTCTATAAACATAGCCGGGTTGAAATTTGAGACACAAGCAGGCCCATGGGCCCCATAACCCAAAACCAGAAACGAAAAAACACTATGGTGTTCCCCTCATTCACGGGTGGACATTCTCCAAAAAAGTGCGGAAAAAGGGTAAAGTAAGGGCCTAAAACAGCCTAGAGAAGAGGAGGGAACATGCAAAAGCTTACAAAATTAAGAATCAAAAGTGGGGAAAATGTACCACGGAGAGAGAGAGAGAGAGTAAGAACAATGAGATGAAGCACGCGAGCCACGAACAATCAACCCAACCAGCATCTAAAAACCCACACAAGAAATCCCAAAGCTAAGTAAGTACAACAATGGAGGTTTTATCCATGGGAAGGAAGAAATTCAAGGAGAACACTTACCAAACAAAGAGGGAAACAATGAAATCCTCAATTTGATGAAGTCCCACGGCTGTAAAATGACTTGGAACAAGTTTTAGGAGAGGGAAATCAGTTTGGAGTGAGAGAAAATGAGAGAAAAGGTTTGAAAAATTGAGGAAAAGGCTTTATAAGTTGCAGATCGCAGACCAGCGCATTCGCGCTGCCCAAGCCCAATCTCTCTGAAGGGAGGGTCACAGGCTAGTGCAATAGCATTGCTCGGGCACTGTTGGCGTTGAAGGAAATCACAGGCTAGCGCGATCGCGTTGCTCGGGCACCATTTAGGCTGAACACTTCTGCCGCAGAAAAACCAACAGAGTGAAAAACTTCCACGAGAGGTTCCAAGCACAATAAAAACCCGATATACACAAAACTATGATGCAACTAGAGTGCAAACGACATTCTGGACTCAACGGAATTGGTGAAACTTACATACAAGGTCATTTTAGAGGAATGTTGACCCAAGTAAACACTTACTAAAACCAATCGAACACCCAAAATAAGCTCAGCCCACCCGAGACCCAAACTAACCACCTACCTAACCCAAACACGACATTCCATAGCTAACAACACTGATGGAATTTCCATCAGAGGTCGTCTTCTCCAAATATTGACTAAAGTCAACCATACAAGCCCAGCTGGCCTAAAAACACAAAACGAGAGAGAATTCCAAGCTAAAAAGTTCCCAAATCCCAACCCAAGGTCTAAGTAGACCAAAGTCCATGCATCGGAGCTAACAAAACTGTCAGAATTCAATTCTAAGCACGATTACTAAAAATGTTGACCAAAGTGCACGATTTCCTAAGTTAAAGATCTGAAACAAGGAAACGGCCATAAAGACTAAACAAATGGCTCGGACACCAAACTACCAATCCCAGCAAGCCATAAATGACTTGGGACCATCACAGGGAATCTCTAATAGTACAAAGAAGGCAAAAACGCATAAATAACCAGAAGGGTCATTACATCATCCACTACTAAAACGGACTTTCATCTTCGAAAGTCAAGAAAGAAGGAAACATCAGAGACTAAACAAACGCGGATACAAAGCCCCCACCACTCTCTCGGGAACCTAGGTAGCCACCTCGACTGGACGCCACCCAATGGAGCTAAACCAAAGGAAAACTATGATGAACTTTAACTTTTCACAAGCCAAAGACAACTCCAACCTTTAACTTCCAAAACGCCAAAGGTCTATCAACTGAACCATACTTTAAGAAACTCAATTGGAATGCCCCGCCACAACACCAAAACAAACAAGACCAAAGCAACCAATATATGGAACTCGAAACCTCAATACCACAACTAGGTCCACCTAGAAAACCACCAACCAAACCTCTAACTCATGAATCCATTAACCCGTAACACCCTTCTATCCAACCTGAATCCTCTGCACCATGACCATGAAGCTTCACACAAGTCAAAAACTTGATCCACCCTCGAAACACCAACTGACCCACCAGAGATCCATAGTTCCTGCTACACTCAATCTCGAACGAGGTCGTCTTTATACTCAAACTCTATCCAAGTCAAGCTCTAGTCTACTAGTCTTTGTCATCAAAAAGATCAACTCAAAGCACCTCTTTGAAAACTGTAGTAATCTTTCCCGACTGACCATCAACCAACAGACGGATACTTTTGCTAACATCAATCTCTATACTTGAACACAACCAAACCAACCATCAGAGCTCAACTGAAACTTGCACACTAGGGATGGAAAATACATGAATGAACACCCAGTGTCAATGGAGATGTCTCCAAACTATCGAATAAAACCAATCTCGCTAAACCGTGCTAAGTTTGAATCAGCTGAAAGTGAATAAACCAGGGAAACCTACCTAAGAAGACCCAAACACAAAAACCCCATTTCTGCAAGGAGTGTGGTAAGCCCACCACAAAGTTCATAGTCGTCAACTAAGCTCCAAACTCTAGAAATACTACTATTGCTCCAAATAGTCAAACACCATTTGGATTAGAAATCACCTTACTAGCCTCATCTCAGAAAGAAGTCCACAACGCCATGAATATCAAGTCAAAATACCTTGTAGACAAAGGAAAGGATGTCTAAAGCCCAAGGTCGCCGCCTAGCTATTGTAAATTCCATTATTCTCACAACTCACCCTCTGGATCAAAGAACCCACTCTACTGTATCGGTATACAAACCACCATCTCCAAAAGCAATCAATATACCATAACTCCTGGCCTATAGTGGCAGAGCCTAACCAACCCTGGAATCCCATGCAATAGGCAACCCTCGGAGAATTAACTAATTAAACCTCTAACACTCGAAACACAAAGGTGACCACCAACCTCAAAGTACCATTGGAATCCAAAGTAGCCTAGCTGGCCTCAATCGGCACAACCTAGTCATATATAACACACAATTACTGATCCTCGAACTGACACCACTGAATCTATCCAACTAAGGTAAAATGGACCCCGTACTGCCAAGAACACTGTTGGGATCTGGAAAGTCCAGAATAATCAAATGGTTAGCCAAGGACAAGATGTCGAAGGCCAATATCCACTCCAAAACTAAAGTAGAGAAGCTAAGTTTCCTGTAACCAGTACCCTCTGGCTGAAAGATGCTACAATCGAAGAGAAACTCCCACGAACCATCTGAAGTAAACTGCTAGCCCATAATTTTCAAACCCAACTCCATATATTGGTCATGCTTTTGTCGAACCCTCGAGTAGACTCTTATGCCGCTGATGAACACTATAGAAACTGGAGCCGACTTAGGCTCTGAAGATATAATTTGCCTGATCCGTAGATGCTACTGAAACTTGGGTCACCCAAAGAACATAAGAAGTAAATCACAGCTGATGCAACAAGCCTTCAAAGGCACTATTGGGAAAACTTACCACTTCGATCTCTACTAGAAGGAATCCTAACCTCAAATTCATCTAAGAAAATGTTGTTGCACTCTGTAGTCGGTCAAATAAAGTCATCAACACACAAACCCAAGAAAACCCTCAGTCGTCACCTCAGTCTACTACTAGCAATCCATACCTGCATATGAGGAGTCATCTCTCTCCTTTTTCAAACCAAACAAAACCCTTTCTAAATATACCCTGAACTTGACGAACTCTTTCTCAGAAGATCCTAGGACTATCCCCTTAGCTCCCACAACTCTACTAGCGACACTCGATAAGGTAGGAAAACAGTAGGCCGAATATCAAACTCAACCAAAAGATTATAGTCAAAACTCGACTGCAATACCATCATCAAAACTCAACCCAACTAGAAATGAGGAAAATAACTCATACCCGACTTGAAATGGAGGAAATCAATAAAAGGAACCCATATACCTGCCCACTTCTATGACCCACCAAAATAACAAGGATAAACTCTAACCCCTTGGGAAAAGTAAAACCATCTAGTACCCACTGGCATAATCAACACCATCTTTTTAAGACAAAACAACTTCCCACGGTACACCACTACCGGCACCACACTACACAACAGAGAGACTACTAGCAATGCTAGATAACAGCCTAGGAAACAACCATCCAAGACCGCTAGAAAAGAGAAATACTCAAACCAATTCTAGAACCACAATGAAACTAGATTTTAAAGACAACCAGACCTACCCACGAGTCACAACCCTGGGTAGTCACCTCTCAAGGATAGCATACCCTATCCACCACTAAATAGAATAAATCTACTAAGAAATTACATGCATATACACTACAACTCAAGTAATAATACAACCAAATAAGAAACAAGTAGGAATATAAGCATATACACAAAAAAAGGGTAAATTTGCAATGCGAACAACACTAGAACTAGCTGATAGTGATAAAGTCATACATGTAGCAACGATATCGGGAACCTCTACCTCTGGCCTACAAAGAGGAGCATCATATTGTCGGTGTCTATCACTAGACTTAGTAGTCGATGCTAAAACCTCAACCATCCCTTACCAGGGACAATCTCTAAAATAGTGACCAATCACCCCACAACTATAACAACCCAATGAAGCGTTGCTTTGATGTATGGTGCTTGTCAACTCTGGATGGATACCTAAACCACCTGGCTGAAATCCACCTCAAATCATCCGGAGACCACCCCTACTACCCTGCACCATACCTCTAGCTGCCTGGGGACTAACTGTACTACCTGCAATAATACCTCTAGCCGATGGCATTGGAACCCTGGAAGATAAAACCTGCTGACCCTGCTGACTGAAAGGTGTGATCGTGGGGCAATCCCTAGCAAAGTGCCTATGCTCAACACACTGAAAATAACACCCACTAAATGGAGTCTACAGGGAGGTCTCATTGAACATGACCGGCCACCATGGCCTATACACACTGAATGCGAACCTTGAAGAACTTGACCTATACCAGATCTACTCTGCTCAACATGATTTGTACAACCACCCTCTGAAACGTGTGGAGCCACTGAAACTAGCCTGCTAGATTGGAAGTAATAGAACCGACTGCTACTAGAGAATCCCTTACCTCGAGTCTGAGAACCACAAAAACTGCACTGACAGTAACGCCTCTTACCACTACCTCTATATGCCTTACGACATAAACCCTTAATATCCCATGCATGATCAACCACCTGAAGAAAGGTAGTCCTAGTTAAAACCAAGTGCTCCGTCTCCAAATGGAGCATTGAAATCAATCCTCCAACAAAACTCTGAAATTTCTCAAAATATGAAGGCACAGTCCTAGCAGTGTATCTAACCATCTCATAAAACCTCCCCTCATACTCCAATACCAATATACAACCCTGTTGAAGAATTAGGATCTTAAATCTAGCTGAGGCACCACTCGAAGAACCAGGTACAACCCCTACCTGTGGTACTGATACAACCTCTGGAAGACTCAAAGTCCTAGCCAATGGTGTCCTGAAGAACTGGGGTAGCTATATATCCTACCGAAGGCTGGGATGGCCCCACACCCCCTAACTGATGCAGTCTGCTCTCACTCTAAAATACTGGCGCTAGAGAAAACACTGAAGCAACAAGCACAAAAACCTCATCATCACCCGGTATCATACTCATCCTAGGCATATGAGAAGGAATAGAACAACGAAGTTTAGAAGTCTATAGAGCCAGGAACACATGATAAGGATCCAATAATAGGGAACTTTTCCTAATAATGCCTTGTAGACTCCTACAGATAGGATATGAACGTCATTGTACTAATCCACGAGACTCTACTTAGGCACTCGCTCTTGTACCAATGACACCAATGAACCTAGAGCTCTAATACTAAGTTGTCACGACCTAATTTCTCAAGTCATGATGGCACCTTCAACCCCCAGAGGACAAACCAATCCTCGTATCCCAGAATAGTTAGTAATAGGATACTACCAAAACCAACACGTACAATAAGCAAAAATAAGCGAAAGCAAATATAATATGAAGCAACGCAGAAGCAAATAACCTGAATACATAAATAAGGAAACTAAACTAACCCACGACCTGGTAACGATAGTGCAGGAGCTGCTAATAAAATACAAGTACTAGAGATAACAAAATAGAGTGTACAACTATCTCTGAATAAATAAAGAGTAACAGTGCCAAAAGATGAGATGTTTTCAACCCCCGGCTGGCAGGAGCTCACCCTAGTCTCGAATATCCAAAAGTTGCATGAGTCTCCACGTGATCAACAGTGAAAGTTCACACTAGGATCTGCACCAGAAAGATGCAAAAGTGTAGAATGAGCACCAATTGCAAAGCAGCAGGTACCCAGTAGGCATCATCAACCGACTGAGTGCATATAAGATATAAAGGTAGTAAATAACAGATAGCAAAGAAGCAGTAACAGAAGCAATAGAGAAATCACATGGAAACTAGCACAGATAGAAGTCAACATGAAGTACAAACATGCTATGCTAGCCACATAAGATATATATAACACAAAGCAAAGGGGAAGGAAAGAAGAACACACCTAGAGTCCTTGAAACAACAATATATAAAGAGAAAGTTTAGAAAGATGGTAGTATACCGGTAACCTCAAGTAAAAAGGAAAGAAAGAAAGCAATTAAATATGCTCAAGATAGAAGCAATATACTTAACGAAATCATGCTAAAAACCTAAATTCAAGATAAGGACAGACAAAAATCAACCTCACAAGTACAACTCTAGGATGGAATAAGCTACGCCACAAAAAACCGAAAGCCACTAATCAGCACCACGATAAAGGATAGAATTTGCTGACCCACAACTGCTCAGAAGGCCACATAAATAGTGTCATAATGATATAGGACCCACTAATCTGTCAATGATCAAAAGTTCAACTAATCAGAACCTCAATAGAAACAACTAATCCACCAATAAGTGAAGGTCATAACAAGCTCTATAATAAGATATAAGCAATATATTCTACCTACAGTCCCAACAGGCACCCATACACCGAGGAACACAATCAAGTGAAAACAAACCCTTTAACATCCCATACTACCGAAGTGTACACTGAGCACACAACAAACAAGGATGGAATCCAAATACAATATGCATGATGATGTGATATAATGGAACTGGTGTGATAGAAACCTTGTATGTACCTTCTCCGGTGCCTATAGGCCCAGCAGGTAGGATCCATGGAAGTACACGGCCCGTATACCTCAATTGTAGTGTATAACCCTCCTCCAACACACTTGGCATGTAGCCCCTAGTCCAGATTGACAAGGTCTATAGAGGTCTGTTACCACATACTAAAACACAAATCTCAATATAATTATCTGGAGAGTATCTGAATCCAAAGTAGTAACCGAAAACTTAAAATATATGCCCAGAATCTATCCGGGTGTAAATCAGTGAAAGAAATCTCAGAATCTCCAAAAAGGGTGTCCGGCACGTATTCGGGTCTAAATCAGGAGTCACAGTCTCAAAAACCCCATAAAAGGGTGCCCAATGTATATTCGGGTCTAAATTCATAGTGAAAACATGTCTAACGCTATGGCATAGCCGAGTCTAGTGTCAATATGAAAACCAGTGATAAAATTATCATAGTATCTCCTTTACTCCAAGAAGATCCATAAAATCAGTTTCAAATTCCTTTTATAATCATTTTACCGAAAACGGGCCCTCGAGGCCATGAAGAGTTTAGAAAACCAACCTAAAATAACCAACCCAAGGATACTAATTAGTGCAGTTATAGCCTATATACGCAAAGTTTAAGGTAGGGAAAACCATAACCTACCTATTGTCTGACGACAAGCTGCTAGAATGGCATTGTCCAAGCTCGAACTGCTCTGAGAAGTCCTAAATTGTGAAGACACTATCAACACAATATTTTACATGTCAAATTAAAGCCAATGGTACCCATAATGCTATAAACATATCCGGATTGAAATCTGAGTCACAATTGGGCTCGTGGACCCCATAACTTAAAGCTAGAAACAAAATCCACCACAGTGTTTCCCATATTCTCGGGAGGATATTCTTCAAAAATGAGCAGAAAAAGGGTAAAAAAAGGGTCTAAAACAACCTAGAGAAGAGGAGGGAACATGCAAAAACTTATAAAATTAAGAATCAAAAGTAAGGAAAACATACCACGGAGAGGGAGAGTAAGAGCAACAAGATGAAGCACGTGAACCACGAACAATCAACCCAACCAGCATCTAAAACCCCACACAAGTAACCCCCAAGCTAAGTAAGTACAACAATGGAGGTTTTGGCCATGGGAAGGAAGAAATTCAAGGAGAACACTTACCAAATGAAGAGAGAAATGACGAAATCCTCAATTTGATGAAGTCTCATGGCTGGAACAAGTTTTAGGAGAGGGAAATCAGTTTAGAGTGAGAGGAAATAAGAGAAGAGGTCTGAAAAATTGAGGAAAAGGCTTTATAAGTTGCAGGTCGCAGACCAGCGCAATCGCGCTGCCTGGGCGCGATCGCACTCAAGGAAGTGTCACAGGCTAACACAATCGCACTGCCCGGGCACTGAAGAAAATCACAGGCTAGCGCGATCGTGCTGCTCGGGCACCGTTGGCGCTGAACACTTCTGCTGCAAAAAAACAACAAAGTGAAAACCTTCCACGGGAAGTTCTGGGCACAATTGAAACTCAATACACACAAACCAAAGATGCAACTAGAGTGGAAACGACATTCTGAACTCAACAAAATTGATGAAACTTCTATACGAGGTCATTTTAGAGAAATGTTGACCCAAGTCAACACTTACTAAAACTAACCAAATACCCAAAATAAGCGCAGCCCACTCGGGACCCAAACTAACCACCTACCTAACCCAAACTAGACAATTTAGAGCTAACAACACTAATGGAATTTCCATGTAAGACCGTCTTCTCTGAATGTTGACCAAAGTCAACCATACAAATCTAATAGGCCTGAAAACAAAAAATGAGAGAAAATTCTAAGCTGAAAAGGTCCCGAATCTCGACCAAAGGTCTAATTAGACCAAAGTCTATACTTTAGAGCTAACAGAATTGGTGCAATTCAATATCAAGCACGATTGCTAAGAATGTTTATTGAACTAAATAATTTTCTAAGTTAAAGCTTTAAAATAGGGAAACAGCCATAAAGACCAAACAAATAGCCCCGACACCAAACTACCAATTTCATCAAGCCATAAATGACTTAGATCTGCCACATACAATCTCTAATAGTACAAATAAGGTGAAAACGCATAAATAACCAAAAGGGTCTTTACATGTTTATGGCTCGATGCCTATATATTCAGTAGTGTGTTTACATGTCATATTGATACGCACAAATTACACCTCACTTAAGAAGTATAAGTGGTCATTGTCAAAAATAGAACCCAACAAAGGTTGGGGTCGAATCCCACAGGGAATATGGTGAAAATTAAATCATTCGGAATTTAAATGACTATTAATCAATAATTTCTGGAAAATTGGGGAATTTATAATGGTCAAACTTGATTATTTCATGGTTATTTCAAATGGTAAACAACGAACTATATTGAGTAAAAAAATCAATACGAGAGGTGAACTAGGGATGTGTTCACCATGGCTTCATAAACAACCTCGGGTTAGAGTTTAAACAGGTTCTTTTCATATGCATAACACGAGGTAATTGAATTCATTATTACGTCTAAGCATTTCTCGACCAAATAGATGCTTTTATTTACAATTTTTCCAAACTTGAAATGATACAATACAAAACTCAATTAATAATCCAAGTAGATTAACCTCGCTAAAGCGTTATTCATTAGACGGGAGTTGGTAGTCCCAGATCCTTGTTGTTAATCCTTTTTACCTAGTTTTAACTTCTTAGTTAAAGCAAATCAAACCTAAACTTATTCTAATGTTTGCAACCATTAAAAAATAGTAAAAGTGTAGGATTAACAACGTATAAAACATATAATACAAACCCAATATCACCCGTAACCTGGATTGTTACTTTTGCGATAGATCCCACAATCCTAGTTTTGGGGTTTTAGCCACTCATGATTTTAGAGAAGAAGAAGACAATAGTATTCATACTATAAAGAAGAGGTTCTTACAATAACTTCTATCCTTGATAAAAACCCAAGCACAAATGGTGAAATCCCAAAAGATGAGAATTGTAACATTTTCTCTTGTTTGTTGCGTTAAAAAACTCGTTCAAAAACCAAAGTAAATTATTCAATACCGAATATATAATTAGCCCTAACACTGGGTATTTATTGTAGCCTAGGAAAATAAATTCAAAAAATAGAACTCAGAATCCTGCTTCCAACTTGATGGTTTGTCTTAGGGATTCATCAACCTTGTGACGACTCATCAGGTGAGTCATCATAAGGAACTAGTGAGCTTGACTTCTCTACTTCTGCTTGATGATTTAATGTGATGAGTCATCATGGCCTTGATGACTCTCCATGGCACTCATCACCCCTAACCAGTGAGCTGAACACGTTCTGCTTAGACTTGATAGTTGGCATGGTGGTTTGTCACCTGGGTGACGACTCATCATGTGAATCATCACTGCAATCCAGTGGCCAGCTTCATCTTCTTCTAGTATGGTGTCTTGAGTGATGACTCACCATGACCTTGGAGATTCATCATGGGAGTTGTCACACTGAACCAGTGAGCCATTTTCATCATTTTTTATCCTTTTCTATCTTGGTTTAATTTCCTTCAACTTAAACACATACACCATTAAAAACAACAATGGTTGCTTGAAAACTCACGTTTATTCTTAGTTAAAGGAGTGAAATATGCCGTAGAATGCCGGCACATCAACACCCTCAACTTGGAATGTTCGCTTATCCTCAAGCAACAAGACAACAAAAACAAAACAGATGACTCAACTAAGAAAAACAAACAACAGGCCTATAGCAAACCATGGTCATTCAACAATTGAATCACATTCATCCAAGACCATGTACTATAAAAGTGTTTGAAAAGTTAACTTGTAAGGATCCAATCATGTCATTAAGATGTAATAGAATATTCTACATACACATAAAGTAGTTATCCCAATAATCAGTAGATGATACAGAAATCCCGGTGCCCTTATCAAAAAGAAGTCCCCCCCACATGATTTGGAACTAAGTAAGACCGCTCACACTCACAAACAATTTCAAACAGTGCACATGTGATACCATAGGCTTGCCCTTGCTATTCTATTTCAGTTTTTTAGAAAGTTGCTCAGGATCATTACAGGACTTGTTTCGGCTTGTAATGACGCTTCGGGTGCAGGTAGGATACATTTGGGGAATAGTGACTAAACCATCCTTGGAATCACCGACCTATTATTTCCCCTCGAACTTATTCATTCCACTCTTATTCACCTTTGATATCCTTATTTCTAGCTACAGGTGTGTCCTTCTTAAGTTGATTACTCTTTTTCTTTCTTTTTTTCTTCATTTTAATTTCTTTTTCATTTTATTTTCTTTCTTTTTCTTAACTTGATTACTCTTTTTCTTTCTTTTTTCCTTCTTTTTAATTTCTTTTTCATTTTATTTTCTTTCTTTTTCTTTGGCACACACCTGCACTTTTTATCCCATCAACAACCAATCTTTCAAACAACCCCATTTTTCTTATCATGTACCTCTGCAGTAGCCACTCTAAACATAGGCTAATTGCGTAAGTTGAGGTGCACGATGTCCAAGGAGGGACCAGGGCCAAAATAGATATTCAAAGTTAAAAGGGAAGGTAAAAGGTTATGAAAAGAACAAGGTCAACTTTTGCTCAAACAGGGATCAAAGGGATTATTTACATTTGGATTGTTTTTTTGGCTAAGTAGACTACACACAAAAAGGTCTTGTGATCCTTTCCTAAGCAAACTTACTTCGAACTTCACAGAATAGGTCGTACAAGTTCTAGATGCATGTACAGAGTAGGAATTTATCAAACTAAGCTCACACACACTTGGCAGCAAGAAACCATATCACTACCAATTATAAAAAAAATAGTTCTTCTTAAGCAATATTACTCAAACACATACACTCAAAGACATTCAAGGATCCAGAACAGTTGATCATTTCAAACATAAGTACAAAATCAACTTTTTTGGAGTGGGCTCCTTTTTATTTCAACTTGCAAAAAGCCATGCTTGATATAGATAACACAACACAATAAAGATAATATTTAAAACAACAACCTAAACATGCCGGTTCTACTAGATAGCACACCGATGGAAAAAAAAACACGAAATTAGAAACCCTCGATAGTGACTCATTGATACCACTACCCCCATCAAAAGAATCAAGCATTGTCCTCAATGCTAATTAAATCTAATATGCAAATAAAGGGATAGAGATACTTGTGAATCCTAGGCTTCAGAGTCTAGAGCAATGGTGGAAACCGCAGGGGTCTCCAAAGTAGGGACAGTGATGCCAGTATCAGTCGGCGTGATTAACTCGTCAACAACTACAGTCTCTCTAGTCTTAGGTACTGTACTAGAGGAAGCCCTAGCAAATTGAGTACTCACTCTCTCTTCGTGCAACTTTTTATCGAGTATAGACTGCTTTCATGCATTTTCCAAGTTTATCTCCTCTGGCATTTTCTTCTTATGCTTTATCTTCTTTGACCTTTTCACACATCCCTTACTCGACTGTGGCACATTAATTCTCAATGGTCTCCACATCAAGTACACTGTCGTGTCATCTTCCTTCAATTCCACAAATTCTGGAGTCTGGTAATAGGGATCTTGGCCTTGCTAGAGTGCTGTGACATCAGCCTTCACCATTTTCAACTCAACATCAAACTTAGCCAGGTCTAGGGCACTCATTTATTTCAGCCTATCCTCTATCCTAGTCTCCATGGCATCAATTATGACATGTAACCACTCATATGATTTTAGAGCCTCTCGAATGGCAGCATCAATCATTCACTTAAACAAGTCCGTCCAATCTATAATTTGCTTATCGAGCTGCTTCTGTTTTTGTACCATTTTTGAAATGTTTGGAGGATTTAAGTGGTACTCTGGTGGTAGAGGGGGCCTCGAGGCGGTGTCAGAACTCTCAGCAGTAGCCCTATCGAGAGTATCGAAGGTGGTCTGTGCAGTCCACGGGTCAAAGATAGCAAGAGGTAACTCTTTACTTGATGGAGTGTTAGCTGCCTCAGAATTGCTAGGAGTTGGTGCCTCAAAAGCTTGTGGCTTATGGACCCTCAACTCGAATTTCATATCATCCCTTCTCTTGTTGATGTTTTGCATGGATGATGATGTCACTTCATTGTCAATGACACTAATTATCAGTACATCCACAAGCCTACACAACTCCATAACAAGATACGGGAACGACAACAAAAATATGGTTTTGATGGCTCTGGTACGCATCTCATCTCCAATTATCATCCCAAAGTTGATCATGTACCCTGCTATCAATCTTTCTAATAGAATGGCTCTTCCCTCATCCAAATTAACATCTCAACCCATAGGAAACAGTCGAAGTCTAACTATAGCCCACCAGAACTTTTCTGAGAAGTTCAGATATTGCTTTGATATTCGTTCCTTTGAGTTTAGCCATGAAGTTGAGCTTTCAGTCAGCAGTCAAGATAGACATGGTATTTGCTAGAATGTTGTGCCAATTCTGTCATGAAACTTAGGCATGTCAGTTGGAGGAGTGTATTCTAGACCAAAGAGGACTATGTTGATCGCCCCTCTAGAGATATCTACTTGTTTTCCACAAACTAGGACCATGTCTTGACTTGGTGCAGTCTTAACCTTCTTTCCCTTCTCATCCTTACTTTCTAGCACTAACAAATAGTAGGCATAGAACTCCCGCACTAGAGACGGGTAGTAGATTCCCAGTGGTTTACTCATCCACTCTAATTGATACCTTTAGAATTGGGTTTGAATAACCGAGTACTAAGGTAGATCTGTGGTCATGCTTTGTACTTCCTCAGCAATAGGCCTTTTGTGGCTCCTTGCCTTGGTTCGGAGAAGATCGTCTAAGTAATGTTTTCAGGCACCCTCAACTTCCTACCAGATTGAATCCCCAAAATTTTGTGTTTTTCACCTGAATGAGTTGGAGACCATTAATTCCTTTTTAGGATTCCTAGTGGCCTAAGTACCACTTTCCTCATTCGTGCTGGATCTTGAGCTATCACCCTCATCACTAGCACTATCACTTTCCCTGCTAGATGACCCACTCCCCTCTTCAGACTGGGAGACTTTGTTTTTTTTTCTTTTTGAATAGCCTAGTCTGGTAGGTTGGTGCATCAGTTGCTTCCTCTTTGCTATCCGGCTCATCTACCAATCCTCGTGTAGGGTCTGGCCTTTGTTTTCATTTCTGTTCCCCGTCATGTCTTGGTTATAACTTTGGAGACATTGTACCTGCAAGGGAGGAAGTTAGATCACATCAGAAAAGGAAAACAAAATAAAATAGTTCACTATTTTGGCTTGACGGGTTGGCTGACGAGTCACCATAGGTGTGATGACTCATCAAGCCATCCATCAGGTCAACTAGTAGCATCAGGAACATTTTGTTTCCTATGACGGGTTGGCAAATTAGTCACCACAAGCGTGATGACTCGTCACATAACCCGTCATCCAAAACAGAAGCCATTTTTCTTTTTGGGCATTTTTTCAAATAGCTTGTGTTCATTAATCGCTTTTCCAATCCCTTTTGGGATTTGATTACATGGAAACACCTTTATATAAGCATTTAAATGCCTGAGGTACTTAGACTTCACCCATGTTTAATTTAGCATCAATTTTTAACAGCTAACACAACATAAATAGTAAACACACAAAATACCAACGTCTTTTTCTTCTTTTGGTTAAAGATTCACTAACCAATTTCAAGAGAAGAACGTAGAATCATACCTTGATTTAGATGAATTTATTAGTATGACCTTGATTCTTATACATTGATTTGCAAGAAAAAACATAACTCAACCAAAATTACAACCACACAACTTATCAATTGAGATGGGGAGAGTGTGTGAGGATTTGGGTTATGGGAATTTGAGTCACATGTGTTTGGGTTTTAGCAGATTTACATAGAGATGAAGGAACTTGGGTGTTTTCAATATTGGAGTGGGAGAAGCAAATTGACTATGAGAAGGAAAAGAAGAAGAAATCGTTTCAAATTGAAACAGGTTCCTTTTAATTGGGGTTTAAACTCATCGAGTCAGATCGGGTGAAAATAAAAGAAAAAAGAACTTACCTGGTTGGTGGGTCTGATGGAGAATCATCAAGGGGCTGATGACTCATCACTGGAGTCGCCAGAATAAGCTAGTGGAGACAAATAGGAGTGCCATCGTGGTGGCTTGGGTGATGACTCATCACACTTGTGATAGTTCATCACCTGAACCATCACCACTAAGCAGTGAAGCTATATTTTGGGAAATAATTTGGTGGCTTATGTGATGGGTCGTCACACTTGTGGTGGTCCATCATAGCAAACTGTTACCACTAAACAGAATCCATCTGCATTTTCCACTTGGTGACGACTTGAGGTGACGATTCATCACCACTGTGATGACCCACCACTGGACTCGTCAATCTTAAGCCGAACAATGCCTTCCCTGTACTTTTTGTCCCTGCACACTCAATCACCCATATTAACCAATTCTACAAAATACTATCTACTCTAAAGTTATTATACAACAACAAAACATGGGTTGCCTCCCATTTAGCACATGATTTAATATCGCGGCATGACTCGAGTATCTTGATTACTCAGACTTCATCAAGATACACCACAGACATGATGTTTACCTCCCCTGAGAATCCGATATACTACTTTTCCTGCTGTTCATTTTCTTTGAATCATTCCCCATCCTTTTTCTCTAGCTCAACAACATTGGACGGGAACACTTGAATGACTTTGAAATGCCTGGACCATTTGGACTTCAGCTTTTCGAGGAATAATTTAAACCTTGACTTAAACAACAACACTACATCCCCGACTTTAAATTCCTCTTGTAAATCCTCCGGTCATGATACAGCTTCATTTTCTCCCTGTAGAGAGCAGCTCTTTCATAAACTCGCAGTAGGAATTCATCCATCTCGTTCAATTGTTCCAACCTTAACTCCGAAGCATCTTTCCAGCTAAGATTCAACTTCTTGAGCGCCCAAAGGGCCTTATGCTCAAGTTCGACAAACAGGTAGTTAGCTTTCCCAAAAACCAGTTGATAATGAGACATACCTATCAGCGTTTTGAATGTTGTTCGATACGCCCAGAGTGCATCATCAAGCTTCCGCGCCCAATCTTTCTGATTAGCATTCACTGACTTTGATAATATTGTTTTGATCTCACGGGGTGGACACTTCTACTTGCCCATTGGTTTACGTGTGATATGGAGTGGCCACTTTGTGCTGCTTTACACCATACTTATCCAAAGTCTCTCGGAACACCTTTGTGCAAAAGTGTCACCCTCCATCACTTATGATTGTGAAAGAAGTACCAAACTGGGAGAAGATGTTTCTCTTCAAGAACACAACCACACTTTTACCTTCATTGTCTGCCAATAATACAGCTTTAACCCATTTCAACACATAATCAACCACTACCAAGATATAATGGTTCCCATAAGAGCTCATAAATGGGCCCATGAAATTGATGCCCCAAACATCAAACAACTCAACCTCTAGGATCGTGGACATGGGTAAATCTTGCCTTTGAGATATGGATCCTTATCTTTGGAACTAGTCACAAGATCTGTCCAAGTCATGGGCATCTTTATGAATTGTGGGCCAGTAAAACCCACATTGTAAGATCTTCCAGGTGGTATAATCATCTGCATGATGTCCCCCAACTGGGGAAGAATGACAAGCTTGCAAAATGCTCATCATCTCAACTTATGGTACACATCTTCTGATTTTGTTATCAGCACACAACCTTAATAGATAAGGCTCATACCAAAAATACTTACCAGCATCATGGAGGAATTTCTTCCTTTGGTGAAAATTCAGATCCTCTGGAATTATGTCACTAACCAAGTAATTGGCAAAGTTAGCATACCATGTTATGAGGTCAAGTGAAGTGGACAATACATGCTCATCCAGAAATGAGTCATCGATTTTTAGCTCATCTACCCCTTTCTCTTCATTCTCTAACCTGGAAAGATGGTCAACCACCTAGTTTTCATAGTCCTTTTGGTCTTTGACTTCAAAATCTAATTCCTGCCATAATAATACCCATATGATATGTCGATGTTTGGCATCTTTCTTCGCCATGAGATACCTCAATGCAGCATGGTCAGTGTGCACTACAACTCTCGTACCAAGTAGGTATGCCCTAAATTTTTCAAAGGCATATACAACCGCCAGGAGCTCTTATTCAGGGACCGTGTAGTTCTTTTGCACCCCATTTAATTCCTTACTAGCATAATAAATAGGGTGAAAAAGTTTGTCTCTTTTCTGACCCAGAACAGCCCCAAGTGCAACTCTGCTTGCATCACACATTACCTCGAACGGTTTGGACCAATCCGGGGAAACTATAATGGGAGCAGCCACCAACTTCTCTTTTAAGCATTCAAATGCCTTCAAGCAATCACCATCAAATATAAATTTTACTTCCTTCTCCAACAACTTGAAAAATGGATTGGCTATCTTGGAAAAGTCCTTAATGAATCTTCTATAGAACCCTGCGTGACCAAGGAAACTTCTGACACCCTTTACTGATATGGGTGGAGGTTGTTTCTCAATCACTTCAATCTTGGCTCTATCAACTTTAGTGCCTCTCCCATATATATTGTGTCCCAACACAATGCCCTCTTTCACTATAAAGTGACATTTCTCCCAGTTTAGAACAAGATTTGCTTCTTCACATCTTTGGAAAGCTTGACGGGGATTAATCAAGCAATCTTTGAATGCATCAATAACCACATAAAAATTATCCATAAAAAACTCCAACGTATCCTCCACTATATTAGAGAAGATAGACTTCATACATCTCTGGAACATTGCTGGAGCATTACACAGGCCAAAAGGCATGCACCTAAAGGCAAAAGTTCCATACGAGCATGTGAAGGTGGTTTTCTCTGTATCCTCCAGTGCATAGATATTTGGCTGTACCCTGAATATCCATCCAAAAAGCAATACCATCCTCTCTCGGCCAATCGATGAAGCATCTGATCCATAAAGGGCATAGGGAAATGATCCCGCAGAGTCCAGGAGTTAAGCTTTCGATAATCCATACAAACTTGCCACCTAGTGACTGGTCTTAATGGAATCAACTCATTTTTCTCGTTTGCCACAACAGTCATACCTCCTTTTTTAGGGACATATTGAATTGGTCTTACCTATTTACAGTCTGAAATTGGGTACACCACTTCTGCATCAAGCCACTTAATTATTTCCTTCTTTACCACTTCTTGCATTGGTGGATTCAGCCTTTGCTGATTCTCAGTGGTAGGAGTACACTTGTCCTCAAGCTGTATTTTATGAGTGCAAATACCTGGTGGAATCCTGATGATATCTATAATAGTCCAGCCAAGAGCTCTTTTATACCACCGCAATACAGACAATAGAGCTTCCACTTGCCACTCCAAAAGATCTGGATAAAAAATTACAGGTAATGTATTGTGATCACCTAAAAACACATATTTGTGATGGCTTGACAATTCTTTGAATTCTAACACAGGTGCTTCTTCAATTGAACGCTTTGCTATAGGCGTCGACCTATTCTTCAAGTCCATGTCTAGTTTCTTTAGGGCATAGGAATATGAACACATACCTACCAAAGCATTCAATGTCCCCTCATAGTCTTTGATCTCATTGCCATCGAAGTTCATCATTACTGCAGCAAAAGTCTCCACATCAAACCTCTCCTCAACCGGTACCTCCACATCAAAATTAATAATCACAGCAATAACCGAGATGACACTCATGTCTCTCGGTTGCTTCATAGACTTACAAACATTGAACTTGACTATATCATCATTAAGCCTAAATATTAGTTCATTGCTTTCCATATCAATAAGTACTCTACACGTTTCTAAAAAGGGTCTCCCTAAAATATGGGCACTTCAAAATCTACTTCGCAATCCAAGATTACAAAATCTGCCAGAAATATGAATTTGCAAACCTTCACTAGCACGTCATACAATCACTTTACTAATCTGTCGGCCATCAGTAGCCTCATGGTAGTCAGTTTTGGGGCTCCCAAGCCCAACTGCCGATAGATAGCTAGCAACATCAAATTAATGCTAGCTCCCAAATGACAGAGTGGCTTTGCAAAGTTGAATTCCACGATGGTCCAGGGGATAGTAAAGTCACTGTAACACCCCAAAATTTGAATCAGATTTTAAACTTAGAATCTTTGAAAATTTTAAACTTCCCAGGGATCACGAGCCCAAACCACGACCCGTGTATTGAACCACGAGCCATAGATTGAACCATGAGCCATGGAATAGACTCATATAAACTGTTTAATAGACCCCTACTCAGGTCTGAGAACCATGAGTTAGGTTCATGAGTCATGGATGGTTCCACGGGTCATGGAACCAGCTCGTGGAAATAAGACTGAAGCTCAGTTTTCCCAGTGAACCATGAGAGGTTCCTACGATTCGTGGATGGTTCCACGAGCCATACTATTGAGTCATGGAAAGTTTTTCGTAGCTTGAATCTTGGGTCAGAAACCACGAGAAGGAACCACGAGTCATAGTTGGGTCTACGGGTCGTAGACTCCACTCGTGGAACCTGAAGCCGAGTTTTAAAATTAGCTTTTTCTAAATTAAGTACCTGGGTTATTTTGGTAATTACCCACCCTTTTAACTCTTAAGTGAGATTATTTTGGACTCTTTTAGTAGGGTTTCACCCCTAATTAGCCTAAGTACCCTCCAAACTCCCATTCGTCTTCCCAAAAGTGGAAAAAGTCTCTCAAGCTTCAAGCTCCAAGTTCCAAATCTCTTTTATTCTTCATCTTTGATATAGAAAGCTTCAATTCAGGTATGTGGGTATTCAATAAGGGATTCATTTCACCCTTATATCCAAAACCCTCAAGTTTTACTTTGATTTATGAATTTATGAAATTAGGGTTCTTACCCAAATTGGGAAATCCTATGGGTTTAGTTTTAAAACATTAAAACAAAGTATTATTTGGATTGACATGACATCATATATGTCCTTATGCTTTTTCTAACAGTTTTGACATCAGATATGTCACAAGTATATTATGAGCTATATGTATATTTTGGGAGTAGTATTTAGCATCAAATTGGACAGGGTGAGTGTACCCTTAGTCCCAAAACTATGTGCCCCCTTAGGTTGATTAGCCTCTCATTTGGGCATTGAACTAGTGATCATGTCACAATTATGCCTTTATACCCTTGCAAGGTATATTGGATCCTCTTGATGGGGCGGATACATCGGATTCCATGTAGCTCACATGGTCTATATCAGTTAGAGAACCTCTCACAAAAATAGTTTCAAGCTTTTAAATGTATTGACTCCTTGCCTTCAGATTTTAGTATTTCTACTACTACTTATGGTTTTCAATTATATCTGGTTTATGATATTGCATTGAGTCCTTTACATTGAAGCTTTACCATTATGTCATTACTTCAGTTTAAGCATATCTAGCATGTTTTACTTTAAATTTTGCATATCTCACATATTCAGTATATCCTATAGTACTGGCGCATATTCTTGTGCTGCATCCATTGATAATGCAGATTCAGGTTTGGGTCCTCAGATTCGTGGCTAGAGATTAGCAGGTGTCCCAACTTTGAGTGGTGAGTCCCCATCCTTCTAGGACAAGTATCAGTTTTGCTTCTTATTTGGTTTTTTCCTTAGTACTTGAAGTTAGCTGGGGTCTTGTCCCAGCAACTCATTATTCAGTTTAGAGGCTTTTTAGACATAGTTAGAGATTATGTATTCGATGCTTCAGATTCTGTTATGTTTATACCTTGATCTACTGATGACTTAGTTTGCTTATCTCTTCAGTATAATGCTTCCGCTAAGTTTATCTATGTTTACTTAAGTCATGTTAAGACCAATGGTTAACTTGGGACCACTTATGGTTCCGGGTCCCGTGTTACATCTAGGGGTAGCCTCGGGGCATGACAAACTTGGTATTAGAGCTAGGTTTGTCAGGTTTAAGAGTCCTAGGGTGTCTAAAAGTCACATCGAGTAGAGTCTCTTTCATATGTGTGAAGTGCGCCATACTTATGAGAGGAGGCTATGATATGTCTTAGGAAAAACATCACTTCTTTCATGATCAATATCATGCGATAAAGTTTAACTCTATTACTTCTCTAATATAATCTTTATGCATTTTATATTATGCCTCCTTGTCGTGCCATGCCTCGCCAGGCCAATGCACCGAATGCAAATCCTCTATTTCCAGTCCCTGAAGTCACAAATGTAGAGTTCAGGAATGCTATGATATACTAGCTCAGACTATGGCTGCTCAGTCCAACCAGCAGGCACTTGCTCCTATTCACCCCCAGGGTGGAGCAATTACAGTACGAGTTCAAGACTTCATTTGCATGAACCAACTTGAGTTCTGGGGTTCAAAATTTTGTGAGGATCCACAAAATTTCATGGATGAGGCATAGAAGATCTTTGATGTGATGCAGGTTATTGGCATTGATGGTGTTGAGCTAGTTTTGCTATCAACTCAAGGATACAGCTCACATTTGGTATACTCAGTGGAAGGATACTAGGGATAGTGATATGGTCCCTATGACTAGGGATGTTCTTGATCAATTCTTCCCTAGGGAGTTAAGAAAGGCTAAGGCCGAAGAGTTCATGAATTTGTGGCAAGAATCTATATTGGTTCAGGAGTATGGATTGAGGTTCACTCAGCTTTCTAGGTATGCTCCTTCTATGGCGGCTGATCTGAGGGATCATATGAGAAATTTCATTTTTAGAGTGTCAGACTTGGTGAAAAAGGAGTGAAGATCCACTAAGCTTTTAGGTGACATGGATATTTCTAAGCTTATGACTCATTTTCACTGGATTGAGGGAGATAAGAGAAATGGCAAGAGAGAACCAGAGGGTCAGATCAGAGAGTTTGGGTTTTAGCCATCAGAGTTCCAGAGGCAAACACCATTCTTCATTTTAGAAGAGGTCATTAGGACCCGTGCATTCTTCAGCTAGTGCTCCTACTCAGGCCCCCAGGCCTTGCCATGATCATACAGGTAGAGTATCAAGTTCTTATTCGCAGGCGAGGGTTGCAAAGGGGACGCCTTACCCTACTTGCAACAAATATGGTAGAAGTCACCCCGGTGAGTGTCTAGCAAGTAGAGAGGTGTGTTTTGGGTGATGTCAGGTTTGATACTTGATTAAGGATTGCCCTTCAGCTAAGAAGGGATATGGAGGTGGTATGACTCAGTCTGCTCCAGCATCCCAGGAGGTCGATTGGCCTAGTAGAGTGTTGTTTCTGGTTTAGCTGGTGGTCAGTGCTAGAACTTCCTTTATGCCATGTCATCTCACCAGGACTAGGAGAGTTCCCCAGATGTTGTCACTAGTATATTAAAATGTTCCCTCTTGATATCTATGCTTTATTGGTCCGAGGGGCTTCCTTATACTTTGTGACCCCTTATGTTGCTTGCAAGTTCAAAATTAGTCCTGAACAACTCTTGGATCCCTTTTGTGTTTCTACTTATGTTTGTGAGTCAGTCCTAGCCAAAATAATTTACTGAAATTGCCCTATCTCAGTCCTTCATAGAGTCACTTCAGCCGATCTAGTATAGTTAGAGAGGAATGATTTTGATGTTATTTTTGGGATGGATTGGTTGTATGCATGTTATGCTTTGGTTGATTGTCGTACTCGAGTTGTCAGTTTCAAGTTTCCAAATGAACCTATCTTAGAGTTGAAAGGTAGTCCTCCATCCTCAAAGGGTCATTTCATATCTTATCTAAAGGCTAAAAAGATAATTTCTAAGGGTTATGTCTATCATAAAATTTGGGTTATGGACACAGAGTCTGAAATCCCATCTCTCTAGTTAGTTCCTGTGGTAAATGAGTTTCCTAAAGTATTTCACAAGGATTTTCCCGGAGTCCCTCCCGAGGGAGAGATCGACTTTGGGTTAGATCTTCTTCTAGATATGCATCCTATCTCCATTCCTCCCTGTAGAATGGCTCCAATGGAGCTTAAGGAATTAAAAGAGCAGTTGAAGGACCTTTTTGATAAGGGTTTTATCAGACCTAGCATATCTTCATGGGGTGCTCCAGTATTATTCATGCAAAAGAAATATGGTTCTCTCAGAATGTGTTTCGACTACCGTCAGTTGAACAAGGTCACAATAAAGAATATGTATCACATTCCTAGGATTGATGACTTGTTTGATCATCTTCAAGGTTATAGTTATTTCTCCAAGATCGACCTTAGATCCGATTACCATCATCTCAGAGTTAGAGAGTGTGACATTTCAAAGACAGCCTTCAGAACTTGGTATGGTCATTATGAATTTGTGGTTATGTCTTTTGGACTAACAAATGCTCCTGCAACTTTTATGGACTTGATGAATCGTGTGTTCAAGTAGTATTTTGGATATGTTTGTAATTGTTTTCATTGACGATATCCTTATTTACTCTTGGAGTAAGGAGGAACATGCGGACCATTAGAGAGTTGTATTGCAAACTCTCAAGGATTATCAGTTATTTGCTAAGTTCAGTAAGTGTGAGTTTTGGATGCAATCTCTTGCTTTTCTGGGTTATATTATGACTAGAGATGGTATTCGAGTTGATTCACAGAAAATAAATGCAGTAAAGAACAGGCCTAGACCCACTTCTCCATCTTATATTAGGAGCTTTTTGGGTTTGACTGGTTACTACAGGAGATTTATGGAAGGTTTTTCTTCCATATCTACCCCGTTGACTAGGTTGGCTCAAAAAAAGGTAAAATTTAAGTGGTTTGATCTATGCAAAAAGAACTTCCAGGAATTGAAGACTAGATTAACCATAATTCCAGTTTTGGCTCTACTCGAGGGATTAAATGGCTTTATTATGTATTGTGATGCTTCTACGATTGGTTTGGGTTGTGTTTTAATGTAGTGTGGTAGGGTGATTACTTATACTTCTAGACAGCTTAAGATTCATGAGAAGAACTACCTGACTTATGATCTTGAACTAGCGGTAGTGGTCTTTGCTTTTAAGATTTGGAGACACTACTTGTATGGTATTCACGTAGATGTATTCACTGATCATAAGAGTCTTCAGTATGTGTTCACTCAAAAGGAATTAAACCTTCATCAAAGAAGATAACTGGAGCTTCTTAAGGATTATGATATAAGTGTGCTTTACCATCTAGGTAAGGCTAATTTCATGGCGGATGCACTTAGTTGATTGTCTATGGGTAGTGTGTCTTTGGTTGAGGACAGAAAGAAGGAATTGGCTAAGGATGTTCATAGACTTGCTCGATTAGGAGTTCACCTTATGAATTCAAAGGATGGTGGTGTTATCATTCAAAATGGTTCCGAATCATCTTTGGTAGCTGAAGTGAAACGGAAAAAAGACAGTGATCCTATTTTGCACCAATTGAAGGGTGCAGTCCTTCAGCAAGAGGTAGAGGTTTTCTCCCAAGGGGAAGATGGTGTTCTTTGATATCAGGGTCGATTGTGTGTTCCTAACATATATGGGTTAAAACAGTGGATCTTGACAGAGGCTCATAGCTCTAGGTATTCTATTCACCCCAATGCCACTAAGATGTACCGTGACCTGTGAGAAGTCTATTGGTGGAATGGCATGAAGAGGGACATAGCAGATTTTATGGCTAAGTGTCCCAATTGTCAACAAGTGAAGGTAGAGCATCAACGACTAGGTGGTATGACTCAGGACATTGATCTTCCTACTTTCAAGTGGGAAGTGATCAATATGGATTTCATTATAGGCTTGCCTCATACTCATAGGCAATATGATTCTATTTGGGTAATCATTGACAGGATGACTAAGTTATCACACTTCTTGGTTGTCAAGACTATAGATTCAGCAGAAGACTATGCCAGACTCTACATTCGTGAGATAGTCAAATTGCATGGGGTTCTATTGTGTATCATTTTGGATAAGGGTACTCAGTTTACATCCCAGTTTTGGAGATCATTTCAGAAAGGCCTTGGTACTCAGGTTAAGCTTAGAATAACTTTTCACCCACAGACGAATGACCAGGAAAAGTGTACTATTCAGAACTTAAAGGATATGTTGAGAGATTATATAATATATGCAAAGGTAATTAGGATGATCACTTACCTCTTATTGAGTTTGCCTACAATAACAACTTTCATTCTAGCATCCAGATGGCTCCTTACGAGGCACTTTCTTATCGAACGTGTAGATCTCCTATTGGTTGGTTTGAGGTAGGTGAGGCAGCTTTGATTGGTCTAGATTCAATTCATGAGACTATGGAGAAAGTTCATATCATTAGGGAAAGGTTTAAGACCGCTTAGAGTCGATAGAAATCATATGCGTATGTGAGGAGAAAAGAGTTGGTGTTTGAGGTTGATGATTCGGTATTTCTGAAGGTGTCACCTATAAAGGGTATGATGAGGTTTTGAAAGAAAGGGAAACTTAGCCCCGCTATGTAGGTCCCTACAAGATTCTGGGGAGACTTGGTAGTGTTGCTTATGAGTTGGAGTTGCCAGCCGATCTAGAAGTGGTTCATCCAGTTTTCCATGTTTCATTGTTGAAGAGTGTGTTAGCGATCCGACCTTGATTGTACCTTTAGAGGATAGGGTGTGAAGGATAACCTCACTTATGAGGAAGTTCCCATGGAGATTCTTGATCGTGAGATTTAGAGGTTGAGGAACAAAGAAGTCGCTTCGGTGAAGGTCTTTTGGAGGAATCAACTAGTTGAGAGAGATACTTGGGAAGCAGAAGCCACTATGAAAGCCAAGTACTATCATCTCTTCCCTTCTGATCTAGTTTCAACATGAGGTAATAGTTTTCTTATTAGTTTTTCCCTTCGATCCTAATCCATCATCTTCTCTCATGATCCTAGCATGCATTCGTATTTTCCGATGTTAATTCAGTCATGTTTTAAGTTAGAAAGTTAGTTTTCATGCTTACTCTTTAGTTTTCACGTTTTGTTAGTTGATTGGGCTATTTTCTCTCTAGTTTTCCTTACTTATTCTTCATTCAAGGACGAATGATACCAAGGAGGAAATATTGTAATACCCCAGAATTTGAAGCAACTTTTGAACTTAGAATCTCTGAGAAATTTAAACTTTCCAGGGATCACGAGCCCAAACCATGGCCATGGATTGAACCATAAGCCGTGGAATGGACTCATGGAAACTCTTATGTGGACCCCTTCTAAGGTTTAATAACCATAAGTCGGGTTCACGAGTCGTGAATGGTTCCACGGCTCATCGAACCAGCTCGTGGAAATCAGACTGAGGCTTAGGTTTTTCCAGTGAACCATGAAAGGTTCCTATGATTCGTGGATGGTTCCATGAGTCGTATTGTTGAGTCGTGGAAAGTTATCCGCAGCTTGAGTTTTGGTTTCGAAACCACGAGCAGGAACCACGAGTTGTGGTTTGGTCTACTGGTCGTAGACTCCAATCGTGGAACCTGAAGTCAAGTTTTAAAATCAGATTTATCTAAATTAAGTCCCTGGGTTATTTTTGTAATTACAAACCCTTTTAACTCTTAAGTAAGGTCGTGTTGGACTCTTTTAGTAGGGTTTCACTTCTAATTAGCCTAAGTCCCCTCCAAACTCCCATTCATCTTCTCAAAATTGGAAAGAGTCTCTCAAGCTTCAAGCTCTAAGTTCCAAGTCTCGATTCTTCTTCATCCTTGATATAGAAAGCTTCAATTCAGGTATGTGGGTATTTAATAAGGGATTCATTTCACCTTTATGCCCAAAATCCTCAAGTTTTACTTTGATTTACGAATTTATGAAATTAGGGTTCTTACCCAAATTGGGAAATCATATGGGTTCAGTTTAAAAGCATTAATTCATGGTTCCTCATTACTTATCTATGATTTATTTGAGATTCCTCAAATGTTTTCAAAAGCCCATGCATTGTAGGTGAATTCTAGCATATTTTCACTCATTTGCATGTTTTCAAGTGAAATTGGCATGTTTAGATAACATGACCTCAAGTATTATAAAATTGCATGCCTAATTCTTCAAGCTATGAATTTAGAAAGAAAAGTATGTTTGGAATTATGGCTATGCTAATCTTTAAGACTTATGATTTGAGATTGACATGACAACAATATGTCTTTATGCTTTTCTAACAGTTTTTGACATCAGAAATGTCACAAGTATATTATGAGCTATATGTATGTTTTGGGAGTAGTATTTAGCATTGAGTTGGACACGGTGAGTGTACCCTTAATCTCAGAACTACGTTCCCCCATAAGTTGATTAGCCCCTCAGTTGGGAATTAGAACTAGTGATCACGCCATAGTTATGCCTTTATATATAATGACCCTTTCTGCCATTTTCAAAATTATGCTTTCTTTGTACTGTTAGAGCTTTCTTGTAGCAGCCCCAAGTCATTTATGACTTTCTGGAACTTGTGGTTCGGTGCCCTGGATATTCATTTGGTCTTTATACTCATTTCCCTGTTTTAGAGCTTAAACTTAGGAATTTTCATTGACTTCAGTCAAAATTCTTAGCTAACATGCTCAGAATCAAATTTTAATAGTCTCGTTAGCTCTGACACATTGAGTTTGGTCTAGTTGGACCTTTAGTCGAGGCCTGAGAACTTTCGTTATGGGTTTTGTGCTGCTTTCTCTATTTTTAGGCCATTTGGAGTTGAAAGTGTAGCTTTGGTAAGATTTTGATGATCGGAGCATCAAATTTGAAATCTGACGATTCCATCAGCTCCAGAATGCTGTGTTTGGGTTGGGTAGAGGTTTGGTTTGGGTCACAGGTGAGTCGGGCTCATTTTGAGTGTTTAGTTGCTTGTTACATAGTGTGTCTTGGGTCAATATTTCTCTGGAACGACCACGTATGGAAGTTTCATCGATTCTATTAAGTTTGAAACATCATTTTCACTCTATTCACATTATTGGTTTTTGAATATCGAGTTTTGATTATGCTGGGAACACCCCATGGAAATTCTTAGTGCAATTGGTTTTCAGCAGTTGCAGGCCTTCAACGCCAACGACGCCCAGGCAGCGCGATCGCGCTAGCCTGTGGCCTACCCTTCTGCGTGATGTCACCCTGCCAACATCGATGGTGCCTAGGCCACTGCCTTCTTGCCAGCACCGATGGCGCCCTATGCACGCGATCGTGCCTTGGCGCCTGTCCTCCCATAGCGCGATGGCGCTGTTTTAACGCCAATGGCGCTGACCAGCGCCCAGCTGGTATATATTTCTTGGCCTTCAATTTTTCAGCTTCGTTTCTTACTTTTCTCCAACTCCAAAGTCAATATTCTCTCCAACAAAGTGTTCAATTCATCTCATAGCCTTGGGAATTCATTATATTGAGGAGAAGTCTTGCTTTCTTGTCGATTTTGGTAAGTTCTGCTTCCCCAACACTTGCTCCTTCTACATTGCATACACCACCATTGTTGACCAATTCTCAAAGCTTGAAAATTCTATGTAGAAGTTGCCCCTTGTTATTGCATGCTCGTGGGTTTCGTGGAACTCACTGCTTGGATGTAAATTCTCTCTTTGTGGTAAGTAATTCTTGCTCAATTTCTGATTTTCATCCTTAAATTTCTGCCTTTAAATCCTCTCTTGTGTGGGTTGTTTTTGTGCCTTCCTCTTGGCCATAATTGCTCAATTTTGGAGCATGTCTTCTTGACATTGTTGTGGTTAATGTGCTTCTCTTTGTTTTTGGTTTTAAGTTGTGGGCCCCGCAGGCTTGCTTTTGCTCGGATTTTGACCCGGCTATAGTTATAGTGATATTAATATCGTTAGTATCATTTTAATATGTTATTTATGCTTATGATAGTTTGACTTCCGTTCGGGGCTTTTCGGAGCAGTTCGGGCTCGGACATCATTGTTCCAGCAACTTGTCATCGGACGACAGGTAGGTTACGATCTAAACTCCCTAGACTTTGCATATATAGGATAAAATTGTACTAATTGGCATCCTTGGGTTGGGTTTATTAGTTGGTACCACAGACCTTGACCGCTTTTCCATGTTCACCTTGTTTCTTTTCTCCGTTGTGTGTAGTATTCTTCGTAGATTTATATTATCACCCTTATGGTCCTTTGTGGCTTTGATTTGACTCTAGACCATATATGGTGGGCTATTCGGGGGTGTCCGTAAGTCTTGAACATTGTTATCGTGATTGTAGGCTAGTTATATGTGTTGTAGAGCGATTAGAGCATGTGCAGGGCCGATAGGTTGATTATGAGCCATTGGGCTTCTATTTGTGATTGCATATGTCATTTCCATGTATATAAAGGGATTTTTACAATATTTTACTACAGTTTAGGGCTTCGGGCCACTATTATTGGTATTCTAAACTTGCATGGCCCTGGGGCCTATTTTCGACTTAAATAAATTTGAAATAGTTGGAAATGACTTTGTGGATCTTCTTGGGGTAAAAGAGTTAGAAGATAGTTATCACAGTGTTACTACTACCACTAGACTCGATAGGGTCTTTGTGCTAGATTGGCATTTTACTAAATTAAGATGATATTAGACTCGATCGAATCGAGCATCAGAGCTGTTTTACAACTATTTTAGACCTGGTTATGTCCGGGCACCCTTGGTAGGGTTTTTGTGACGTATTCCACTGCTTTAGACCTGGACAGAGTCTGGGCATGCATGTTAGAGATTGAGTCATTGGCTTGGATCCGAACCTAGTTCGGACGATGTTTTCGAGTTTGAGATATAGTATGGGGTCAGGGACCACCATGGACCTTGCCGATCCGGACCAGGGGCTTAGGGATACATGTGCCAGAAGATGGGTATACAGTGGAGTAGAGGTATACGGGCAGTGTCCCTCTATGGAACCTACCTGCTGAGCCCTTTAGGCACTGGAGGAGGTACATACAGAGTTACTGTTCCACCCAGACATCATCATGCATCGTTTCATTCATTTGTGTAAGGTTCCACCCTTGTTTGCTCTTTGCTGAGTGTACGCTCCGGTAGTATGGGATGCCAGAGGGTTTGTCTTTACTTGGTTGTGTTCCTCGGGTGTATGGCACGCATTGGGATTTTAGGTAGGCTCATTATTCCGTAGTCAAGTTAGTATTCCTTATTTTGATTTACTATGACACTACTAAAAACAGCTCAAAAAGGGACGGATAGAAAAGTGACGGACAGTATCGCTTCTGAAAAGGGACGTTGTCCGTCGCTTTTCTATTATTTTTTTAATTTATAATTATTTTTTTACAAAAGCAATGGACAACGTCTCTTTGTTCGTCATTTTTCTTGGGAGATTTTTGCGCCAAATTTATTTACAAATAATTAATTTTTATTTTTTATTATAAGCGACGGACAACGTCGCAATTATTAAAAATTTTTTTTTTAAAGAAAGCGACGTTGTCAGTCGCTTTCTTTAAAATATAATTTATATTAAAAAAATAGAAAGTGATGGACAGCTTCGCTTTTGTTTGTCGCTTTTCGGTCAATACGTGGTCAACTCATTTAAAAAAGCGACGGACAAAAGTGATATTGTCCGTCGCTTTTTAAAAATTAAAGTGACCCAGATCAGGTAACTCTTCATTTTTCTCTTCTCTCTTCTCTCTTCTCTTCTCTCTTCTCTCCACAAACCTCCACACCTTCAAGACATCATTGCCGTCGTTGCAGCCGCTGTCATTTCTGTCATCGTCGTCGCCGTCGCCGCCTCCTTCCTCCTCCATCATTAATTTTCGGGTTAGGGCTAATTTAAAATTGAAGGTTAGATTTGTTTTTACTTTTTTTCAATTACATTGCATTTATTTTAGGTTAATGTTAGATTAAGGACATTGTTAGTTATTATGTAGATTAGAACTTGAATTAGTAGTATTTAAAATTTCAAGTTAGGATTTATTTGATTTTTTTTGTTATTATTAGCAAGCTTGTTAGTTTCGAATCTTTAAATTATTTTTTATCATTTATTTTACTTAGTGTTATATTATGAACATTGCTAGTTGTGAATCTTGAATAATGTTATGAACATTTATAATTCATATAATTGAATTTGTGAACTTGAATTTAAGAAGTTTGAACTTGTATTTGATTTTAGAATTTGTGAGCATAGTAAATATCTTAGGCTCTTGCTATTAAGTTTGAATTAGGTTCTTGAATTAAGTTCTTGACTTAGTTTTCAACTTTAGGTTGTTAAATTAGGTTCTTGAATTTGATAGTGAAGTTAGAAATTTTGAATTAGTTTATATTGTTGGGTTATAATCTTGAATTAGTTTTCAACTTTAGCTAGGTTGTTGAATTAGGTTCTTGAATTTGATAGTGTAGTTGAAAATTTTGAATTAGTTTATATTGTTGGGTTATAATCTTGAATTAGTTTTCAACTTAGGTTGTTGAATTAGGTTCTTGAATTTGATAGTGAAGTTGGAAATTTTGAATTAGTTTATATTGTTGGGTTATAATCTTGAATTAGTTTTCAACATTAGGTTGTTGAATTAGGTTTTTGAATTTGATAGTGAAGTTGGAAATTTTGAATTAGTTTATATTGTTGGTTATAATCTTGAATTAGTTTTTAACTTAGGTTGTTGAATAAGGTTCTTGAATTTGATAGTGAAGTTGAATTTTTTTAATTACTTTATATTATTGGGTGATAATCTTGAATTAGTTTTCAACTTAGGTTGTTGAATTAGGCTCTTGAATTTGATAGTGAAGTTCAAAATTTTGAATTAGTTTATATTATTGGGTTATAATCTTGAATTAGTTTTCAACTTAGGTTGTTGAATTAGGTTCTTGAATTTGATAGTGAAGTTGAAAATTTTGAATTAGTTTATATTGTTTAGTTATAATTTTGAGTTAGTTTTCAACTTTAGTTTTCTTGAATTAGGTTCTTGAATTTGATAGTGAAGTTGGAAATGTTGAATTAGTTTATATTGTTGAGTTATAATTTTGAGTTAGTTTTCAACTTTAGGTTGTTGAATTAGTTTCTTGAATTTGATAGTGAATTTGGAAATTTTGAATTAATTTATATTGTTGGGTTATAATCTTGAATTAGTTTTCAACTTTAGGTTGTTGAATTAGGTTCTTGAATTTGATAGTGAAGTTGGAAATTTTGAATTAGTTTATATTGTTGGGTTATAATCTTGAATTAGTTTTCAACTTTAGGTTCTTGAATTTGATAGTGAAGTTGAAAATTTTGAATTAGTTTATATTGTTGGGTTATAATCTTGAATAGTTTTCAACTTTAGGTTGTTTAATTAGGTTCTTTAATTTGATAGTGAAGTTGGAAATTTTGAATTAGTTTATATTGTTGGGTTATAATCTTGAATTAGTTTTCAACTTTAGGTTCTTTAATTTGATAGTGAAGTTGGAAATTTTGAATTAGTTTATATTGTTGGGTTATAATCTTGAATTAGTTTTCAACTTTAGGTTCTTTAATTTGATAGTGAAGTTGGAAATTTTGAATTAGCTTATATTGTTGGGTTATAATCTTGAATTAGTTTTTAACTTTAGGTTGTTGAATTAAGTTGTTGAATTTGATAGTGAATTTGGAAATTTTGAATTAGTTTATATTGTTGGGTTATAATCTTGAATTAGTTTTCAACTTTAGTTTATGTTATGAACGTCAATGAGTCTAATTTATAATTTAATTATTATATTCGTGTAGATGGTCATCACTTGTGGATGTATGATATGTATTATGAAAATGATGGTCCTATTAAACTTGAATTTTTTGAAGGAGTTAGAGGTTTTATCGAGAATGCAATGTCACTAGACAACTATCAAAGTCATGGTGTGGTTAGGTGTCCTTGTAGTAAATGTTGGTGCATGAAGTTTTTTAATACATATACAGTTATGGTTCATCTCTATCATAATGGATTTAAGCCTAGATATTTTGTGTGGGTTGATCATGGTGAGAAAGATGGGTTGAATGGTATATTTTATAATTCGTTGTCTATGAATGAATATATTAGGGTTGAACATGATAGGTCTCAAGATGATAGAGTTGAACACGATAGGGTACATGAAATTGTTAATGATGCTTTCGGGGTTCAAGATGGGATGGAACCCGAACAATATTTAGAAGATGAAGCTCGTAATGAAGAAGCAAAATGCTTCTATGAACAATTACAAGAGGCTCATCGTCCATTATGTGAAAGAAATCTATATTATGCTTTGTCAATTGTAGTTAGACTGTTGAGTATCAAATCATATTGGAGTGCTCCTCAAACTCTTATGGACTATGTAGTTGATCTTGTGGGATAAGTAGCTAATAATCTAGAGTTGAAGATACCTAAGACTTTCTACGAAGCAAAGAAATTGGTTTCCAAGTTAGGATTGTCATATGATAGAATTAGTTGTTGTGTAAATGGTTGTATGTTATTCTATAAGTATCATGATCATCTTAACAATTGTAAGTTTTGTGGACATGCTCGGTATAAGAGGACTCCTGGTGGAAAGATGGTTCTAATTAAGGCGATGCACTATCTACCTCTTATACCTAGGTTAAAGAAGTTGTACGCTTCAATGAGTTCTGCCCCACATATGAGATGGGATCATGAAAATAGAAAGCCATCGGGTGTCTTGTCTCATCCATCAGATGGAGAAGCTTGGAAGCATTTTGATAGAACATATCCTGATTTTGCTAGAGAACCAAGAAATGTTAGATTGGGATTGTGTGCATATAGTCTCACCCCATTCTCTAATAATATGGCACCTTATTCTTGTTGGCCTGTATTTCTTACTCCATATAATCTCCCACCTGAAATGTGTATGACAAGTCCCTACATATTTCTAAGTTGTATTATCCCGGGTCCCCGTAATCCAAAAAAAATGATTGATGTCTATCTGCAGCCATTGATAGATGAGCTAAAACAATTATAGTTTGACGGTTTAGTGACATATGATATATCAAGTAAGCAAAATTTTACTTTGTGTGTTTATTTAATGTGGAATATTAATGATTTTCCTGCATATGGTATGTTGTCGGGTTGGATGACTGTTGGAAAGTTAGCTTGCCCGCATTGCATCGAAAATTCTAAAGTATTCACTTTAAAGCATGGCTGAAAAAATTGCTGGTTTGATTGTCACCGTCAGTTCTTGCCAATGGACCACGAGTTTAGAAATATGAAAAATGCATTCAGAAAGAATAAGGTTGAAAATGATCCACCACCTCCATCCCTTTCAGTACATCAAATTTGGGAGAGAGTTAGTCAGTTGCCTAAAATTATAGATTTAGGAGAGAGTTCTAGACTTCCTGGATATGGTGTTGAACATAATTGGACCAAACAAAGCATATATTGGGAGTTACCGTATTAGAAGGATAATCTTCTACGACATAACCTTGATGTGATGCACATTGAAAAAAGTTATTTTGATAATTTGTTCAACATAGTAATGGATGTTAAGGGCAAGACAATAGGCAATTCAAAAGCTAGAACGGACTTCAAGGAATATTATAGGAGAAAGGAGTTGTGGTTGCAGGAAATGAGAAATGGTAAAGTGGTTAAGCCCAAGGTAAGTTTTTCATTCACATTGGATGAGAAATGAGAAATTTATGAGTGGGTGAAGAATTTGAGAATGCCCGAGGGCTATGCTTCAAATTTAGGAAAGAGGACAGATATTGATGAAGGAAAAATGATTGGTATGAAAAGCCATGGTTGTCATGGTTTCATGGAAACTCTGATTCCTATCGCATTTAGCCACCTACCCGACAAGATATGGAAACCAATCACAGAAATAAGTCTATTCTTCAAAGATTTGTGTTCTAACACTTTGTTGGAGAGTAGCTTGGAAAGGATGCAGCAAAATATTCCTGTTATCACTACTAAGTTGGAGAAGATTTTTCCATGTGGCTTTTTTGATGTGATGGAGTATCTTTCAGTTCACCTTATAGAAGAGGCATGCCTTGGGGGCCCAGTTCAAACAAGGTGGATGTATCCTTCGAGAGGTAATGACCCATTATTGGTTTTGTTATTCTTTTTTAAATGTATTACATTAATTAGCTAACATGCAATTATATAGGACAATTGGAAAGTGCAAACAAACTATTAAGCAAATGGGAAAGATCGAAGGATCAATCTGTGAAGCTTATCTTGCAAGAGAAACTGCTTATTTTTGTTCTTACTACTTCGGGAATGAAGTGCTATGTAAGAGAAATCGAGTCAATCGCAATGATGACGTTGATGGTGATCCTATGTTTGAACCGATTTCAATTTTTAATCAACCTGGGCGAGGATCTAAAAAACTTCAAAGGCGAGGTTTCACTAGTGTTGAAAAGCAATCAGTTGTGACACATATTTTGCTCAATTGTCCCGAAATTCAACCATATCTTAAGTAAGTCTTGTTCAATTATGTTATCTAATTACATAAATTTGAATACTAAGTGTTAATTAAACTAACGAAATATCTCAATGTACTCTTAACAGTAAATTCGTAAGCATATGGGGTAATGATGCCATACATACAAACTTTTCTGATGGGCTGAAAAAATATGTAAGTGTGTAAAAGCTCATTTACGCTTAATATTGAATCAACATGTATAATATACTCATTTACTAAAATTTAATTTGTAGGTTTTTTATGAACATAATATTGTCGAACATCCACAATTGGTGAGAGATGTTGTACTTGGGCCTGAAAGTCAAATTCAGACGATGACTAAGTATTGTGTGAATGGCTTCAAGTTTCAAACTGAAGACGTTTCTAAGTATAAGAAAACTAATAATAACGGAGTATGCATTCAAGGTGATGTCGACGGTAATGGACAAACTGTTGAATATTATGGTGTCATACAAGAGATTATTAAAGTTAGATATCCTGGTTGGCTGGGAAAAAGATAGTGCTATTTCGATACAAGTGGTTTGATCCTTCACATAGAGGTACTAAGGTAAATCAACAACATAATATAATTGGAGTAAAGCATATGAGATAATATGGTCGCTATGATCCTTTTATCATTGCACAAAATGTTAAGCAGGTGTATTACGCTCCATATCCATTGTACAGAGATAAGGTTGATTGGTGGGTGGTCATAAAAACTAAGCCTGTGGGTAGGATTGAGATTGAGAATGTGTTAGATGTGGAATACCAGAATGATATTGCAGTTGTTCATCAAGCAGTGGATGCTGAGTTGGAAAACAATCTAGAACATCCTCAACACATATTTGAAGAAGTTTCTGATAATGAGTTGATTTCCATCACAAATCTTGAGCGACAAATAACTGAGGAAGAAGAATGGGACGATGAATATGAAATAAGTGATGAGGAGGAATGAGAGAATGATGAAAATGAATCAAGTGAGGATGAAGATTGGGAGAATATACACTAGTATGTAAATTTCTTTATAGTTATGATTATGATTTTAATTTCTTTAATACTTATGATTTTGATTTTCTTTAATACTTATAGACTAGTATGTAAATTTCTTTATACTTATGATTATGATTTTAATTTCTTTAATACTTATGATTATGGTTTTCTTTAATACTTATAATTTATTTATTTATTTTAATGTAAATTTGCATACAGATGTCATCAGGTGATGGTAGATTGCATAACTTATGACTTGGCAGATTCTGAGATACAACGGAAGGAGAAAGATAAAGATATGTGCTAGACCGTCGAACCTCTTAGATTGACTTTTTTTTAGTTTGCATTAGTTTTTTGACACTTTATTTATAATTTTGTACTTCTTTTATATTTTGAAATACTTTGTAGGGCCTTTGGGTGGATCTTTTATGTATTTGATGAATGTTTTACTTTATATTTAGTTTCTTGTTGATGTTGTAGTCGCTTTATGAATGTTGTGGCAGCAATTAGTGCTGATTTGGGCTGTATTTGAATTAGTTTTGTAAATGGAAGGTGGTGCATATTGAACAGAAAAGTGACGGACAGCGTCTCTTTTGTCTGTCACTTTTCTGGAATTTTTTTAAAAAAATCCCAGAAAATGCGATAGACAGCCTCACTTTTCTGAAAAAAATTTACCGAAAAAAGCGATGATGTCCGTCGCTTTGTTCTTCAAGTTCAAGAACAAAGCAACGGACTGCGTCGCTTTTCTAGAAAAAAAATTGCATCGCTTTTTTATTTGCGATGCAGTCCGTCGCTTTTAAAGCGACGTTGTCCGTAGATTTTGGATAAGCGACAGGACATTTTCTCACGGAAGTGACGCCGTCTCTTTTTCGTCTCTTTTGGACAAAAAAGCGACGGCCAGCGTCCCTTTTGGCCATCTCATTTTAGCCTTTTTTTAGTAGTGTGATGCCTTGGATATTGTGAGTAGTTCTTGTAGTTTCACTTGGTTCTTATTCTTGTATTCGAGCATGCTTGTCATTCTATTTCCTCCTACCCTATCTACTTGAGGTTACCGGTATACCACTCATTTCTAAAACTTCTTATATATATTGTTACTGCAAGGACCCCAGGTGCGTCATTTCTTACTATCACCTGTGCCTGTTGTGTATATTATATCGCTAGTCTTGTATGTTGTTTCATGTTGTCTTCCTTCTGCGCTAGCTCTTGTTTGCCTCTTCATTGTTTTTGGTGACTTTTTGTTTCTATTTTTCCTGTTACTGTTCTTTTATCTTATATGTGCCCAGTTGGCATATGATACCTACTGGGTACCTTTTGCTTCGCATTTGGTGCTCATACTATACTCTGCATCTTCTGGTGCAGATCCTAGTGTGGTCCATTATCGTTAGCTCGTAGATGCTCGTACTTGGAGATTTTGGACCGTCCTAGACTGAGGGTGAGCCCTTGGCCCCCAGAGCTTGGCTTTAGTTATCTTTTGTATTATGTACTCACTTACTACTCAGAGACATAGTGTATATATTATTTTGGATCTTGTTTGTACCTCTTATATGTAGTTCCGGCTCTTATATACTATGATAGCAGTTCTTGGGTTGGTTTAGCTTCTTGTATACTCCTATTGTTACTTTTCATCTTGTATAACCCTTACTTCTGCTTATATTACATGTTCTTCCGCTTGCTTGTTAGATAGTAGCCCATCACTGATCATTGGTTCGGGTCCCGAGGCTTTCGAGCTGATTTTTAGGTTTTGAGTTTTGAGTTAGTTTTGGGTGTGGGGCCCACTTTTCAGTAAAACAATCTCCGTTAGGAGTTTTGTCAATTCCATTGAGTCCAGAATGACATTTCTGGTAGGATAGCATGGTTGGTTTGTGTTCACGGGGTTCCAGATGAATCCCAAGAGTCCGTCGGAAGATTTTTGGATACTGCATTAAGTTGTAGACAACTTTGCTCTTCGCGATCGCGAAATCTCCATCACATTCATGATGGTCGAGTTTTTTGACCATCGCATTTGCGAAGGGTTTCTTCACGTTCGCGATGTAGCCGACTGGGACTCGACTTGGATTCTTCTTCGCGAATGCGGCCGGGCTAGCGCGATCGCGATGGTTGGGCTGGCTCTTCTTCGCAAACGCGGGGGTTCTGTCACGATCGCGATGAAGGACCACTGGCAGTTATATTAAGTCCCAACTTCATTTTCTCCTTCATTTATCCAAGAACCTCCATTGTGAAGCTCCCAAACTCCAGCCCCTTTGCATCAATATCATTCATCCAGTAAGTTCCTTCGTCACCCCTCTCCTCGTGCCGTGTAAATTTACATATTTCTTCTGTTAAACTCCTTTGTTGTTTAAATTCTTAGAGTTGGAGAATTCTTGTGGGAGTTGATCTTTGAAGACTGCTTACTTGTAAACTCATGCAACTCATCCCTGTAGCGTGTTCTCCTTATCGAGAATGGTTCCCGTTTTTAAATTCCAGACATTTCCACCTTAAATACCATGAATTAGTAGCACTTCGGGGCTTTTTTGGGACCCGAATTGAGCTTTGTTTGTGCCCATACTTTGGGCATGGGTTCCTTAACCCACCGCGCGCATAATTGTAAATTTTGTTTTCTGTTTCGTCACGCAGGCCCCGAGGGTCATTTTTTGACCCGATTTTCTTGTATAGCAATATGGGTATCATTCTTCATGTCTTTACACCTGCGTTATCTTTTTGATAGTGTGGCAGCTTTCATAGACTGTTCGAAAGAGGAAGGCATACAAGTGACGGTTCGTGTTTGCAATTCGGCCCCGAGGTAGGTTACGGTTTACTTTCTAAACTGAGTTAGTTAGGTTATATATATTTATATGTTACTGGAATGCTAGGTTGAATTTTAGATAGACTTTAGGCTTTAATCCTGTTTATCATGATTAATTGGCCATTTGGGTTTTTAGTCTAGGATTGCATGTTATCCTTAGCCTAGGAGCTTGTTTCATCTGTGTGACTAGTCTAAGATCCTTAGCATGCTTTTAGGATGCTTTAGAGGTAGAATAGAGCTTGCCCGTTGTTTTTCGCTTTTATTTTCCTGCTTTACCCCTTTATTTATAACTGTGTGTAACTGTGGTCCCGAGGCCATGGCTAAGATTTGGATGGATTCTAGGTTAGTTTCTCTTTGTTTGAAGGGTACTTTGCCCTGTTTGATCTGATGGTGTGATTATTCCTCTAGTTGTGAGCATTCATACTCATATCGCATGGCATATCATTGGAACAGTATGGAAATAATTTTTCAAAGGCTTTTGGGTTTTGAAAGGAGGTTTTCCTACTGTTGTGATGAGTTTGGAACTAAATCGAGCTATTTTGAGTATCACTTTGATTTTTGAGAGGGAAAGAGGAACTACTATTTTCTGTATACAAATTTATGGTCTGATGTGGTATTCCGGGCCCCCGATGCGTTATTCTAGGTATTTTACTCTCACTATATACATATTAGTCCGATGCGGTATTCCAGACCACCGATGTGTTATTCTGGGTAAATTATTACTTCATATACATATGCATAGTCCGATGAGGTATTCCAGACGCTCGATGCGATATTTCGGGTTTATATTATGTTGCATTCATATATGCATCATCGTGCATCGCATTGCATTTGTTTTGGCACATGGATTGACTCTGGTTTGTCTTGTTATTGTTCTCCTTTCTCTTTTTATTCATTGGCATGCATTCGGCTTTATAACTAGATTTAGGAGGATCCCTGTATAGTTAGTTGCTTTCCTGTAATCTATATTTATATATTATCTTTCTGCGCTAGGTCAGCATATGATGCCTACTGAGTACCCATTGTCTTGGTACTCATACTACACTCTACATCTCTTTTCTGATACAGCACCTAGTATGAGCCACCCTCGCTGATCCCCTATCGTTCGAGTCCCGTTGCTGTTCGGATCGTGGTGAGCTCCCGATGCTTGTGGAGACTTTACTTACTTTCCATCTTGTATTTCCTATCTATATTTTGTATTTTGGATAGACAGAGGTTGTTGTATAGCTACTCCTTGCTTTAGTCTCTCTTGTACTAGTGACACCAGGTCCGGGTTGGTGTTCGGGTCATTTTGTATTTCGATCACTTTAGGGCCATTTTTGTATATTTTGTACGCTGGTATGTATATATGCTTTTTGCCCTATCCTTTGTTATATCTTCCGCTTCTCTTTAGTTAAATTATTTATTTATTTCTTCCCGCATGTTTGGGTTAGGCTTGTCTACTGGGGGGTTATGTAGACGCCATCATAGCCCAGTTTTGGGTCGTGATAGAGTGGTATTAGAGCTTTAGGTCCACCGGTCTCATCGGTACAAGAGCAAGTGTCTAGTAGAGCCTTGTGGATAAGGTACAATGACATTTGTATCCTATCTGCGAGGGGCTATAGGACATTCCTTAGGAAAGGCTCCCTTTTAATTGATTCTTTATCGTGCTTACTTGACTTGATCAACTCCTAAGTATATTTGTTTCCTTCCTTCTCAGATAGTTCAGATAGGATCTCCAGTGGGTGAGGACGAGGCCCCTACGCCTACAGTTAGAGCCCCAGCTAGGGGATGGGGTAGAGGTCGGCCCCGAGGTTGAGGTAGGGAACGGGCTATGGCACCAGCTTGGGACTGGGCTAGAGTACCGTTACCAGAGCCGGAGGTTAGAACAGATGAGGTTCAGTATGAGCCAGAGCATGTGGGGCCAGCCCAGCATTCAGCTGGTTTTGTGGCTACTCCAGTGTTGTAGGACATCTTGGTTTGATTGTTAGGGTTCCTTGAGGGTATGACTCCACCAGTCGCTTCGCCGAGCGCTCCGATTGGTTCCTAGGTTTTAGGTGAGGCTCAGACTTCATCTTAGGCGGTAGCACAAGGTTCAGGAGCGTAGCTTGCTGTTGTGGCTCCCATATTGGGGGTACTACCGGTCCCTGCAGTTGCTCCCCCTCTTCAAGCCGTGCCAGTTATGTCTTCTGAGGAGAAAAAGATGTTGGGTAGGTTCTTGAGATTGGGTCCTCCAAGAATTTCGGGTGCTGCTAGGGAGGATGCACACAAGTTTCTGACTAGCTGCCAGGAGAGGTTACATAATTTGGGGTTAGTCGAGTATCACAGAGTAGATTACACCATATTTCAGCTGGATGGTCCAGCGAAATAGTGGTAGAGGTCATACATTGCTAGTAGACCAGCCGGGTTGCCTCCGCTTACTTAGGATTAGTTCTCCGCTGCCTTTCTGGAGAACTATGTACCACGTAGCATGAGGGAGTGTTTGATAGATCAGTTTACTGGGTTGGAGCATGGCTCCATGACTGTGTCTGAGTATGAGGTTCGTTTCCACCAGCTGTCCAGACATGCCACTATGATTCTTCCCACTGAGCACGAGAGAGTATGCAGGTTTGTTTGAGGTTTGACTCTACATCTTCGCTTAGCTATGGAGGGTATGGTAGCATCAGATCAGTCCTTTCTGGAGGTGGTTGATCATGCCCGTACTATTGAGGGTATAGTTTGTGAGGCCCAAGGGGGCAGCGATAAGAGGCCCAGCCATCAGGGCAGTTTCAGCAGTTCACAGGGGTGTGGTAGGGGATACTATGGTCGAGGTCTTTACCAGCAGTGTTTCCAGCCGAGCCAGCCTGTTTAGGCGGCATTACAGACTACTGAGGGTCATTGTAGCCAGAGTCTCATTCCTGTTCCTCGAGGCAGTCATTCAGGGTCCTCAGGTCGTGGTGATCATTCTAATTCGGCCAAGCCTTCACAGCAGAGTTCACAGGCTCGGGGTTGTTATAAGTGTGGTAAGATAGGCAACTTCGCTAGAGAGTGCCCGCAGATAGAGCATCCTAGGCAACAAGATCAGTTTGTTCAGGCCCCCAGGGCTCCAAAACCTCCAGCTAGAGGCGGTTCACAGGGTAGCAGGGGTGGTCCCCAGGGTTCTAGAGATTGTCATCAGTCTAGTAGGTCGGATGGTCATGGCGGTCGGGGCCACATGTATGCCGTTCTAGGTACGATGCTATGATCACAAGTACAATCTCTGTTTGTCATCAATCTGCTTTTGGTTTGTTTGATCTGAGGTTTACATTCTCGTATGTATCTGCTTATTATGCTACTCGTCTGGGGTCTTCTTGTGAGTCCTTGGTGTGCCTATACGTGTATCTACTCCCGTAGGTGATTCTTTAGTAGTGGATCAGGTGTACCGGGCCTGTGTGGTGACTTTCTTGGTGTATGACACCAGGGTTGACTTGGTTGTCCTAGATATGGTTGATTTTGATGTTATCCTGGGCATGGATTGGTCGTCTCCTTATCATGCGGTCTTGGATTATTTTGCCAAGACGGTTACTCTTCGGATGCCTGGTATCCCTCTTATAATATGGAAGGGAGATGATAGCCACATGCCGAGGGGAGTTATTTCATTTCTGAGCGCCCAACGGTTGGTTGGGAAGGGGTGCTTAGCCTATCTTGCCTACGTTCTCCTCTTGAGTCTGTTCCTATTGTTTGCAAGTATTCAAACATGTTTCCCTCTGATCTTCCTGGTCTTCCTCCTGATCGTGACATTGATTTTGGTATCGATGTCGAGTCGGGCACCAAGCCCATTTCCATTCCACCATATCTGATGGCACCTGCTGAGTTGAGGGAGCTTAAGTATTATCTCCAAGCTCTGTTGAGTAAAGGATTTATCCAGCCTAGTGTGTCTCTGTGGGGTGCTCCGGTTCTATTTGTGAAGAAGAAGGATGGGTCCTACGTATGTGTATCGACTACAGGCAGTTGAATAAGTTGACAGTTAAGAACATATATCAGATGCCGCATATTGATGACCTGTTTGGCCAGCTACAGAGTGCACCCGTGTTTTCTAAGATAGATTTGAGGTCTGGTTATCACCAGTTAAGGATTAGGGTGGAGGACATCCCAAAGACTGCATTTAGGACTTGATACAACGATTATGAGTTCCTAGTCATGTCTTTTGGGTTGACTAATGCCCCAACGGAATTTATGGAGTTGATGAACTGTGTGTTCAGTGCCTACTTGAATTCGTTCATGATTTGGTGCATCGATGACATTCTGATTTATTCAAGGAGTAGATAGGAGCATGAGCGGCATCTTATATTGGTACTTCAGGCCTTGAGAGACCATCAGTTGTACGGCAAATTCACTAAGTGTGAATTTTGGCTTGAATCTGTAGCATTCTTGGGGCACGTGGTGTCCAAGGATAGGATTATGGTAGATCCAGCAAAGATTACATCAGTTCGTGATTGGTCTAGGCCTACTTCTCCTACCGAGGTTCACAATTTCGTTAGGTTAGCAGGTTATTACAGATTGTTTATGGAGGGATTTTCTTCGATAGCAGCTTTTTTGACTAGATTGACTCAGAAGAATGTTCCCTTCCAGTGGTCAGATGAGTGCGAGGCGAGCTTTCTGAATCTCAAGGCTTTATTGACTTCAGCTCCGATTCTTACTCTTCTGGTCGAGGATCAGGGTTTTACCATATATTGTGATGCATCAGGTATTGGTTTGGGTTGTGTGTTGATGTAGCAGGGCTGGGTTATTGCATATGCTTCAAGACAGTTGAAGGCTCACAAGAGGAACTACCCCACACATGACTTGGAGTTAGCACCGGTAGTCTTTGTGTTGAATATATGAAGGCATTATCTTTATGGTGTGCATTGTGAGATGTTTACTGACCATCGTAGTCTTCAGTACATTTTTTGCCAAAAGGATCTAAATTTGAGGCAGCATAGGTGGTTGGAGTTACTGAAGGACTATGACATTTTTATTCTCTATCATCTGGGCAAGGCAAACATGGTAGTGGATGCCTTGAGCCAGAAGGCGATGAGTATGGGTAGCTTGGCTTTCTTAGCTACGAAGGAGCGACCTTTAGCTTGGGACATCCATTCCTTGGCTAATAGGTTGGTTTGACTTGACATTTCTGAGCCGGGCCGTATTTTTGCTTGTGTTGAGGCTAGGTATTCCTTGTTGGAGCTGATTCAAGAACATCAATTTGATGTTGCAAGATTGAGGACCATTCATGACAAGGTGTCGAGTGGTGAGTCTAGGAAGGCGACTTTAGATTTAGAGGGTGTTATGAGGATCGAGGGTCGTATTTATGCTCCTAGAGTTGGTGACTTGGTCAGATTGATATTAGAGGAGGCCACTGTTCTAGATATTCCATTCATCCCGGGGTAGCTAAGATGTATCGTGACTTGAGGCAGCACTATTGGTGGTGTGGGATGAAGAGGGATATTTTTACTTTCGTATCTAGATGCTTGAACTGTCAGCAGGTAATGTTCGAGCACCAGAGGCCAGGTGGCTTATCACAGCGACTACCCATTCCGAAGTAAAAATGGGAGTGTATATCCATGGACTTTGTAGTCGGATTGCCACGTACCATGTGGAGATTTGATGCTACTTGGGTTATCGTGGATAGGTTCACGAAGTCTTCTCACTTCCTGCCAGTTCAGACTTCTTACAGTTCTGAGAGGTTGGCCCAGATCTATATTCGAGAGATTGTCCATTTGCATGAGGTGCCAGTTTCGATCATTTCTGACCAAGGTACTCAGTTCACTTCGAACTTTTCGCAGTCTATTAAAAGAGAGTTAGGTACTAGAGTTGAGATTAGCACCGACTTTCATCTGCAGACAGACGGTCAGTCAGAGTGTACTATTCAGGTTCTAAAGGATATGTTACGAGCCTGTGTTATTGATTTCGGGGGTCAGTGGGACTAGTGTTTGGCTTTGGTAGAGTTTTCTTATAATAATAGTTACCATTCCAGCATCCAGATGGCTCCGTTCGAGGCTTTGTATGATAGGCGGTGCAGATCTTCGGTGGGTTGGTTTGATGCTTTCGAGGTTAGGCCATAGGGTACTGATTTGCTCCGTGATTCTATGGATAGAGTTTGGGTTATTCAGGAGAGGCTTCGTACTTCCCAGAGTAGGCAGAAGAGTTATGCTGACTAGAAAGTTCGAGATCTTGAGTTTATGGTTGGTGACAGTGTGTTCCTTAGGGTATCACCCATGAAGGGCGTGATGTAGTTCGGGAGGAAGTGTAAGCTCAGTCCGAGGTTCATTGGTCCATTTGAGATGCTTTGCCTTATTGGAGAGGTTGCTTATGAGTTGGTCTTCCCTCCTGCTCTTTCTAGTGTTCATCCACTATTTCATGTTACTATGTTGTGGCGGTACATTCTGGATGAGTCTCATGTGCTTCAGTTGGAGTCGGTCCAGTTGGATGAGTCCTTAGCCTTTGAGAAGGATCCTGTTGCTATTTTGGACAGGCAGGTTAGGAAGTTAAGATCCAAGGAGGTCCCTTCAGTTAAGGTTCAGTGGCGGTATTGTCCTGTTGAGGAGGCTACTTGGGAGATCGAGACCGACATGTGGACCCATTATCCTTGTCTTTTTGAGTCATCAGGTACTATCCTTATTCTAACTTTCGCGGACGAAAGTTCTTTTAGTAGTTGATGTTGTAATGACCCTCCAGGTCAATTTCCATTTTCCATGCTTTTTCTGCATTTCAAGCTTTCCCTCAGTGGCTACAGGTCATTTATGACTTGCCGGGACTGACGGTTCGGTGCCCAGGCCGTTCGTTAGATCATTATGACTATTTCCCTATTTTAGAACTTAAAGTTGGAAAATCTTTGACTTCGGTCAATTTTCTTGGTTAACGTGCTCAGAATCAAATTCTGACAGTTCTGTTGGCTCTGAAATGGGTATTTTGGTCTAGTGGGACCATTGGTTTGGGTCTGAGTGCTTCAAGTTTAGTGTTGTGTGGCTTTGTGTGTTATAAAGTCAGTCTAGCTGGTAGGGTTGACTTTGGTCAACATTCGGGGAAGACGGCCTCGGATGAGAATTTTGTCAGCGTTGTTAGCTCCGGAATGTCGACTTTGGGCTAGGGGGACCTTTAGTTTGTGTCTCGAGGCTTCTGGGCTCATTTTTGGGTTTTGAGTTTCGAGTTGGTTTTGGGCGTGGGGTCCACTTTTCATTAATATTATCTCCATTGGGAGTTTCATCAATTCCATTGAGTCCGGAATGACGTTTCTGGTAGGGTAGCATGGTTGGTTTGTTTTCATGGGGTTTCGCATAAATCCCGAGGGTCCATCGAAAGATTTTTGGACTTGGTGTTTTTGCTGGTTGCTGCATTAAGTTGCAGACAACTTTGCTCTTCGCGATTGCGAAGTCCCCGTCGCGTTCACAATGGTCGAGTTTCTTGACCATCGCGTTTGCGAAGGGTTTCTTCGCATTCATGATGTATCTGACTGGGACTCGGCTTGGCTTCTTCTTCGCGAACGAGGTCGGGCCATCGCGATCGTTATGGTTGGGCCGGGTATTCTCCCTGAACGCGAGGGTCCTGTCACGATCGCGATGAAGGACCCCTGGCAGTTATATTAAGTCCCAACTTTATTTTCTCCTCCATTTATACGAGAACCTCCATTGTTAATCTCCAAGATCCCAAACTCCAGCCCCTTTGCATCAATATCATTCACCCGGTAAGTTCCTTCGTCACCCCTCTCCTCGTTCCGTGTAAATTTCTGTATTTCTTCCGTTAAACTCCTTTGTTGTTTAAATTCTTAGAGTTGGAGAATTCTTGTGGGAGCTGATCATTGAGGACTGGTTACTCGTAAATTCTTTCCACTCATCCCTGTAGTGTGTTCTCCTTATCGAGGTTGGTTCCCATTTTTAAATTCTGGACTTTTCCGCCTTAAATCCCATGAATTAGTAGCACTTTCGGGCTGTTTTGGACCCCGAATCGAGCTCCATTCGTGCCCAAACTTTGGGCATGGGTTCCTTAACCCACCGCGAGCATAATTGAGAATTTTGTTTTCTATTTCATTGAACAGGCCTCGAGGGTCATTTTCCGACCCGATTTTTGGCTTGATTTTCCCGTATAGCAATATGGGTGTCATTCTTCTCATCTTGACACCTGGGTTATGTTCTTGATAGCGTGGAAGCTTTCTGAGGTCATTTGGAAGGGGAAGGCACACGAGTGACAGTTCATATTTGCAGTTCGGCCCCGAGGTACGTTACGGTTTACTTTCTAGACTAAGTTAGTTAGCTTATATATGTTTATATATTACTGGAATGCTAGGTTGGATTTTTAGATAGACTTTAGGCTTTAATCCTGTTTATCATGATTAATTGGCCATTTCAGGTTTTTAGTCTAGGATTGCATGTTATCCTTAACCTAGGAGCTTGTTTCGTCTGTGTGACTAGTCTAAGATCCTTAGCATGCTTTTAGGAGGCTTTAGAGGTAGAATAGAGCTTGCCCGTTGTTTTTCGCTTTTATTTTCCTGCTTTACCCCTTTATTTATAACTGTGTGTAACTGTGGTCCCGAGGCCATGGCTAAGATTTGGACGGATTCCAGGTCAGCTTCTCTTGGTTTGAAGGGTACTTTGCCCTATTTGATCTGATGGTGTGATTATTCCTCTACATGTGAGCATTCATACTCATATCACATGGCATATCATTGGTACAATATGGAAATGATTTTTCAAAGGCTTTTGGGTTTTGAAAGGAGGTTTCCTACTGTTGTGATGAGTTTTGAACTAAATCGAGTTATTTTGAGTATCACTTTGATTTTTGAGAAGGAAAGAGGAACTACTATTTACAGTATACAAATTTATGGTTCGATACGGTATTTCGGGCCCCCGATGCGTTATTCTGAGTATTTTACTCTCATTATAAACATATTAGTTCGATGCGGTATTTCAGACCCCCGATGCGTTATTCCGGGTATATTATTATATCATATACATATGCATAGTCTGATGAGGTATTCTGGGCACCCGATGCGATATTCCGGGTTTATATTATATTGCATTCATATATGCATCATCGTACATCGCATTGCATTTGCTTTGGCATGTGGATTGACTCTGGTTTGTCTTGTTATTATTCTCCTTTCTCTTTTTTTTCATTGGCATGCCTTTGGCTTTATAACTAGATTTAGGAGGATCCCTGTATATTAGCTGCTTTCCTGTAATCTATATTTATATATTATCTTTCTGCACTCGGTCGGCCTATGATTTCTACTGAGTACTCATTGTCTTGGTACTCATACTACACTCTGCATCTCCTTTCTGATGCAACACCTAGTACGAGCCACCCTCGCTGATCTCTTATCATTCGAGGCCCATTGTTGTTCGGATCACGGTGAGCTCCCGACGCTTTTGGAGACTTTACTTGCTTTCCATCTTGTATTTCCTGTCTATGTTTTGTATTTTGGATAGACAGAGGTTGTCGTATAGCTAATCCTTACTTTAGTCTCTCTTGTACTAGTGACACCAGGTCCGGGTTGGTGTTCGGGTCGTTTTGTCTTTCGGTCACTTTAGGGCCATATTTTGTATATTTTTTATGCTGGTATGTATATATGCTTTTGGCCCTATCCTTTGTTATATCTTCCGCTTCTCTTTAGTTAAATTATTTATTTACTGCTTTCTGCATGTTTGGGTTAGGCTTGTCTAATGGGGGGTATGTAGACGCCATCATGGCCCGGTTTCGGGTCATGACAATTTGAGTTTGAAGTTGTTCAACTTCCTTTCTTTTCTCCTTGAGCATTTGAGTAGCATCCTCCACCACGGTGGGGTTTTCAGCTGGTACACCCACACTTTCATCAACCTTCCTCATCATCTACTAACTCATCATCATTAACAATATCACCTATCTGAGTCTGAATTACCGGATGTGATTTCGGAAAAGTTTTGCCACTCTGTGTAGTGATTGCCATGCAACTCCCATCATTCCTTGGGTTTTGTATGGTGTCACTTGGGAAAGTACCACTCTTTCTTTGATTTAGAGCTGCTGAAAGTTGTCTCATCTGCTACTCTAACTACTTAATCGAGGTGGAATGTGAATCCACCAACTTACCCATGGACAACAGCTCACCTTTTATCTCCTTCACCCCCAAGTCAGTCGATTCTACTTTCGATAACACTTTAGCTAAATGGCTTCCACTCTTAGAGTACCTACACTGTTGATAGCTTTATCACGATTTCCAGGTGGTATATATAATCCACCTCTGTCATTCTTGTTCTTCCAATTGCCTTACTCCCGATCCTTATAGCCAGGCTTTTCATAGTAATTTTCTTGCTGGTAGTTCCGACCTTAGTTTCCTTGGCCATAAGCCTAGAAACCCTCCAAGTAATTAGCTTTTTCATCAGACTCTGCCTCAGTTGCTCTACTCTGTGAACCTACAACTTTTACCTTCTCAATTCCACCTGCCAAGAAATGTTTCGTTAGCAAGTCTATCAGTGTCTTCAAGTGGGCCATGCCTTGGTCTCATTTTTCTTCTTTCCTGCACTGCTCAGCCGACATCCCCACTGCATACATACTATTTGCTACTTCAGAGTCCCAGGTGTGCCAAGCTCTGTTTGTCTTGCTGAGCCGGTCCAAGATAGCAGTGGCCACAATAAATGTAAGCCCCATGAATGCTCCTCCTGCAGCATTATCAAGAGTTGGCTTGGTACCTGAGTTTAAGGACCTGTAAAACATTTGCATCAAAAACTCATATGTGAACTGGTGGTTCGGGCACTGAGTCAACTTCTTCTTAAAAACCTCAGCCAGATTTCATGTAAGGCCTCATGTGGTTGCTTCCTGAAGTTACTAATCTCATCCCTCAACTGTATCATCCTGGAGGGAGGAAAGAACCTTTCAAGGAAAGCTCATTTCAACTCACTCCAGTTTATTATAGAATAAAGAGTCAACTCTGTCAACCATAGTGCTGCCTCATTAGAAAGAGACAACGGGAACAACTTAAGCCTGATAGCCATCTGACTCACTCTTGGCATCTCAAAGGATTTGTATATTCCCACAAAATTCATCAGGTGCCGGTTGGGGTCATCACCAACCATTCCTCTAAATAGCCCCTTCAGATTCAACAATTAGATCATTGTGCTAGTAATATTAAAATTAGCGCCATCCATTAATAGGGGAAGAACAATGGCACCCGTAGCACCAACTCATTCCAAGTCAAGATCCTCATCATCACTCAAAGAAAACTGCCTTAGCTGTTTTCTACCTCTACCTCTCTATTGCTTCCTTTGATCGACAGGGGCAACATTGTCGACATTTTCTATCACAACATCATCACCCAATGCAACATCTACCTCAATATCATCAGCGTTTAGGTTATATTGGGCTGCAGATAGCCTTGCTGCCTCTTGCTATTGTGCATTCATGTTTCACCTTAGAGTTTTAGCAAGCTCGGGATTGTAGGGTAATGTTGGTTCCCCCGAGCATCGGGTACTCGGCATCCAAAAATTTGTACCGTGTAACAATAAAAAATAACAAATAAAAGTAAAATTAGGAAATATGACTAAGAGTCAAAGAAATATAACGGACTTAATAGACAACCATATTCCCCGACAACGGTGGCAAAATTTGATACGCTCAAATTACACCTCACTTAAGAAGTATAAGCAATCGTTGTCAAATATAGAACCCAACAAAGGTTGGGGTCAAACCCCACAGGGAATATAGTTAAAATTAAGTCGTTAGTAATTTAAATGACTATTAATCAATAACTTCCAAAAAATGGGGGGATTTATAATGATAAAACTTGATTGTTTCTTGGTTATTTCAAATGGTAAGCAAAGATTTATAATGAGTAAAAAATCAATATGAGAGGTAAACTGGGGATGTGTTCACCATGGCTTCATAAACAACCTTGGGTTAGAGTTTAAACGGGTTCTTTTCATATGCATAACACGAGATAATTAAATTCATTCTTACATCTAAGCGTTTCTCAACCAAATAAATATTTTTCTTTTCAATTCTTTCAAACTTGAAAAGATACAATACAAAACTAAATTAATACTCCAAGTAGATTAACCTCGCTAAAGCGTTATTCATTAGATGGGAGTGGGTACTCCCGAATCCTTATTGTTAATCCTTTTTACCCGATTTTAACTTCTTAGTTAAAGCAAATCAAACCTAGGCTTATTCTAATATTTTCAACCATTAGAAAACAGTAAAACTTTAGGATTAACAATGTATAAAGCATATAATACGAACTCAATATCACTCGTAACCTAGATTGTTACTTCTACCATGGACCCCACAACCCTAGTATTGGGTTTTAGACACTCATGCTTTTAGAGAAGAAGAATACAATAGTATTCACACTATAAATAAAAGGTTCTTACAATATATGAACACAAACTTCAAACTTTAATCCTTGATAAAAATCCAAGCATAAATGGTGAAATCCCAAAAGATGACAATTGTAACATTTTCTCTCGTTTGTTGCGTTCAAAAACTCATTCAAAAATGAAAGGAAAATATCCAATATCGAATACATAATTAGCCTTAACACTAGGTATTTATAGTAGCCTAGGAAAATAAATTCCAAAAATAGAACTCGGAATCCCGCTTCCAACTTGATGATTTGAATTGGGGATTCATCAACTTTGTGATGAATCATTAGGTGAGTCATCACAAGGAATCAGTGAGCTTGCCTTCTTTATTTCTGCTTGATGATTCAATGTGATGAGTCATCATGGCCTTGACGACTCGCCATGGAACTCGTCACCCCTAACCAGTGATCTAGGCACCTTCCGCTTAGGCTTGGCGAACGGCATGGTGGTTCATCACCTGGATGATAACTCGTCAGGTGAGTTGTCACCGCAATCCAGTGGGCAACTTCATCTTCTTCTAGTGTGGTGTCTTGAGTGACGACTTACCATGACCTTGGAGATTCATCATGGGAGTCGTCACACCAAACTAGTGAGCTATTTTCATCATTTTTTATCCTTTTCTATTTTGCTTCGATTTCCTGCAAGTTAAATACATACACCATTAAAAACAACAATGGTTGCTTGAAAACTCATGTTTATTCTTAGTTAAAGGAGTCAAATATTCCGTAGAATACCGACACATCACATATAACAAAGGAATGTCAATTATTAATTTCAAACTATATAATCTTAATTTTGTATCTTACATCATATTATTCCAAGCACATGTGTTTGATTTAAAGGGACAGTAGGAAAACCTCAAGCTTAGCAAGCAATGTGCAATAAACTACACATCCACTCAATAAAATAAGATGGAGCCTGTGTTGTACAGATAGTAAATATGTGTCTAACTTTGTGTAGCTTGAATTTTCAATTTTTTCCTGGATGATATCATGTTGTGATGCAGTGGTCAAGGAAAACTTGTTCCATTAATTTATAAAGGAGTTTCATGCTTTTTGTTTAAAATAAGCAGTATGCGAGTTTGATAATACTTGGCATTAAACTTCCTTGGAACACACATTGTATATGGAGTTATGACTTTATCCCCTCTTTAGTTGTGTTTCTATGCTTGTTTGATAGATATTCTGCATGAGAAATTAGCACTTTGATTGCACATTTAAAAATCTATCTTGAAATCGGGAGTGGAGTGTCTTTGTTATTTACATCTTTAGCTCTTCTTATCTTCATGGTTTTGACTGGTTAAATAATTGAAACCATTGTTGGAGAAAGGAGTAGTTACAATTGTTTATACAGTTGATTTTTTCTACACTTTGTGTGATTCCATCTGGTTAGCTGATCAATCACTTCTCTTTGTCTGACGTTTTATCTTGTAAAGTTATATAGAGTCGAAAAGACTCAGTATAGTATTATCAGAATGTATGAAGAAGTAGACATATTTCTCAGAAGATGTTAGGCCTTTGGTTGGAATTTCATGAACTTCCATTAGAGCTTTAAGTTCACCTAGGCTTTGTAAGGCTTATAGCGTGATGATCTAGCTTAATGTAATGAGTCAGAATGTAAACATCAAATGGTTTACCAAAATTGAGGGTTCATCTTGGTATTGATCTAAATGGAATTTCTTTAATATTGGTTTGTTCCTTGACTGTTCGATACAGATTTCTTGTGAGAATACCTATTAGTCCTGTGTCAATTAGTTTGGGAGAGTAATTCCCTTTTAAGACCTCTTATACATCTCATCAGGATTCCTTTTTTCTCCTTGAAATATTTATGTAAAATTTAACAAAAATGTTTTCTTAACATTTTGATACATCTTAATTTATAGGATGAGTCAAGAATTGAATATACCTTTAGTTTTTTTAGATATAGATTTTTGTATTTTCTAAGCACTCTTGAAGTGTATCTAAACTATGTTGTGTACTCAATTTGTTAAAAGTTGGAAACTCTCCTTGAAGTGTATCTAAGCTTTCCATTGGTTAAAAGCTAGGAACTTTCTTTAACTTTTTGTATTTGTTTTCCTCTAGGTTATTGTAACTATAGATTTTATAATATTTGGGATCTGGGGAGTCATTTTGCATGAATCGTGATTATTCTTCCTTTCTTTATGTCTTCATACAGGGGCAATGACCAATATCATAATTACTGGAAATTTGTAAAAATAGTAATGACCATATAAGAATATAAATTTTGGGGAGGATACTATTATTAGACCATGATAATAATAAGAGCATGTCACGCCCCAAACCATGGGAGGCATGACCGACACCCGGAGCCCCAAAAGGCCGAGGGTGTCAAAATAGAGTGTATCTCTATTGAACCTGCTGGGGGTCTGAGACCGACAAGGTCTCTAAGAATAGCAATTTGAAACACTAAAAGCTTAATAGTAGTTAAGCAACTCAAGGCCGACAAGGCTATTATCATAGTAGATAGCTAATAACAAGGCCGACAAGGCCATACCCAACAATGATATACATATACACGTCTACAAGCCTCTAGGAATAAGTAAAATATCTCATATTCAGGACAGGGCCCTGGACTACCCATAAGTTGTACATATACATAACCTGGTCAAAATATAAGCTAGACCTCTGACTCGTCAGCTCCAGGAAGAATGGAGCTTACCAAAATGGCTGAACTCTGCAACTCCTACTGAAGAGATCTGTCTGGGTATCTGTCTTGACCTGCAGGCATGTATGCAGCGCCCCCAGGCAATGGGGACATCAGTACGACAATAATGTACTGGCATGTAAGGTAGAAACATAAAAGCAAGTCGCAAGTAGTAAATCCGAACAAGATAAAATATGAAACTTGTAAACTGTAATTGGTAAGACTCATTAAGCTCTTTATCCTTTATTCTTTTTAGAACACAACAAATGCATTAACTCACGCTGCAACTCACTCTTTATAACCACACTGAACCACAATAGCGCCTCGGCGCACCCTATATTTAATAGCCTCAATATGGCAGTAGCGCCTCGGCGCACACTATGTATATAATGGCCTCAATAAGGCAGTAGCACCTCGGTGCACACTATGTGTATAATGGCCTCAATATGGCAGTAGCACCTCGGTGCACACTATGTATATAATAGCCTCAATATGGTAGTAGCACCTCGGTGCACACTAACACGCAAACCACGCATAATAAGTGTATTACTAGATTGACCTTCAAAGCTATTCTTGTTATTTATGAAGGTTCAGTTAGATAACGTCTTTAGCCTTGGCTTACTAGGTGTTGGAATCAACATACCAAACACATATAAATGGGGATTTGACTTTCTAACTTTCCTTGTATACTTTCTAAAGCTTGATTAGAGATCACAATACAAAGAAGAAACTTGACAAAAGGATAACTTACATTTCGTGCAAAAAGAATTAGATTTTTATAAGAAGGCGACTTGAATCACCATAATGTATAAATTAGTTCCTTAAGACTTGTTGAGTTACCAAATCAGATCTCTTACAACAAAATACTCAAATTCCTTCTTTCGGAGATTTAGAGTTCTATTTCTAGATTCATGCCGATAAGGAATAAAGAAGCCTTAACATACCTCGTTCCTTCCGAAGATTGCGCTTACCACAACTTGGAATTTCCCTTATTAAGTTAATCTACAACACAAGGGTATAATGAAGCTAATATTAGCTCTCAAACCTGCTGCAACATTCCCAAAACAGTAGCTAAACATTTCCCGGGCAGATTTACGTATTTTGCATTAATTAAAGGTGTATCGTCACACCTTTCTCCCCTTATCCAATACACATCACACACACACCAACCCACTGCCTCCAATAATACAAAACATATCAAACATCCCCTACACAACTCACCATGCCTAAATACAATAGCAACACATTGAACCCACGGCTTCCGATCGCCGTCCCGTGAGTTCTTAACAACAATTCAACAACAATTGTCCATCCGAACTTCAATCCAAAAATATTATTATGGGCAGAGTACTTACCACACTTGAAGGTGTGTTTTTATCCTCTTTTTATTGATGCTTTAGAATCTTAAGTACCCCTACACATACACCAACAAGAGATGAAGAAATCTCTTAATTGTTACACAATTTCTATGTGTTAAATCGTAAGAAAGGGGCTGCCATAGTTCATGTCTTTCTTACCATAGGATATCCTAGCTATATGTAGTAGATTAATACCAAGATAACAAGTTGTTTAACTCACCTTAAGCTTCAATTAATCTTGGTCTTCTTAGAACCCTAAAGGGAGAGAAGGGCTGCCAAAAGGAAATGAGATAAGAGAGAATTTTTCCAGCTTTTTGTGATCAATAGTTTGTTAACAAAAGGTCTGTATAAAGGGACCTTTTTGGCCGACTTTTTTGAGTATCTTTGGGCCAAAATGGGTCAAGAAACTTGGGCCAAAATTACCCTTTGCTTGGGCCTCAAAAGGGTTAAGTTTTGGGGCTGATTTTGGGCTTCTCTTGGGTCAAAATGTGGTCAATATTGGTGGCTACCTTTTGTAGTTGTTTGGGCCAGATTTGGTTGTGCTTTGATGGGCCAACTTTTAGCTACATTTGGGCTACCATTAGGTCTAATAATCCATGTTGTTTCTGCCCGTAATCGGCCCTCGAAACTTAGTTCGTTAGCGTAGGTAGGTGATGCACCTACTTGTCACCTAAGAGCTTAGATAAGTCGAGCAAGTACCTCACTTGTTTTATCTCATTTTCAAAACCCTCCTCCTTATAATTTAACTTAACACTTATATACATTTGACCATTTCAAATTCTAGGCCAAAGTACCTTCACAATCTCGAGCTCAAATACCTTCGTCGATATTTACTTAGTCACATAGGTTTTGAAAGGTACGGGGTGTTATATCCTTCCCCCCTTAGAATCATTCGTCCTCGAATGAGGGTAATTCATATAGAGCTCTAGTCCCTTAGGATTTTTTTGAAATTTCGGCAGAGTTTCCTTTATAATTGGGACTATCCAAAAACCTGAAACTCAGCAAAAGTCCAGCACAATGCCTCACAGGGCTATACAACTATATACAATTAAATGTAATCATTTTCACATGTTCAAACCCGATCATATTTACATAGTAGGAAGAGTATCAAGAATATAAGAATATGACTTACCTCTGTACTATCTTCAAGTCATAAATAAGTGGGGATGTTTTTTCCTCATTTCTTTCTCGGCTTCCCACGTCATTTCTTCAATATTATTATTTCTCCACAACACCTTTACTGAGGCTACTTCTTTGGTTCTGAGCTTCCTAACTTGACGATCTAGGATAGAAATTGGTACTTCCTTATAGGATAAGTCTTCAGAAAGTTGAACATCTTTAATAGGCATATTGCTGCACCAGGATGGATAGAATATCTAGAACAATAAGCCTCACGGAGAATCAACTGAATCAAATCCCCAACTCTCGGATCACAAAGACGACTATCAAACCTCAAAACCCTATCTGAATCTAGAGTAGCCCGACTGGTGTCACCCTGAACCACCTGATCACAAAGGTCACACAATCTCTGATCCTCAAACTATTGGCTCTGAATCTGATCAACTAGAGTAGAACGAATATTAACATTAGCAAGAACTCTACTGGGATCTGATAAGTCGAGCCTAACCAAACGGTTATCCAAGGACTTGATATCCAAGGCCAACGATCGCTCAGAAATTGAAAGTGAAGCTAGGCTACCCATACTCACTGCCTTCCAGCCCAAGGAATCCGCAACCATATTTGCCTTGCCCGGATGGTACAATATTTAAATCATAGTCCTTTAGTAGCTCAATCCACCTCCTCTGCCTCTAGTTCATCTCTCGTTGACTCATGATGTACTGAATAATATGATGATCAGTGAATATCTCATAGTGAACCCTATATAAGTAATGCCTCCAGATCTTGAGCGCGAAGACTAGCGCCGCCAACTCTAAGTTGTGAGTGGGGTAGTTGCACTCGTGAACCTTTAGATGCATTGATGTGTATGCTATCACATGACCCTGCTACATCAATACACAACCAAGAGCAGCCCCGGAAGCATCACAATACATGGAAAAACTCAGACCCTAAACTGGTAAATATAACACAGAAATTGAAGTCAATAAAGCCTTAAGCCTCTGAAAACTATCCTCGCACTGATTCGACTACTGAAATGGGATATCCTTCCTAGTCAGCATAGTCAAGGATGCTGCTATGGAAGAAAATCCCTCGATGAACCATCTGTAGTACCCTGGTAACTCATTAAAGTTGTGGACCTCAGTAAGAGTAGTAGGTTTAGGAGAATCATAGACCGCTGAAATCTTAACCGGATCAACTCTAATCCCATCCTTAGACACCATGTGTCCTAGGAAGGCAACTGACTCAAGCCAAAACTCACACTTTGAGAACTTGGCATAAAGTCGATGATCTCTCAAAGTATGGAGTATAATCCTCAAGTGCTGCTCATGTTCATCTCTACTCCGTGAGTATAACAAGATGTCATCTATGAAGACTATCACAAATGAGTTTAAATACGGGCTAAGCACTCTGTGCATCATATCCATAAAATTTGCAGGGGCATTAGTCAACCCAAAAGACATCACCAAGAACTCATAGTGGCTATAACGTGTCCTTAATGCAATCTTAGGGATGTCCTCCACCCTAATCCTGAACTGGTGGTATCCTGACCTTAAATCTATCTTCGAAAACATGGATGAAACCTGGAGCTGATCAAACAAGTCATTTATGTGCGGCATCAGATACTTATTCTTTATAATAACCCTATTCATCTGCTGATAATCAATACACATCAGCATCGAAACATTCTTCTTCTTAACAAACAGAACAAGAGCACCCTAAGGATACATACTCGGCCTAGTGAATCACTTAGCTAACAAGTCCTGGAGCTTCTCCTTAAGCTCCCTCAACTCAGCTGGAGCCATATGGTAAGGAGAAATAGAAATGGGCCTGCTTCCCCGCTCTAACTCAATGGCGAAGTGAATATTTCTCTCAGGTGGAAGGCCTGGTAGGTTTGTAGGGAATACATCTAGGAAGTCTCTAACCACAGGAACAGACTCATGGGAAGAAGGGTCGACACTAGCATCTCAGACATATGCTAAATAAGCCAAACATCCATGAGAAATCAACTTCCTAGCTCGAAGACAAGAGATGATCCCAGATGGTGCATGGCTGAAAGAACCCTACCACACAACCGGGGATACGCCAGGCACGACTATGGTAATGGTCTTGGCATAGCAATCCAAAACCGCATGGTAAGGGGATAACCAGTCCATGCCCAAAATCACATCAAAATTTACCATATCCAGAATCAGCATATCACCCCAAGTCTCTAAATCACCCACATATATCCTACAAGATCTCACTATCTGATCCAGTACTAAAGAATCTCCTATAGGGGTCAAAACATACACATGCATAGATAATGGCTCACTAGCCAACCCCAAATAAGGCATAAAGTAGGCAGATACATACGAACAAGTGCATCCAGGATCAATCAATGCAAAAGTTGTGCGACAGCTGATAAATGCTTAAATCATACTCCCTAAAGATGGAGGTAACAACGATCATCAAGCAAAACACATTTATAAGTACCCAACAGCTGTCGGGGTTATACCCACAGAGACTTGTAGATAGCACAACGATGATTATATAGAAACAATTTCACTAAGAGAGTAAATGTTCAAAAATAGAAAAATAAAGGATTGGGGGAATTGGGATTCTGTCACAACAATCTCAATTTGTAACAAAGCAAGAAAGTAAAATGGGTACGCAAATTTGAGTAGACGACTAGGGATGTGCATCTAATGGGATCTAATATGGGATAGGGTAATTGCTTATTCATGCTTATTCTCGATCATTGATATAGGTAGTCTTGGTGATGGGTATGGGTTATTTATCTCTCGATCAAACAAACATATATCTGGCAATCTCGATTAAAGCACTATCGATTTAACAACAAACAATCAATATCAAGCTTAGGGAGGTCATACTATCTCAAGCTTACACCTTTAAATGGGTTATTCCTTCGATATGAGCTATATCTATCCTCAATCTAAGTGAAATCCCAAGTTCCCACTAGTAATTTCACATTTGAAATTATGAAATTCTCTCTCGAGCAACAACATAGTCAAGTAAGGAAAATTAATATTTTCAACCACCTATTTTAGGATTAAAACTTGGTGAAACCACTAGACCCATGACAAATAAGCAATTATAAGCAAGAATTAGCAACAACCACACCCATTGGTCAACAATCCATTATCAACACAGCCCTAGACAAATGAAGTTAGCCACTCATACTAAGAGAAAGAGATATACTAATTGGGTAAGTCAAATTCCTCTCCATTCAAGTGTAATCTTAAGTTCTAAGCTCAGCTTTTGTACATAAATGGTTAACCAAGATTTGGAAGAGAGAATGGATTGAAACCCTCTTCTTCTTGGAGAGGAAAACTTCTTCTCAAAGATAAAAATTATTTGGAAAATATTCATACTGAAAGATCCATTACAATTGTGCCCAAATTACCTTTTTATACTTTCCCAAAATGTCACTAATTTTTTGGACAAAATTGCCCTTTGGGTGGTATGTGATGAAATATACGGTTTGCACATCGTGATATGCATATCACACACTATTTTTAGTTAGACCAGTGACTTCTGCTAATTTGGAGGCCTCATGCAAAGGAGGTGCAGTTCACACTATGAATTCTGCTCTTCGCATAGTGACTGCACCTCTTAGCAGATTTTTCAATGAATTTTGTCACTCTATGTGGTATAGGTGCTTTACGCACCAAAGATTATGCGTGTCGCACGGGCACCGCATCTCAGGGCAAAATCTCCATCTTTTCCAATCACTTCACACTTTACTCCTTTTAAGCTCTTTTTGGGTCTATTTTCTTGTTTTCCATCTTTGATCACAAGTAACTTCATAGACATTAATAAATCACATAAGAACCTCTAAATCTATTCAAAACATAGCAATAATTCATGGATAAAGGCTCAATAAGTTGGTAAATTACCGACTTATCAAACCTCCAAACTTGAACTATTGCTTGTCCTCAAGCAAGACGATACTCACAAGGCAAGGAATGAATTATGCTCTAGACTCAATCAAGGCACAAAGGACTAATCTATACTAAAAATTAAGAAAAAGAATAAACAAAAAGACTCAACTACAATGCTCATCTCAATCTGAACCACCACAATATAAAGTCAATTGGTCATTTCAAAATCTTTTCCAAAGGGACTTCATTTCTCACTCAAATCAAGGGAATTTTGTCATTCAAAACAAGATATTTAAGCTTCTCATGTCATTGGCATAGACTATCAAGGTTTGCCTCGAGATTTGCCACACAACTTGTCTCATTCATTCCTCTCAATTCTTGAAAAATTTGCCTAAGGCTATAATTGGTTCACAAACTTCCTTAGGCAACAAACCACATATAGCTATTAGTAAAATATATTGTAATAAAACATGATGATCATGACAATTCAATACATGTATCTTTTTCTCACGTACGTTAACACACCTTAAAATATTTGATGAAAAGGCATTTGGAACCTTCAAATTATCTAAGAAATTGCATACCTTTAACTTCTCTTGAGGGGACAAAGCTTAGCATGCCGCCAGTAACAAAATATTATCCCCATCCTCTATTGGATGCAACCCTTGCCTAATTCCAAGGTCCACCAAATAATATCCACTTTTTAATGTGCCCTTTGTCTTTCCAACCATATTCATCATAGTTGATAAAATATTATTAGATATATTTTATTCTATGTGCATCATATCAAGGTTATGTCGTAACTTAAGACCCTTCCAATAAGGCTATTCAAAAAAGATACTCTTCTTCCTCCAATTATAAGCATCGTTTGAAACATTATGCTTTCGCTTTTTCCCTTTACCATAAGTCACATTGTTCAAATTTTGTAATTGCACAAGTGCTTCATCACTTGTTAAAGGACTAGGTGCAACCCCCATTTTAACTTTCCCATCAAATAACAATCGATTTCAATGCCATGTATGGTTCATGGGAAGGAAGCAACGATGACCCATATAACACAACTTATTACATAAGGAAATCAATTATGTATCTTTATGGAAACAAGGGCGTGCAAGCTTGCCTTTGGTTGACCATCTTGAAAGATTACCATATGTAGGAAAGTCATTAATCATCCACTTGAGAGCCACACGCATAAGAAAATTATATTTTGAGTGTGTATCATATTTCTCCACCCCATCCCATAGGTCTTTCAACTCTTTAATCATTGGTTGTAACTATATATCAATATTATTGACTGGACACTAAGGGCTTGGAATAAGACGTGTCATCATGAAATATGGACTTATTATGCAATCCCATGGTGGAAAATTATATGTAACTAGCACGATACACCAAATACTATGATTGGAACTCATATTCCTATAAGGTTGGAGCCCATCACTTGCTAAACCTAACCAAACATTTTTTAATTCAGCCGAAAAGGAAGGATAACGCTCATAAAAAGATTTCCATTCTATTGAGTCAGACGGATGTCACAAGACAGCATCATCAATGTGTTCCTCCTTGTGCCATCTCATTTTCTTTGATGTCTCTTTTGCCATGTACAATCTTTGAAGCCTTAGTTTGATTGGGAAATGTCATAATACTTTATGAGCTACTTTCTTTCCTTTATATTCTTCTGACTTCCATCTGGATTTGCCACACTTAGGACATGATTGGGCATTCTCATAATTGCACTAATATAAAATACAATCATTCTTACATGCATTTATTTTTGTGTACCCCAAGCCTAGGTCAGAAAGAACTTTCTTTGCTTCATAAAAAGACTTGGGTACAAATGAGCTCTCAAGGAAAACTTCTTTAAAGAAGCTCAAAAACTCATCCATAGATTGGTTTCTCCAATGGTTAAGGTACTTCAAGTGAAGTAATTTAACAATCAAGGAAAACTTTGAGACTTTTGTGCAACTAGGATAGCGTTCCATCTAAGTATCTTCTAACAATTTGTAAAACTTTGTTTCATTCACATTTGGCTCTTTATTATCCTCCTGCAATGACCTGTTCAGTCTTTATTTAAAATTATCTCATTACGGGATTCAATAACTAGTGAAATAGGTGCTTAGAGTAGGTGCCTGCATGGCCCAATAATTGGGTCATGACAATTTAGTATCAGCGCCTAGGTGACCTGTCTCCCAGTACAAGAGAAAATATAGAATAGAGTCCTACGGATTGGTGTGTTGACGTCCACATCTAATTTTTTGGAAGCTATGAAACATTCTAGGAAATTGTCTTCCTTCTTTCACTCTTTTAGTGCAGTCTGTTGCTTTCTTGTATGAGTTGAGTCCAATTGGTATCTCTCAATTCTAGTTGGTATCTCAATAAGGAAAAAAGATATCATTTGACTCTGGTTAATATGGTAGAAGCAAGAGAAGTTGGAATTGGGAAGGTTCCAATTGGTATTTGGCCTTAGAGTCTATGTGAGTGCATGTATAATGGGCTAACAGTCATCTATGAGGCGAATGAAAGTATATGAGCCAACTTGATTGGGTGCTTAAGATTGAGACTTCTGATTATGTGCATTGCATTATCTATGTGACTTCAAATCTGTGGTGTATAATTGCTTTCCTTTTTATGAAAATTTTGGTCAGGAAAAGGTCATAAACTATTTGTGGGAGATGAGTCTAGTGATAAATTATTATGTGGCTTAACTTGAAAAACTTTTGTGTTGAATTTTAGGTATGTACTTACCATTGGTAACGATGGTAAGGAGGCAAAACCCAAGAATAGTAGTTCTAATATAATAGAAGGGGAGAGGTCCTAACCGGATGCGTCATCACAATCAGGGGCTGCGAGAGTGGGGTCCTCAGCCTCATCATCACTCAAGAAGGGGAACTCCTGCAAGTCCTTTGGCTCAAGATGGGAAAGCTCCTGATCGGGGAGAGCATAATTGAACATGACCTTTATGGTTTTCCACATCCATGCAAGCATGCGGTCCCAAGAGAGTCTCTTCCTTTTCTTCTCATCGAGCTCCCTATGGAGCACTGCATAGTCCTGGCAAGGGTGAGGTAGGGCTATAGCTATGGTAGAGGTGCCCTTTATGAATCGTATGACTGCAGCCAGGTCCTCTTCTAGGCGGCTGCTGGTGATCGGAGGCTGGGACTAAGATGGAGGGGCATGATCATCATCATTATAATTTGTGCCCTCAGTAGACTGGCTGCTCCCTGCTTTGCTCACCTTCCTCTTCTTCTTTCTCTTAGTAGTGATCATCTTCACTCGGAGAGGGTTAAAGGGGACATCCATCTCAATCACTATGTCAGTATCATCTCAAGCACCTGAAACTGCCTTCATAACTCGGCCACTAGACTCGGAAGGAAGGGGCCCATTTTAGGACCCCAGAAAAAGTCATTTCACTCTGACACGATCTGTGCCCCCATATTCAAGGCAAGCCCTATATAGCACAAGCCACCACCAAGGCCCAAGGATAGGTCACGTTATTTCCTGATGGATGAATCCTCTGGGAAAAGTTCAACCACCTCCTAGCATCAACAATGAAGTAAGTACTTGTGAATCCCTCGGTGCTAGGCCAGTAGACTTGTCAATAAAACCATCCTCAATTAGTGTATCCCTTAGCCAACTCATATCCATCTCCCAGAGTTTGGCCTCATCTGCAGCATTTGAAACATGAGGCACTCCTAGCACCTCATTGACAGTCCGTACATCCACTTCTTGGAGGTGAATAATGGGGTTGGGGTCATCCCAACATACAGTGGAGAGTATGGCATAGAACTCCCTCACCCAACCTGAATAGTAATATGTTGTAATAATATGCCCTAGCTTGTTCTGTCATACCTCTTATGTTAAAAACCCTCTTTTAGCAAAGACCACTCCTTCGATAGTCCTGGAACCTCTCCTGACTAGCATCATTGGTGAACCTTTTTGTAAGGTAGGATGTGTTATTGGTTTGCATCCATTGAGTGTTAAATTTGCAATTTTAAAAAGAAGTGAGATTAGAACTCGTAAAGATGCGAGGAAATATCATTTCGGAGAAAAATCATATTTTCAGACCCTGTCTGGAGGCTACTGCCTGCAGCCTCCTGCTATAGTAGGTTGTCTTTTGCTACTGTCATGCCCCGAGGTTAACCCCTAGATGTAACATGGGAATTGGGACCATAAGTGCACCAAGATAACCCTTGGTCATAACATACTCAAGCATAACAAACGATAAGCGGAAGCATAATAGATAAATCCGGGATCACATAAGTGGGTAATCAGTCGAATAAGAATACAAAATCCAAAAAGAGACTCAAAAACTGTCGATGTCTAAAAATCCTCTATTCATGACATAAAGAGGTGCTAGAAAAAGAACCTAGCTAACTCGAAGTACCAAAAGAAGTAACCAACACAGACTAAGAACATAACTAGTCCTCGACCTAAGAGGACTCACAACCAGCTGACAGAGAGTGGCCTGGAAGCATTAGCCACGGGTCTGAGAAGGGACACCTGAATTTGCATCATCAAAGGATGCAGCGTAAGATACGCGTCAGTACTATAGAATGTACCGAATATGTGAGATATGCATAGGTCATGATAAAATAAACATGAAAGTGTGTTTTAAATTGAGATTATGAATAATTTTTGATAAAACATGCTTAAACTATCCTTGAAGCTGAAATCATATGGTAATAGTAAAATCTGTAATTTAATGACTCAATGCAATATCATAAGCTATAAACATAATCATAAGTAGTAAGTCTAAAATCTGAAAGCAAAGAGTCAATACATCTTTTAAACTTGAAACTGTTTCTTTGGGAGGTTCTCTAACCGACATAAACCATGTGAGCTACATGGAATCCGATGTATATGCTCCATCGAAAGGACCCAATATACCTTGTCGGAGTATAGATGCATGATTGTGGTGTGATCACTAAATCTGATGCCTAAAACAGGGGAGTTAGAACCTATGGGGGCACGTAGTTCTAGGATATACAAGGGGTACACTCACCCAATCCAACTCAGTGCTCAATACTACTCCCAAAATATACTTATAGCTCATATAGTACCGGGGCATATCTAATGCCAAAACTGATCATAACTAATGACTTATCTAATGTCAAATATATTCATATCTTAGGTAGACATATCTAGATGTCAAACCACTCATAAAACATAGGGACATATCTGATGTCATGCAATTTCAATTCATAAGTCTTAAAACTTAGCATAGCCATAATTCAAAATATACCTTTCTTTCTAAATTCATAGCTAGAAGAATTAGTCATGCATTTTCATGATAACAGAGGCCATGTTATCTAAACATGCCAATTTTGCTTGAAAATATGCAAATCAATGAGATCATGCTAAAATTTATCATCAACATATGGGCTTTTGTAAACATTCAAGGAACCACAATTAAAACATGAGTAATGAATAAGCAGTCATGAATTAATACTTTAAAATAAAGCCCATCAATTTTCCCAAATTTGGATAAGAACCTAAGTTTCATAAATTAGACAAGGATTAGCCTTAAAATCATGAATAAGAAACCACTCATAAAAACCCATGCAAAATCATACAATTTAGAGTTAGAATCCATAGAAGAATCACGAGGAAACAATTTTAGAAGGACCCATAAGAATTGGGTAAGAACCCTAGTTTAGATATTCATAAGTTCAATTTAGAAGATTGGGGTTTTGAACATAAGGGTAAATGAATCCCTTATTGAATACCCACATACCTTGATTGTAGCTAACCCACTTGAAATTGAAAAGAAGAGGAGGCTTGAACTTGGAGCTTGAAACCCTAACTTGAAGCTTGAGAAGATGGAACTCCTTTTCTTCTTTTGGAAGTTGATTGAGAGAATGGGAGAGAACTTAGGCCAAGTGGAAATAAAAATCCTTCTAAATAGGCTAAAAACGACTTAGTATAGGAGTTAAAAGAGTGGGAAATTACAAAAATACCCCTGGACTTAAACCTGGAAAAAGATGGAAAAAGTGGGCTTAGAAGACCACGAGTCAGTCCACGATCCATCATCCTAAAGGATGAGCCGTCAACTGATCTATTGTTTTAAAATGCCACTTCTAGGGGTATAATGGAACTCAAAACCACGAGTCACTCTATGGTCCATGGTTTAGGACGACGGCCCATCCTCTTGACTTGTGGTTCCGACTTTTGGATATAAGAATCCTCTGATCCTCAGGGATTATGAGTGAAAGAACGGGTTGTGGAATAGGTTGATGAGTTGTCAACCCTCTCGTGGAATTTATAAAACTTGTTACCTCTTTGAAGGTGATTCCATGGGTTACAGGATTGACCGTCGTTCAAAACAATGACCCGACAAGTCATTCATGAAACCTGGGTAGAAAAGATGATTTTTGACAAACAACGGGTCACTCTACTGACCGTGGTTTTGGTCTATGGGTCGTGAACCAACCAGAGGTTTTGAAGATGGAAATTTTAAGGTACAGTTCAGAAATCACGAGTCAAAGTACGAACCGTGGTTCAGAACCACGGTTCGTCATTCCGATCCGTAATCACTGACATAGCTGCAGTAAACTGACCATAACTTTTTACTTTCGACTCGGATTAATGCGTGATTGGTGGCATTGGAAAGAAGACTCAAAAAACTTTAATTTGGTGGGTACTAGGCCAGCTATATCTTTATATTTTAGGAGGAAAGGTCGATTAAAGTTGACCCTAGTTTAGTCTTACATGAAAACTTACTTGGGTGAGGTGCTTGCGATTTAACTTGATGATAGGAGTTTCTTATGAACATGATTCGCATCCAAAGCACTCACCAGACTAGAAAAATAATCATTACACTCATGGAAAAGGTTCAGGTATTTAGCTTAGGATTTATGGGGTGTTACAATATCTCCCCATTGTAATCAGTCATCCTCAAATGAAGACTAAGAAATGGAATTCTAGGTAGAAAATATCCCAACCAAAAACAAAACGTGAAAACTAAAGAATAAATATGAAACTGAACTTTTCAACTTAAAACATGGCTGAATCAACTTTGAAAATATGAATACATGCTAGGATCGTGAGGGAATCTGATGAAATAGATTCGGGAGGACATACTAAGGATGAAACTACTACCTCAAGCTGAACTGGATCTGAAGGAAAAGGGTGAAGGTACCTGGCCTTCATGGATTATTCTGCTTTCCAAGTAGCTTCTTCAACTGAGTTGTGAAAGCTGAAGTACTATCGTGGTAACTGACTTCCGATTGAAATAAAAACTGAGCTAGTTTCATGAGACACTTATGTATGCTAAAAATGTAAGAACAACCAAAAGGACATGAACTGGATATCCAACATGATAACTGGTCTGGGATGAGAGTAGGAACTCAGCTAAAACTCATAAAGAACAAACATACTCTAGAAATCGCAGTTAACCGAAAGGGATACAAAACTGATAGAAGTAGATATACAGGAAAACTATTCTCTTCTGAATACCACTCCTACCATTTGCGACTAACAACCTCAACAGCGCACATAAAGGTACTAAGGTATGAGTCTAACTAGCTGATTCTCCATGTTCAAACCTATCTCGACCAGATCTCTTGCATCTAGAACGTCTTCTAAGGATAGCATCCTCTCTTATCACAACAACCAACTAACCTAGGGCACCCAACCAAAGGGTCACTAGTTGCGCAAAACAAATATCCACCAGTATCCCATCACGATATTCAAGCTTATAACTATGGTCACCTTATGGTTTCTTAGCTTACCCTATTTAAGAATTCTCTCCTCTCCCCTATAATAACTAGGAATCGTAAATTCAAGAACTTCTACAGGGAGAAATACTAGACTACCTCATCTAACTATATCATATGAATAATCCTTACCTCATTATTCACCCACACCTAGAAGTCAAAGTGGAACAAGTACACTAACAAGGAAAAGGAATTTGCTACCTCCTATCTAGGATACTAGAAGGCCTTCTCCCCTAACGCTTATAACAACATAACCCAGAATTTTTGAAAGAAAATAGCGGGAGCAGGAGCGTCACAAATGAAGGATTAAAGATTGATCTTGACTTACACATAGCGTGATCAAGCCACTCAAGGTGAGGCTTGGGGAGTTGAGCGCAATAGGCATGAGTATTTTACATACTGGCACGTAAGGCATGAATGGTGGGGATTACCACCCCTTATCAACAAAGGCAAAGGTCACGGGCTTTAGAGCAAGGAAATCATAAGTGCAAACCGTTTCAAGAATCAGGTCGGATCATAAATATAACATAACGTGATTTGATTAGACATAGAGCCATATGTAAAGAATAAACTGAGAAAATAGGATCAAGCATAATGATAGACATGAGTTTACATAGATAACAAACCTCAGGGCATAAAGATGGAATTTATAGAATCGCAGGATAAAAGTAGAATCATTGTCTAAAGCAATCACTTGCCATTCTAGAATCTGAACACGAGTGTGAATATGAAATAGGACCATGGCGCTGACACACAAGGGATGCAAAAGGTATCATAATGGCAGAAGTATACTTAGGACGCTAGGATGGAAATAAGCTTCTGCCTCCCCTCTTGACTTTGTTCTAACACCCACAAGCATCGCTACCTTAGCCTCCAAAATCTGACTGATTCTACATTCCACCATCTCTCCCTTAGGTTCATGCAACCCTTCTAAGTCTATGGACCTCTCACCAACCTCTCAAAGTAACTATGATCATTTTACCCTAACCGAACATACACTACTCCAGAATCTAACATGAATACCCACTTTATTATATAGTCTAAGACCCTCATATCCCCACTTAGTTCTAGGTCAAGACAACTCACAACAAAACAAGAATAGGGGTCCGGGGACTATGGATGCATACATGAGGGAAATCTAGTGACGTACCTGATTCAACTTCAGGAGGAATACTCTGATCCGGCTGGCTAGGCAATGAAAGGAATTGGTTTTTGAGCTGAACACCACTGTTGCTCCGTTTAGCCGAGGGGAAATCCTTGATCCTATGGCCTAACTGCCTGCACCTAAAAGAATTATCTTTACCATCAAGGCACTCACCTAGGTGAAACTTACCACAACTACTACAACGAGGGTACCTCAAAGTCTTCAGAGCCCTGTGGTGCCAAGGCTGAGAATCGAGGGCAGGTCTGCTAACTGAAGATGGGGTTTGTATGGATGACCTCTGCTGAGAAGACGATTGGTTCCATGTTCTGGTTTTCTTGTTCTTCCTATTTCTCTTCTTTAGTTTCTCTTTCTCATTTAACTGAGCTGTCATAGCTTGAGCCAACATATATATGGCTTCACGAAATTCTGCATTCGTAACCTCATGATCTAGAGTGGTTGGATTAGCACTTCTCGTGGTGCTTCTTCACGGAGACATTATCTGAAATGCGTACGGAATGGATTAGAAGGGTAAGTAGAGTCAAACTCTATCGCACGATAGTGAACATGAAGAAGTGAAGTTTTTCCTAAAACACCTTGTAACCTCTCTCTCATAAGTGTGGCGCGCTTCACACCCATGAAAGAGACTCTACTTGGGGCAGTTTTCAGACACCCTAGGACTCTTGAACCTGAGGCTCTGATACTAAGTTTGTCATGCCCCGAGGTTACCCCCTAGACGTAACATGGGACTTGGGACTACAAGTGTCCCAATCTAACCCTTGGTCATAACATACTCAAGCATAACAAATGATAAGTGGAAGAATAATAGATAAATCTGGAATAACATAAGTGGGTAATCAGTCGAATAAGAATACAAAATACAGAAAGAGACTCAAAAAGTGTTTATGTCTGAAAATACTTTATTCATGACATAACTAGTCCTCGACCTAAAAGGACTCACCAACAGCTGACAGAGAGTGGCATGGAATCTCTAGCCACGGGTCTGAGAAGTGACACCTAAATCTGCATCATCAAAGGATGCAGCGCAAGATATGCGTCAGTACTATGGAATGTAACGAATATGTGAGATATGCATAGGTCAGGATAAAATAAACTTTAAAGCGTGTTTTAAACTTAGATCATGCATAATTTTTGATGAAACATGCTTAAACTATCCTTGAAACTGAAATCATATGGTAAAAGTAAAATTTGTAATGTAATGACTCAATGCAATATCATAAGCTAAAATCATAATCATAAGTAGTAAGTCTAAAATCTGAAAGCAAAGAATCAATACAACTTTTAAACTTGAAACTCTTTCTGTGGAAGGTTCTCTAACCGACATAGACCATGTGAGCTACATGGAATCCGATGTATACACCACATCAAAAGGACCAAATATACCTTTCCAGGATATAGAGGCATGACTGTGGCATGATCACTAAATCTAATGCCCAATAGAGGGGACTTAGAACCTATGGGGTCACATAGTTCTAGGATATATAAGGGGTACGCTCACCCAATCTAACTCGATGCTCAATACTACTCCCAAAACATACTTATAGCTCATATAGTACCGGGGAATATATGATGTCAAAATTGATCATAACTAATGACATATCTTATGTCAAATCTGTTCATAGCTTAGGTAGACATATCTAAATGCCAAACCACTCATAAAACATAGGGACATATCTGATGTCATGCAATTTCAATTCATAAGTCTTAAAACTTAGCATAGCCATAATTCAAGATATACTTTTCTTTCTAAATTCATAGCTTGAAGAATTAGGCATGCATTTTCATGATAATGGAGGCCATGCTATCTAAACATGCTAATTTTTCTTGAAAATATGCATATCAATGAGATCATGCTAAAATTCATCATCAATATATGGGCTTTTGTAAACATTGAAGGAACCACAATTAAAACATGAGTAATGAATAAGAAGTCATGAATTAACACTTTAAAATAAAGCCCATCAATTTTCTCCAATTTGGATAAGAACCCAAGTTTAATAAATTTGACAAGGATTAGCCTTAAAATCATGAATAAGAAACCACTCGTAAAAAACCCATGCAAAATCATCCAATTTAGAGTTAGAATCCATAGAAGAATCTCGAGGAAATAATTTTAGAAGGACCCATAAGAATTGGGTAAGATCCCTAGTTTAGAAATTCATAAGTTCAATTTAGAAGATTGGGGTTTTGGGAATAAGGGTGAAGGAATACCTTATTGAATACCGACATACCTTGATTGAAGCTAACCCACTTGAAATTGAAAAGAAGAGGAGGCTTGAACTTGGAGCTTGAAACCGTAACTTGAAGTTGAGAAGATGGAACTCCTTTTCTTCTTTTGGAAGTTGATTGAGAGAATAGGAGAGAACTTAGGGCAAGTGGGAATAAAAACCCTTCTAAATAGGCTTAAAATGACTTAGTATAGGAGTTAAAATAGTGCGAAATTACAAAATACCCCTGGACATAAACCTGGAAAAAGTTAGAAAAAGTCGGCTTGAGAGACCATGAGTCAGTCCACAATCTGTCATCCTAAAGGAAGAGCCGTCAACTGATCCGTGGTTTCAAATTCCACTTATAGGGGTCTAATAGAACTCAACACCACGAGTCACTCTACGGTCCGTGGTTCAAACGACGGACCATCCTGTTGACTCGTGGGTCTGACTTTTTGATATGAGAATCCTCTAATCCTCAGGGATTATGAGTGGAAGAATGGGTCGTGGAATAGGTTGATGTGTCATCAACTCTCTCGTAGAATTTAGAGGACTTGGTACCTCTCTGAAGGTCATTCCACGGGTTACAGGACCGATAATCATTCAAAACAATGACCCGTCAAGTCATTCGTGAAAACTGGGTAGAAAAGCTAAATTTTGACAAACCATGGGTCACTCTACTGACCGTGGTTTTGGTCTACGGGTCCTGAACCAACCAGTGGTTTTGAAGATGTAAATTTTAAGGTTCAGTTTAGAAATCATGAGTCACAGTACGGACCGTGGTTCAGAACCACGGTTCATCATTCCGATCCGTAATCACCGACCGTGCTGCAGTAAACTTCCCATAACTTTTTACTCCCCACTCTGATAAATGCGCGGTTAGTGGCATTGAAAAGAAGACTCAAAATCCTTTAATTTTGTGGGTACTAGGACACCTAACTCTTTATATTTTAGGAGGAATGTTCGATTGAAGTTGACCCTAGTTTAGCCTTACATGAAAACTTACTTGGGTGAGGTTCTTGCGACTTAACTTGATGATCGGAGTTTCTTATGAACATGATTCGCATCCAAAGCACTCACCACACTAGGAAGATAATCATTACACTCATGTAAAAGGTTCATGTATTTAGCTTAGGATTTTTGGGGTGTTACAATATCTCCCCCTTGGAATCATTCATCCTCGAATGAAGACTAAGAAAGGAAATTCTAGGGCGAAAATTGCCCAACTAAAAATGAAACATGAAAATTGAAGAATCAATATGAAATTGAACTTTTCAACTTAAAACATGGCTGAATCAACTTTGAAAATATGAATACATGCTAGGATCATGAGGGAATCTAATGGAATTGATTCAGGAGGACATACTAAGGATGGAACTACTACCTCAAGCTGAACTGGATCTGAAGGAAAAGGGTGAAGGTACATGGCCTTCATGGATGATTCTGCTCCCCAAGTAGCTCCTTCAACTGAGTTGTGAAAGTTTAAGTACTATCGTGGTAACCGACTTCCGATTGAAATAAAAACTAAGCTGGTTTCATGAGACACGTATGCATGCTGAAAATGGAAGAACAACCAACAGGACATGAACTTGATATCCAACATGATAACTGGTTTGGGATGAGAGTAGGAACTCAACTAAAACTCAGAAAGAACAAACATATTCTAGAAATCACAGTTAACCAAAAGGGACACCAAACTGAGAGAAGTATATATATGGAAAAATTATTCTCTTCTGAATACCACTCCTACCATTTGCAACTAACAACCTCAACAGTGCACATAAAGGTACTAAGGTTTGAGTCTAACTACCTGATTCTCCATGTTCAAACCTATCTCGACCAGAACTCTTGCATCTAGAACGTCTTCTAAGGATATCATCCCCTATTATCACAACAACCAACTAACCTAGGGCTCCCAACCAAAGGGTCAGTAGTTGCGCTAAACAAATATCAACCTGTATTCCATCACTATATTCAAGCTTATAACTATGGTCACCTTATGGTTTCTTAGCTTACCTCATTTAAGACTTCTCTCATCTCCCCTATCATAACTAGGAATCGTAAATTCAAGAACTTGTACAGGGGGACATACTAGACTACTTCATCTAACTATTTCACATGAATAATCCTTACATCATAATTAACCCACACCTAGAAGTCAAGGTGGAACAAGTACACTAACAAGGAAAAGGAATTTGATACCTCCCAGCTAGGCTACTACAAGGCCTTCTCCCCTAACGCTTATAACAATATAACCCAAAATTTTTGAAAGAAAATAGCGGGAGCAGGAGTTTCACGAATAAAGGATTACAGATTGATCTCGACTTACACTTAGCGTGATCAAGCTACTCAAGGTGAGGCTTGGGGAGTTGAGCGCAATAGGCATTAGTATTTTACATACTGGGCATGTAAGGCATGAATGGTGGGGATCACCACCCCTCATCATCAAAGGCAAAGGTCACGGGCTTTAGAGCAAAGAAATCATTAGCACAAACCATTTCAAGAATCAGGTCGGAGCATATACATAACGTAACATGATTTGATTAGCCATAGAGGCATATCTGATGAATAAACTGAGCAAATAGGATAGAGCATACTGAGAGACATGAGTTTACATAGATAACAAATCTCAGGGCTTAAAGCTAGAATTTATAGAATCGCAGGATAAGAGTAGAATCATTGTCTAAAGCAATAACTTGCCATTCTAGAATTTGAACATGAGCGTGAATGTGAAATAGGACCATGGCGCTGGCATACAAGGCATGCAAAAGGTATCATAGTGGCAGAAGTATACTTAGGATGCTAGGATGGAAATAAGTTTCTGCCTCCCCTCTTGACTTTGTTCTAACACCCACAAGCATCCCTACCTGAGCCTCCAAAATTTGACCGATTCTAAATCCACCATCTCTCTCTTATGTTCATGCAACCCTCCTAAGTCTATGGACCTCTCACTAACCTCTCAAAGGAACTATGATCATTTTACCCTAACCGAACATACACTACTCTAAAATCTAACACAAATACCCACTTCCTTCTATAGTCTAAGACCCTAATATCTGCACTTTGTTCTATGTCAAGACAACTCACAACCAAACAAGAATAGAGGCCCGAGGACTATAGACGAATACAGGAAGGAAATCTAGTAACGTACCTGATTCAACTTCAAGAGGAATACTCTGATCTGGCTGGCTAGGCAATGAAAGGAATTGATTTTGGAGCTGAACACCACTGTTGCTTCATTTAACCGAGGGTCAATTCTTAATCCTATGGCCTAACTTCACGCACCTAAATCAACCTTTTTTTACAGCAAGCCATCACCTAGGTGAAACTTACCACAACTACTACAATAAGGGTACCTCAAGGTCATTGGAGCCCTATGGTGACAAGTATGAGAATCGAGGGAAGGTGTGCTAACTGAAGATGGGGTTGGTCCGAATGACCTCTGCTGAAAAGATGATTGGTTCCATGTTCTGGTCTTCTTGTTCTTCCTCTTCCTCATCTTTAGTTTCTCTTTCTCATTCAACTAAGCTGTCATGGCTTGAGCCAACATATAGATGGATTCACAAAATTCTACATTCGTAACCTCATGATATAGAGTGGTTGGATTAGCACTTCTCATGATGTTTCTTCGTGGAGATATTATCTTAAATGCGGACGAAATGGATTAGAAGGGTAAGTAGAGTCAAACTCTATCGCACGATAGTGAACATAAAGAGGTGAAGTTTTTACTAAAACACCTCATTGCCGCCATCTCATAAGTGTGGCGTGCTTCACACTCATGAAAGAGACTCTACTTGGCGCAGCTTTTAGACACCCTAGGAATCTTGAACCTGAGGCTCTGATACCAAGTTTTTCACGCCCTAAAGTTACCCGCTAGACTTAACACAGGACTTGGGACCATAAGTGCCCCAAGCTAACCCTTGGTCATAGCATACTCAAGCATATAAAACGATAAGCGGAAGTATAATAGATAAATTTAGAATCACATAAGTGGGTAATCAGTCGAATAAGAATACAAACTAGAAAGAGACTTAAAAAACTGTGTATGTCTGAAAAGCCTCTATTCATGAAATAACGAGGTTCTAGGACAAGACCCTAGCTAACTCGAAGTACGGAAATAAGTAACCAACACAGACCAAGAACATAACTAGTCCTTGACCTAAGAGGACTCACCAATAGCTGATAGAGAAAGGCTTGGAAGCTCTAGCCACGGGTCTGAGAAGGGACACCTGAATCTTCATCATCAAAGGATGCAACGCAGGATATACGTCAGTACTATGGAATGTAACAAATATGTGAGATATGCATAAGTCATGATAAAATAAACTTGAAAGAGTGTTTTAAACTAAGATCATGCATATTTTTTAATAAAACAAGCTTAAACTATCCTTGAAGATGAAATCATATGGTAATACTAAAATCTGTAATGTAATGACTCAATGCAATATCATAAGCTAAAAACATAATCATAAGTAGTAAGTATGAAATTTTAAGCAAAGAGTCAATACATATGTCAAACTTGAAACTGTTTCTGTGGGAGGTTCTCTAAACAACATAGACCATGTGAGCTACATGGAATCCGATGTATACGCCCCATCAAAAGGACCCAATATACCTTGCGAGGGTATAGAGGCATGACTGTGGTGTGATTACTAAATCTGATGCCCAACATAGGAGACTTAGAACCTATGAGGGCACGTAGTTCTAGGATAAACAAGGGGTACGCTCACCCAATCTAACTCGGTGCTCAATACTACTCCCAAAACATACTTATAGCTCATATAGTACCGGGGCATTTTTGATGCCAAAAATGATCATAACTAATGACATATCTGATGTCAAATCTGTTCATAGCTTAGGTAGACATATCTAGATGCCAAACCACTCATAAAATATAGGGACATATATGATGTCATGCAATTTTAATTCATAAGTCTTAAAACTTAGCATAGCCATAATTCAAAATATACTTTTCTTTCTAAATTCATAGCTTGAAGAATAATGCATGCATTTTCATGAAAATAGAGGCCATGTTATCTAAACATGTCAATTTTGCTTGAAAATATGCAAATCAATGAGACATAATAAAATTCATCATCAACATATGAGCTTTTGTAAATATTCAAGGAACCACAATTAAAACATGAGTAATGAATAAGAAGTCATGGATTAACACTTTAAAATAAAGCCTATCAATTTTCCCCATATTGGATAAGAACCTAAGTTTCATAAATTAGACAAGTATTAGCCTTAAAATCATGAATAAGAAACCATTCATAAAGAATCTATGCAAAATCATGCAATTTAGAGTTGGAATCCATAGAAGAATCACGAGGAAACAATTATAAAAGGACCCATAAGAATTGGGTAAGAACCCTAGTTTAGAAATTCATAAGTTCAATTTAGAAGATTGAGGTTTTGGGCATAAGAGTGAAGGAATCCCTTATTGAATAACCACATACCTTGATTAAAGCTAACCCACTTGAAATTGAAAAGAAGAGTAGGCTTTAACTTGGAGCTTGAAACCCTAACTTCCAGCTTGAGAAGATGGAACTCCTTTTCTTCTTTTGGAAGTGGATTGAGAGAATGGGAGAGAACTCAGGCCCAGTGGGAATAAAAACCCTTCTAAATAGGCTTAAAACGACCTAGTATAGGAGTTAAAAGAGTAGGAAATTACAAAAATAACCCTGCACTTAAAACTAGAAAAAGCTGGAAAAGTCAGCTTTAGAGACCATGAGTCAGTCCACGATTCGTCATCCTAAAAGATGAGCCTTCAACTGATATGTGTTTTCAAATGCCACTTCTAGGGGTCTACTTGAACTCAACACCACGAATTACTCTACGGTCCATGGTTCAAGATGACGGACCGTCCTATTGACTCGTGGTTCCAACTTTTGGATATGAGAATCCTCTGATCCTCAGGGATTATGAGTGGAAGAACAGGTCGTGGAATAGGTTGATGAGTCGTTAACCCTCTCATGGAATTTAGAGGACTTGGTACCTCTCTGAAGGTTATTCCATGGGTTATAGGATAGACCGTCATTCAAAATGATGACCCATCAAGTCATTCGTGAAAACTGGGTAGAAAAGCTGAATTTTGACAAACCACGAGTCACTCTACTGACCATGGTTTTGGTCTACAGGTCATGAACCAACCAGTGGTTTTGAAGATGGAAATTTTAAGGTTCATTTCAGAAATCACGAGTTACAGTACGGACCGTGGTTCAGAACCACGGTTCGTCATTCCGATTCGTAATTACTGACAGTGCTGCAGTAAACTGCCCATAACTTCTTACTTCAGACTCGAATTAATGCGCGGTCAGTGGTGTTTGAAAGAAGACTCAAAAAACTTTAGTTTGATGGGTACTAGGACACCTAACGCTTTATATTTTAGGAGGAATGGTCGATTGAAGTTTACCCTAGTTTAGTCTTACATGAAAACTTACTTGGGTGAGGTGCTTGTGACTTAACTTGATGATAAGAGTTTCTTATGAATATGATTCGCATTAAGAGCACTCACCACACTAGGAAATTAATCATTACGTTCATGGAAAAGGTTCGGGTATTTAGCTTAGGATTTTTGGGGTGTTACAGCTACAATGACAACGCTATAGCAGGAATTTATCCATTATAGAGGGATCGCTATAGTGGCCTTATTCTGCTATAGCGATCTTCATCATCTCATATTTTCAAGAGGTTCATCAATGGCGCCTCTTGACCCAAAATTCTGTTCTTAACATTCAAAGTTCAGATTAGTGTTTCCAAAGTACCCTACTACTATTTTATGCAAAAAATTAGGCATTATAACTCCTAAAAATTGCCTAAATTGACCTTTTTAAGAAAGAATTACCCTTCACCTTCCCTACCCCCTTTTAACTCATTTTGGGCTATAAACCCCGTAATCCTTATGTACAGAATGCTGTGGAAACATTATAAATGTAAGAGAAGCATCCATGCTTCAAAAATTCAATGAAATCAAAGCCAAAATATTAAAAATTCAAACCAGCACAATTTCTACTGTATCCACCATATTCTACCATAAAACTATTATTATTCGTGCAATGAAGTAAGGAAAGTAAAGTGGTATGAATATTACCTAGTTTTTCTAACGTCGGGAGCATAGTGATCGGGAGAAAAGTGGTGTTTTTAGGTGAAAATAGGGGAGAATGGGCAAGAAACCCATTTCTCACCCTCTTTAAACCGTGCCAATTGCTATGGCAGTCAACCTCTTTCTATAGCAGTACCGCTATAGCAGAATAATTTCCACTATAGCGGGATGATAGATCGTTTGGGAGAAAAAAGGTTTTTGCTGTGTCATTTGAAATTCTTTCACTCTGGTACTTTACAAGGCGCCAAATTTCTTGAGCATTAGAGAAAGAATACTCTAAATTGTTCAGTGTAACTCGAAAGAAGGTATTCTTTAGCCGAGCAATATTGAAATAATTGTTGATTGAGTTGGGTACACCTATAAAAGGGGGAAGTTTTGATGATTTGCATAGGGGTATAATTACGCTTTCAAAGTGGAATTATGGAATTCCATGTCTAGCTTCTTCCTTCCTCTCTGCTTATGGGATAATTCGCGGACAAACGATGGGTAAATTGGTATCTGTTGTAATAACCTATTGATTCATTATTTAAAATCACCTCGTTGTGAGTTTTGGGAAATAGTGAAATATGTTTTCAATTTAATTTGGGATGACACAACAAAATTTTTAGAATTTGGAATTTGTTTGGGCTGACATTATCTTGCTATAATGGGAATTTTCCTGCTATAGAACTACCACAATAGTGGTTGGCAGGTCGCTATAACAGACTGACAGAGGCAGTAGCTAGGAAATGCGGACTTTATTTTAGACTTCTCCTCCTCATTTGAAAAATAGATGAGGGTTGCACCAAAAACTCTCCTAGGCTACTCCAAAGCTCAAGAGAAAGAGAGAGAGAGGGGAGAGTTAAATACTGTAGATGATGTCTTAGGGATCTTTGGGGGTCTGGGTTACTTGCAAGTTGTGGCATAGTAATAGGTGGTCTATTTACTTATGTAGACCGGGTTGCATGTTAAACACTATAAATGATGTCTTAGGGATACTTAGGGATCTGTGTTACTTACAATTTATGGAACAGTCATAGGTGGTCTATTTACTTATGTAGTCAGGTATAACTTATTATTTTAGAGTCATAGTAGTTAACTTGGTTAATACAGATTGGTCGTCAAGGTCTTGAATTGGTTTGTCAGATGAATGACTGGAAGTCTTGCTATATTCAATGACACAGATTGTATATTTTTGTCAAAGAGGTTTAGATAAGTCGGGTGGGGTGATTGAGTCTGGATGGTAAATCAGTGTATTGCAGGTGGTCTATTAATTAGCTAGAAAGGGTGGATAGTAGACCTGATTGTTAAGACTGGAACCAATAAGATATTTATAGTGGTCGGTAAGATGGGTAGACTTTGGGAAGCCTTGGTGCTATGAGTGACAATTGGTTATGACCAGAATAGAGTGATGGAAGGTCTCCAACTGGTAGAGTTTACAACAAAATTGGGTAGGAAGGCTTGGGACACAATGTATAGGTTCAGAGATGTTATATTGTGGTATTAATGGCTGTTGATAAGGGACTGGATTTTGTAACTCCATACTGCATGTTTCTTTTAGATTTTTACATGATATTATGTGGTGGATTCAGGTTGACCGATGATGCCTACTAGTATGTGTTGTTTATACTGATACTACTCTTGCTATACCTTTCAGTATAGTCTAGTTGCAGGATCAATGATGTTTCTAGGTAAAGAAAATGGTGATCCGCAGCAGCTTCTACTCATCTCTTTCTATGGTGGGAGTTGTGTGTTGTTTAGCCTTTGTATTCTCTTAAAAACACTTGTACCTATTTAGACTAGTTCCTAAGGAAGGTTTCTCTTTTAATTTTTTGTAAAAGATTTTATTTTATTAAAGATTTGGTAACTAGTATAATATTAAAGACAATTTTCATGTTCTTATTTACTTTCGCAGGCTCGTTTTAAATGTGGTGGTAGGGGTTCTCCTATATAGATGCTTAGAATAGGTGCCCACATGGCCTGGTAGTTGGGTCGTGACAATTTGGTATCAGAGCCTAGGTTATCGGTCTCCCAGTACTAGAGCAAATGTGGAATAGAGTCCTACGAATCAGTGTGTTAATATCCACATCTAATCTTCAGGAAGCTATGAAACATTCGAGGAAATTGTCTCCCTTATTTCACTTCTTTTGTACGCTCTGTTGCTTTCTTGTTTGGGTTGAGTCCGATTGGTATCTCTCAATTCCAATTGATATCTTAACGAGGAAAAAAGATGTCATTTGACTCTGGTTGATATAGCAAAAGCAAGAGAAGTTGGAACCGGGAAGATTCCAATTGGTATCTGGCCTTGGAGGCTATGTGAGTGCACAAATGACCGGTTAACACTCATCAATAAGGCGAATGAAAGGATATGAACTGACTTGATTAGGTGCTAAAACGTGAGACTTGTGATTATGTGCATTGTATTACCTGTATGACTGTATATGTGTGGTGTATAATTGCTTGCCTTTCTGTGAAAATTTTGGTCAGGAAAAGGTCATAAACTAGTTGTGGGACATCAGTATAGTGATAAATTGTTATGTGGCTTAACTTGAAAAACTTTTGTGTTGAATTTCGGGTATGGACTTACCGTTGGTAACGATGGTAAGGGGGAAAAACCCAAGAACAGTAGTACTAATATAACAGAAGGAGGAAGGTCCTAGATGGATGCCTCATCACTATCAGGGGCTGCGGAAGTGGGGTCCTCGGCCTCAGCATAACTCAAGAAAGAGAATTCTAGCAAGTCCTCTAGCTCGAGCTAGGGAAGCTCCTGGTATGGGACAACATAACTGAACATGACATTTATCGTCTTCCATATCCATGCAAGCATGCGGTCCTAGGAGCGCCTCTTCCTCTTCTTATTATCGAGCTCCCTATAGAGTGTTGTGTACTCCTAGCCAGGGGGAGGTGGGGTTGTAGCTCTGGCAGGGGTTCCCTCAATGAATCACATGACTGCGGCCAAGTCCTCCTCTTGGCTTTTGTTGGTGATTGCAGGCTGAGACTGGGAAGGAGGGGAAGGATCATCATCATCATCATCATCTGTGCTCTCTACAGCCTGGCTGCTCCCTACTTCGCTCACTTTCCTCTTCTTCTTTCCCTTGGAAGTGATCACCTTCACCCGAAGAGGGTTGGGCATCCATCTCCACCTCTATGTCTGTATCATCCTCAGGAACCTGGAACCGCCTGCATAGCTCGAACACTAGACTCAGAAAGAAGGGGGTCTTTTGGGGCCTCAGTAGAAAGTCTTTCCACGTGACAGAATCTGTGCCCCCACCTTCATCTGCAAGACCTGTATAGCATAAGCCACTAACAAGGCCTGAGGATAGGTCATGTTGGTATTATTGCCCAACAGATGGATCCTTCAGGACAAGTTCAGCCACCTACTAGCATCAACAATAAATTAAATTCTCATGACTCCCTCGGTGTTTATCTAGTAGACTTGGTCCTTGAAACCCTCCTCAATCAGTACATCCCTCAGTCACCTCATATTCATCTCTCAGAGTTTGACCTAATATGAAGCATTTGAAACATGAGGCACTCGTAGGACCTCATTGACAGTCCAAACATCCATGGGGAGATCCACTTCTCGGAGGCAAATAGTGGGGTTGGGGTCATCCCAATGTACGATAGGGAGTATGGCATAGAACTCCCTCACTCAGCTTGATTGCTCGGAAGGGGGAGCCTCTATCAAGGGGCCCCAATCAAACTCCTATAGCCTGTTATAAAATGCCCCAGCCTATTCTGTCATACCTGTCATATTGAAAGCCCTCTCACAGGAAAGACTAGTCCTCTGGTAGTTTCGGGACCTCTCCCAACTAGCATCATCGGGGAACCTTTCATAAGGTAGGATATGTTCTTAGTTGGCATCCATTAAGTATTACATCTGCAAGTTTAACAAGGGGTGAGATTAGAACTCATAAAGATGCAAGAAAATCTCATTTAAGAGAAAAATCAAATTTTTAGACTCTGTCTGGGAGGCTACTGCTTGCAGCCTCCCGTTATAGTGTGCTGTCTTCCACTACCGCGACAATGCTATAGCGGGAATTTCTCCATTATAGTGGGATTACTATAGAGGCCTTGTTTCGCTATAGCAGTCCTCATCATCCCAGATTTTCAAGAGGTGCATCAATGGCGTCTCTTGACCCAAAATTTTGTTCTTAACAATCCAAGTTCAAATTAGTGTTTCCAAAGTATCCTACTACTATTTTATGCAAAAAATTGGGTATTATAACTCCAAAAAATCATCCAAATTAACCTTTTTAAGTATGAACAACCCGTCACCCTCCTTACCCTTTTTGAACTCATTTTGGTCTATAAACCCCGTAATCCTTATGCCCAGAATGTTGTGAAAGTGTTGTAAATATAAGAGAAGCATCCATGCTTTAGGAATGCGATGAAATCAAAGCCAAAATATTCAAAACTCAAACCAGCACAATGTGTACTCTATCCACCATATTCTAAGATAAAACTATCATTATTCATGCAATGAAGTAAGGAAAGTAAAAGGGTACTAGAAACCCATTTCTTACCCTCTTTAAACTGTTGACAACTTCTATGGCAGTCAACCTCACGTTATAGCAGAATAATTTCCACTATAGCGTGATGATAGATCGTTTGGGAGCAAAAAGGTTATTTCTGTGTCATTTGAAATTCTTTTGCTCTGGTACTTTACAAGGCCCTAATTTTCTCGGGCATGCAATAAGGGTTACCCTAAAATTGTTAGTGTAACTCGAGAAAAGGGATTCTCTGGCCGAGCAATATCGAATTAATTTTTGATTGAGTTAGGTACACCTATAAAAGGTGGAAGTTTTGATTATTTTCATAGGGGTATAATTACGCTTTCAAAGTGGAATTATGGAATTCTATGTCTAGCTTCTTCCTTCCTCTCTGCTTATGAGATCATTCGGGGACAAACGATGGGTAAATTGGTATCTGTTGTAATAACCTATTGAGTCATTATTTAAAATCACCTCGTTGTGAGTTTTGGGAACTAGTGAAATATGTTTTCAATTTAATTTGGGATGACACAACAAAAATTTTAGAATTTGGAATTTGTTTGGGCTGACATCATCTTGCTATAATGGTAATTTTCCTAATATAGCACTACCACGATAGTGGTCGGCAGGTTGCTATAGCAGACTTACAGAGGCAGTAGCTAGGAAATGAGGAATTATTTTAGAATTCTCCTCCTCAGTTGAAAAATAGATGAGGGTTGCACCAAAAACTCTCCTAGGCTACTCCAAAGCTCAATAGAAAGAGAGAGGGAAGATTTCCGCTCTAATGGGGTAAAACCCATGGATTCCAGGCCTGCTATCCGTCAAAAATTGCCTTCATGGAGCCAGAAGTTTGTGTTTAGGCTTCAGCGGTAGATGCTTGGCGTCCAGGTAAGCTAGGCTTAACTAAGTAGTTCTAAACCTCTGTCATATTACATATTATTATTGTAGAATGGTGGGAGAATTCATTCCTAGGCCGTCGGGCATAGAGTTTGGAGTGTTAACATATTGATTTTCTAGTTGACTTAAAGGGAATGATGGTGTTATAAGTAATGTGACCCGATTCTTATGTTATCATTGATGTTGGATTATAAATTTTAGGTAGACTAGCTTGTTGGGTAGGTTCGGGGAACTGGGAATGTGTATGTGTGAGTGAAATTCTAGGTTGTAGTGGATTCTCAGGAGGGATTACATAAAGAAAAAGGGGTGAATAGATAAGGTCCATAGTTCTTAATGCCATGGGATGAAGTCCCTAAAATGTTCTTAATCTTCTAAAGAGGTCTAGTATTCGAGGTAAATAAGTTAATGGGGTTAGTTGGATAATTCGGGGCTCGGTCTTCAGATAGGTTACTAGGGTTGGGAGGATGGATCAAGTTTGTTGTGTAGGTGATGGTTGATTATTTTCCATTTACAATATGTATGCACTTTAATTATTGCTTTATTATTGTCTGTTCATTACGTGGTGTAGGGAATAAAATGATGAATGTTTATGATATCCGATTTTCAATCATGTGATATGAATTTTCTTAATTACTTATTGGTCTTACAAGTGTGGTTGTGTTTATTATTGTTGATTGATTGATTCTCTAAGACATTTGGTTTACTCGGGTACCACTCCTTGTATAATTCATTGGTTGGCTCAGGTACCAAGCCTAGTATAAGATATCTATTGGATGGCTCAGGTACCATGCCTGTTATAGATTCTATCATGGTTGGATCGGGTACCACGCCTGGTATATGTTTGAATGTGTTTTTGTGTGTTGTTTCCATGAGTGAATCAGGTTATTTCTTGTGATGTAATTATTACTATGTTAGTTCCATGTGTGGTTGGGTGGTTGTCTTTAAATATTGGGTTGGTTCTTATATAGATCAGGTTGCATGTTAAACACTGTAGATGATGTCTTAGGGATCTTTGGGGGTCTGGGTTACTTGCAAGTTGTGGCATAGTAATAGGTGGTCTATTTACTTATGTAGACCGGGTTGCATGTTAAACACTATAAATGATGTCTTAGGGATCCTTAGGGATCTGTGTTACTTGCAATTTATGGCATAGTCATAGGTGGTCTATTTACTTATGTAGTCAGGTATAACTTATTATTGTAGAGTCATAGTAGTTGACTTGGTTAATAGAGATTGGTCGTCAAGGTCTTGACTTGGTTTGTTAGTTTAATGACTGGAAGTCTTGCTATATTCAATGACTCAGATTGTATATTTTTGTCAAAGAGGTTTAGATAAGTCGGGTGGGGTGATTGAGTCTGGATGGTAAATCAGTGTATTACAGATGGTCTATTAATTAGCTAGCAAGGGTGGATAGTAGACCTGATTGTTAAGACTGGAACCAATAACATATTTATTATTGTCGGTAAGATGGGTAGACTCTGGGAAGCCTTGGTGCTATGAGTGCCAATTGGTTATGACCAGAATAGAGTGATGGAAGGTCTCCAACTGGCGGAGTTTACAAAAAAATGGGGTAGTAAGGCTTGGGACACAATGTATAGGTTCAGAGATGTTATATTGTGGTATTAATGGCTGTTGATAAGGGACTGGATTTTGTAACTCCATATTGCATGTTTCTTTTAGATTTTTACATGATATTATGTGGTGGATTCAGGTTGACCGATGATACCTACTAGTATGTGTTGTTTATACTGATACTACTTTTGCTATACCTTTCGGTATAGTCTGGTTTCAGGACAATCATGGTTCTAGGTAAATACAATGGTGATCCGCAACAACTTCTACTCATCTCTTTCTATGGTGGGAGTTGTGTGTTGTTTAGCCTTTGTATTCTCTTAGAAACTCTTGTACCTATTTAGACTAGTTCCTAAGGAAGGTTTCTCTTTTAATTTTTTGTAAAAGATTTTATTTTATTAAAGATTAGGTAACTAGTTTAATATTAAAGACAATTTTCATGTTCTTATTTACTTTTGCAGGCTTGTTTTAAATGCGGTGGTAGGGGTTCTCCTATGTAGATGCTTAGAGTAGGTGCCCACATGGCCTGGTAGTTGGGTCGTGACAATATTGTATCAGAGCCTAGGTTATCGGTCTCCCAGTACGAGAGCAAATGTGGAATAGAGTCCTACGAATCAGTGTGTTAATATCCACATCTAATCTTCAGGAAGCTATGAAACATTCTAGGAAATTGTCTCCCTTATTTCACTTCTTTTGTACGCTTTGTTGCTTTCTTGTTTGGGTTGAGTCCGATTGGTATCTCTCAATTCCAATTGATATCTTAACGAGGAAAAAAGATGTCATTTGACTCTGGTTGATATAGCAAAAGCAAGAGAAGTTGGAACCGGGAAGATTCCAATTGGTATCTGGCCTTGGAGGCTATGTGAGTGCACAAATGACCGGTTAACACTCATCAATAAGGCGAATGAAAGGATATGAACTGACTTGATTAGGTGCTAAAACGTGAGACTTGTGATTATGTGCATTGTATTACCTGTATGACTGTATATGTGTGGTGTATAATTGCTTGCCTTTCTGTGAAAATTTTGGTCAGGAAAAGGTCATAAACTAGTTGTGGGACATCAGTATAGTGATAAATTGTTATGTGGCTTAACTTGAAAAACTTTTGTGTTGAATTTCGGGTATGGACTTACCGTTGGTAACGATGGTAAGGGGGAAAAACCCAAGAACAGTAGTACTAATATAACAGAAGGAGGAAGGTCCTAGATGGATGCCTCATCACTATCAGGGGCTGCGGAAGTGGGGTCCTCGGCCTCAGCATAACTCAAGAAAGAGAATTCTAGCAAGTCCTCTAGATCGAGCTAGGGAAGCTCCTGGTATGGGACAACACAACTTAACATGACATTTATGGTCTTCCACATCCATGCAAGCATGCGCTCCTAGGAGCGCCTCTTCCTCTTCTCATTATCGGGCTCCCTATAGAGTGTTGTGTAGTACTAGCCAGGGGGGAGGTGGGGTTGTAGCTCTGGCAGGGGAGCCCTCAATGAATCACATGACTGCGGCCAAGTCCTCCTCTAGGCCTTTGCTGGTGATTGCAGGCTGGGACTGTGAAGGAGGGGAAGGATCATCATCATTATCATTTGTGCCCTCTACAGCCTGGCTGCTCCCTACTTCGCTCACCTTCCTCTTCTTCTTTCCCTTGGCAGTGATTACCTTCACCCGAAGAGGGTTGAAGGGGGCATCAATCTCCACCTCTATGTCTGTATCATCCTCAGGAACCTGGAACTGCCTGCATAGCTCGAACACTAGACTCAGAAGGAAAGGGATCTTTTTGGGCCTCAGTAGAAGTCTTTCCACGTGACACAATATGTTCCCCCACATTCAGCTGCAAGCCCTGTATAGCATAAGCCACAACCAAGGCATGAGGATAGGTCATGTTGGTATTATTGCCCAACAGATGGATCCTTCAGGACAAGTTTAGCCACCTCCTAGCATCAACAATAAAGTAAATTCTCGTGACTCCCTCGGTGTTTGGCTAGTAGACTTGGTCCTTGAAACCCTCCTCAATCAGTACATCCCTCAGTCACCTCATATTCATCTCTTAGAGTTTGGCCTCATATGAAGCATTTGAAACATGAGGCACTCGTAGGACCTCATTGACAGTCCAAACATCCATGGGGAGATCCACTTCTCGGAGGCAAATAGTGGGGTTGGGGTCATCCCAATGTACGATAGGGAGTATGGCATAGAACTCCCTCACCCAACTTGATTGCTCGGAAGGGGGAGCCTCTATGAAAGGACCCCAATCAAACTCATATAGCCTGTTATAAAATGCCCCAGCCTATTCTGTTATACCTCTCATATTGAAAGCCCTCTCACAAGAAAGACTAGTCCTCTGGTAGTTTCGGGACCTCTCCCAACTAGCATCATCGGGGAACCTTTCATAAGGTAGGATATGTTCTTAGTTGGCATCCATTAAGTATTACATCTGCAAGTTTAACAAGGGGTGAGATTAGTACAGATAAAGATGCAAGAAAATCTCATTTAAAAGAAAAATCAAATTTTTGGACTATGTCTGGGAGGCTACTGCTTGCAGCCTCCCGTTATAGTGTGCTGTCTTCCACTACCGCGACAGTGCTATAGAGGGAATTTCTCCATTATAGTGGGATTGATATTGAGGCCTTGTTCCGCTATAGCAGTCTTCATCATCCTAGATTTTCAAGAGGTGCATCAATGGCGTCTCTTGACCCAAAATTTTGTTCTTAACATTCCAAGTTCAAATTAGTGTTTACAAAGTATCCTACTACTATTTTATGCAAAAATTTGGGTATTATAACTCCTAAAAATCACCCAAATTGACCTTCTTAAGTAAGAACAACCCTTCACCCTCCCTACCCTTTTTGAACTCATTTTGGTCTATAAACCCCGTAATCCTTATGCCCAGAATGTTGTGAAAGTGTTGTAAATATAAGAGAAGCATCCATGCTTTAGGAATCTGATGAAATCAAAGCCAAAATATTCAAAACTCAAACCAACACAATATCTACTCTATCCACCATATTCTAAGATAAAACTATCATTATTCATGCAATGAAGTAAGGAAAGTAAAAGGGTACTAGTATTACCATGTTTTTCTGACTTCAGACGCATAGTGATCAGGAGAAAAGTGGTGTTTTGGGGTGGAAATGGGTGAGAAACCCATTTCTTACCCTCTTTAAACTGTTGACAACTTCTATGGCAGTTAACCTCACGCTATAGCAGAATAATTTCCACTATAGCGTGATGATAGATCGTTTGGGAGCAAAAAGGTTATTTCTGTGTCATTTGAAATTCTTTTGTCTGGTACTTTACAAGGCCCTAATTTCTCGGGCATGCAAGAAGGGTTACCCTTAATTTTTTAGTGTAACTCGAGAGAAGGGATTTTATGGCCGAGCAATATCGAATTAATTTTTGATTGATTTAGGTACGCTTATAAAAAGGGGAAGTTTTAATGATTTATGTAGGGGTTTAATTACGTTGTTGAAGTGGAATTATGGAATTCCATGTCTAGCTTATTCCTTTCTCTTTGCTTATGGGATCATTCGGGGACAAACGATGGGTAAATTGGTATCTGTTGTAATAACCTATTTATTCATTATTTAAAATCATCTCATTGTGGGTTTCGAGAACTAGTGAAATATTTTGTCAATTTAATTTGGGATGACATGATGAAAATTTTAGAATTTGGAATTTTTCTGAGCTAATGTTATCCTGCTATAGTGGGAATTTTCCCATTATATCACTACCATTATAGCAACCGGTAAGTCGCTATAGCGGACTGAAAGAGCCAGTAGATAGGAAATGCGGACTTTATTTTAGACTTCGCCTCTTCAGTTGAAAAATAGATGAGGGTTTCTCCAAAAACCCTCCTAGGTTGCTCCAAAGCTTGGGAGAAAAGGAGAGGTGAGATTTCTACTCGAATGGGGTAAAACCCATGGATTCCAAGACCGTTATCCATCAGAAATTACCTTCACAGAGCCAGAAGTTTGTGTTCATACTTTTACAACAAATGTTGAGCGTCCATATAGGCTAGGCTTAACTGAGTAGTTTTGGAAATGTGTCCTATTACATATTATTATTGTAGAATAATGGGAGAATTCATGCCTAGGCCTTCGAGCACAGAGTTTGGAGGGTTAACATAATTATTGTATGGTTGACTGAAAGGGAATGATGGTGTTATGAGTAATGTGACCCAATTCTTGTGTTATCATTGATGTTGGATTCTAAATTCTAGTTTGACTAGCTTGTTGGGTAGGTTTGGAGAACTCGAAATGTGTATGTGTAAATGAAATTCTAGGTTGTATTGGATTCTCGAGAGGTATACATAAATGAAAAGGGGTGAATAGGAAAGGTCCGAAATTCCTTATGCCAGGGGAGAAAGTCCTTAAAATGTGCTTACTCTTCTAAAAGGGTCAAGGATTTGAGGTAAATAAGATAATGGGGTTAGTTGGATAATCTTGGGGTTGGTCTTCAGACAGGTTACTAGAGTTGGGAGGATGGATCAGGTATGTTGTGTAGGTGATGGTTGATTGTTTTCCATTTGCAGTATGTGTGCATTATTAACTATTGTTTTAGTATTGTCAGCTCATTACATGGTTTAGGGAACAAAATAATGAATGTTTATGATATCTGGTTGTCGATCATATGAAATTAACTGTCTTAGTTACTTGTTGGTCTTACAAGTGTGGTTGTGTTCATTATTGTTGATTGATTTGTTATGTATGACATTTAGTTTGCTCGGGTACTATGCCTGGTACAATTCATTAGTTGGCTCGGGTACCATGCCTGGTACGGAATATCTATCAGATAGCTCGGGTACCACACCTGGTATAGATTCAGTCATGGTTGGCTCGGGTACCACATTTGGTACATGTTTAAATGTGTTTTTATGTGTCAGTTCCATGAGTGAACCAAGTTATTCCTTGTGATGTAATTAGTATTGTGTTGGTTCCATGTGTGGCTAGGCCATTGTGTTTAAATACCTGGTTTCTTCTTGTGTAGACCGGGTTGCATGTTGAACAATGTAGATGATGTCTTAGGGTTCCTTGGGGGTCTGGGTTATTTGCAAGTTGTGTCATAGTCATAGGTGGTTTGTTTACTTGTGTAGTCGGGTATAACATATTATTGTAGAGTAATAGTAGTGGACTTGGTTAATGCATATTGGTAGTCAAGGTCTTGACTTGGTTTGTTAGATTAATGACTGGAAGTTTTGCTATATTTAATGACTTGGATTGTATATTTCTATCAACGAGGTTTGAACAGGTCGATAGGGTGATTGAGTCAAGCTGGTAAATCAGGGTATTGCAGGTGGTCTATTAATTGGCTAGCAAGGGTGGATAGTAGACCTGGTTGTTGAGACTAGAACCAGTAAGGTATTTATAGTGGTCAGTGATATGGGTAGACTTTGGGAAGTCTTGGTGTTACGAGTGACAATTGGTTATGACTAGAATAGAGTGATGAGAGGTATCCAACTGGTGGAGTTGGCAGCTGAACGGGGTAGGAAGGCTTGGGACAGAATGCATAGGCTCATAGATGATATATTCTGGTAGTAAAGACTATTGATAAGGGATTGGATTTTGTAACTTCATATTGCATGTTTATTTTGGATTTTTACATGATATTATATGGTGGATTGGAGTCTTTGAAGAAAATGGTAGAGGAAAAGTCAGGGATGATGTTCAGCAAAGGCAAGTGTTTCATTTAGGCAGTAGCTATATGTGCTCGTCATTTCTGTCTAGGAATTTTAATTTTTTCATACATGCCATTGCCAATTGCTAAAATTATTTTGATAATTTTGTTTCTCACTTGCACCGAAAAAGATTCGGGTCGACTGATGATGCCTACCAGTACGTGTTGTTTGTACTGATACTACTCTTGCTATACCTTTATGTATAGTCTGAATGCAGGATCAGTGATGTTTCTAGGTAAAGATCAGGGTGATCTCCAGCAGCTTCTACTCCTCTCTTCCTATGGTGGGAGTTGTGTCTTGTTTAGCCTTTGTATTCTATTAGAAGCTCTGCTACCTATTTAGACTAGTTCATATGGTGGGTTTTTCACTTACGTTTTTGTAAAAGATTTTATTGTATTAAAGATTTGGTAACTGGTTTAATATTAAAGACAATTTGCATGTTCTTATTTACTTCTGCATGCCCATTTTAAGTAGGGTGGTAGGGGTTCTCCTATCTAGGTGCTTAAACTAGGTACCCGAATAACCCAGTAGTTGGGTCCTGACACCTCCAAAGAATTAGTAGCATCCTCTATATTTGTATATCCACAAGCATCATGAATCATTTAAGTAATATCATCCTCTTCAATGCCATCATCTTTTACTTCATCACCACTTGCGACATTAGAATTTTCAACTCTATCCAACACTTCTAGATGCAAGTCCCACACTTTATAAGTATCCCAGGAGCCATAATCCAACAAGTCTCATATTACATCAATTCTTAGCTTGATTACGGTGTTCATACACCCATTACAAGGACATCAAATAATAGTGCTCACCCGGGGTTAATTGAATGCCCAATTAAGAAAGCCTTCTACTCCATCTCTATATCTTTGGTCACCTCTATTCCTAATATTCAATCAACTTTTAGTCATTCCTATTTATTTAAAAAGCAATTAATTAATCAAATAAAAGTGCAAGAATGACAATAATCAAAATAACTACAAGATTGTAAGTCTATTGTAATCAACACAATAATCTCTAGATCCATTTCCAAATAAAGATAAACTAATCACAAAATAAAACGAGTTGGACTAACTAACAAAATCAAGTGTATAATATGACTTTAAGCTATTTATTTCCAGTACATATTTGAATTTAGAGAGAAAAAAATATTCAACAGGAATGAATTACTTAGCCACAACACATGTAAGCATATCATTTCACAAAGAAACTCCTCTTCCAGCAGAAAGTTTTTTTGTATTATAAAGAGACAATTTTGATTCAAAAGTTGAAATATTAACTTAAATAATTTATTTGTTTTGACTGATAAATACATTAAAGGTGGAATAAACTAAAGTATCACAAGAAGTAAAGGTGACACGGAGTTTGAAAGAATGTTCATAACTCAGGAGAGTGGCACAGTGAACTGTCGAAAAAGTAATTAGCATAGTAATTGGATAAGGAATGAAAATATAAGTCGTACACATAACTACACAACACCAAAAAACTTTTTGCCCAGTGTGGACTGTTATGATTGAACAAGCAAAATAAGATAATATTTACAAAAAGGCAAGCAGCAATTTCAAAAAATTTAAGAAAATAGATAATTCTTCTATAGATAAAGAAGAGGTAGAAAAGTTTAATAAAATGAAATATGAAAGTGAGAGTAGCATAAATAAGCTATGAGTTCTTCTATCATAGAGAAAAAACTATTAGGCTGATCATAAAGAGAGAATAGTAAAAAATAGCAGGGGACATTTTATGAACACAAGAGAACACTAACTCAAGTTCACAAATCATGATCAAGTTTGCAACAATGAAACATGACCAAGTATGATCATATTATTCAATTTAGAGTTGTTTTGGTTTCTTTGCTAATTATTATAGCTAGAAGAGACAAAGTTATTCTCTAGTTAACCCTATAAAATGTAAAATATTGCGTGAAACAGAAATAGGTAAAGAACCAAAACATTGAGAAAGGAGAAACCAAAAATAACAATATCCTAGTTTCATTTTATATAAATAATCTTTCAAAGTACTACGAACAATCAATCACAATAATGATATCAAACGCTCTAGAACTTCAAAAGTAAAGTTTTAGCTTACCCAAAGAGAGATAACTCAGAGATGACTTATAAGACCAAGATTCAACAACATACAAAATTTAAAAATAAGAATAAATATGCATTGTACCTACAAATTCAAACCTTCAAAACTTTGAACAGTGAACATGTTCAGACCTTCAGAACTTCAAATGGCTTACCCTCCTTCAACTTTAGAGATTTCTATTCTTGCAAATTTTCAAGTTGGTTAAAGAAATTGCATGTAAAATCTAATAAATACATATGCCCAAGAAGGGTTTTGAGAACATACCTGATAAAGAAAAAATTTAGAGAACCCTATTTGAGAAAAAATGAAAAATTCACAGCAAAGAGAAATTGTATTCGTTCAGATTTTCAAGTGGGTTAAAGAAATTGTATGTGAAATCAAAAAGTTAGATATACCCAGAAAAGGATTTGAGCACAAACTTAATTTAGAGAACCCATTTTGTTTGAAAAACATACTTATCTAACTAAGAATAAACATAAAAATTAGAGAAACTTTGAAGAATTTTCAGCATAGAACCCATTCTATTTCTTCAAATAGGTTAATATTTCTACAGATTTGAAAAAAATATTAACCAACAAACTTCATCAGCTCCGTCTTCCTCTAACAAATCTCTAACCCATTTTATTTCTTCAAAAGTATTTGAACAAAGAAGAACTTTTGCTTTATCGGCTTCATCGGCTATTGCTTTGAGAAGAGGAACGAGACTTGGAGAAGAGAAAATTTTGTATTCTTTTAATTTTTTAGCTTAATAAAAGAGGAACATGCCTGAGGAGGAGATGCTGACCTTTCCTGAGCTCGAGCTCAAGCTCGAGCTCCACCCTTGGTGGGTGCCCTTCTTCTCCCCCTAGCTCTTCCTCTCACTCTGCCCTTGTCTTGAACTGCAGCCTCAACAACTGGTTCGAATACTACTGCTCTAGCCTCTAGCACACGTGTTCTCACCATCTGCAAGAATAAGAGTGAAAGAGTTAGATACAAATTTGGATTGCCTTATATCAATTGGAATCAACTAATAGCACAAAGAATGAAGAAGTGGAGGTTTCCTAAAGTCCTGTAGCCTTCTGCAGAAAAGTTCATATGTCTCCTTACCATTCCAAAAGACTCTACTAGACATGTTCTTTTATGATAAGTTCAATGAACCCGAGACTCTGGTACCAACTTTGTTATGACCCAATTGGACTATGAGTGGCACCCATACTAACCTTCAAGTAGGAGAATCAGCTAACCTAAAACCCCAAACCTTAAATTCAACCAATCTTAGAATAAATAACAAACCAACCATTCATTTAAGTCATAACGAAATCAATTATAACATAAATGAATAATAATGTGCTCAAATAGTTTAACATCCCCAAGAACTGAAAGTCATCGTACAAGAACTCTAAGCCAAAACATTATCTAAGATATCCAAAAAATACTAAAAGCAGTAAAATAATAAGTCCAATTTTCCAAAAGAAGGACAACAACTCACAGAGGATCCATAGCAGCCTGAAAAGTAGTGCTTACCCTTGCATATGAAATAAACTTTTCTACTCTAGCCGAGGTCGCATCTCAGTCTCTAGAACATCGTATATACTTAACAAAATAAAAGAACAAGATAGTATCAATAAAAAACACTATGTTGGTAGGTATCTATCACGCCCTGAGGCTACCCCCTAGATGTAACACGGGACCCGAGACTACAAGTGCCTCAAGTTAACCCTTGGCTAAGCATGACTTAAACAAACATAGATAAACTCAAGAGAAGAATCAAACTGAAGAGATAAATAGACTGAGTCATCAATAGCTCAAAAATAACATAGCAGGATCAGAAACCCAAATACAGAATATCTACTATGTCTGAAAGCCTTTAAACTAAATAATGTGTTAATGGCACAAGATCCCAGCTAACTCCAAGTACTAAATATAAATCATAAAGATAGACAACTGATAATTGTTCTTGAAGTATTGTGAAAGCTGGAATGCAAAAGACACAATGCAATATCATAGGCAAAATATACTTGAAAACCATATGTAATAATAGAACTGCTGAAATCTAAAAGAAAAGAGTCACTGTATTTAAATAACTGAAACTATTTTTGTGGGAGGTTCTCTAACCGACATAGACCAAATGAGCTATATGGAATCCGATGTATTCAGCCCATTGAAAGGACCCAATATACCTTACCAGGGTATAAAGTCATAACTAGTGAGATCACGGTGTCTGATGCCCACATAGGGGACTTAAAGAACATACGATGGCACATAGTTCTGGGATATACAAGGGGTACGCTCACCCAATCCAACTCGGTTCTCAATTCTACTCCCAAAACATACTTATAGCTCCACTTATACTTGTGACATATCTAATGTCAAATCGGTTTGAAAAGCATATGGGTATATCTAATACCATACAATTCACATAGCTTAGGTAGACATATCTAGATGACAAACCTTTTGATAAAACATAAAGACATATCTGATGTCATATAATTCATACTTCAAAATCCTTAAAACTTAGCATAGCCATAATTCAAAACATACCTTTCTTTCTAAATTCATAACTTGAAGAATTATGCATGTAATTTCATGATAATAGAGGCCATGTTATCTAAATATGCTAATTTTGCTTGAAGACATGCAAATCAATAAGATCATGCTAGAAATTATCTTTAATGTATGGGCTTTTGAAACTATGGAAGGAATCATAATTAAAACATGGGTAATCAATGGGAAGTCATGCATTGATATTTTAAAACAAAACCCATAACTTTTCCCCAATATGGGTAAGAACCCTAATTTCCCCAACTCATAAATCAAAGTAAAAATCATGAGTTTTGGGCATAAGGGTGAAAGGAATCCATTATTAAATACTGACATACCTTATTGAATGCTAGCTTGATCTTAAGAAGAAAAGAATTGGAGGCTTGATCTTGGAGCTTGAGACTAGGAGCTTGAAGGAGTTCTTTCTTCATTGGGAATGGAATTGCTTAGAATGAGAAGGGTGTAGGCTATTAGGGAATGAAACCCAACTAAAAATGGTCAAAATGACCTCACTGAGAAGTTAAAAGTGTGAGTAATTACAAAAATACCCCTGGGTAAAAGCTGGAAATGAATTGAATTAAAACTCAGCTTCAGGTTCCACGAGTGTGGTCTATGGACTGCAGAATAAACCACGGCCCGTGGTTGCCTCTCGTGGTTCGTGGTCAAAATGGCAGGCTGCAGATCTGACTCTATGAGTCAACAAGATGGACCGTAGTTTGACTATGGTATGTAGACCAATTCGTGATTCTCAGGGGAATTTGAAAACCTCAGATCAAATACCACAGATCAACATGATGGTCCGTAGTCCAAACTATGTACCGTAGAATCCACTCGTGATTCTGGGGGGACTTATCAACCCTCTTATCTGATTCAACAAGTGGAAAGTATGGGCCATAAACTAAACCATGGTCCATAAATCCAACTTGTGGTTCTCAGACCAGAGACTGAACCAGCAGAAGACAAACTATGACTCTATTCAACGGCCCGTGGTTCAAACCACGATTCATGGTTTTGACCCGTAGTTCCTGGAAGTTGAAAGTTTTCTGAAATTTTAACTTAAAAAGTTGAATCCAATTCCGGGGTGTTACAGTATCATAGGCTAACTCAGGTTTAAAACATAAATATAGAAAAACCACATAACAAGTAAGAGGGACTTCAACACTTAGCATATAATTCAGTCAACGGTTAGTCTCCTCAAGTTAATTCAACAACAATAATCTCAAATTCATAGGTCACCAAAATATCACCACAAAGGGGAAAGGAATAATCACTTTCAATAGTCATCTCACATGGAACCTATATCCAGCTAACTTTCATTTATGTCACCCGTATCTCTAGTCTCATCTAAGTTCACAACCAGCTCACTATAAAAGACAGTATAATAATGTAATACAAGTTTTAAAAGTGCACACACATTCTATGGGTCTTATTTTTGCCCACTAGCCATGACATATAAGGGACCCTAAGTTTCCATGTAACATACCGGTGTGGTATCTGATCCATAATAATTATATCAGCATCAAATTAATGCAACTAGGCTCTCAGACCAATCCCTCATGAATATATATATGATTTCCAAGGCACATTTACACTTAGCCATTTCAACTCACAAATCACTTCATGTTCATCTAGCCTATTCATTCAAGCATAACAAGAAAATATATACAATTTAATCATGTTCGAAGACCAGTCACAAGTTATATAGTTCTACCATATATTATGTAACAAAATGAGTTTCAACTCCAATTATAACCATAACCTACCTCGAGTAAAGAATTACCACCAACAAGCTAACTCACCACTGCCTTGCCTTTCCTTTACTCTTTGGAATTCTCAAGTTCTATAAAGAACAATTATATATGAGTAATTTAATAATTTACATTTCATTTTAGGTCTTGGAAATTTAACCCATAAATTCTACCCTTAAACAAGGTTTTTAGCATTCCTCAAGGGTTAATTAATAAATAACTAGGCTCATAGCATTCAAAGAATCAATATCCACAAGGTTTCTAACCAAGTTCGCCCTTTTTAGCCATTTTTATGCCTAAAGGTTTCACCTTTATGGAACTCAAGGTTCTCTATTAGCCTTAATCATGTTAAAAATAATCAATTTTATAGTAGGAGTCAAAAATATATATTCTAGGTAAAATTACAGATACTCATAGGGTTCTTCCCCAAGTTCATATTTTTAGGGCTCAATTTCAAGAATTCCACCATTAATCTTTCACCCCTAGGTCTTACAAAGATTAATAATCAACAACGAAGAGGTCTTATGAATTACTTACCTCAAACAATGAAGAATGCCCTAGTTTTCTTGAAAGAACTGCTTCTTAAAGATCTAATATGAATAGAGTTTGGGAAAAATAACTCAGAAAAGCTGAAAATGCACAGGTATACTGCCCCATCATTTCATTTTGACGAAAAGTTTCTCATCATAAAGTGTTATCGCGATGAGGATCGTCTTATTGTGATGAACCATCGCGTTGAGGTACCCCTTCATCGTGGTAAGTTTCAACTTCTAGAACACTTATTTCTCATCTCAAACCCTCATTTCACAACACACTTTATTTTATAAACATCACAAGTTATTCCCGACGTGGCAGCTATCATATTCGAAGTTCTATGAACCTGATTCCCATCTTGAAACTTCCTACAAAACCCTATGGTAGTTGGATACCCAAAAATGAATACCACACTATCATATGACAACATATAAATCATGAATCATCTCTAAGGCTCAGCGCACTATATTTTTATCTAAGCTCACCCTAGCCTATTTATCAACTCTCAACTTAGGAACTATTCAAGTCGGGTACTTATGCCTTACTTTTTGATTATGATGGAATAGGTTGTTATACTAAGGAAGGTAAAAGACACTATTTGAATTGTTGGTCTTTATTTATGATAAGTTAAGGCTTTATTTGACTCTTTGTCAAAGTGTTTACATGCTAATTGATTAGTAAGGGAGTAATAGGGAGAAAGGGTCCCATATAGGTGAGAAGCTGACTATCTATCTAGGTACCAGTGTTATATGAAGGGTTTAAGTAATTGATTTACTTATTTGGACTAATTTTTGAAAGATGACTTATGTGATATGCTATGTATAGGAGTTGATATTGATTGTCTCACTTATCTAAGACTTCTATGTATGTTAGGAGCATGTTAAGTGACTAGTTGTACTCAAAGTTATTATTTGCTAGAAAGGAATGATAAAGGAATTTTACATACTATGTGAACATTTCGTGATTGAAGGCACGTTTATTCCATTCTTGATGTGTATCTCTGATAGTTGTTGCATTTTACTATCATTTCATTTACTTGCATATTATCTGTTGAGTCATATGATTTTTTTGATAGTTTATGATCAGGATCCATAGGTCAACGGTGCTACTGAGTACATGTGGATTAGTACTCATACTTGTTATTTCTGCACCTTGTTGTGCAGGTTCGGATCAAGTGTATATGGCCGTTAATTGCTAGTCATCTAGAGTAGAGTCATCAAGGTCTTGAGGTAGCTTCTTATTGATCCCCATCCTAATCGAATCCCCTCTATGTTTATGTTATTTTTACTTCCTTATAGACATTTTGAGCTCTCAGAATTGTACAGAGATTCTAAAGAGGCTTGTATTAGTGACTTTTTGGGTTTTACGAGAGATATTTTTGTGGTTTCATTTTTGCACAAGATATTCTATGAAAGTCTTCCTTTACTGACTCATTCAGTTTTAAGTTGTTAATTCCTACATATTTAAGGTATTCTTAAGTGGTTTTTTAGATTGGCTTACCTATCGATTGGTTATATTGGTTCCATCACAACCCCTGGATATTGAGTTATGATAGCTGGTATCAGAGCTCTAGGTTCATTGGTCTCATAAGTACAAGCCTAGTCTATTAGAGTCTTGCAGATCAATGCAGAGATGTCCTTTACCGATATTTGAGAGGCTATGGGACTTTACAAAAAGTAAATTTCTTGGTTTCTTATCATGTGATTTTGATTCCATTAGTTACTAAATTTTTTTCCTTCTCTCATAGATATTGAGGACATGTGCTACTTTGGCTAGATATAAGGAGCCCATTCCAGCACTCGCACATATTGCTCATGTCAGGCTCATTGATGAGGATAGGGTGTGGTAAAGGTTGAGGCTGGGTTAAGACACTGGCTAGGGAAAATGCATAGTCAGTTGCTTGAGTTTCGGTTAGGGTAGGGTCACCAAAGGTACAATATGAGACAAATAGTGATCAGGTCCTAATTGAGAAGATGGGCTAAGTTAAGTCCCCATATGGGTTTGTAGCCACCTCGGTACTTCAAGATGCTCTTGTCTACGTGCTAGTTATATTTGAGGGTAATACACAAACCAGTGAGTTACCAGGTACTCTGGTTGGATTAGAGACTAGGACAGACGGGTAGACTCCTTACCAGTAGCTAATCTCAAGTTTTTATAAAGCAGCAGGCCAGCCAACAATATTTGTAGTGACTAAGTTTGATAATATGCCTTTACGGAGTGTGAGAGTACAATTGTGGTTAGACCAACTATGTCCAATGAGGAGAAGTAGAGGTTCAATAGGTTCAGAAAGATGGATTTATCTTAACTTCAAGGAGGTCAGGGTGAGGATGGTTATTAGTTCCTCGTGAATTATCATGAGAGGCTTTAGAATTTGGGGTTGGTGGAGTCCCATAGAGTAGATTATACAGCATTACAAATAAATCAACCCACCAAGCAATGGTAGTGCTCATATGTTGACTCTAGACCTATAAGGTCTCTGCTTATGACTTAGGAGTATTTTGCTCATGCTTTCTTAGACTGGTTTATTCCTTGTAGCTTGCAGGAGGAGACTAGGAATCAATTCAAGCATTTGAATCACCATAGGATGTTAGTGAATGAGTATGAGATAAGATTCATGCATTATCTCACCATGGCTTAAAGATTCTTCCAGATGAGACAAAGAGGATTCATCGATTTACGAGGAGTTTGAATTTCCATATTTGTGTAGTAGCTTTTAATGCAGTGACTTTTGTGGATTTTTTCCATAAAGTGGTCTAGATGGTCAAGGAGATTGAGCTTATGTACCATGAGAAGTTTAAGGATTTGAGGGATAATAGTCCCCACACTTATGGTCAGTTTAGTGGTACCTTATCTAGAGGTGGGAGTTTATTCAAGAGAGGTTTTTTATCTCAATATATCAGACCAGTTCATGCTGCCATCTAGGCATCCAAGGGTCTGTATTTTAGATGAGACTCCTACAGTTTGGGTCAGACTTCACAAGGTTCTTCTCAAAGGCATTCAGGTCATGGTAGGTTTAATGGTCATTCTAATTCATTTTAGCAGGTTTTGACTCGTACAGGCTATTTTATATATGGGGATCCTAGGCATAAAAGGGATTTCCCATTGCTCATACAAAGAGGTTCACAAAGAGTTCTGAAGCTCCAGCTAGAGGTGCACCATAGGCTTGTGATGGTAATGGTAGAGGATTTACACAAATAGGAGGTGACCATGCTCATTATTATGCGTTCTTGGGTAGACCTTAGGCAGAGACCTTTGATGCAGTTATCATATGTATTATTCCAGTATGCCATTGACCTACTAGGGTATTATCTAATCCTGGTTCCACTTTTTGCTATGTGTCTTCATATTTACTATGGGTTCTGATATGATATGTGATTCTCTTTTTATGCCTATTTGTATTACTAACCTAGTGGATAATTCTTTAGTGGTAGATTGGGTGTACCGATCCTGTGTGGTGACCTTATTGGGTTATGATAGCTGGGTAGGATTAATTATTCTTAACATGGTTATTTTGATGTGATTTTGGGCATGGATTAGCTTTCTATGTATGATGCAATTCTGAACTGTAATTCCGAGATAGTCACATTAATTATATTAAGTCCCCTAGACTGGAAAGGTGCCCAAGGTTTGTATCCAAAGAGGGTGATTTCATTTTTGAAGGCTCAGTGGTTGGTTGAGAAGGGTTGTATCTCTTCTTTGGCTTAGGTTCGTGATACTAGTGCTAACACTCCTTTGTTAAATTCAGTGTCGATAGTTCAAGATTTTTAGGATGTTTTTCCTACAAACCTTCTTGGTGTTCCTCCATATTGGGAAACTAATTTTAGGATTGATTTAGAGCTTGGTACTCTTCCTATATCTACTCTTCCCTATAGGATGACTCAAGTGAATATGAAAGCATGATCCTTATTTTTTTAAAATTAGTGATTTATTGTCTTAGACTAGTCTAAATATCCTATTTCGTATGTTTAAACTTGGTGTGAATTTCTGTGATTGTCAACTAATTTCAAACGAACCAACTGTTAGAAAAAATATACTCTTTAAGTATGAAATCTGTATATTGCTTGATTGTTTCTTGCTTAATTTTATTTAGACACATACCAATCCTTATTTTTACTTCTCTCTTTTTGTACATGATAATATGGTGGAGTCCAATTGAACTCCCAAAACCTCCTTTGCATTTTTCCGTTGGGCCTAGCCCAACACCGTATGGGTCAGCCTGATCAAGTTCCAAAGGGACTAAACCTATGAAGATGAAGCAGCAACACTTGAAGAAAAATAGGCCAAGCCCAAGCGGATTGCACAACAACCTAAAAAGTCCAAAACGGACTAAATGATAAATGGGCTAAAGCCCATAATGTCGAGTAGCAGCAGCAGCCCAAAAAGGGCAGAAAATTTGAAAAAAAAATTGACCAAGTCAAAAGAATGGCGGTGGGCCTAAAGAGGGCCCACACACTAGAAATTAGGACATGATTAGTTAGTAATTTAATTATGTCTTAAATTCTTAATTTTTTATTAGTTTTAATTGTGTAATTTGGAATGACTTTGTAAACTTAGTTGAATTATTCCTAAACAAAGTCAATATTTCTGTTTAAAGATTTTTAAGATTAACTACTGCTTTATTTACTTCAACTGTTCGTAAGAGTTTTTTCAATCATATATCAACTCTTTTTCCTCGTGTGTAAAAACAACTCTTTCATATATATTATCTCATTTTAAAATCAACTCTTTATAAAAACAAGATGTTTTTTCATACAAATCAACCCTCATTTTCAAAAGTTAGTCAACAAGTTAGTTTTTCGAACAAGCCCGGGCAACTGCGAGTTAGCGGATACTCTTGGTTCCTTAACACCCTTCCAAGAGTATTAACCTGAACCCTTATCCTTAATCTATTAGTTTTTGAAACCTTTATCTGTTTTGGGGTTTTGAAAATTCTTATAAGTTTTTTCTTGGTTTTTACTTTATAAAAACTAAGTGGCGACTCTTGCACAATATTTCAAACCTTCAACCCAAACACCAACAAAGGCTATTCATTTGAATTTATTATTTTTTAGAAGCCAAGGTGGATAAAGAAGGGAAATAAATCATATAATCATGTGCACAGATTTTGAAAAGAGGCATAACTTGTTATCATGGAGGCACAAAGCAGTCCCAAACATACTCGTTATTCACTAAGTTATATTCAATAGCCCAAATCTTGAAGGTTAAACATAAAAATGCAAATTTTAACCATAGAAAGACTTACTAAACCAAAATCTTAAGGGTAGTTAACACCAAATTACTTAGAGTTTGGAAAAGCTAGCTAAGGAACATGATCTTAATATCACATATTACCAAAAGAAAAATAGGCCAGGAAGAGGAAACAAGAAGTCTGGACAAATTTTAATAGGGTAGACATCAATCACAAATGTATAACTAGTTGAAAACGATATGAGAGCCGGGGGGGTTTCTAGAGCAAATGTTATCATGGCCAGAACCAAAACTATTAATCTAACATAGCCTTTGCAAACAGACCAGACTGGAAGTAATATCATGCCCAAAACAACAGCCAAATCACACTAGTTTCAATGTTCATGTGGAGCATGTAGTATACTAGGGGGCAATGAAATTAATATCTATTAAAGGGTCGAATAGAGGAACTTGGAAAGATGAAGAGAATATCATAAAGGGATATGACTCATCTCTAGTTCCTAATCAGAACAAGAACTCATATACCACTTAAAGATATGCATACAACACCATAGGATTCAAATTTTCCAAACCAAAACAAGGCAGGCTCTAAACCTTGACTAGCAAACCTGACACATAGTCATTTTAACATGATCAAAAACTGTAAAGAAGAAGGAAGAAAAGGCAAGATAAGAGCTTTAATCAAGGTAAAAGAAACAGGGGGAATATAGGAAGGGGTGGAGCAAAATTGATCTTTTGATGTCAACTAGTTCCATCAACAAGTCTTGAACCTATATTCATAGCATTTTTCATGTTACCCAAGTCTTACAGAAAACCAGTGAAACTATGAAGTTTCCAAGAGGAATCAATACTCAGAAATTACAACAAACATCAACCTTAACATGAGAAAAACAACATCTAATATTTAACCAATTCACATACACGAGTTGGTGTCAACACATAGCCATTTTAGCATAGACAAAACAGTGAAGGAAAAAGAAGAAGAAGAAAACATAATAAAAGCAAGACAAAAGAAATTAAGGACAACCATGAAAAAGTCAAGTATCTATCAAGCATTTCTTATCCTAAATGCTAATAACAGATTCCACACTCATATTCATAGAATTTATCAATGAGTTTAATAATAGATTTTACACTCATGTCTACTGGTTTCATAACCCAGACAAGTTAATGAAGACTACGAGATTTGTAATGAATTTTCTACTCAAGAATTACAACAACAACAGTCTTAAATCATAGCAAGACATCATCAAAACAGCACACGTGCCCAAAATCCATATTTACTAAACTCAGACCTCACATAGTGTAAAAAGAAAGAAAACACTAAAGAGAGAAGAGAGTGAGGGGGTATACCTTTTTAGGTGCAGCGACCTGTGACTTCGAGCTTGCCAGAAACTCTTATGACCGCTGGGATTTGATGATTAAAACTCATCGAAATCTAACTTTAAGTGTTTCTTCTCTAAAATAGCTAACCGGTTACAAAGGGTTAGAGAAATCAATTCTCCAGAACCCTTAATTTTTCCCCGAAATCAGCTGCCTTCACATGCAGCTAGGGGGTATTTATAGAGGATTTTCGGGTGAAAAAATAGGAAACAAAAGGTATTTCTGGGATTTTTGTTGAAGGGAATTTGATTTTCCTTTGCTGGATAACGTTCACAGCAACAAACTTGTATGAATTTGTACAAATTTTTACCAATTTAGCGGAGGAGGTGACACCTAGCCGCTTCTAGAATTTTATGGACCTTGCCAGCATAGCCTTAACGGAGGATTGGATGGATTTTGGGAATTTTAACGGGGGTTTGGGAGGATTAAGATGTTGCTGTTGTCGTTTTGGAGCTAGAGTGGTGGATGGAGTTAGGGTTTCGTCTGGTTGTTGAGAGAGAAAGACGAAGGAGATGAAGTGAAAAGGGAGGTGAGGTGGTGTGAGCTCTGTTGGTTGTACGAGGCGCGTTGCCCTCGTACACCACATTCTTTTTGGGGAAATGGTGGACGAGTGGGGTGCGTTGGGGGATTTAAGCGGGTATATGTGAGGAATATATGTGAGTGAGTGTGTATATAGATATAGACTAATGGGAAAAGGGAATTGGGCCAGGTCAGAGTTGGGGTGTTGGGCTGAGGGAATGTTAGGCTGAGAGGAGAGAAAGAGGAACATAAGGGAATTGGGTTTGGCTCAGGCGGGTTGAAGGGTGACCTGAGCGGGTCAGGCGGTATTTGGCCCAAGTTACTGAAAACAAAGGGGTCTGGTGGAGGGTGTTATAAGGTGGATTTAAAATGTGGCCACATTTCTAAAATGTGGCTACTTTAGGTTTAGGAAATAACCAAATTAGGAAAGAATAGGCAGATTTTGGCTACGATTGAAATATTTAGACTTAGAGATGAATTGATTGAAATTAATTTTGACCTTCAATAAATTAAATCAATTCAAAATAATTATCATATTTGACACATAATTACCTCTTTAATTAATTATAAAATCAATTTTTTAATTAACTACCATTTGAATTAATTTTGGAGGAAAATTAAATGTTCAATCTTTTAAAGTGATTTTCTTATGAAATCGAATTTTAAAAAAATGATTCTTTAAGTAATTTATATAAATTTCACATATTTAAATATGAAAAATATAAATCGTTACTCAAAACTATTTGTAAAGCTGATTTGAAAATATTTTATCCCTTTAAACAAAACAATTATTTCAAAAAATTGTTTAAAATTTAACAAGGCTCAAGATTAATTCGTAATGTGTCGGGTAAAAATTGGGTGTCAACAACTGCCCCTCCCTTTGGGTAGGGTGAGTGTAATGAACCCTCGGCAAAGGGATTTGACGTTCCCAATTTTTATGTGACCACAGATTCATCCTCGGGAAGCGGTTGGTTTTAGCACGAGTTTCAAAGAATGATGGCGAAACTCTGGATTGAGTTTCTTACATATCTCAGGTTACATGAGAATTTAGGCCACTTGTAGTTCAAGACGCTTGATTTTACGCATGATTTTTAAGGAATTCCAAACATTCCCAGTTTCGGAGTACTGAGAGACCAGAAAGCTGGGGAGTGAAAGGATTTCAGAATTTCAAACGCAGCCGAGTTTTCAACATGGAGCCCGCATACATATCAAAAAACTTTAGGAATCAGGCTGCTTGTAGTTTGACTCGATCGGTGAAAAAGATAATCTTTATGATAAGATGACCTTTGGCTCAAGATGAGCAATAAGCGATTGAGTTATGGAAAAGAGGCTTGTAGTTATCTCTATTACAAATGTGAGGCCCCCACATTCATAGATAAGAGCTACATGGACATAATTTCCAAAGCTCGAGGTGTATCGTCGCCCAGATTTGAAAAAGAAGGAATGTTGCATCCAGCGTGAGTTCAAAAAATACCCTGGATACGAAACTGGGACCCAAAGGTAGGAAATACCCTCATGCCTTCTGATAGGGGTGTGGTTTGATGGCGGTGGTGAGTTGTTCCTCAGCTTGCATCCAAAGAGTTTGATATCCCTCTTCGGACTGTGTCAAAAGTCGCTGCTAAGAAAAAGTTACACGTTGTGATGTGTCCTTTGTGGTGTAGTCTGCAGATGTGGTTTTGCTTTGAGAATTTCATCCTTCTAGGATTCTCCCGACAATATCTCAAAACAAAATGGTTAGCAGTAGCAGAATTCCACTCAGAGAGGTAGTTTTTGGCCATACCTGATCCTTGGGTTATGTCTGAATCTCGGGTTGTGACATCTTTTGATGTGCTTTGTACCTGTTGTTCTCATTCGAGATTTTCATCCTCTTGGATGTTCTCGGCAATATTTTGAAACAAAATGTTAGTAGTAAAGTAGCTCAATAAGGAGAGATAGCTTCGTACCTTATTTTTTCCTTATATGTTGTTTCTTGAGGAAGATGACGTTCTTTCCTATCTCTGTTATAGGAAATGGAAGCTTCCATGACGATCAAACATGATAGCCTTCTTGGATATCGGATAAGATTGCTTGTGTAGCAATTTTTGAATAATGATGATCTTTGTAGTCGTTTGATGGTGGCGATCCTCTTGATTGTTTAATTGCATTCTCTTGAGTGCGCAACCTTCTTGGCTTTTGGTAGCGGTATTTTGCATATGCCTTCGGCGTGAATCTTGTGTGTCATCTGCATCGATACGGCTAACAGATATTCCCCAAATTGTCAGGCCTTAGGATAATCTAGCACATCATCCAACTTTTGATAGAGGCGGCTTACAGATGCCATTAATTTTCCAGTTTTTTAGTAATCTTGCACACCATCTGATTTTGGATAGAGGTGGCTTACAAATGTCCTTCGAATTACCAGTTTTTGGGTAATCCTGCACTTTTATCTAATCTTGGATGTAACGCGACTTACAAATTTCCCTTGAATACTAGCCTTTGGGTAGTCCTGCACAATATCAACGTGGATATGTCGCATCTTATAGATAACCCTTGGACTATCAATTTTTGGTAGTCCTGCACTTTTATCCAATTTTGGATATTATTGCGACTTAGACATTACCGTTGACCTGTCAATCTTCAGGTGATCTTGCACACTATTCAGTTTCAGATATCGCTGCATCTTATGGATAACTCTTAGTTTGTCAAGTTTTGGGCAATCTTGCACACTATCCGGTTTCAGACTTCGTTGTGACTTACAGACGACCTTTGGCCTTCTAATTTAGGAAAATCTGATTCATCATCCGATTTGGATAGCGTCTTATAGTCATCTCCTGGACTATATGCTTTTAAACCTTGATGACAAGTGGTATTTGATTTGGGGGGTGTCAAGGCCTTTCCCACATGATCAAATATAAGTGCATCTTCTGGTGATTGATGCTTTCGAATAAAGGTGCATAAATATCCTCGACGTCAGACTCATTCGTCTCACGCGATCTCGGATGTAAACATGTTGCATGCCATATTTGACATAATGAATGATAATGATGATGATATCCTTATCGCCAGACTCCTCCATCTCACTCAATCTCATATGTAAACATGTTAAGGTCAATCCTGCGCAGCTAGTGCGACTTGGGGACGCCCATGAATGTCATCCTCTTTGCAGCCAGCTGTCAGAGGGACATAGTCTTCGTAGGGGATGTGTATCTGCGATATATGATGATGATGGTCTTCTTGACATGCAAATATGAATGGACCTCTCGGCATGCAAATATGAATGGCCCTCTCGGCATGGTCTTCTTGACATGGCCCTCTCGGCATGCAAATATGAATGGCCCTCTCGGCATGGTCTTCTTGACATGGCCCTCTCGGCATGAAAATATGAATGGTCCTCTTTAAATGGACCTCTAGGCATGCAAATATGAATGGCCCTCTCGGCATAGTCATCTTGACATAGCCCTCTTGGCATGCAAATATTAATGTCCCTCTCAGCATGGTCCTCTTGACATGCAAATATGAATGGCCCTCTCGGCATGCAAATATGAATGGCCCTCTTGGCATGCAAATATGAATGGCCCTCTCGGCATGGTCCTCTTGACATGGCCCTCTCGGCATGCAAATATGAATGGCCCTGCAATATAATGTCATACAATACGATGCAACACAATATAATATGATGCAATGCGATATGTTATGATATGATGCTACATAATGCTATGTGATGTGATGCAATATGGTGCAATGTGATGCAATGCAACATGATGCAATGTGTCATGGAGCAATATGAATGCAAAAATGTGATGCCGTGTAGTGATGTATGATGCAATGTCCCATAGGGGAGTTATGGAAAACATCACCGTTGGTATTTATGTTGACTCCTTTGTGGGTACCTGCTCTCAAGGCAAATGGTTAGTAGACACAATGTCGCTTTCACTAGTGACTACAGTCAAAATTTGAAAGACTTTAAAGACAATGTCTATGAAGCTGACAATGTCTTTAAAGTTTATGTGAGCTACTAGAAAATTTGTCCGCTTTAGGGACTTTTACCTCTTTGGCTTCTTCCTGTTGTTTTGGGCTTTTCTCACCATATTTTAAGGCATATGGTCTTGTTGCGTTTCTTTGAATGTGAGACTGCTTTCTAGTATACTTTTGGGGATAACCTGCATCTACAGAAAAATTGTTAGTTTTGTCGAGACTGGCCTGTGTTGACCTCCTTTGATCTTCTGCTCCTGGTTCTGTCTTCTCCGTGTGCTTTCCAACCTCGGGTATTTGTCCCCCTCGACTCTCCCCAAACCATGGTAGACATAATACAAAATCACATTAAAGGAGTAAAACTCATCTTTTGTAAAGATTTTTTCAAACAAGTTCTTTGGAAACCAAGACTTTGAAAAGAGATATTTTGGAAAGGTCTCTGCCTGTCATGTTATGTACTAGCTCAATGAATGTCTTTTATATGAGGTCTTGAAATTTCTGACATACTGCTGGTGGACTATGAAGATCCTTTGTCGTCCTAGCTGGGGAACTCAAAAATGATTTTCGAGAAATCTGTCACAACTGGGGATTAATCCACTTGGGAATTTCTTTGAAGTAGACTCTGATTCTTGTTGTTGAGGAATTCTTCAGAGTTTGATGTTGAACTCTTGAATGAATATTGGTGGAAATTTTGAGGTACTCCTCAAAATTTCTGCCCCAGTTAAAGGTTTCATAGTGGACCTTATTCCGTTGGCAGGAGACTTGAGACTCTGTGGGGATTGCGAGATTCTTTTACGATATTTATTTTGGTTACTCTTTGGTCTTCTCCGCATTCTTGCTTGGGAACTCTTCGGAGTTTAATGCCCTTCATCTTCTGAATTTTCGAGATTCCTTTCTCGAAAATTCTGTCCCAGTTTCCATTTTCTGGGCGATATGGTCGAACAGTCGTGGCATTTACGTATCTATATGCATTCTCTTGTCTTTTTGGAAACGACCTTCATCTTCTGAATTTTTGACATTCCTTTCTCAAAAATTCTGTCCCAGTTTCCATTTCCTAGGGTGATATGACCGAACCATTGTGGCGCCTACGTATCCCGTTGAGGCAGGAATCAGGTTAAATATAGTTCCCCCACTTGAAGTGGGAGAATGATGGAAATAACTAAAGGGATGACCGAGACAGACATAGGCCGCCTACGTATCTCATTCCTGAGAATTCAGGTCAAACGTAGTTCAGAATGACGGAACGGAAAAGATATTTCTAAGGGGTTTACCGAAGCTGACACAGGCCACCTACGTATCTCATTCTTGAGAAGTCAGGTCAAACGTAGTTTGTACAAGGAGGATAGGGATATTTTAAGCTATTACAAGGCATAAAATGATTACAATCAGGGAAATGCGATTATAGGGAAAGGAAATTAAAGAAAGCTATCCCTAAGCATAGTCTCTCTTCACAACATCAGAATTGATTGGTTTGGTCCATACTTGACCGTCCATTTCAGATAGGATTAGAGCTCATCCGGATAACACTTTCTGAATGACATACGACCCTTGCCAATTGGGTGCAAACTTTCCTTTGTATTCCTCTTGGTGGGGAAAAATGCGCTTAAGAACCAGTTGACCTATGGCAAACATGCGAGCTCTCACTCTTTTGTTGAATGCAAAAATCATTCTTTGCTGGTATAACTGACCATGGCATACGGAACTTATCCTTTTCTCATCAATCAACATGATTTGCTCGTGATGAGCATGAACCCATTCTTCATTGCTTAGTCCGGCTTCTTGGATGATTCTAAGGGATGGTATTTCAACTTCAGCGGGTATCACTTCTTCCGAACCATACACCAACACATAAGGGGTCACTCCGGTCGAAGTCCTGACAGTCGTCCGATATCTCAACAAAGCATAAGGAAACATTTCATGCCAGGATCGATTACTATCTACCATCTTTCTCAAGATCTTCTTGATATTCTTGTTGGCGGCTTCCACAACTCCATTCATTTGTGGACGATATGCGGTCGAATTGCAGTGAGTGATCTTGAATTGTTCATATACTTCCTTCATCAAGTGATTGTTCAGATTTGCTCCATTGTCGGTAATAATTGACTCGGGGATCCCGAATCGGCAAATTAGGTTATTCTTAAAAAAATCAGCTATAACCTTCTTAGTCACGAATTTGTAAGAAGCAGCTTCCACCCACTTGGTGAAGTAATCAATAGCTACCAAAATGAATCTGTGTCCATTTGAGGCAGATGGCTCGAGGGTACCAATGACATCCATGCCCCAGGCTACAAAAGGCCAAGGTGCACTCATTGCATGAAGCTTGTTAGGTGGCACTCGAATCAAATCTCCGTGGATCTGGCACTTGTGACATTTTTGCACGAACTTGCTAAAATAATTTTCCATGGTCATCCAAAAGTATCTAGTTCACAAGATCTTCTTGGGTAGGGTGAATCCATTCATGTGGGGACCACACACTCCAGCGTGTACTTCTTCTAACAACCTTATGGCTTCAACCGAGTCAACGCATCTTAAGAATCCAAGGTCTGGAGTCCTCCTGTACAGGATTTCTCTATTTAGAAAAAAGTTGTTGGCCATTCGGCGAATGGTTTTCTTTTGATTGGCGGTCGCATCTTCGGGATAGACTCCAACTTCTAGATACCTCTTGATATCATAATACCATGGTTTTCCGTCTGATTCTGCTTCGACTGTGCACAATGCGCAGGTTGTTCTTTGAGACCTATTACCCATTGATCGACGTAATTCTGATCGAGGTGCTGAATCATGGAGGATATGGTTGCCAGAGCATCATTGAACTCATTTTGAATCCTCAGAGTATGCTTGAACTCAATCTTCCTAAACCTTTTGCATAGATTTTGGACCATCTTCACGTATGACACAATTTTGGAGTTCTTCACAGCCAACTCACCTTGAACTTGGTGAATTAGAAAATCAGAATCACCGATGACCAAGAGTTCTCGGACATTCATATCAATAGCCAGTTGGATACCGAGAATACAAGCTTCGTACTCAGCTATGTTGGTAGTGCATGGGAAATTGAGTTTAGCTGTCAATGGGTAGTGCTGACTAGTTTCTGATACCAAGACTTCTCCAATGCCTGAACTTTTAAAGTTGACCGCTCCATCAAAGAACAATCTCTAACCAGAGTATGACTCAGCAATATCCTCGCCTACGAATAGGATTTCTTCATCGGGGAAGTAAGTTTGGAGTGGTTCATAATCTTCATCAATCGGATTTTCCACTAGATGGTCTGCTAAGCCCTGTCCCTTGATTGATTTTTGAGTCACATATATAATGTCGAACTCACATAGCAACATTTGCCATTTGGCCAATTTCCCTGTAGGCATGACCTTTTGGAATATGTACTTCAGGGGGTCCATTCTGGAAATGAGATACGTTGTATAGGACGCCAAATAATGCCTCAATTTCTGGGCGACCCAAGTCAATGCATAACAAGTCTTTTCTAGCAATGTATAATGAGCCTCGCACGGAGTGAACTTCTTACTCAGATAGTAAATTTCTCTTTCTTTCTTTCCAGTTTCATCATGTTGTCCCAGGACATACCCAAAGGCATTTTTTGAAACTGACAGATACAACAATAATGGGCTTCCCTCTCTTGGAGGAACCAATATTGGCAGACTAGATAGATAGTTTTTTATACGATCAAAAGCTTGCTGGCCAACCATTCACAAATGACCGTTGATTGGGCTATGAACAGATTAATATAATTCAATCTTCCCAGGAAACTCATGACTTCTTTCTTGGTCTTTGGGGGAGGAAACTCCTGAATCGCTTTGATCTTTGAGGTGTCAAGCTCGATGCCCCTTCTACTGACTATAAATCCCAACAGCTTGCCGGTTGGTACTCCAAAAGCACACTTCGTAGGGTTCAGCTTCAGGTTGTATTTTCTCAGTCGGTCAAAGAACCTCCTTAGATGAGTTAAGTGATCTGAACTCTCGTGGGATTTTACAATCACATCATCCACATATACCTCAATCTCCTTGCAAATCATGTCATGGAAAATGGTCGTCATGGATCGCATATAAGTAGCACCCGCGTTTTAAGGCCAAATGGTATTACCTGATAATGATAGACACCCCAGGGTGTGATAAAGGATGTCTTTTTGGCATCTTCTTTGTCCATTAAGACCCGATGGTATCCAGTGAAACAATCCACGAATGACTGCATCTCGTGCTTCGTGCAGTTATCGATAAGGATGTGAATATTGGGTAATGGAAAGTTATCCTTAGGAATGGCCTTGTTCAGGTCTCGATAGTCGACACAGATTCTGATCTTCCCATCTTTCTTACGAACTGGGTCGATGTTGGCCAACCAAGTCGGATACTTCATGACTTCCACAACATCAGACTGAATATGTTTGGTCACTTCTTCCTTTATTCTCAGACTTGGATCCAGCTTGAACTTTCGAATCTTTTGCTTGATTGGATCATACCCAGGATTGATAGGAAACTTGTGGGAGACTATGTCTGTGCTTAGTCCTGGTATATCGCTGTAGGCCCAAGCAAATATGTTGATGTACTCTCAGATTAATCGGATGAGCTCTCGTTTCTACACTTTTGTCAGGTGGACACTGATTGTGGTTTCATTGACCTCTTGTTTGTCTCCTATATTGACCGCCTTGGTTTCCTCTAGGTTATGCTTTTCTCGATTCTCAAAGTCTTTTAGTTATGTTGTCAATTTCTCATCATATTCTTCAAAACAATTGTCATCTGACTCGGGTTGTTCGTTAAACTCTTGACATGACATGACAGTGGCAGGTTTTATTTTATTATTACTGAAATCAAAATGAAATAGGTTAGATAATCACAAGCAGGCATAAAAAAATTTGAACGGAAAATGTTTTCAAAACAAGGAGGCTTTTATTAAAATTCGGAAATATTTATAAACTATGGCTACCACCTACATAAATGTAGGTTCATGCCTTTTGGAAAGCAGTAAATAGTACAAGGAAATTTAAAACATAAAGGGCGGGTCACGGAGCCTCATCCGGACCATCATCAATTTTTGTAAAACAAAGTCTTTGTTTACCCAGCCGAGCAGAGAGTAGCGAGGGGAATGGCGACCCAATTTTGCAACTTCTCGCCAGGTTTGATGTTCCTAACTGTTGTTGTTTCAGGACCTTCTTCCATCACAACATCACATTCTTCAAATAACCTCTCGATTCCATCCTATAACCCGTCGCTTGAAGGGCCAATACGAACCGGAAATGAATGGTACAAGTGAGGAAGTGGCTTAGGCAGTCCTGACTACTTCTTTTCTTTGTTGCTTGTTTCATCTTCTTGGATCACATTCCCTAATATGTGCTTGCTCAACTGTCCAGGGATGCCCAAAGGTTGAATTCGACCGTCAAAGTTCCTTCCCAACCCCGAGCCTGGCTAATAACCACACCTCAGTATTGTGGTTGCAAGCATTCTGTAAATGGGTGGCGTGGGAGTTTGAGGAACCAAGTCCTCTTCTGTGGCATTCATAATTTCCACCGTGTAGAAGTCACTTCCTCTCGGGACCTCTTCGACTGTGGGGATGTAACCATTCAGGCAACTCAGGTGGCTTCCCTCTCCATGGATTACCACTTCGTGCCCTTCCCAAAAGAACTTCACTATTTAGTGCAAGGTTAATGGCACGGCCCCAGTTTCGTGGATCCATGGCTGTCCCCAAAGCAAATTGTAACTAGTGGTAATATCTATGACCTGGAACTCGTTCTAAAATTTACCGGGTCCCATCTGGATGTATAGGTTGACTTCTCCAAGGGTATCTCTCTATCCTCCGTTGAAGGCCCTCACATTAACCCTGCTTTGATGGATCTTCCCCAAATCATATTCCAACTGTGTCAGTGTTGACAATTGGCAAATGTTCAATCCTGATCCGTCATCTATCAGTACCCTTTTCACAACCTTTTCTTGACTCTGAATAGTGATATGTAGAGCCTTGTTGTGTGTAACACCTTCAAAAAGAAACTCATCATCACTGAAATAGATGCGGTGGCTTCCTAGGACTTGGCTTACCATAGAGGTCAAGTTTTCTGCGCTTGTACCTTTGGGCAGCCTGCCTGTGGTACTAGGAACTCATGAGCAATGCCCAAATAGAAACTTGAGTTGGGGTCTTTTCCAAGTGCTTCACAATCGAGTACTATTTTGGCTTCATTCTTCTCCAAAACTCTTCTGCTTCCCCTTCAGGTATTGGCCTTTTCTGCAGACTCTTTTTGTAAGCATCATCTACCAGATTATCGAGGACATAACATATTCCATATCTTGTCATGCCGTGGGTTGGGACAACTTCAATTATGAACTCTTTTTCGGTTGGCACCAACACAACAAATTGTGGCTTCTCCGCAATGCTCAAAGCGGCTATAGACTTTTCCAATTCCTCGGGCTTTTTAGGGATCGCCGGTAATATGGACTTGCTTGCGAACCATTCTTCCTTTATTTCGACCATGTTTACAACGACTCTTCTATGATTCAGAAGTGGATTGTTATTAATATTTGACGGCGCCGTCTGTAAGGTGACTACCTTTTGATCGATCATATCTTGAATCTTATGCTTCAGATTGATGCAATCCTCTGTGTTATTTCCGGTGCCTCCAGAGTGATAAGCATAATGCCGATCAGCTTTGTAGAAAGGAGAGTTGACATTGCCTGGTTTATGCTGAATGGGCGGAACTAATCCACTGGCCTTCAGTCTTTCATATAACTGAGTTTGGGTTTCGGCTAATTGAGTGAAAGTTCGAGGAACTTTCTTTTCCAAATTTTGTTGAGGGAGACCGGAGTTAGCGGGAGGAGGAACCCGGTAGTTGTTATGATTTTCAGGAGCCTTTTGGTATACTGCAAAATTCTGGGGAAGATTTTGGTATGTGGGTTGCATATTTGGCATCGGAGCTTGGTAAGTGGGCTGCACATTTGGTATTGGAGCTTGGTAAATTTGTTGTGTATAGGAGATATGTTGTGGGTTTTGTGGAACTGGATGAGGGGTTTATGGAACAAATGGCTTCTTATAATTAACTCAGAATGGTTTATGTGGTTTTGGAATAGGATTGAAAGACACCGAAAATACTTCCTCTCTCTTTTTTTGGGGGGTTCCTGTTGGTCTTGAAGAAGCTGGGGTCTTGGCAATCTTGCCACTGCGGAGTCCTTCTTCCACAATCTCTCCGATTTTGACTAAGTCGGCGAACTGGGCCTTTACCGCCGATATCATCTTGTCATAAACTTCTGACTCCTGAGCGTGCATAAACACCGTGCTTATTTCTTCTTCAGTAATAGGAGGCCGAACTCTCGCGGCCTCTTTTCTCCACCGGTAAGCATAATCTATGAAATCTTCATTTGACTTTTTGCCTGATGCGTCCCAGGGAATATTGATTCGGGATGACTTCTACATTATATGCAAATATCTGGGCAAAATCTCGGGTGAGATCGCTCCACTTCGACCACTTATTCAATTCTTGGGAGGCAAACCATTCAAATGCCTCTCCATTCAAACTTCGGCTAAAGAGTCTCATTAGCAGGGCGTCATTTCTTTGGGCGCCGACCTCTGATCACAGTAACTCCTTAGATGGGCTTCAAGACTCCCAACATCATTGAAGATTTCAAACTTTGGAATTTTTAAACCTTTTGGTAGGTTTATCTCAGGGTGAATGGAGAGATCGTCATAATCGTAGCCTTCCTCGTAAGGCGAACTCCATAACTCTCGAATCTGAGCCATTTCTTCCTTTATTTGTGCCAGATCGAGGTCGTGTTTCATTTTCGTAGCCTTCATCTCTCTTTATTTCTCTTCATAATGATCTAGCTCAGGGTTCTGCTGGAGGATGGGGTATGGTTCTATAATGGCATGGAAAGCGAGAGGTATTTTCTACGCGGGTGGAGGCTGGATGTGTGGAATAGTATTTGGGTACGTGGAGGTAAGATTATATGGATTAATGATGTTGGTGGCATTAGGATGGTTGTTTGGGGAGTCATAGGTGTTTTGTGGAGTGTTCTGGAGGTTTGGAGGGTTTTGTGGGAGATAGGCACCTGGGTTGTTGTTCTGATTAGTATGCTGAAGAGGTAGAGTATGGGTCTGGTACAGGGACCTGATGAGGGAGCGGTTATAGTGGATAGGTTCATTTGAAGGTGTGGGAATGGAAGAGGAAGGGATGTATTTTGGTTGATTTCGGGTTTGCGGGGAATTGAGTGGAGGGTTTTGGAGAGGGGGTGAGAGTCACCCAAAGCAGGAGTATTGGCGGCGATAGCTAAGCTAGCCATGTCTTTGGATTTCTGCACTTCTTCCTGCATGTTTTCTAACTTCTTTGCAAGCTCCGTGATCATTTTGTTTTATTCAGCAATGACGCTGTCCCTTATAGCCAAGGCATTTTCTTCCTCACTATTAGTCATTATTTCTTCAGACAAGCGAGGGTCAGAGGATGAATCTAAGCGTGCTTTCGAGCGAGTGAAGTAAGACTGTTCAGCCAGTTTTCGTCAACACAAACCAGTTTCTTTTATCTGTTGAAATGAAAAACAACTCAAAGGCCACTATGTTAGGTTTCGTTAGTGAAAAATAATACAAAATATATAGCAAGAAATAAACATATAGAAATTGCTTTAAACACATAAAAATTGCTTTTCGTCAAGGCAAATTGGTCCACAAGTGGTTTTGACTCAATTGTTTCAAAGGACAGGATTTTGTCCGTTGATTTGGGATAAGTAGGCTTCGTCAGGAAAGGTTAATTTTATTGATCTTGTAGCATTTTTGCCTGTTGTCCTTCTGAACTCTTTGTCGCCCTCGTCATGGTGGGAAAATGGAAATTCCTTTAAGACATGGGTCGGCCCTTGAAGGCTGCCTACGTATCTCACGAGGGAGAATTCAGGCCCTACGTAGTTCAGAATTGTGATAGATAAGTTGTCTCATTTCATTTCATCCACCATTTGATTACAAGGGGAAAAGTAAAGACGACATAGAAAATAAAAAAAAGAAAACTTAAAGCTAAGACTCCGCTATTTCTGCTACTTTCAGCTCTGGATGAGGGTCTTCTAGACTCTTCTCGATCTTCCTCTTCAAGGATGATAAAGGGGAGAATCCAGCTTGATTTTTTCCATGTCAATGAGATATTCCAAATCGACCCAAAAGTGGCGACAAGTCTCGATATCATGGCCCCCGACCCCTTTGTGATAGAGGCAAACTTCTTTCCCTTGACACCAAACCCTAGGCATCTTCCCCGGTCTCCTTCCCACAGGCTCCAGGATTTTGGCTTGGACCAACTTAGCATAGATTTCATAGTAAGTGTCCTTGAAGACAGTGAAATCATAGCGGTGAATTCTCATTTCCTCAGTGATGGGCATGCCATGACCAACTTGGGCACAAGCAAGGATAGTTCGGGGGCCCCATATATGGCTTATTTGGCCGCTAGTGATCATATAATAAATCTGGGCTCTTAGGGCATTGCATTCGTCGGTAGTGTGTCCTCTTTGACGTGGATGATAGGCGCATTCTTTGTGCTCATTTTGAGGGTGACATCTGAATCCCTCAGAATAGTCGGGATGCAGAACTCCCACGGCTTTCAGGGTTTCATAAATTTCTGAACAGAGAATCACCTTTGGATTTTTGGCATATTCACGGGAGTGAACTTTGAAAGTGATGGGCTTCCCTCCTGGCCTGAATCTGGTAGGCCAAATAGCATTGCCCTTGACCCTGATCCAATGGTGGACTCTTGTGTCAAGGAATTGACTCCTTTCAGTATTCTTCCCAGATTTTCCGAAAAGGTGCTTGTTCAAGGTGATCTCCATGGGCACTTGCTCATTGCCTTCAGGTTCTTCAATTACCCTTTCCTTCCCTTCGTTGATCTGCTCCAACCCTCCAGTGACATCTTCAAACTCCAGGAGTAGTTCTTTGAGTTCCAGATCAAATTCTGGTTCGGTCTTAGTCTCGGATTTTCCTAGTATCTGGTAAATCATAGCAATCCTTTCCTTAGCCTTGGCGGTCTGCTCCTCTATCTCCTTGGACCGAGCTAAGGCAATTTCCATAAGTTGATCGACTCTCTCATGTTTTCTCTGGACCTCCTCCATTTCCTCTTGGATTCTTAGCATTCTCTCCCGTAGAATCATGGGTTCCATTTCAACCTTTCCTGAAAGAACAAAGATTTTTTAGGAAGTTTTTTAGAAGGTTTCAGGATTTTCGGAGAAACTTGGAAGACTTGGAGTGTTTTGGTCAGACTTTGTAGAGTGGGTTTTATATTTTGCCTATGGTGTTCTAAAATATTTTGGCATGGTGTGGACCAATTTTCCTGATTCAAGCAACACACATAGCACATAAAGCATATAAAGCAGTTTCATATCGCATATAATCATTAAGGTAAATATCGAGTCCTAATTGGTGACCCTTTTTGCGCCAATGGTAGGCCTAGCGTATTTGACAGAGATATATGCCTTTAAATTAGTCCATTATCCCCAAAACATGCTTTCATTAATAATAGGAAGAGACAGAAGTCTCTATATCTAAATAGCAAGGGGAAAACAAAAGGATGAAAACCAAACGATCCCACGCAAGGGAGGAAAATAAGCAATCCCACGCAGGGGACAAAATAGGCAAATTTCGGGCAGGGGACGAAATAGGAAATCCCACGCAGGGGACAAAATATGAAATCCCACGCAGGTGACAAAACAAGAAATCCTACGCAGGGGATAAAATAGGCTAGCCCTCAATGATTCTAGATGCCAGAAGGTCCTGTATCAGTTCTTGCTCTTTTGGCTTTGTCTACCTCTTGCCACATAAAATACCTATCCATAGCCAAGTGGGCCCCAACCATCAAGGCCCTACTCCCAGAGTCCATTCCTATCAAACTTTGAATTTGTTGGTCCATGTGATCATCTAACTCAATCAAACAATGTCTAGCATATCCTAATTCTTGCCTGGCCCGTCTAAGTTCTTCCTTCAGATATGGTATGGTCCTAGCAACTTCCTGGTGTCGTAGGTGATGTACTACTTCACTTCTTCTGCATTGTTCTTGAAGCCTATGAAGCCGTATTTGGTGTTCGGACTCGACATCAACCATTCGATAAGGCACATTTTGACCTGGTTTGATGGTTCCAGCAAGGTTCTTCTTTATCCACGCTTTATATGTGTCACTAAAAGGTGGATCTAGCTTGTCCTCGTCTCTAGGTTCTTCAGTCTCTTTTTCTTCCACTCTTGATGGGCCATGTCTTTGAATTCTACCTTACCACCTTCGTGATTGGTCATGAACTTACCCATTTCGGCCACTTGAGGTGTTTCTTGTTTCAACCCAAATTGCCTACGAACTCTGGCGGAGACGTAAGGACGGGTTCCCCAAAGGCCTATAAGCACTAAGAAAGGTAGTGTCTCTCCACGAGTGATGTATATTCCCGAATGGAGATCGCTTAGCATCCACTGGACATTGTCATCCTTCAGTCCATGGAATTGAGTGAACCAAAATCCTTGGTTAGGTTTTCTCTTGTATTTGTTTATAGTAAGCCACATGCTATGGGATGCGATATTGTCCAACCTCATAGAATGGTCCGTCTCCTTATCGGGTGAACATTTGAGCAAGTGCTTGATCATCCACCATTGTAGTATCAAATTGCATCCTTGAAAAAATTGTTCCCCTTCTTGGCATTTGCCCAAAGCTCGGTAAATATCCGCAAATATCATGGGAGCCAGTGTGTAAAATTCAACGGATGTCCCAAACTTTACCCCATAGAAGATAGAATGTGTGACCATGACCACACTTGGATGTATGGTGTGATTTGGTCCTTGAGAGAATACCATGGTTCCAAGGAGACATACGGCAAATGCAAAAGATCTTCGATCTTTCCAATTCTCTCCGGACTCAAACTCGTGGCCAAATTTTTCAAAGGCATTAAAGCGTCCGAACCTATAGTATAGCTTTTGAAAAGGTATGTTTTGTCCATCAATCCTTCCGAGCCAATTATCATCCCTGATCAAAAATGCCTACTTGATTTTTTGTCGGTCCCATACCTTGGGAAAGAGAATATCCGTATCCGGTGATCTTCATCTTTTTTGACACATGCCTATGCTTTTGTAGCTAGCAACCACTTCTTCGATGGTCGGGGTCAGTTCCACATCCCCAAATCGAAAGACCATATTTTTGTTGTCCCAAAAGGTGGTTAAGACTTGGATCATCTCGTACCATGCCTTCATGTCTATGAAAGAGGGTAAGTATCCGATGTGCCTTCGGACAATTTTCCTATCATCTTTGTTCATGCATTCCCACCAAACCTTTAGGAGGTCATCCGGCTTTGTTACCATCAAAAATCTCCCAGCGGGACATGGTAGAGCCATCCTACAAAATAGATAAATTATGTAAGGCCCCCCCTCTCACGGGTGATAATGGACAAATTCAACAACATATACTCTATCAAAAGCAATCAACCATGGTCGTCTGTGATTGACTCGTGGTCAATAGACGCAAGGCGGTCTTTCTAATGGGCCCAATACTCCTAAGGTATTGGGTAGGCCAATGCCTAAAAATTTGGTTTTGGTTTAGCTCTATGCTAGGTGTCTAAGAGTTGGTTGTTTTGAAATAGACCGGGTCCCAAACGGATAACTTGGGTTGAGAATACGATAGTCATTGGACGCATGATGTACCCGTAAACTATCATATTCCCGAGAAAGTGTTTTTTGTGGCAGGAGGCCATGGGAACATGAACCACCCCTAAACATAAATAAAATTGAATACCATTTGGCGGAATATGCTATGATATGCAATGACAGTTATAATTTGGGAGAATTAAACACATAAATTTACACATAACTACTTTACTAATTATTACAAACCCGAATAGTTAGTCACATAAGTTAGTTACAAATAATATGGTTAGAAACTAGTTAAATTTTCTCCAGCGGAGTCACCATTTCTGTTTTGATTCTTTTTTGGTAAGAACGGAAAAAAAATGTCTTGTTTATTGAAAATCATTTCGAAAATCTAATTAAAGTTTCCAAAAAGTATTCAATTTAAAGCATGAGTCGCCACTTAGTTTTTATTATGTAAAAACCAAGAAAAAACTTATAAGAATTTTCAAAACCCCAAAACAGATAAAGGTTTCAAAAACTAAGAGATTAAGGGTAAGGGTTCAGGTTAATACTCCTGGAAGGGTGTTAAGGAACCAAGAGTATCCGCTAACTCGCTGTTGCCCGGGCTTGTTCGAAAAACTAACTTGTTGACTAACTTTTGAAAATGGGGGTTGATTTGTATGAAAAAACATCTTGTTTTTATAAAGAGTTGATTTTAAAAGGAGATAATATATATGAAAGAGTTGTTTTTACACATAAAGGAAAAAGAGTTGATATTTGATTGAAAAAACTTTTACGAACAGTTGAAGTAAATAAAGCAGTAGTTAATCTTAAAAATGTTTAAACAGAAATATTGACCTTGTTTAGGAATAATTCAAATAAGTTTACAAAGTCAGTCCAAGTTATACAACTAAAACTAATAACAATTAAGAATTTAAGACATAATTAAATTACTAACTAATCCTGTCCTAATTTCTAGTGTGTGGGCCCTCTTTAGGCCCACCTCCGTTCTTTGGACTTGGTCCATTTTTTTTCAATTTTTCTGCCCTTTTTGGGCTGCTGCTGCTACTCGACATTATGGGCTTTAGCCCATTTATCACTTAGTCCATTTTGGACTTTTTAGGCTACTGTGCAATCCGCTTGGTCTTGGCCCATTTTTCTTCAAGTGTTGTTGCTTCATCTCCATAGGTTCAGTCCCTTTGGGACTTGATCAGGCTGACCCAGACGGTGTTGCGCTAGGCCCAACGGAAAAATGCAAAGGAGGTTTTGGGAGTCCAATTGGACTCCACCATATTAACATGCACAAAAAGAGAGAAGTAAAAATAAGGATTAGTATGTGTATAAATAAAATTAAGCAAGAAACAATCAAGCAATATACAAATTTCATACTTAAAGAGTATATTTTTTATAACAGTTGGTTCGTTTTAAATTAGTTGACAATCACAGAAATTCACACCAAGTTTAAACATACAAAATAAGATATTTAGACTAGTCTAAGACAACAAACTACTAATTTTAAACAAATAAGTATCATGCTTTCATATTCACAATATTTCAAACCTTCAACCCAAACACCAACAAAGGCTATTCATTTGAATTTATCATTTTTTAGAAGCCAAGGTGGATAAAGAAGGGAAATAAATCATATACTCATGTGCACAGATTTTGAAAAGAGGCATCACATGTTAACATGGAGGCACAAAAGAGTCCCAAACATACTCGTTATTCACTAAGTTATATTCAATACCCCAGATCTTGAAGGTTAAACATAAAAATACAGATTTTAGCCATAGAAGGACTTACTGAACCAAAATCTTAAGGGTAGTTTAACACCAAATTACTTAGAGTTTGGAAAATCTAGCTAAGGAACATGATCTTAATATCACATATTACCAAAAGAAAAACAGGTCAGGAAGAGGGAACAAGAAGGCTGGACAAATTTTAATAGGGTAGACATCAATCACAAATGTATATCTAGTTGAAAATCATATGAGAGCCAGGGGGGTTTCTAGAGGAAATATTATCATGGCAAGAACCAAAACTATTAATCTAACATAGCCTTTGCAAACAGACCAGACTTGAAGTAATATCATGCCCAAAACAATAGCCAAATCACACTATTTTCAATGTTCATGTGGAGCATGTAATATACAAGGTGGCAATGAAATCAGTATCTATTAAAGGGTCGAATAGGGGAACTTGCAAAGATGAAGAGCATATCATAAAGGGATATGACTCATCTCTAGTTCCTAATCACAATAAGAACTCATATACCACTTCAAGATATGCATACGACAACATAGGATTCAAATTTTCCAAACCAAACCAAGGCAGGCTCTAAACCTTGACTAGCAAACCTCACACATAGTCATTTTAACATGATGAAAAACAGTAAAAAAGAAGGAAGAAAAAGCAGGACAAGATCTTTAATCAAGTCAAAAGAAACAGGGGAAAAACAGGAAGGTGTGGAACAAAATTAATCATTCCATGTCCACTAGCCGCTTCTAGAGTTTTCTGGACCTTGCCAACACATCCTTAACGGAGGATTGGATGGATTTTGGGAATTTTAACAGGGGTTTGGGAGGATGAAGCTGTTGCTGTTGTCATTTTGGAGTTGGAGTTAGGGTTTCGTCTAGTTGTTGAGAGAGAAAGATGAAGGAGATGAAGTGAAAATAGAGGTGATGTTGTGTGAGCTGTGTTGGTTGTACGAGGCGCGTTGCCCTCGTACACCGTATTTTTTTTGGGGAAATGGTGGATGCGTGGGGCGCGTTTGGGGATTTAAGCGGGTATATGTGAGGAATATATGTGAGTGAGTGTGTATATAGATATAGGCTAATGGGGAAAAGGGAATTGGGCTGGGTTGGAGTTTGGGTGTTGGGCTGAGGAAATGTTAGGGTGAGAGGAGAGAAAGAGGAACATAAGGTAATTGGGTTGGGCTCAGGCGGGTTGAAGGGTGATCTAAGCAGGTGAGGCGGGTATTTGGCCCAAGTTACTTAAAACAAAGGGGTCTGGTGGAGGGTGTTAAAGGTGGATTTAAAATGTGGCCACTTTAGGTTTAGGAAATAATCAAATTAGGAAAGAATAGGCAGATTTTGGCTACGATTGAAATATTTAGGCTTAAAGATGAATTAATTGAAATTAATTTTGAGCTTCAATAAATTAAAATAATTAGAAGTAATTATCATATTTGACACATAATTACCTCTTTAATTAACTATAAAATCAATTTTTTAATTAACTCCCATTTGAATTAATTTTGGAGGAAATATTAAATGTTCAATCTTTTAAAGAGATTTTCTTATGAAATCAAATTTTAAAAAAATGATTCTTTAAGTAATTAATATAAATTTCACATATCTAAATATGAAAAATATAAATCATTACTCAGAACTATTTGTAAAGCTGATTTGAAAATATTGTATCCCTTTAAACAAAAAAATTATTTCAAAAAATTATTTAAAATTTAACAAGGCTCAAGATTAATTCGTAATGTGGCGGGTAAAAATTGGGTGTCAACAATGTCGTTGGCCACTTTTAAACGAATGTAGTTGGGGTGGCCCACTAACACAAAGTTGGAGTTCGTCATGATAGACCGGTCAATAAGGTACCCCGTGGGGATCAGTTGTGACATTTTCATAAAGGTAGGATGAATGGTGTACCCTGTGGACTTTGTGATACTTGATTGCAAAGGGAGCTTTGAGATACCCATCATCTTGGGGCGTCCTACCCTAAAAATAGGGCACACTTTGAGCAAAATGAACTCGAGATAGTTAAAGTTTGCATTGAATGATGAGGAAGCCACCTTTTACATGAACAGATATATGAAGCAACCAAGTGATCTCCAAACGGCATTCACAATTTAAATAATCGAAGAAAGCATTTGTTTGCACATGAGAGAGGGATTCATTGATGAAGACTTAGAAGCGGTACTATTAAATCATGATGGTGAGGGTATGGATGAATTTGACGAGGTTTGTTGTGCATTGGTAGGCATGGGATCTTACTCTTATCCCCCAAAGAAACTTGATCTTGACCTAAAGAACAAGGAAACTCCACCATCTATACCTTTAATCATTGAACCTCCTATCTTGGAGCTCAAACCATTGCCTTCCCATTTGAAGTATGCATACTTGGGTGCTAATGAAACCTTGTCGGTCATTATTTCCAACAAACTAAGTGACAAGCAAGTGGAAGCTTTGCTCAAGATGTTAAAGAAGCATATCAGAGCTCTAGGGTAGACCATAGTAGATATCAAAGGTATACCTCCGGGAATATGCACACATAAAATAAACCCCCAAGAGGAAAGCATTCCTTCCATTGAGCACCAATTATGACTTAACCAACTAATGCAAGAGGTGGTGAAGAAAGAAATCATTAAATGGTTGGATGTATGAGTGGTCTTTCCCATATCCGAAAGCACTTGGGTCAGCCCAGTGCAATATGTGCCAAAGAAAGGAGGAATCACAGTGGTTCTAAATGAAAAAAATGAGTTGATCGCACTTAGACTGGTGACCAGTTAGAGAGTATGCATGGACTAACAAAAATTAAATTCTTGGACGGAAAAAAACTACTTCCCTAGATCTCCCGTTAATGGATCAAATGCTAGACCGGTTATCGGGCCGTGGCTTTTATTGTTTTTTAGATGGTTACTCTGGATACAATCAAATCTCGATCGCTCTGGAAGATCAAGAAAAGACCACTTTTACTTGCCCATATGGAACCTTTGACTTCAATAGGATTCCTTTTGGGCTTTGTAATGCCCCGTCCACCTTCCAATGGTGTATGATGTCGATATTCTCATACATGGTGAAGACATCGTAGAAATTTTCATGGATGAATTTTCTGTTGTTGGAGATGAGTTTAGTGATTGTCTGGAGCATCTACAGGAGGTACTTAAAATATGTGAGGAGATGAATTTGGTGTTGAATTGGGAAAATTTCATTTCATGGTGAAGGAAGGGATAGTCTTGGGGCACAAGATCTCCAAAAAGGGGCTTGAAGTTGATCAAGCCAAAATCGAGGTTATATCAAAACTACCCCCTCCAAAAACTGTGAAGGGCATCTAGAGTTTTCTTGGCCATGCCAGATTCTATAGGAGTTTTATCAAGGACTTCTCAAGGGTGGTTTATCCTTTATGTAAGATACTAGAAAAAGAGGACAAATTTGACTTTGATGACCAATGCATGAAAGCATTCCTCACCTTGAAAGAAAAGTTAATCTCTACTCTTATTATCATTTCTCTGGATTGGTTTGAAACCATTTTAGATTATGTGCGATGCCAGTGGCGTAGCTTTAGGGGCAGTGCTTGGCAAACGAAGATAAAAGCTTTTCCACTCAATCTATTATGTGAATAAGACCTTGAACACTGCCCAAACTAACTACACTATCACGGAGCAAGAATTATAGGCTGTGGTGTTTGCTTTTGAGAAATTTCAAGCATATCTCTTGGGGACTAAGGTGGTGGTGCACACTGACCATGCAGCTCTCAAATATTTGATGACAAAAAAAGATGCTAAACTCCGATTAATTCGATGGGTGTTACTTCTTCAGGAGTTTGACCACTTATCGTATTTGGAAGAAAAAAAAGGCTTGTGGGGGAGCTTGAAATCAATGACACATTCTCGGATGAGAAAATTTTGGCTGCTTCTCATGATTTGACACCTTGGTTTATAGATTTTTCTAATTACTTGTCAAGTGATCTACTTCCATAAGGATTGAACTTGAATGTGAAAAAAAATTCCTCCATGATGTTCAAAAATATTATTGGGATGAGCTCTACTTGTTTTGGATTTGCACCGATGGGATGATACGGAGGTGTGTACCAGAAATTAAAATGTTACCCATTCTTAGAGCATGCCATTCGTCACCCATTGGTGGACACCATGGGGCATGCGTACGGCCTCTAAAGTATTGCAAAGTGGGTTCTATTGGCCTACCTTATTCCAAGATGCCCATGATTTGGTAAAGGAGTGCGACAAGTGTCAACTCAAAGGAGGCATATCTCGGCGTCATGAGCTTCCACTAACAACTATCCTCGAGGTACAGTTGTTTGATGTATGGGGTATCGATTTTATAGGACCCTTTACAAGCTCACATGGAAACACCTATATTCTAGTAGATGTGGACTACGTGTCCAAATGTGTCAAAGCGGTGGCTTTACCAAATAATAAAGGGAGAAGTGTGACAACTTTTCTAAAAAAGCACATCTTTGCGATGTTTGTCACACCTCGTGCCATCATTAGTGATGAAGGATTGCACTTTTGCAACAACTTGTTTAGCACACTACTTGAGAAATATGGTGTCAAACACAAAGTGGCCACTCCGTACCATCCACAGACAAGCGGGCAAGTTGAGGTGTCCAATCGGGAGATTAATTCCATCCTTTCAAAGTCAGTGAATGTTCACCAATCGGATTGGTCACTAGAGTTAGACGATGCACTATGGGCATATAGGACAGCCTACAAGACCCTAATTGGAATGTCCCCCTATCAATTGGTTTTCAAGGCTTGTCATCTCCCGGTCGAATTGGAACACAAAGCTTTGTGGGCCTTGAAGAAACTAAACTTTGATTGGGAGAGAGCCGCTCGTACTAGAGTGGAAAACCTCAATGAAATGGATGAATTCTGGATGCGAGCTTATGAAATTGTGTCTATCTATAAGGCCCAGATAAAGCGATATTATGATCAACAACTCTTAAGGCGTGAGTTCCACCCGAGAGATTGGGTTCTCCTATTCAATTCTAGACTTTGGCTTTTTCCGGGAAAGTTAAGGTCCAAATGGTCGGGTCCTTTCAAAGTGCATCAAATTTTCCCCAATGGAGCCATAGATTTGGAGAATTAATATAGCTCGGTATTCAAAGTCAATGGGCAAATAGTGAAGAAGTACTTGGGCATTCCAGAGGAAGTTGCAATGGTAGAAGCCATTTACTTAGATAAGCCTCGAGAGGGAGGTACCTTCATCGAGCCGTGACGTTAAACCAAGCGCTTCTTGGGAGGAAACCCAAGCACTTTTTCCTTCTATGTTTTTCTTGTTTTCTGGTTTTATTTTGCATGTTTTTTTGTTAGCCTTGTAGTTGGGAGTTGAGCCAAAGATATGGGAATAATGATCAGATAGTGCGACGTTTCATGCGGTCGCACCATAGAAGGTGCACATCGCACATCAGGTCGCAGGAGCTTAGCAGAAAGTTGACAAGTCGGACCATACAACGTGCGACTAGTGTGCGATCACATGAGAAGCTGTGCGCATCGTACACTAGGTTCACACCTCATAGCAGAAGAATGGCAGTTTTTCCCAGAATATCACACCACTATCCAATCACTGGGGCATCTCACATACCTTGAAGTGCGAGTCGCACCGCCTGCACACAAGCAACAAGCCGATTGAACTTCAAATTGGCCATTTTGATTGTGCGACTGAGATGCAGCCGCACCACCCATAGTACATTTCACACAATTGCCTCAGGGAGTGTTCTACCATCTTTAGCTAATAATATTGGGGACAATACTACTGTGATGACACTTCCAGTCATCTTTGCATTTTTGCATTTATTACACTGTTAGAGCCTTAATGTAGTGGCCCCAAGTAATTTATGGCTTGCAGGGACTTGTGGCTCAGTGCTCTTGCCATTCATTTGGTCATTTTGACTGTTTGCCTATTTTAGAGTTTAAACTTAGAATATCATTGACTTTGGTCAACATTCTTAGCTAACGTGCTCAGAATTGAATTTTGATAGATCCGTTAGCTTTGGAGTGATGAGTTTTGCTTATTTGGAATTTTAGTTGAGGCCTGAGAACTTTCGGTGTGGGTTTAGTGTGGATTTCTTAGTTTTCAGGCTATTTGGAGTTGAAAGTGCAACTTTGGGTGACTTTTGATGATCGGAGTGTCGGATTCAAAATCGGCGATTCCATTAGCTCCAGAATGTTGAGTTTGGGTTAGAAAGGTGGTTGGTTTGGGTTTCGGGTGAGCCGAAATAATTTAGAGCCTTTTAGTTCCTTTTCATTAGTGTTGACTTGGGTCAACATTTCTCCGAAACGACCTCGTATGGGAGTTTTGTTGAGTCCGGATTGTTGTTTCCACTCTGTTAGAATTATTGGTTTTTGAATATCGGTTTCCGATTGATCCTGGAACACCCCGTGGAGTTCTTAAAAAGTTGGAGAAAAATTGTTGCAAGCCAGCCTTCAGCGCAATCATGCCAAGGCCAGTGCAATCGCGCCTCAGCACCTGCCAGCCTTCAATGCGATCTCGCCCTCCCAGCGCGATAGCGTCGAGGCACCTGCCACCCCCTCAGTGTTGTTGGCGCTGGCCTAGCACCGATGGCGCTGACCATTTTCCTGCAGCATTAAATTGTTGGAAGTACATTTTTCTAGCAATTTTAGCTCATTGTTTCTCACTGTAAACTCAATTTCCTCTCTCCCCAATTGCTCCATATCGATTCTAAGACTTGGGGAGTCGATTGTTTGTGGATTTTCCGTGCTTCTTCATCGTTTGGTAAGCTCCCTCCCCTCTTGAATTTTCCTAAAACCTCCACTGATACTCTTCTCTAAAGCTTGAATTTTTCCTTGTGAATTGTGGCCGTCCAGTTGGTGCATGCTCGTGGGATTAGTAAACTATCCTTCTTGACTCGGGTTTTTGCCTTTCTGATAAGTATTTCTTTCCCAATTTCCGTATTATTTTTTGGAATTCCATTCTTTTAACCCCAACCTTTGCGGACTGTTTTGATGCCCTTTTCCTTGGCCATTTGCACTCAAATTTGGAGCATAGCTTCTTGGCATAATTGGGGTCAACGTGGCTATTTTCATTTTTGGTTTTGGGTTTTGGGCCTCGTAGGCCCTCTTTTGACCCGGATATTGACCCGGCTACAATTATAGCAATATGGGTACCATTAGACTCGTTTTAACTTTATATTTATGGTCTTGATAGTTTGATTGTCGTTCGAGAGTTCTCGGAGCGTTTTGGGCTTGGACCTGGTTGTTCGGGTATCTTATCATCGGACGACAGGTATGTTACGACTTAACTCCCTAGACTTCGCATATATTGGGTAAAATTGCACTAGTTGGCATCCTTGGGTTGGGTTATTAGATTGGTACCACAGACCTTGACCTTTTTTCTATGATTCATCTTATTTCTTTCCTTCGTTGTGTGTAGTTATCCTATTAGTTGGTGTATTTATTACCCTTGTGACCCTGTGAGGTCTTGTTGACTCTGGAACATAGAAGGTGGGATTATTGGGAATGTCCGTGAGTTCCAGACATAGAAATATCCTTCTAGGCTGGTTATGCTTGTTTAGTAGCTTCAGGGCTTATGCAGGGCCGTGAGGTTGATTGTGAACTTCCAGGCAGCTATTTGTGATGATCATATCATTTCCATGCATATAAAGAGGTTTTCCACGTTTTATTTGGTTTTTGGCTTTGGGCCTGCGAAAACTGATTTACCAAACCTTGCATGGCCTCGGGGGCTCATTTTTGATGAAATTTGATTTGGAAATGATTTGACTTGATACGTGGATATTATTGGGGTAAAAGAAGGTTAAAATATGATTTTATCATGATTTACTACTATTACTAGACTCGATCGGGTCGGAGTGCTAGCTGAGTTTTCTCACTAATTTGAAATGGCTTTAGGCTCGTCTAGGTCGAGCATTTGAGAGATTTTACAACTCTTTTAGACCCGGTTGTGCCCGGGCACCCTTGGAAGGGTTTTTAAGATATCTTTCTCACTATTTTAGTCCTAGACGGGGTCTAGGCATGCATATTTGAGATTTAGCCACTGGCTTAAACCCAGACTCCATTTCGGAGGGCATATTTTGATTTTGAGATTTAGTATGGGGTCCGGGACCTCCATGGACCTTGCCGCTCTGGGCTAGGGGTTTTGGGCCGTGTGTGCCAGGGGGAAGGGTATACGGTGGAGTAGAGGTATACGGGCTGAGTCCTTCCATGGAACCTGTCTGCTGGGCCCGATCGGCACCGGAGGAGGTACATACAGAGATTCTATTTCACCCTAAGGTCATCATGCATCATATCATCCATTGTTTGAGGTACCACCCTTCTTTGTTGTTTGTTGATTGTACGCTCCGGTAGTATGGGATGTCGGAGGGTTTATTTTCACTTGATTGCGTTCCTTGGTTGTATGGGTGGCCGAGGGACTGTAGGTAGACTCTCTTTACTTATTTACGAATTTGTTTTCTACTACGGTTGTAAGTGTGGAATTGGACTTGCTAGACTGTTACCTATGTATTTGAGAATTGTCATGGTTTGGGTGTTTATTCATTTTATTTAACGAGCATGTCTACTTTATCCTTCTCTCCTATTCTATATACTTGAGGTTACCGGTATACCGTCCCTTGCTAGAACATATCTATATATACTTTTTTGTGAGGATCCCAGGTGCCTCGTTCTCTTTTTCACCTGTGTTTTCCATGTATATATTCTAATTGCTAGCCTCGCTAGTTGCTTTCTATTGTCTTTCCTCTGGGCTAGTTCCTGTGTACATTATCATTTATTTCTGTGACTATTTGTTTCTACTCTACCTGCTACTGTTCTGTTACTTGATATATGCCCAGTCGGCCTATGATACCTACTGGGTACCTTATGCTTCGTATTTGGTGCTCACACTACACCCATGCATCTTTTGGTGCAGATACTGGTGTGGGCCATCAATGATAGAGTGTCGGACACTCGTGCGGGCAATTATTTTTAGGTCATCCAGGCTGAGGGTGAGCTCTTGGCATTCAGAGCTTGACTTTAGTTTATCTATGATGTATTTTGTACTATCGTAGTTTTGGAAACATCATGTATACATTACTTTTGCACCTTTTGTACTCCTGTTGTAGTTCAGCTCTTATATACTATGATACCAGGTTTTGGGTTGGATTAGCTTCCATTTTGTATTTATATTACTCCTATTATCCAGTGTGTTCATCTTGTTCCCTTGCTTCTTCTAATTTATTGTTCTTTCGCTTAAATTGTTAGAAAGTAGCCCATTACTAACTGTTCTGGGCTATGGGGATTGGTTCACCTACTGGGGGGTTGTAGGTGCTATCATGACTGAGAAATCAGGTTGTGACAGCTTGGTATCAGAGCTCTAGGTTCAATGGTGTCATCGGTATAGGAGCCAATGTCTAGTAGATTCCTGCAGATCAGGGCGGAGACGTCCATACTCAATCTTTGAGAGGCTATAGCGATATCTTAGGGAAATGGACTTTTCTTTCTTCTCTTTCATGCATAGTATCCTTTAAGGTTCCTGGAAATCTCACTAGTTCTGGTTCACTCTTCCGCAGATGTTTCGTACGAGATCGTCAGCTTCAGGCAGTGGAGAGCCTCCTTCCCCTGCACCTCCGACTCTAGCTAGGCGCCGAGGTGGTCACAAGGTCAAGGGTAGATGTCACCCTAGAGAAGCGGTGCCTACTAGGGCCACCATGGTTGATATCGATCCGGAGTAAGCTCCAGAGCATCAACATTTGGACACGGGGATTGCCCACATACCACTAGCTCCAGTGACAGTTCCAGCATCAGTTTCTATGCAAGCTTCAGCCCCAGCTCAGTCTTCAGATGTTTGGGGTTTACTTGTTCAGCTCTTGGGTATGATTGGGAAGCATCCTTCTAAGGCAGCACAGACATCCATCAGGGGGAAGCCCAGGGTGTTCAGAGTTCAGGAGTGCAGCCTGTTACTGCGGCTCCCCATGATGAGGTTGTTCCAGTCCCATCGGTTGCCCAGCCTCTTGCTCCTTACCCTGCTATGGCAGATGGGGAGCAAAAGGCCTTGGGTAGGTTTCTGAGATTGGCACCGCCTAGATTTGCTGGTACACAGGGTCAGGACCTCCACAATTTTATCACCACCTATGAGGAGATGTTGCATCACTTGGGCCTTTTGGAGACCCATGGGGTAGGATATACTTCATATCAGCTGGAGGGTCCAGCAAAGCTATGGTGGAGAGCACAGGTTGCTTGCAAGCCTTCTACGTCACCTCCCTGGACCTGGTCCAAGTTTTATGAGGCCTTTATGGCCATATTATTTCCAAAGAGCGATAGGGAGTGTCGGAGGGAAGAGTTCACTAAACTTTTCCAGGATTCTATGACTGTCTCAGAGTACAAGACTCGGTTCCATCATCTTGCTCCGTTTGGAGCCATGATTACGCCTACTGAGGATGACAGGATTCATAGATTTTTTTAGGGGCTATGGAGAAAGTTTAAAGAGCCTACAGAGATACTAGTTGCTAGCGGTCGGTTATTTCAGGCCATTACGGATTATGCCTATACAGTTGATGATTCGCGTCGTCATGACACCATGGCAAGAGATAAGAGGGCTCGACATCAGGGTGGTTACAGTGGTGCTAGGCATGGTGGTAAAGGTTTCGGCCAGTGGGGCTGAGGTTATCAGCCATAGCAGTATCAGGGTCAGTCTAGTCGACCGGTACATGCTTTACACCAGGCTTTGGGGTCTCAGTTTGAGCAGGGTTAGGGTAACCATCAGGGCCAGAGCGGTCAGTCTTTGAGGGGTGCATCTTTTGGGGCATCAGTCTGTGGTGGCCATTCGGGTTCTGTTGGTTCATCCCATTTAGGTAGGTCTTTAGGGGCTTGTTAAACTTGTGGGGTGGTTGGTCACTTTGCTAGAGATTGCACCCAGTAGGGTACAGTTCAGTCAGTCGAGACTTTGCAAGCAGTTCAGCCTCCGTCTAGAGGGGTGGTAGTCAGGCTAGGGGTGGTGCCCCATGTGGCAGAGAAGGTGGTAAGGATGACAGTTAGGAAGGTAGAGGTCGTCGTCAATTCTATGCGGTCACTGCGAGACCGGAGGCATTAGCCTCGGATGTAGTGATCGCAGATACGATTTTTGTATGCTGTCAGCCAGCTTATTCTTTGTTTGATCCTGGATCCACTTGTTCATATATATCTGCCTACTTTCTCACTTGTTTGGGGTTGGCTAGTGAGCCATTTGTCTGTACCTATTTCTGTTTTGACCCCAGAAGGAGATTCTTTAGTAGTGGATTAGATTGTGAGATCCTGTGCGATATCTGTTGGTGATTTAGATACTTGGGCTGACTTGATGATTCTTGATATGTTAGACTTTGATGTGATACTGGGCATGTACTGGTTATCTGCTCACCATGTGGTTTTGGATTGTTATGCCAATACGTTACCATAGTCATGCCCGATGTGTCCCCGGTTGTGTGGCAGGGGTCTGTTAGACATGCACCATCTGGGATCATCTCTTGTCTTCGAGCTAGTAATTTGATTTCAAGTGGGTGTCTAACTTATTTAGCATATGTACGAGATGCTAGTGTTGACCCTACGTCTCCTGAGTCTGTTCCTATGGTTAGAGACTTCCTAAATGTGTTTCCTACCGACCAACCAGGCCTTCCATCTTTGAGGGACATTGATTTCTCCATTGAGTTAGATCCAGGCACCAGGCCCATTTCTATACCTCCCTACCGTATGGCTCTTTCTGAGTTGAGAGAGCTTAAGGAGAATCTCCAAGATTTGTTATCTAAGGGGTTTATTAGACCAAGCGTGTCACATAGGGGTTCTCCTATTCTCTTTTTGAAGAAGAAGGATGGGTCGATGCGGATGTGTATTAATTACCGGCAGTTGAATAAGGTGACAGTGAAGAATCGGTATTTGATTCCCAGGATTGATAACTTATTTGATCAGTTTTAGGGTTCCTCCATGTTTTCTAAGATTGACTTGAGGTCCGGCTACCATCAGTTGAGGATTAGGGTGGAGGACATCTCTAAGACAACATTCAGGACACATTATGAGCATTATGAGTTCCTGGTGATGTCTTTTGGGTTGATTAAAGCCCCCGCAACCTTTATGGACTTGATGCATAGGGTGCTTAACCCGTACCTGGATATGTTCGTGATAGTCTTTATTGATGACATTCTATTATACTCGAGGAGTAGGGACGAGCATGAGCATCATTTGAGGACCGTAGTTTAGACTTTGAGAGATCATCGGCTTTATGACAAGTTCTTAAAGTGTGAATTTTGGCTTGAGTCAGTTGCATTCCTAGGACACGTGGTGTCTAAGGATAGGATTAGAGTGCATCCGGGTAAGATTTTTGTGGTTCGTGATTGGCCTAGATCTACCACTCTTATGGAGGTTTGCAACGTTGTTAGGTTATCCAGTTATTATAGAAGATTCATTGAGGGATTTTCTTCCATTGTAGCACCCTTAACTATGCTGACTAGGAAGGATGTTCCATTCCAGTGGTCTGATCAGTGTGCGGATAGCTTTCAGAGGCTTAAGGCCTTACTGACTTCAGCTCTAGTTCTGACCTTGACGGTTGAGGGTCAGGGTTTCTCCGTGTATTGTGATGCTTTAGGGGTCGATCTTGGTTGTGTGTTGATAGAGCAGGGTCGAGTGATAGCATATGCGTCGAGGGAGCTGAAGGTTCACGAACTCACCTACCCCACTCATGACTTAGAGTTGGCGGTGGTAGTCTTCGCACTCAATATCTAGAGACACTATCTATATGGAGTTCATTGTGAGATATTCACCAACCATCATATCCATTAATACATTATGAGTCAGCGCAAGCTGAGCTCGAGGAAGAGGAGATGAATTTAGATACTAAAGGACTTTGATTTCACTATTCTGTACCATCTGGACAAGGCAAATATGGTAGTGAATGTCTTGAGTCAGAAGGTGGTGAGTATGGTTAGCCTAGCTTCACTTTCAGTTTCTTAGCGACTATTAGCCTTGGACATCCAGTCCTTGGCTAACAATTTGGTTAGGCTTGACTTATCGGATCCTAGTAGAGTTCTTGCCAGTGTTGAGGTTGGCTATACTCTAGTTGATCAGATTCAGAGCCGACAGTTTGAGAATCAGAGTTTGTATGACCTTCATGATCAGGTGGTTCGGGTTGAGGCCAGCCAGGCCACTCTGGGTTCTGATGGGGTTCTGAGGCTTGAGGGTTGACTTTGTGTTCCGAGAGTTGGTGATTTGATATAGTTGATACTCTGTGAGGCACATTGTTCCAGATACTCCATTCATCCTGGCACAACGAAGATGTATAGAGATTTAAGGCAGCTTTACTGGTGGGGTGGTATGAAGTGGGATGTGGCAGAGTTTGTATCTCAGTGCTTGAACTGTCAGCAGGTGATGTTCGAGCACATGAGACTGGGTGGCTTGATGCAGCGACTTCCCATTCCTGAGTGGAAGTGGAAAGGTATTACTATAGACTTCATCGTTGGTTTGCCTCGTACTATTCAGAGGTTTGACCCCATTTGGGTGATTGTGGATAGGCTAACTAATTCAGCGCATTTCTTGCTGGTTCAGACTTCTTACAAGTCAGAGAGGTTAGCTCAGATCTATATTCGTGAGATTGTACGGTTGCACGGGATCCTAGCTTCTATCATTTAAGACCGCGACACTCAGTTCACATCTCAGTTTTGGAGAGCTATACAGAGGGATTTGGGTACGGAGGTTCATATTAGTACTGCTTTCCACCCTCAGACAGATGGCCAGTCCGAGAGGACCATTCAGGTCCTGCAGGACATGCCTCAGGCATGTGTACTTAACCTTGGAGGTTTATGGGATCAGTTTGTGCCATTGGCTGAGTTTGCGTATAATAATAACTTCCATTCGAGCATTTACATGGCACCTTTTGAGGCTTTGTATGGTAGTCGTAGATCACCCATTAGTTGGTTTGATAGGTTACAGTCCAGCCTGCAGAGTACAGATTTGCTTAGAGATTCCTTAGACCGAGTCTGTTTGATCCAGGATAGACTTAGAGCGACTAAGAGTAGGAAGAAGAGCTACGCTGATTGTAGACTTTGTGCCTTAGAGTTCAGTGTTGGTGATCTGGTTTTCCTTCATGTATTGCCCGTGAAGGGCGTGATGAGATTTGTTCGGAGGGGCAAGCTTAGCCCCAGGCTCATTGGGCCATTTGAGATTCTGCAAATGGTTGGTAGTGTTGCCTACATATTAGCCTTGCCTCTGATGTTTGTAGCTATTCACCCAGTGTTTCCTGTCTGATGTTTCACCGGTATGTACCAGATGAGTCTCATGTATTTCATTGGGATTTGGTCCAGTTGGATGAGAGGTTATCCTTTGTTGAAGAGCCGATAGCAATTTTTGCCAGAGATATCACGAGGTTGAGATCTAGGGAGTTTTTAATTGGGAAAGTTCAGTGGAAGCACCGTCTGGTTGAGGAGGATACTTGGGAGACCGAGAGTGAGTTGCGTGCTCAGTATCGCAGTTGTTCGAGCCTTCAGGTACTCCCTTCTTCCTGACTTTCGAGGACAAAAGTCTTTTTAGTAGTGGATGTTGTGATGACCCTTTCGGTCATCTTTGCATTTTCAGTTTTATTGCACTGTTAGAGCCTTCCTGTAGCATCCCCAAGTCATTTATGGCTTGCTGGGACTGGTGGCTTGATGACCTGGCTGTTCGTTTGGTCGTTTTGACCGTTTTCCTATTTTAGAGCTTAAACTTAGAATATCATTGACTTTGGTAAACATTCATAGCTAACTTGCTCAGAATTAAATTCTGACAGTTCCATTAGCTCCAGAGCGATCAGTTTGGTCTAGTTGGACCTTCAGTTGAGGCTTGAGAACTTCTGGTGTGGGTTTTGTGTGGATTTCTTAGTTTTCAGGCCATTTGGAGTTAAAAGTAAAATTTGGGTCACTTTCAATGATCGGAGTGTTGGATTCAAAATCCGACGATTCCATCAGCTCCAAAATGTTGAGTTTGGTCTAGGAAGGTGGTTGGTTTGGGTTCCAGGTGAGCCAAACTCATTTCGAGCCTTTGAGTTCCTTTTCGTTAGTGTTGACTTGGGTCAACATTTCTCCAAAACGACCTCGTATGGGAGTTTCATCAACTCCAATGAGTCCAGAACGTTGTTTCCACTCTATTAGCATTATTGGTTTTTGAATATCGGTTTCTGATTGTGCCCGGAACACCCCGTGGAGTTTCAAAAAGTTGTAGAAAAATTATTGCAGGCCATCCTTCAGTGCAATCGCACCAAGTCTAGCGCGATCACGCCTCAACGCCTCAATGCCTCCCAGCCTTCAGTGTGATCATGCCCTCCCAGCGCGATAGCGCCGAGGTGCCTGCCACCCCTTCAGCTTTATTGGCGCTGGCATAGCACCGATGGCGCTGTCCATTTTCCTACAGCTATAAATAGCTGGAAGTACATGTTTTCAGCCATTTTAACTCATTGTTTCTCACTCTAAACCCAATTTCCTCTCTCCCAAGTTTCTCCATATTGATTCTAAGACTTGGGGAGTCGATTGTTTGTGTATTTTCTGCGCTTCTTCGTCGTTTGGTAAGCTCCCTCCCCTCTTAAATTTTCCTAAAACCTCCATTGATGCTCTTCTCTAAAGCTTGAGTTTTTCCTTGTGAATTCTTGCCGTCCAGTTAGTGCATGCTCGTGGGAGTAGTAAATTATCCTTTTTGACTCGGGTTTTCGCCTTTGTGGTAAGTATTTCTTGCCTAATTTCCATCTTATTTTTTGGAATTCCATTCTTTAAACCCCAACCTTTGCGGGCTGTTTTGATGCCCTGTTCCTTGCCCATTTGTGCTCAAATTTGGAGCATAGCTTCTTGGCACCATTGGGGTCGTTGTGGATCTTTTTCATTTTTGGTTTCGGGTTTTAGGCCCTGCGGGCCTGCTTTTGACCCAGATATCAACCCGACTACAATTGTAGCAATATGGGTACCGTTAGACTCATTTTAACATTATATTTATGGTCTTAATAGTTTGATTTTCATTCAGGAGTTCTCGGAGCATTTCGGGCTTGGACCTGGTTGTTTGGGCAGCTTGTCGTCAGACGACAGGTAGGTTACGACTTAACTCCCTAGACTTCGCATATATCAGGTAAAATTGCAGTAGTTGGTACCACAGAACTTGACCTCTTTTCTTTGATTCATCCTATTTATTTCCTCTGTTGTGTGTAGTATCCTATTCGTTGGTTTATTTATTACCCTTGTGACCCCGCGAGGTCTTGTTGACTCTGAAACATAGAAGGTGGCATTATTGGGAATGTCCGCGAGTCCCAGACATATAAATATCCTTCTAGGTTGGTTATGCTTGCCGAGTAGCTTCAGAGCCTGTGCAGGGCCATCAGGTTGATTGTGAGCTACCGGGCAGCTATTTGTGATGATCATATCATTTCCATTCATATAAAGAGGTTTTCCACATTTTATTTGGTTTTTGGCTTCGGCCTGCGAAAACTAATTTCCTAAACCTTGCATGGGCCTGGGGCCCGTTTTTGATGAAATTTGATTTGGAAATGATTTGACTTGATACGTGGATCTTATTGGGGTAAAAGAAGGTTAAAAATATGATTTTATCATGATTTACTACAATTGCTAGACTCGACTGGGTCGGAGTGCTAGCTGAGTTTTCTGACTGACTTGAAATGGCTTTAGGCTCGGCTGGGTCGAGCATCTAAGAGATTTTACTACAGTTTTAGACCCAGTTGTGCCCGGGCACCCTTGGAAGGGTTTTTGAGACATCTTTCTCACTGTTTTAGTCCTAGACAGGGTCTAGGCATGCATATTTGAGACTTAGCCACTAGCTTGAACCCGGACTCAATTCCGGAGAGTACATTTTGATTCCGAGATTTAGTATGGGGTCTGGGACCTCCATGGACCTTGTTGTTTTGAGCCAGGGGCTTCGAGCCGCATGTGCCGGGGAAAGGGTATACGGCAGAGTAGAGGTATACGGGCTGAGTCCTTCAATGGAACCTTCTTGCTGGGCCTGATCGGCACCGAATGAGGTACATACAGAGATTCTATTGCACCCTGAAGTCATCATGCATCATATGATATATTATTTGAGGTACCACCCTTGTTTTCTATTTATTGATTGTACTCTCCGGTAGAGTGGGATGCGAGAGGGTTTGTTTTCACCTGATTGTGTTCCTCGGTTGTATGGGTGCCCGACTGACTGTAGGAAGACTCTCTTTACTTAATTACAGATTTTTTCTCTACTACAGTTATAAGTGTGGAATTAGACTTGCTAGACTGTTACCTATGGATTTGAGAATTTGCATGGTTTAAGTGTTTATACATTCTGTTTAATGAGCATGTCTACTTTATCCTTCTCTCCCATTCTATATACTTGAGGTTATCGGTATATTGTCCCTTGCTAGAACTTATCTATATATATTGTTTTTGCGAGGATCCCATGTGCGTCATTCTCTTTTTCACCTCTGTTTGCCATGTATATATTCTAATTGCTAGCCTTGCTTGTTGCTTTTTGTTGTGTTCTCTCTGGGCTAGTTCCTGTGTACTTTATCATTGATTTCTGTGACTGTTTGTTTCTACTATGCCTGCTACTGTTCTTTTACTTTATATGTGCCCAGTCGGCCTATGATACCTATTGGGTACCTTATGCTTTGCATTTGGTGCTCACCCTACCCCCTGCATCTTCTAGTGCAGATCCTGGTGTGGGCCATCACCGTTAGAGCATCTGATACTCGTGCGGGCAGCTATTTTTGGGTCATCCAGGCTGAGGGTTAGCTCTTGGCATTCAGAGCTTGACTTTAGTTTAAGCGCGATGTTTTTTGTACTCTCGTAGTTTCCGAGACATCATGTATATATTACTTTTGCATCTTTTGTACTCCTGTTGTAGTTCGACTCTTATATACTATGATACCAGGTTTTGGGTTGGATTTGTCACGCCTCGAGATCACCCCTAGACGTAACACGGGACTTAGGACCACAATTAAACCCTTGGTCATAGCATTCTCAAGCATAACAAAAGATAAGCGGAAGCATAATAGATAAAGTCGGAATAACATACATGTGGAATCAAGTCAAATAGGAATACAAGATCCGTAAGAGGTCTCAAATACTGTCTATGTCTGAAAGGCCTCTATTCATGACATTTAGAGTTGCTAGGAAAAGGCCATAGCTAACTTGAAGTACGAAAATGAAAATCTAACAAAGCTAGAAACATAACTAGTCCTCGACCTAGGAGGACTCACCAACATTTGTCTAGGAGTGGCCGGGAAACTCTAGCCACGAATCTGAGGAGGTGCACCTGAATCTGCATCATCAAAGGATGCAGCGTAAGACATGCGTCAGTACTATAGGATGTACTTAGTATGCAGAATATGCATAAAATATGAAAACATGCTTAAAACATAATTAAAGTTTGAGTTCATGCATAATCGAAGGTGTCTTAGGCACATATCGTATGTCGAATTATAAGCATGAGTTCGTAGTCAAAACCTCAACATAAGATATCATAATGCTTAGAAAACTTAAAATCATTCATACGGGAGTTTCTTATAACCAACATTAGACCATGTGAGTTGCATGGAATCTAACTATATAACCCTAGTTAGCAAAGATGACTTTAACCCTGCCAAGGAACAAGTCACCATCCCCAACTATATAACCCTAGTTGGCAAAGCTGCCCTAATGCCCGCTAAGACACAAGACACCATTCTCAAGATGTGGATCCACTCTCTTAAGACCATAGGGCACTTCATTTCATAACCTAAGCTGGCAACGTAGTTTTTGGACTTGGGTAATCAAACCCTCGTCGCTTGGTACAAAATACTTATAACACCCCGTACCTTTCAAAACCTATGTGACTAAGTAAATATCGACGAAGGTATTTGAGCTCGAGATTGTGAAGGGGTACTTTGGCCTAGAATTTGAAATGGTCAAATGTATATAAGTGTTAAGTTAAATTATAAGGAGGAGGGTTTTGAAAATGAGATAAAACAAGTGATGTACTTGCTCGACTTATCTAAGCTCTTAGGTGACAAGTAGGTGCATCACCTACCTACGCTAACGAACTAAGTTCCGAGGGCCGATTACGGGCAGCAACACCATGGATTATTAGACCTAATGGTAGCCCAAATGAAGCTTAAAGTTGGCCCATCAAAGAACAACCAAATCTGGTCCAAACAACTACAAAAGGTAGCCATCAATATTGACCACATTTTGACCCAAGAGAAGCCCAAAATCAGCCACAAAACTTAACCCTTTTGAGGCCCAAGCAAAGGGTAATTTTGGCCCAAGTTTCTTGACCCATTTTGGCCCAAATATACTCGAATAAAGTCGGCCAAAAAGGTCCCTTTATATAGGCCTTTTGCTGATCAATGTTCATCACAAAAAGCTGGAAAATTCTCTCTTATCTCATTTCCTTTTGGCAGCCCTTCACTCCCTTTAGGGTTCTAAGAAGACCAAGATTAATTGAAGCTTAAGGTGAGTTAAACAACTTGTTATCTTGGTATTAATCTACTACATATAGCTAGGATATCCTATGGTAATAAAGACATGAACTATGGCAGCCCCTTTCTTAAGATTTAACACATAGAAATTGTGTAACAATTAAGAGCTTTCTTCTTCTCTTGTTGGTGTATGTGTAGGGGGTACTTAAGCTTTTCAAGGCATCAATAAAAAGAGGATAAAAACACCCCTTCAAGTGTGGTAAGTACTCTGCCCATAATAATATTTTTGGATTGAAGTTCGGATGGACAATTGTTGTTGAATTGTTGTTAAGAACTCACGGGACGGCGATCGGAAGCCGTGGGTTCAATGTGTTGCTATTGTATTTCGGCATGGTGAGTTGTGTAGGGGATGTTTGATGTGTTTTGTATTATTGGAGGCAGTAGGTTGGTGTGTGTGTGATGCGTATTGGATAAGGGAAAACAAGGTGTAACGATACACCTTTAATTAATGCAAAATACATAAATCTGCCCGGGAAATGTTTAGCTACTGTTTTAGGAATGTTGCAGCAGGTTTAAGAGCTAATATTAGCTTCATTATACCCTTTTGTTGTAGATTAACTTAATAAGGGAAAGTCCAAGTTGTGGTAAGCGCAATCTTCGGAAGGAACGAGGTATGTTAAGGCTTCTTTATTCCTTATCGGCATGAATCTAGAAATAGAACTCTAAATCTCCGAAAGAAGGAATTTGAGTATTTTGCTGTAAGAGAGCTGATTTGGTAACTCAACAAGTCTTAAGGAACTAATTTATACATTATGGTGATTCAAGTCGCCTTCTTATAAAAAATCTGATTCTTTTTGCACGAAATGTAAGTTATCATTTTGTCAAGTTTCTTCTTTGTATTGCGATCTCTAATCAAGCTTTAGAAAGTATACAAGGAAAGTTAGAAAGTCAAATCCCCATTTATATGTGTTTGATATGTTGAGTCCAACACCTTGTAAGCCAAGGCTAAAGAAGTTATCTAAATGAACCTTCATAAATAACAAGAATAGCTTTGAAGGTCAATCTAATAATACACTTATTATGCGTGGTTTGCGTCTTAGTGTGCACCGAGGTGCTACTGCCATATTGAGGCTATTATATACATAGTGTGCACCGAGGTGCTACTGCCATATTGAGGCCATTATACACATAGTGTGCACCGAGGTGCTACTGCCATATTGAGGCCATTATATACATAGTGTGCGTCGAGGCGCTACTGCCATATTAAGGCTATTAAATATAGGGTGCGCCGAGGCGCTATTGTGGTTCAGTGTGGGTTATAAAGAGTGAGCTGCAGCGTGAGTTAATGCATGTGTTGTGTTCTAAAAAGAATAAAGGAGAAAGAGCTTAATGAGTCTTACCAATTACAGTTTACAAGTTTCATATTTTATCTTGTTCGGATTTACTACTTGCGACTTACTTTTATGTTTCTACCTTACATGCCAGTACATTATTGTCGTACTGACGTCCCCATTGCCTGGGGGCACTGCATACATGCCTGCAGGTCCAGACAGATACCCAGACATATCTCTTCAGTAGGAGTTGCAGAGTTCAGCCATTTTGGTAAGCTCCATTCTTCCTGGAGCTGACGAGTCAGAAGTCTAGCTTATATTTTGACCAGGTTATGTATATGTACAACTTATGGATAGTCCAGGGCCCTGTCCTGGATATGAGATATTTTACTTACTCCTAGAGGCTTGTAGACGTGTATATGTATATCAGTGTTGGGTATGGCCTTGTCGGCCTTGTTATTAGCTATCTACTATGATAATAGCCTTGTCGGCCTTGAGTTGCTTAACTACTATTGAGCTTTTAGTATTTCAAATTGCTATTCTTAGAGACCTTGTCAGTCTCAGACCCCAGCAGGTTCAATAGAGATACACTCTATTTTGACACCCTCGGCCTTTTGGGGCTCCGGGTGTCGGTTATGCCTCCCATGGTTTGGGGCGTGACAAACTTGGTATCAGAGCACGTCGAATCCCAGGGAGTCTACAAGCCGTGTCTAGTAGAGTCTTGCTTATGGGTGTGTTGTGCACCATACCTATAATCATGAGGCTATGGGACATTTAGGAATTGTTATCCTTCTTTCATTTGCTAGATCGTGCAATAGAGCGAGGTCATAAGATGTTTGAAGTCTAATTCATATTTTTCTATTCCTCCACCCAACAACAACAAATTGGGGCATCAACGAGTGTTAGGTCAGGTGGCACAAAAATTTCTAGGGCTCGAGAGTTTATCAGCCTAAGTCCTCCTATATTTACAGGCTCTGACCCACGTGAGGATCCCTGAGTTATTGCCTAGACCATTTGTTGTATCTACGCCGGTTGGTGAATCTATTATAGCTAGACGAGTTTATCGAGATTGTGCAGTATGGATTTATGACCATCTCACTTCAGCTGATCTAATCGAATTAGATATGATTGACTTCGATGTCATTATGGGCATGGACTGGTTAGCTGCATGTTATGCTAATATCGATTGTAGAACTAAGGTTGTCAAATTCCATTTTCCGAAAGAGACAATCCTGGAGTGGAAAGGTAATGTTGCCACGCCAAGGGGTAGGTTTATTTCCTACCTTAAATCCCAGAAAATGATTTCTAAAGGCTATATTTATCATTTAGTCCGAGTACAAAGTACAGAGGATGTACCAGTGACTCTTCAATCGGTTCCCGTGGTGAGTCAATTTCTAGATGTATTCCCGGATGAGCTTCCAGGAATCCCTCCAGAAAGGG